>OV277865.1:44222500-45472500 GCA_922989275.2 Gari tellinella
AAGCTGTACTATGTTTTAACCTATGTGTGCCTTAACACATTGAACCCTAGTGACGAGTATACGCGTCATTTACAAACAGTGTACCTGAGATTATTACACTTGTCCCGTGCAAACAGTATAGATCCTGATCAGAGGGCTCCTTAAGAGCCCTCTGATCAGGGTCTTACTATTCGTCAGTTGTAAATATATTACTAAATCAAACCTAGGGGTGAATGAGTTAATGTTACATTGGACTCTCTTTGTGTGCTTGCAGGGATATTTCATTATTAAGACTACAGAGTTTGCACATACAAAAAATCGTTTACACCCATTCCCCATAGAAGCACTTTTTAGCGCATTTAATTTATTCCTCCACTGAAGAAATTAGTTCTAATTCATACAAGTACGCTCAAAATATCTTCTCACCGTAGCAGAAAGTAAAACAGAATGCGCCTCAAGGCTTATTCAAAATCTGCTTTTCTTTCAACCTGATTTAAGTGACCCCCTACATGTATCTTTTAAACTATATAATTTATATAAACAGGTTATGGAGTAAAGAGTTAACTTAAATAGCGCACAGTACATACACTTGCGAGATGCCACGTCACGCAGCGTCTGGTAAGAAACCAAAACCGTTACAGAATGCAACATCAGCAGCACTAGGGTTTCGCCTGGTGTAAATATCAAGGCCAAAACATGTGCTTGATGCACACTGATAATATAGTGTTACAGTGGAGACCACGTTATTCCTTCGTTATTAATGCGTTTACGCTAAAATCAGTATTTCGTACATGTATGCGTTTAAACGGGAGTTAATAACGTCTTCTCTACTGTGTTTGGTACATAATGATATTAACCCTTTCCCCCATAGAAGCGACTTTTAGCATATTTAATTTATTCCTCCGCTGAAGAAAAATAGTTCCAGTTTATACTCTCATGAACAATTACCACAACAACTATTTATATAGCCTAGCAGATTTTAGCTTAAAGCAGGCTGAAAGTAAAGCAGAATGTGCCTTAAGGCACATTCTGCTTTACTTTCAACCTGCTTTAAGTGGTCACCTATCTTCAAAACTAGAAACAGGCTATGAGGTAAAGGGTTAAGAATATACAGTGTTACCGTTATACTACACAAACTTCTTATGTATGTTTGTTTCTTAATCTATGATCTGAAAGAGACTAATGCGTATGTCTTACGCATAAAAACAAATCGGATCTAGATCCCACACCGAGTTGGTCCTCGTCAGGCTCCAAACTGTTTCCAAACAAAGTTAAAACTGGAAGTCGGATTTTTCAAATTGTTGTCATTTTCTATATTTCATTGCAATGCGTTTGCGTTTGAACGAAAGAATTTTGTTTTCTCAACTGTATTTCAGACCGATAGCCACCTCGCAATCTATCGCCATCGATTTCTTTACTGAACTCATGGCTTGCGTTCCCAACTGCCATCTGTGACTGTTACTGTTAAGTTCCCAAACAATGATTTTCGAATTAAAGATGCGCAAGATGCGCATTTTTCATCTCGCCGTCGTCATGACACGTTACATGCAATCAACCTTTTGATTATTCTGGCTATTCACTGTAGTTTAAGTGGCACACAGTTTGGAGCCTGATCAGACGCCGGGTTACCCGGCGTCTGACCTGGCTCTAGACTGTTTGCAATGGATATAATAGTTTAAGCGAGTTTTACCGTTTATTGGGAACTTATAACGGCATCTCCACTGTTTATAAATCAAAGGTATAGAAACTGTCCACATTACTTTTTCGACTGTTATATACTCCAGGAGCAGATACATGTAGCAAAATATGACACGATGGTTGACCTTGACTTTCTTCGTCGTTTCTATGGTAACCATTATTACTGCGTGCGGACGAAATACTCCCCCACGTGACCGTTTGCCTCCCTCTCTGCAGTGCCCAACTGATATACAAGAAACTGCTGACAGTATTCAGACCCACACCAAGGTCACGTGGAAAGAACCAGCAGCGTATGACACTTTTGAAAACCGGAAAATCAGGTAGGACCCTTCCATCAATGCGACCATTTAGCGCTTTCAGTTTATCTCTCCACTGAAGAAAATAGTTCCATTTTATACAGCCATGAACATGTACCATAAGAAAAAGTGTCTGTACCCTAGCAGATAGTAGTTTAAAGCAGACTGAAAGTAAAGAGGAATGCACATTGTGCATTCTGCTTTTCTTTCAACCTGCTTTAAGAAGTCATCTGTTTTCAAAACTAGAAACAAGCTCTGGGTTAAAGGGTTGAAATATAGTTTGCTTTACCCACTCCTCGGTCATAAAGCGTTTGAGTTGAGTTTGACTTTGTTCTAAAGCATTTGATATGTTAGATTTGAGCCTCTGACCAGTCAAATGCTTGAGAATGACTTCAGACTCAACTCAAAAGCCTTGTCCCATTTTTCAGACAAGGTATCGTCTGCTTATATTTGTCATCTTTGATTCTATATATAAAAAAATAATTTTGACTGACATAATTTTGATATTAGTGGCAGGCAGTTTGCTTCCTATTCGGACCCTACGTTATGACACAGTAACAATAAACCGGCGCCCGTATGTATATGGAATGCCCTATTTTTCGGCGGAGCTGTCTGGTTTCTATTTAGCCACACTTTCTATTTGGCCACACATTTCAACCAATTATATTTGATCAGAAATTTAGAATTGACAGCACCTGTTGAAACTGAATAGTCTGATTGGATAGTTGCCAGGGCTCCAGATAAGGGGATTATTTCAAAACTTAAAATCTTTATTTGTGCATTAAATCCTGTGGTGTCACTATACATTTGAATTGTCTCTTCAAGACAATCAATATGAGTGGTAACACCATAGGATTTGGTGCTGAAAGGAGTGAATAAATGTGATTTGTTTAGTTTACTCCCTCTTATCTGGAGCCCTGTAGGCTGGTCTATGTCCAATTACAGTTTTCCCAGATATGGACTGTGAGTGTAAAATTTAGAGACACATACCAGACTGTTTACTACACTGGGCTGATGCAATTATGATTCTATTTTAAGATGACATCTGAAATCTTTTTATAGATATACAGAGGAAGCTAGGTGTTTTGTAATTGTTTACTACTAATTTGTTTTAATTGTTAACTAATTGTACACATTTGCCATACATTAAAAGCAATATTATATATAAATGGCCTCAAGTGAGTTAAACACAATCGTGTGGTTTCATCATTATTTACAAGAGTGAAGTACAGCAAACTGCTGAATCTGTACATTTGTGTATGCTACAGTTTGTTTCAAGAAACTCTATGAATGAAGTTTGATATATAGAACAATAGATTAATGTGAGGGTCTCCTACCAGTAGCTAGGATATGAGTTAAATTATTGTTTTGTTTTGCATTTCTGTACATGATAGTTTTGCATTTTAAATAAAAGTTACTGTTTCAATTGTATACTTTTATTTTTTGCTTTTCAATCCAAGATATTACAATTCTTTGAAAACCTCAATTTCATTCAATTTTGCACACCCATCTATATAGCCTTAGTTCAACCACTCATTCCGCCGAATATCTTTTTTAAAGATATTCCTTGTTATAAGTCTGCTGGTCAAACAATCGACAGTCAGGGCTGATATGGTTAGTGTAATATTATTTTCGGGTATGATTGACCTAAGCAAGAAATTAATATACGACTGTAGAAATACATGTAACAATACACTATTAGTTCCATTTTAAGCACAACTGCAGTGTTCCCTTCGAGCCACATTTTGTGTGCGTTGTTCGGGGGGAGTCGTTATAGGGAGGGAAAACTATGACCTGGCTTACATTTGCAAACAGCTTGAATCCAGATCAGACGCCGCGTAACGCGTCGTCTGATCTGGATTTAAGCTGTTTGTCACTCGTTATTATATTTATTCAACCAAAATATCCACTCATATATGTAACTGTGAGAAAATACAGAAGACGACAATTTCAAGCAGACAATATTGCAGCCGAGAAAATGCTGGACACAATTGTCTTATTTTGGGAAACAGCGGAAAACAATGTTGTAAGGAGGGAATCGTTGTTCAGAAGGCCGTTGTAGAAAGGGAGCACTGTAAATGCAATGGAATAAAATATGAGAGGCAAGCAGTTTGAGCCTGATTAGACGCCGGTTAAACCGGCGTCTGATCAGGCTCAGACTGCTTGCAATGGAGATAATTGTTGAGACACGAACACTTTTATTGGGACGGAATAACGTCATTCTATATTTACTGCAGTATAAATCGAGACGGTCAGGCACCAAGCAAGCTATTTAGTGAAGGTACCTCCAAGATAAGATACATCGCCAAGGACAATTCTGGCAATACTGCGACATGCAGATTCAACGTCAAAGTGTCGGGCAAGTCAGCATGCACAAATATACATGGATATGGTGTGACACCGGTGTATTTTCCCATTAATGTTAATCAGACTCGTGTCCCACTTCTCACAGAGTTCGTTCAGCTTTAAGATTATATTCCCTTCATCTGCATGCTTAGAACAGTCTTTTAAGCACCATAAACATATACTTACTACAGTGAACTTTTCCACTATCCAACGCAGAATGTAACAACCGTATAATTTCTCATTCAAAAAGGCCAATGTCACCCAAGTACACCCACATCTTCAAGCCACAACTGTTGAAAATAGTCCTGCACAAAAAGGGGAAAAGGCCTCTCAAATCACAGAACACACACAGGAGTAATACAAAGTCAAGCAATAGAACATGTGAAAAGGTGTTTTAAGCTATTCACAACCCTTCATTTGTATAACTGGTAATTTTAAGAACTACTTCCATTGTACAACGACCCCCGGAAGTAAAAGTTGACCGAGGTCACACCATATACACTACATGTATTACCTGCAGTGTAGAAAATACGATATATGCTTAATATACTTAAATACATGTAATCATATCCGTTGTATAAATTGCGGTGCCAGATCAGGCGCCTGGTTACCCGGCGTCTGATCAAGCTCGAAACTGTTTGACACTCAGATTAAAATGAATTGATAGAAATTTTCAGAACTGACATTTTCTACGTTTTAGGATTGCACTTCGTTTGTTTTCAAACGAAAAGGAATAACGTCTTATATCATAATATGGGAGCATTCTTAAAACAAAATTTGTTTATGTTTCCGTAAGATTGCATGTTTATTACATTAAATGTTTTTTATCTTTAGATTGGTTATCATTCCTGAAATGTGCGCCCTTGAAGCTGAGATACATCTTGATAAACTATTTTAAATTATTCACCCCTTCCTAAATAACAACAAATTCAAAACACATATGTCCTACTGATAAAGTGGAGAACACGTTATTCTTTCCCGTTTAAACGCAAACGAAACGCAAACGCATTGCACTAAAATGGAAACAATGGCAACTTTTGGATATTTCCACCTACATGTATTAACTTTAATCTGAGTGACAAACAGTTTGGAGCCTGATCGGACGCCGGGTTACACGGTGTCGGAGCTGGCCCCAAATTGTTTGCACTGGAATTAATAGTTTTAGCATAAACGCGTTGATTGGGAAAGAATAACGTTTTCTCCACTGTACCACAAAAGTACAAGTGGTTACGTAACGGAGGGCAAAGGTAAATTAGGATGTTCAGGAGCTTTTTGTTTTACTTATGTTCTGCATTAGATGTATAAATGATGGAATATGTAACGAGATACTTAATGTATAAGTTTCGAATAAACTATATCTATCTATCTATCTATCTTTATTCGCAGCGGTTCTTGTGCTTACAGTGGAGAATATAAGAATCCACCATGGGTGTTGATGTAGGATAGGAATTTTCTCCCCCGAGGGTCAGAAAATCCACGCAGGGACGAGGCTTGCCGAGTCCCTGTGTGAATTTTCTGACCCGAGGGGGAGAAACTTTCTATCCTACATCAACAAAACAAATGATGGATTTTTTTCTCCCATTTAAATCATTTAACCATGATAGAAATAACGAAATAATTGTAGTTTCTGTGACTTTTTTCCGCCACAACACGACGTTGTTTATAGTGACGTCGTCAGAAATGACGTCATTTAGTTACCAGCGTTATGCTGCGCTTGAAGTTAAGCTGGGCAAACAATGAAAGACGTCACGTGGTATGGAGGATAGAGTAATTCCAGATGGGGAATATCTCTATCCCACATGGGCGAAAATGGGAGAAAACGTTATTCTTTCCCAATAAACGCGTTTACGCTAAAACTAATAGTTTCATGAATTATCAGAATGGACCAACAATTGTACTTTTCTTCGCTTTACTGTGTTGCGTTTCGTTTCGATTAAACGGGAAAGAATAACGTCTTATCCACTGCAACTGTGATAAGTGGTGTCAAGTTTTGTTTTACTTGACGGAGATTATCTCCTGTATTAGTGTTTTCTTCTGACCTGTCCAAATTGCTTTTAGATTGGAACATTCTAAAACTTTTAAAGGGATGAGTTTTCTCTACATCCAGTTAGAGATACGGATAGCTGTAATTTTTGTGCGTAATGTACAGTAGAGGATTCATAATTATTTCCCGTTTAAACGCAAACGCAATGCACTAAAGTGTGGAAGTTTACTTTTAGAAATTTTATAAATGTATTTTACCTGAGCAGCAAATAGGTAAGAGCCTGATCAGACGCCGGGTTACCCAGCGTCTGAACTGGCTCCAACCTGTTTGCAATGAAAATAATAGTTTTAGTATATAAATGCGTTTATTTGGAAATAATAAGATATCAGTAAAGTTAGCGCAGCGATCTCATGCTGCACTAGAATCATACTTATCTAAAGTAGGAAAGTGTACATGTACGATTACATATTCGATAATACCTTGCTTACCTATTTACCATTATTAACTATTCTGTTCTGAAAATAACTCTGACAGTTCAGACAAATCGGACAATACCAAGAACTAAAAGGTAAGCATGCCGGTGGTTTTGATCCCATACGGTATTCGTAGCGAATGAGATTAGCCAACATCACACTGGTATGGCAAAACGAACGGGCTCCCGCCTAACGCTTCGATTCCCGTTAATCCAACGCATCGGCTCCCGTTAAAAAATGGCGTAAGTTGTCAAATCGACACATGTGAGTATACAAATATGATGTTTGTCCTTGGATATTGCTTGAAATGTAGACCAAGACTACTCTTACGGAGTGTTTCACACACTGATACATGCATAAGTACAATTTATTTACAGGATAAATGCTTGAGGTTGATGATTTATTTGAAAAAGTTTCGACTGTTACGGCGAATTCAGAAGAAACTGATGCTCATTGACCATAAATTATTCTGAATAGGCAACAAATTCAACTCTAATCGACACCAAATATGTCCGCCGAGTAGTCTGGGTACAATCGTCCACTGCATATAAAATATAATCCGTTTAGCTATTAAACAAATACAGATTTTGATTGTTTTTTTATTACAACGAACCACGCTCCAGTTGTGTAAACAACGAACACGCTCCCGATCAAAACCATTGTAGATATTTTTTCTCAAAAACGTGGAACCAATTTGAAATTAACATTTGCATCTGAAATAAAATATCGTCTCCATTGCCATCGCCGGCATTTTTTTGTAATTTTACTCTGTTATTCAAAAATTTGGATCTCATACTGAGACCGTTTGAATATTTCATGCCAGGGCACCCAGATTTTTGGGATCCAAATTGTTAACAGACGTTAGGGACGTGTCTGTTCGTAACGCCCTCCGAATGAAATTAATTTTCTAGCACAGGGCATTATATCTCGTTGCAGGTATATATAAGGAAACGAAAGCGAAACGTCCATCTGTGGCTGTTACCACACCCCTTGGACTTAAAATGTATCTTTGAGCAGACCAATAACACCAAGCACGTGGCATTAAAGATCTTCGTTGGCCGTCAGTCCTAGTCATATCATTGCATTTAAACCACATAAATATAAACTGACATCACAATAAATAAAGGAAAAAGGAAGTCGAAAATACTTAATGTAGATGTTTCGATTGAAAGTACATGTAACATGAATCAATTGATGCAACTGAAGAATGTTCTCCCCTCTTCCCACCAGGTCAACGGAGTTTATTGACATTGCAACTGATATTTAGGCATTTACATGTAAGACTTTGTCAAATGCAGGGTTGTTAAATTCTTTTCCTGAGTTCCTTTCATTGGTTGAAGAAAACGAGTACCCACTAAAAACATAGCGCTACTGTTATTGATAGAAAAAGTACGGTAGTATGATTGTTTAACAGTCCAATGTTGAAGCTGAACACTGACAAAACTGAGGTCATACTGTTTCACTCAAAAAAGGTTAACGTTCCCGGAGATTTTCATGTTCAAGTGGGAAACTCTAAAATCAAACCGTCATTATGGGTGAACAACCTTGGTGCTAGATTTGATTCCCAAATGGATATGACACAGCACATCAACGCTGTGTGCAGGTCTAGCTACGCACAGCTGCGGCAAATAGGTCATATTAGACAGTACCTTTCTCCAGAAGCAACAAAGACTTTGGTCAATTCTCTGGTCACATCAAAAATTGACTACTGCAACTCACTGCTATATGGGATTCCCCAAAACTCACTACGAAAACTACAGCGTGTGCAAAATACAGCAGCCCGCATCATTACCAGGACTCCTCGGTACAATCACATCACTCCAGTCTTGAAGGAGCTTCACTGGCTTCCAGTTCAACACAGAGTTGAATTCAAAATTCTGACACTCACATACAAAGCCATGTGCAATGATTCTCCAAGGTACATTGTTAGTATGCTGGACGTGTATAGACCTCGAAGAGAGTTGCGGTCTGCGAGTAAATCAGTATCGCTGGTTGTGCCGAGAAGTCGTTTGGTGAAGTTTGGAGAGAGAAGTTTCATGCATGCAGCCCCAAAGCTCTGGAACACTCTACCATCAGACATCAGAGATGCTAGCTCAATTGCAGCCTTCAAAAAACGTTTGAAAACTCACTTCTTTAATATCTGTTATTAGACGAAAGTAGGTAATCAATGACTGCTACCTCTGGGCTGTGTTCTTGCTGTGGATGCTGTGGGTATAATGGCAGTTCTGGAGTTGTACCATTGACCTTGTGCCTGTCTGGTAGATCTTGCTGGTAGGGATTGCCCAATCGCTTTGAAACCATTTGGCTAGGGGTCTATGGTGTAATTCTTGGACAGCTTTATGTTTATGAACGAAGGGTGTACCACGGCCATGGATTGTACAATACATAACCAAACAACACGGAGAGTATTGTTTTAAACATTCGTTTTACGACTTGTGAACTGCTCTCCGGCTCTACACTGAAACAAACAAACAAATTCAACCAAACAACACGGAGAGTATTGTTTTAAACATTCGTTTTACGACTTGTGAACTGCTCTCCGGCTCTACACTGAAACAAACAAATTCAACCAAACAACACGGAGAGTATTGTTTTAAACATTCGTTTTACGACTTGTGAACTACTCTCCGGCTCTACACTGAAACAAACAAACAAATTCAACCAAACAACATGGAGAGTATTGTTTTAAACATTCGTTTTACGACTTGTGAACTACTCTCCGGCTCTACACTGAAACAAACAAACAAACAAACAAACAAATTCAACCAAACAACACGGAGAGTATTGTTTTAAACATTCGTTTTACGACTTGTGAACTACTCTCCGGCTCTACACTGAAACAAACAAACAAACAAACAAAACACCACTCTGTTTTTAATCATGCCATTGATCTTTTAATTATTTGACTCATTTTAAAAATGATCTTACAAACTTACTATAACAATTTTATAATCTTGGTAATAATATTGGAAGAAATTCCATGTTTCCATGCATCTCAATATTGTATCATTTTTATTGTGAATGTAGTTATTTGTCTTTCTCGCTTTGTAGGTACATTTATATAATTTCATGTGAAGCGCTTTTGAACGCACAACTCCTGTGTGAAAAGAGCGCTATATAAATCGGGTATAATAATAATAATAATAATAATCAATTCGGTACTTCGAAGAAACGTAGCGATTTTGGTGTGCGGGGTATCGATTGTTTCATGGGAAATTCGCATGCTTTATGTCTGAACAAAGTGTTTCCAAAGGAAAACTACTTAACCCATTACCTGATATCCTATTTCTAGAACTGAAGATAGGTGACTACTTAAAGCAGGTTGAAAGTAAAGCATAATGCGCCTTAAGGCGCATTCTGCTTTGCTTTCAGCCTGCTTTAAGCTATCATAAGTTAGAATATAGAAAATATTCCATATAATATATATTCATGACTGATTAAATTGGAACTATTTTCTACAGCGGAGGAATAAATCATATTCGCTAAAAGGCGCTTCTATGGGGGAAAGGGTTAAGCGGGAGCCCGTTCGTTTTGCCATACCAGTGTGACATCATCTCTCATCATCTCATGTTATTATTCATCGGCGTTACATTCATCCTGTTCAGTGGTCGCAGTGTCGTGAACCCTTACTCACTTACATCCAACAGGAACCGAATTGTTTGACACGCTTATGCAGTGAAGACGACGCTTGTTTCCCCACTTAACCCATAACCCCATAGTCTGTTTCTAGTTTTTTCTATGAAAGGTGATATGATACTACCTGGTAGCTACCATTTGATATTATAAAGGAAATATCTTTTGTATATCAGGGCTGCCATTTCTCCGGATTTTTCCTAAATCTTCGTTTTTTTTCTAGTACATGGTAGCTTAAAGCAGGCTGAAAGTACAGCAGAATGCGCCTTAAGGCGCATTCTGCTTTACTTTCAGTCTGCTTTAAGCAGCCACGTGTCAACAAAACTAGAAACTGGCGATGGGGAAAAGGTACGATTCGTAAAACCGCACTTGAAAATTGCAAATTTTGAAATGTTAGGATTTTTATGTCAACTTATGGCAGCCCTGATGCATGGTCATGACAGTATGAAGTGGAATTAGTTTCTTCAGCGGAGGAGTAAATTAGATATGTTTTGCAATTTTCTTTAGCAAAAACGCGTTTTTAAAACCCATTTGTGCCTACGATCCTATACAGTGGACAAACAGTGTTACTCTGATCAAAACGCCGCATACTGATGGATATGCCAATGTAAAGAAAACGAAAATGAAAATTTAGTCCAGACACCAATTAGATGAACAATTTACTAATTGAAAATATAAGTATGGAAGATTCCACTGGGCGCAAATGGGTTAATGGGGGAAATAACGTATATCCATTTTATCGATGTTTCTGAGGTCACTTTGGTCTTCAAATAATTACACTGCTGTTACTCATAGTTTAAGATCTAAAGGTCGTTATCAAATATAATCATGTTATTATTTATAAAAGCTCGGTGAAATAGTTGATGAAAGCATTTATACTACGTCAACCCATTTATCCTAGTGGGGTATTTCATGACATGTATATTGGATGAAAACATCTTTCACTAAAGGGGTGTCTGTTATGATTTTATATTCTCATTTTATTTATGTTAGAAATTCCTGTTAGCAAACAGTTTATACTCACATCAGACGACGCATTATGCGGGTTCTGATCTGAGTACAAACTGATTGCCCATGTCCCATTTATTGGACACCAGGAGCAAATGGGTTTTAATTCAATCTTTGGAATATGTTTATCAGCATTGTAATACCTTATTCATTTACTCCATAGATACGCATTTTCACACCTTCAATTTATTCCTCCGCTGAAGGGAATATTTCCAATTGAACTGAAAATTGAAAACTTGTACAGTGATTTTTTTCTCCAATTGATGCAGAGATGAATATGTATTATAATAAATATGTTCTATATTCTAGCAGATGGTGACTTAAACTAAGCTGAAAGTAAATCAGAATGTCCATTCAGGTGCATTCTGTTTTACTTTCAACCTAGTTTAAGTGGCCACATATTTTCAATATTAGAAACAAACAATGGAATTAATGCTTAAAGTTAAAGCATACAGCAATGTTCATAGAATACAGTAAAGAAAATATTATTCTGTCCCGTTTAAACGCAACCGAAACGCAAACGCACTGCAATAAAATGTATAAATTATAGAAAATGACATTTTTTTTAATTGGCAAACAGTTTGGAGCCTGATTAGACGCCGGGTTATGCACTGGAAATAATAGTTTTTGACTTTAAACGCGTTTATTGGGAAAGAACAATTTCTTCTCTACTATGCAATAGCCTTGCATTGAAGGGGTCAACTTTACATGTACATGTACCACGTGTTTCATATGGTTGGTTGACAGTAGGCCATCTACATCTACATGGTTACGTAAAGCTGTCAGACTTGACAATTTTATTACGGTGCGCAAGAAAACAAATATAAGAATACAGAGAAAAAGAAAGGAAAGGTAGAAGAAAAAACACGGGCAGCTTTGTTTGAACAGTTACACACAGAGATTCTTTAGTAGCTTTCTGTTTTACCTTCACCTGGCTTTAAGCTGTCATCTGTCTTTTTGTCTTTCTATTTAGTGGTCGTAAGAGAGAGGTTTTGCTGTACGTTTATATAAGTAAACATAAGTACAATACATTTATGTGGAACATACAATGGAAAATACGTTATTCCTTCACCTTTAACCCTTTCGTGATCAAATTATTTGGGGGATTTTTACCCCTTCACCGCCTTATTGTCGTCTGCTTCATTATTTTTGTCTGCAAGACACGTTTCAAAGTAAGATTCAATGTAGAATAACTAAAAACATCGATGTGAGTGTCACACTGTTTGCAAACGTGCTTTTAAGCGCCATTGAGAGCGAAGGGTTAAACGAAACTACATGTAAAGGCAAACACATGAATTCTTTTGATGACTCATTTTAATCCGAACGGCAAACAGTTTATAGCCTAATCCGACGCCAGGACTACCGGCGTCTGAATTGACTCAAAACTGTTTGTAAAGGACAATATGTTTTCAATAGCATAAAGGCATTTAAATTTTTTGACCATCGGAGTTGGTCGAGTGGTAACGCGATCGACTATTATATCAGAGGTCGTGAGTTCGATTCCCGCCAGACAAAGTCTTTTTGAAGACACTTTATAAAACATGAATTTTCACATTTTCACTTCGTAAAGTTGTTACATCTTACCTACGGACGTATTCCTGTGATAACGCGATCGACTACGATACCAAGGGTCGTAAGCTGTATTAAACTCATACCACGTTATTACTAATCTGCCTCAAATTTCTCATTAAAAATTGGTAGAAATCAGTGTCCCGTCAATTCTGGACCATGTTGTAATACTTGGAGTTGATTTCTCTGAAAAGTATGTAAGAAGTAAAAATAGACGTCCTTTCTTGAGACAGCGTTTTTCTGAATTCCCATTTGTGTTGGTTACATACATGTATAGCGGATATTGAATGAGTGTGTTTTCAGTATTGAATTTATTGAATGAGCAACATATATTTTTATCCAACGAGTTCAATAAATTCAGTGCTAAAAACACACGAATTTAATATCATTTTTATCATATAAACACCATTTCACACAAAAATCCGAATGTTTTGTCTTTCACCTTTTCCTCAGCTGTTAGGGAAACGATTCGTCATAGGTGTTATAAGGTTTTATTCGGCCATAGATAAAAATACCTAATAAACTAAAATAAAGAAAACAACATCAATGTGTTGTGCAAAGACTTCTCTGATAACAGATTCATATTTGAAATTAATATTTAATCTATAACTATTATTATTGACTAAAAACAGTAAAAAGATCCATTTGAAAATTGGTTTCGTTTTCGAAAATGCGTCATTATTGTAACATGACACGTCAGTATGATGTAACGCTAAGCTTCACCACCCCCCCCCCCCCCCCCTCCTCCAAAAACAACCAACAAAACAACAACAACCCAGCTTTACTCTGAGTCACTGTTAACACTAGAGCTCTATGTCACTTGATTTGCGGCTTGGTTTGTGGGACTGCTCGAGATAGAGAGAAAATGACACTTGGACATGTTTCTGTCACTCGTGGTTTGTCAAACTTGATTCTCTAAACTGTTCTTACTGTGGCTCAGTAATCCATTTTTCGGTGATAAAAAATGTATAGAATTTACACACAGTACGCCGTACGATTGTTATTTCACACTTTATTTTGCATGTATATGTGATAAATGTGTATAACAGTGTCTCCCTTTGTTCTTCAGTCATTCGCTGTCAACCATGGGAAGCCCAGACAGATGGGTGGAAAAAGTGTCATCCCAGCCATGATATGCTTTATGGCACAGTGTGTCTATTTGGCTGTTATGCCGGTCACGTGCTTGAAGGACCATCCAGAGTAGAATGCCAACTTAATGGAAAATGGACGGTGAATAGCCAACCAAGATGTAAAAGTTAGTGTATTAACCCATTCGCTGCCAGGCTCTTTAACGCTAACCTATGAAAACAGTTTGGATCCTGATAAGACGTCGCGCTACGCGGCGTCTGATCAGAATCCAAACTGTTTGAAACTCACATATATATATATATATCTTTCATTTAAGTCAAACAGACTTAAATTCTACAGGATATGTTAAAATATACATATTGTCATGGATTTGATATGTTTCAATTTGTCAAGGAGTTACGGTTAGCTCAAGGAATTACGGTTAGCTCAACTCAATAACTATTTGCATTTATACATGTATAGATATACTGTGCATGCAACTAATGGGCAACATTTGTGTCCTACATTAAAAGCTGTGTCTCTACTTAAAAAGATTTTGCCACCTTTCATTGTTTAATTTGTTTGATTTGTTGAGAATTTCAGTCATATCGCGACGTCCAGCTAATTACAGGTAGAGGACGACCCCAGAAGTCCTTTGTTCACTGTTTCATACACAAATGGGCAACTGGGTAGAACCACCGACCTTCCGCAAGCCAGCTGAAAGACTTTCCCACATAAAAAATCCGAACGACCTTAGTGGGATTCGAACTCACAGTGGTGAGGAGCTTAGTGATGTAATTCACAGTGACTATACCACTAGGCCATGGAGGCCCCCTTTTCCACCTTTCAAACCAAAGATCTACATTCTTTAGAAAACAAAAACTGCGTGAAGAACTAAAGACATTCTTTGTTTTGGACAAAACTCCCATCAATATTCAGTATAGCAGAATCGGTACCAGACAAGCCGATAAAGGTTTAGGAACACAGCAACACAAACAATCAAGCAGTTTCGCGTTTCTCCATTTAAATGGTATTTTCTTACATAACCTCATCTGTAAGTCTCTTAGAAGGCAAGGATACCAAATATTTTGTCTTATTCTCTTCTTGCATTAAGCTTTCACGTTATGGCAAATTACCGTTTAGAACCTCTTTTGAATGGCCCTTTAATAACATAAGATTTACTATATATAAGCCGTGTCATGAGAATTGCATTGCACAATTGTACAGAACACGCACCGTTGTCATCTCGGGTTCTGTATCTGAATTTGGCCTACACTGCCAAATACCATATATAATGCAGCTACATTTATTGATTTAGATGCATACAGTTGGTGTAAAACAATGTAGATCAAGGCCAGCCGCCGCGTCCTTGAAGCGGCAACTGGCCTTGTAGATCTTCACTGATTGAAATGCAGAAAAATTATTTTATCATGACACGGCTAATATTTAAAATTTATATAGTTGAGCTTCGGACTTTCCAGAGAACCCTTGTGATACGCTTACACATAAGAAGGGCCAGGAAAACGCTGTGGACATTAGCTGCACGGATGGGAGTTACTACCGCAGTATATGTTCCTATAACTGTAAGAACGGTTACGGCGTCATGCAGGGACACAGCAAAGTGCGCGTATGCGGGGCTGATGGATACTGGAAGGGCAGTACACCACACTGTAGAGGTAGGTTTAACCCTATTACTGTCACTGCAGGGCTGTCATTTCTTCGGATTTTTCGTAAATCTCCGGATTTTTTCCAAGTTCATGGTAGCTTAAAGCAGGCTGAAAGTAAAGCAGAATGCACCCTAAGGCGCATTCCGCTTTACTTACAGCCTGCTTTAAGTGGTCGCATGTCAACAAAACAAGAAAAAGGCTATAGGGTAAAGGTACGATTCGTAAAATCGCACTTGAAAAATGCAATTTGGAAATCTTAGGATGATGGCAGCCCTGTCACTGTGACGTCACAACCCATCTCAAACGTTCACTGCAACAGTTTCGTCGACTGGCAAACAAGTAGTCCGCATTCATTTGTTTTTATTGAAATTCAAAGTTTTATGCAGTTTGACTTAGAAATCACTTATTTGAGAGTCAATCAGTTTGGATTCATACTGTTTGCAACTGTAACGCAAAATGAAAAACGTTATTCAAATAACGTTGAAAATAAATTGGCAGTGTTATATAATTTGACAAAAATATTTTCAAAATGCGTTGACAATGTACTTATATTGTAAATACTGCCACGATTTGAAAATAAAATGTATGAACTAAATACATGTAGCATTACAATACTTAAAGAAACTACAGTATACTCTATAGTAATAACAATTAATATTGACCAAGTGTAATACAGTTCTGACTCAGATAAGACGCAGAGTAGTTAAATTAGCCAGATAAAAGATGCTTTCAATTTAAAACCAAAGCCGGAACATGTAAAACATGAAGAAAGTTTAATTATTTAACAATTAACTTTACCAATTACTTTCCGAGTACCAGTTTTAGACAATTTTATCCATACGAGTTGCTTGAGTATAAGAACTTATGCAGGAAATATGTTATAATGTTTGTATGTATTTTCAATCATGCGGATTTACAATTATTATCGAAATAAATAACGAGTCTAGAAGCTAGTTTGTTGTTTTTACGACGCTAATCGGCGCCCGTTTTTTTATTTTATAGCAGCTTTCCTTTCGACATATATTATACTTCCCTTTCGTTACATGCATCGTATTGATACATTTAGTGGAGAACATAGATGTTATTTTTTTCTCGTTTAAAAAACAAACGAAAAACAAGTGCAGTGCAATAAAGTGTAGAATATTACATCTTTTTTATTGAAAGTTTAAACGCAAACCCGTTTGTGTTACAACAGATATTTCCTGTCAGATACGGCACCAGACTAATATACAGTAAACCCTCTCTATTACGACCTATAAATTGTGTTAACTAAAATGTGTTTAAGACAGGTGATTGCTTAAAGCAATATGCCAGTTAAACAGAAAGCTCCTATAGGAGCTTTCTGTTTTACTGTCACCTTGCTTTAAGCTGTCACCTGTCTTTTATACAACCAATTAGCCTTCATTTTAGCGGTCGTAATAGAGAGGTTTTACTGTATTATCACTGTGATAAAAAGAAACTTAGGAGGCTGTCAAATTCTTAATTTTATTGCACTGCTTTTGGCGTTTAGTAACGTCCTTTCTACTGAAACAGAAATAAGGATTGGATGGATGAGTTGGGTTGACGGCACTGCGACAAGAAGTAGGTCATATGGCGTCGATGATGAAATCAACTAATAATGATTTCAGGAAGATGATTTCGGCTAATCTCACTCGTTGCGAAGCAGCACATGATATAAAAACCACCGACCTGCCTTCCTTTTAGTTCTTGACAGAGGAGATAATCTCGGTCGGGCTAATAAATAGAAACATTCCCTATGACAATTAAGCCTTAGTCACGACAAGGTAGGAAGGTCTCTGGGGACAAGGTATGAGGTGGCAACAGTCAAGGTATTTTGCGACGCATTGCCTTATGAGGTTTACACATTTTGTTTTCTTGTTGCAGATATCAGCCCTCCAATGTTCATAGACTGTCCGTATGTAGTTATCATCTATACTGACAAGAAAAAAGCATCAGCAGTGGCCTCCTGGAATGTACCACAAGGTAAAGTATTCTGAAGTGGAGAAAACATTATTATTTCCCCTTTAAACGCAACGCAAATGCAATGAATTTAAATTTAGAGTATTACAACGTTTTGAAATTCCTTACTGTTTAAATTAATCTTTGTGGCTAACAGTTTTGGAGCCTGAACAGACGCCGGGATACCCGGCGTCTGATCTAGCTCCATAACTGTTTGGATTGTGTAATATAGTCTAGCGTTAACGCGTTTATCTCGAAAGAAATATCTTCTCCACTGTATCCTTGCCATACGCAGTTAACGTGTTCTCAAACGTCTCCTGTGAAATAACTAATACTATAAGTGATTTACCACTTTTTAGAAACAAACCTCTCTATTACGACCAATAAAAAGAAGGGTAATTGATTGTATAAACGACATGTGACAACTTAAAGCATGTACAGTGGAGAATCTGTTATTCTTTCCCAATAAACGCGTTTACGCTAAAACTATTTTTTCCATTACAAACAGTTTGGAGCCAGATCAGACGCCGGGTAACCCGGCGTCTGATCAGGCTCCAAACTGTTTGCTACCAATATAAACATGAATTATCAGAATTGTCCAAAAGTTGTATTTTTCTACGTTTTAGTGTTTTGCGTTTGCGTACGTTTGCGTTTAAACGGGAAAAAATAACAGAGTCTCCACTGTAATATATCTTTAAGCAGTCATTTGTCTTAAATATCTGGTAATTTACATAATCGTTACAGAGAGGTTTCACTGTAATTAAAGAAATCAGTCACACGTTTTGGATCACTCAGAATGTTATCTCGATCTATACTGATGGGGGAGCGGGCATTATACATGTAAGATGTTGTAAAACCTTGTAGCCCTATCCCCTGCATGTGTATTATATGCAATAGACGTGTTTAAACTTACTGATGGAACACGTAAACGATATTGCGTTTTTCCCGAAGGAGCAGGCTGAATGAAAAGCAAGAGATGCCAAAAGTACGCTTATTTGGAAAGAATAGCATCACTGTTTTTAACAATAACCACGTGTCACTGTTAGTTGTGTGTAAATACAGCTGAGAACACGTTATTCTTTCCCAATAATCGCGTTTACGCTAAAACTATTATTTCTATTGCAAACAGTTTAAATGTGGGTCATTTCGGGTCAAGTTTTACATGGTTTACCAGGTGAGCGATAGGGCCATAGTGGCCCTGGTTTTAAGATTGACTGGTCAATAAAATTCGGCTTTAAAATGATAGAACGTATACAGTTTTCGAGGTGTGGATGTAGCAGAATATTTTGTAGTGACAGACAACAGTGGACACATAAAGCCAACTCAAACTAGCGGACCATTATCTGGAACAGAGCTCTTTGTAGGGGAATATGAAGTGAGTTACACGGCAAAGGATAGGGAGCTGAACAGCGCATCGTGCAAGTTCAAAGTTGTTATCAAGCGTGAGTAAATATGATATTTACCCCGGAAACTTGTTTCCAATTTGATAGTGTCCATATTTGACCATTTATGGTGGTTTCTGTCAAAGTATTACAATATGATAAACAGTGCAGACCTTATTCAGAGGAGCCCTCTTACAAGGCTTCTCTGTTTGTCTAGGGCACCTGTTCTCTTCACAAGACTTGTGTTCAGAGGGTTAAACATTTCACAGTTTTATTCAAATAACTTTCATTGTAAGTAACTAAGACAAATCAAGTGTTTGGAATTTTAACATTTGTTCATCTAAAAATACACCTCTACCTGGCGATTTCTTATATTGGGTTTTTATAATAAAAAAATCATCGTAAAATGAAGAATATTTACTTCGTTGGAGTTCAAACGCAAACACATTGCAACAAAAAGTAGAAAAATTACAACTTTCTAGAAAAAAATACAGTGAGAATTTTTATTGACAAATACGTTTGAACCTGATCAGACGCCGGTGACCCGGCGTCTGATCTTGCTCCAAACTGCTTGTGATAAACATAAGGACACATGTGTGTATTCGAAAATATTTACATTCACCTTGTAAAGTCTTTATGTAATCCTATTAAAAAATATGCAGTCATCTGCCGATGAACCTACACTTTGAATCTGGATTTAGCCAGTTCGGATTTCGCCCGTGCTATTCGTGGACTTCTTCAAATAGACTACATCGGACACTTAACACTAAGCTCCCATTGGTCGACGGTCATATGACACTAGCGGAGTGATACAGACCCATAGGTCGTTGCCATCGCGTTGCTATGTGTGTAAATGGGTTAAGAAAACAACCGCGACCTGTAATTTTAGAATGTGCTTTGGCAATAGATATTCAAGTTGCACTGTTATTTGTTTGCCTTGTAAGTCTTTTCCATTCACAGAGAGAAAGTTTACTGGAAAAAATCCTGAATTTTTAATACAGTTAGAGTACATGTAGATGGGACTACTTTCTCACCATATTTAGAAACTGGAATGGCTATTACATCGACATTACATCTATCAAACCTCTTTGACCGGTATATGATAAATTCTTATACAGAAAAACAAATCTGGCCAATAAACACATTAAATTGACAAGACAGAAAATATAAATATAAATATAAGGAATAAACAACATCTCTTTGCCGCTCATGACGGTATGACTACATTAGCTTCGGGGAGTAAATTTAACGAAAACGCCCTTCGGGCGTTTACGCAATTTACCCCCTGCGAAGCTAATGTAGTCATACCGTCATGAACGTCAAAAATATGTTGTTTATTCCTATAATAATCCATGTAACGTGTTCTCCGCTGTAGTGTGCACGGCATATTTGCTGTTGTTGTTATTTCTTCAGAGATTAAGTGCCCAACTATCCACCCACTACCCTACACCTCAGTGTCATGTCCTGGCGGTAGGGTTTACGGTGCCAGATGTTATTTCGCCTGTCACCGAGGCACAAACACGAGTTTTCCAATGTTGACGTCGTGTAAGAAAATAAAGAGCACGCATCACTACGGTCTCTGGGACTTTGGGAATCAACAACCGTACTGCGAACGTAAGAATTTGCAGCAATATGCACTGTAGTTTGATTTTATTAGCATGTTATTTATATAAATAACACAGAGGTCAATGAAAAAGTTAGTTTTCGTTTTCGTCGGTTACGGTGGAGAGAGTGTTATTCTTAACCCCTTCACTTCCAAGACATCGTCTGCTTTTTTAACAATTGTTGTCTGCTTTTATTTCTCAAATTGGACTAGATCGTTTAGGTGTTTTGACTTGAGACATATCCAAAATGGGTGTAAAGCATAATGCATCCTAATCAGACGCGGCGTAATGCGGGATCTAAACTGTTTGCAAATAACAATTGTATTCGGAGCAAGGCAGTGTGAGGGTTAAATACGGTTACGCTAAAGTTATGTCATTCTTTGCAAACAGTTTTGAGACAGATCAGACACCGGGTACAGTGGAGAATCTGTTATTCTTTCCCGTTTAAACGCAAACGTACGCAAACGCAAAACACTAAAACGTAGAAAAGAACAACTTTTGGACAATTCTGATATTTCATGTTTATCTTGGTGGCAAACAGTTTGGAGCCTGATCAGACGCCGGGTTACCCGGCGTCTAATCTGGCTCCAAACTGTTTGCACTGTAAATAATAGTTTTAGCGTAAACGCGTTTATTGGGAAAGAATAACAGATTCTCCACTGTATCCTCATGCCACACACTGATAATTCACTGTATTGGTTGATCATTCAACAATGTCTATTAGAACAGGCGACTGGGTAATAATGGACATTGGGGATGTTAAAATATTTACATGTATATATTTCAGCCTAACGCTTTCTGTTTTACAGTGGAGAACACGTTATTCTTTCCCAATAAACGCGTTTACGCTAAAACTATCATTTCTATTGGAAACAGTTTGGAGACAGATCAGACGCCGGGTAAACCGGCGTCTGATCAGGCTCCTAACTGTTTGCCACCAAAATAAAAACATGAATTATCATAACCGTCCAAAAGTTGCACTTTTCTACGTTTTAGTGTTTTGAGGTTGCGTTTCGTTTCTTTTAAACGGGAACGAATAACGTTTTCTTTGATAGTAGTCAGCACTTCACTCCACGATGGCACCCAGCCCCCCGTCCATCTGTCAGTCGGCCTTCAAACGTGTTTCATTTACGGCAACTTATCAAGACCCAGTTTATATGAGATAAAAAATTGTATCACATAAACGTGCAAAAATACAGAGGTCCGTAAAAATCGTACGGCCCACTGGGCATATATGTTATACTAATTTCGAATCACCAAAATACTGTACTACTACACCGACTGTAAATCAGTTAAGAGAATCTAGACAAATGCAAACGCAATGCACTACACTTTTGTGAAATTTCTTTTTGTTCAATTTAATCTGAGAGCAAACAGTTTGGAGCCTGGCGTAACCCGGCGTCTGATCTGGTTCCAAACTGTTTGCAATGGAAATGATAATTTAGCATAAACGCGTGTATTGCGGAAAGAATAACGTCTTCTCCACTGTAAAAGGAAATTGATTTCAGTTATAAACCCCCATTCTTGCCGATGGGTAAACCGGTATTCACATTTTCATTCAGTTATGAACCCGTGCATTGAGCTCAAGGCTCCAGACAACGGGGCTCTGGCGTGCGACATCTGGCAGTATGGTCACTTCTGTAGTATGATGTGCCAGGACGGGTATACCGCCATGGGCAGCGAGGGTGCCATGATTCACAGGAGTCTGCTTGTGTGTAGTGATACTGGGAAATGGCGTCCCACCGATAAACTCCCCAACTGTGGTCGACAAGGTACAGTCATTCTTCAATTCGCCAGCTCACTAAACTCATTTTCCCCTGAAACTTCCTATAGTCAATTCCAGTTTGCAATAAAGGCTGGTCTTTTTTAGACTTTTTAGGGTTATTTTTTGTAATAAATTGCAAAATGACAAACAGTGAAGTCTCAGATCAGAGGGCTCCTGCAGGAGCCCTCTGATCAGGGACTTCATTGTTTGCATAGGACTAATCTACTCTTCGCGGGTATACACATTTGGTGAAGGACGCATATATATGCGTCACTAGGGCTCAATGAATTAACCTATTACCCATTAATACGCCCTTTTCCTCTATTGAAGAAAACAGTTCGAATTTGATACAATCATAATTATGTAACATATGATATATCGTCTTTATCCTATCAACATTAGTGAAAATTAAGCTTTACTTTCAACCTGCTGTATGTACTTACATGTACATGTCTCTAAAACAAGAAACAAGATATGGGGTCATGGGCTAAGTCGAACATATCTTTATTTAAAGTTCAAACGTAGCTTATCAGTCTGACCAGGCTTCAAACTAATTGCAATTGAAATATCTGTTTTAGAACAAAGAAAGAATAACGTTTTCTACACTGTAACTGATCTTCTTCTAAGTGGCCGTTTTTATACAATTTTGACTTGTGTTTATACATGTAGGTCAGAGACGGGTCCGTCGTTCTGACGCACAGTTTTCTTTGGGCCATTATTACGGACCGTGCCAGGAGGTCAGGGAAAGCATACAGCAAATGTTCCTTCAGAGGTTTGAGAACACACGGACCTGTGACCCATCGAAATGTTCCATCAGCAATGTTAAGGTTACAAAGACCTGGTCCCCATGCTTATAAAGCGCCTGGGTTGGCTCTGAGATTGTTCTTCAATTTTCTGCTGTTCCGATTTGAGTATTCTGCTAAAGTCTGACCAATCAAATTTGTTCAGAAGATCTCAGACTAACCTCGAGGCTTTATATGTATACACTCAGTACAAAAAGAAACGCACATTGTGCTCAGGCGCAGATTAAGAGACTTTTTTAAGATACTAAGACCATATCTCAAGATCAATTTAAGTCTGCCACAAGTTTAGAAAAACATGATTTAAAATTACTGTGCTGTATTGTAACCCTTTCACTCTTAATGACGTCAAACGGCGCGTTTTCAAACAGTTTGGATACTGATCAGACGCCGCGTCACGCGGCGTCTGATCAGGATCTAAACTGTTTGACAATCGTATAGATAATCATACTACTTTGAATCTTACTTTGAAACGATCTTGCAAACAACAAAATTGAAGCAGACGACAATGAAACGGTGGTGGGATAAAAATCTCACGATTAATTTGGCAGCGAAAGAATTAACTAGTGCCTGTTGAAAACACCGCACCGATTTGTACAGGTTGTGATGATACCAATTCAATGATAAACCTCCCATTTTCAACATTGATAGCCCACGACGGAACTACTGACTGTAATGAAAAGATTATTTCACAAATACGTTCCTTCTACATACGGATACTATTGTAATAAAAGTGTGCGTTTCTTTTTGTACTGAGTGTACATACACCATGAACTAACAAACAGCAAATAAATACGAAAGACTCAAGCAGGAAATACACCCATTTCTCAAGCAGAACACACACACAGTCATACCATAACAAACACACACACATACACACACACGCACACACATACGCGCGCAATACCATTCCTTCATCTACACACTAAATAGAAAACAACACGCAAGACAAACATAAAGCAAAGTGAACATAGGAGCCCGCCTTGGTACGGTCAGTAGCAATTAATAATTAATTATAAATTAACTATTAACAACCACTGGGGGGTTAAACAAAAACCGAAAACAAATAGTCAATATTTTACTACAGTGCCCCGCTCTAAAACAGCATCCAAGCACAGGTACTTGTCACATTTAAAAATGTTTTACTCTACCGTTGATATCTCTATATCTACGATAGAGTAACATAAAACAATATTATTTTTTATTTGTCAAGTACAGTGGAGAATGTGTTATTCTTTCCCAATAAACGCGTTTACGCTAAAACTATTATTAGCAGTGCAAACAGTTTGGAGCCAGATCAGACGCCGGGTAACCCGGCGTCTGATCAGGCTCCAAACTGTTTGCCACCAAGATAAACATGAAATATCAGAATTGACCAAATGTTGTTCTTTTCTACGTTTTAGCGCTTTGCGTTTGCGTACGTTTGCGTTTAAACGGGAAAGAATAACAGATTCTCCACTGTACATGTACATGTACATGTACCTGTGCATCAAATGGGAGACATATGTTATGTTTGTCTGCCATAACCCACATTGTACTACAGCGCTCCCTCTCTAAAACGACACCCAATGGGAGACACAAATTATGTTCGTTGTTACGCGGCGTCTGATCTGGATTCAAACTATTTGTCACTCGTCATTATGTTGTTTTTTTCTATAAAAATGGAAGGTGATTTTAGCAAAACAGCAGACGACAATTTTAAGCAGATGATATTGCAGCAATGAAAATGCCGGGCATAATTGTCTTGTTTGGGAAACAGCAGCAAGCATCGTTGTTACGAGGGAATCGTTGTCCGGAGGGCCGTTGTACGGAGGTACATGTAGCACTGTACAGTTACCTTTATTCTTTCCCAATAAGGGCATCTGTGATAAAACTGTTTATTCTTTCAAACAGTTTAGTTTGTCCATTAGTCCATTTGAGATTTGTCATAACTATGGTACTTCAGCAGAGAATACGCTATTCTTTCCCGTTTAAAAGCAAATGAAATGCAAACGCATTGTAAAAAATAGACGAAAATGACAATGTTTCGACAATTCTGAAAGTTGTTTTTTATATTGACGGTAAACAGTTTGGAGCCTGTCAGACGCCGGGTAACCATGCGTCAGATCTGGCTCCAAACTGTTTGCAATGGAAATTATTGTTGCAGCGTAAACGCGTTTATTGGGAAAGAATAACGTGTTCTCCACTGTAGCAGTGAAAGTCACTGTTTGGCATGTGCAGTAATTTCAGAAAATCTCTCTGTATACAGTGCTCCCTCCCTACAACGACCCTCCAAGCAACGACCCCCTTCTTACAACGACCCTTGTCACAGTTCCCTAAACCTGACGATTATCTCCAACATATTCACGACTGCAATGTGGTGTGCTGTTTTTTTCTCAAAGTAACTTAATTGACATTGTGGCAGAAAAAAAACTTAATTAAGAGTGACAAACTGCGTGAATCCAGATCAGACGCCGCGTTCAGCGGCGTTTGATCTGGATTCAAGCTGTTTGCAAATTTAAGCCATTTTCCCTCCCTCTAACGACTCCCTCCGAACAACGAACACAATTTGTGTCTCCCATTGGGTGTCGTTGTAGAGAGGGAGCGCTGTAGTACGTGTACAATGTGGGTTATGGCAGACTAAGGTCAAGGTCGTTAAGAGAAATTAACTTTGTCATTAAGGGATGGGGGACGTAGCAGATATTGCGTACTTGATTGAAATTGCTTATAGCAGAATGATTGTGTCAACTATGCCATCTCAGTAGAGTAAAGTTCTGGGTCTGTTTTACGAAACGATGTACGACTAAAACGGTCGTTAGTTAAAGCTTTAAAATATGTCAAATTTATGATTTCTCCATCTAATCCTGACTTGTGACATCTCTTTGGAATCGTCTTTAAAATAAATGAGAAGTTTAGAGTCTGACTTACAGCAATATTTGTCGTACAATGTTTAGTCAGACGGGCCCCTGCTCAACATTCCGTCAAGCTGTAAGTTGTCATTCGTTTCTTTCTCTTAACCCTTTGCCTGCTGATCGGGATTTAACTGATTTTTGCAAACAGTTTGGATACAGATCAGATGCCGCGTACAGAGGAAAAAACGTTATTATTTCCCAATAAAAGCGTTTACGCTAAAACTAAAATGTTTGCCACTCAGATTAAAATAAATGGTTAGAATTATCAACAAGTTTTCATCTTCTACGTTTAATTGATATATGTTTGCGTTTCGTTTGCGTTTAAATGGGAAGGAATAACGTTTTCTCCACTGTAACGTAGCGTCTGAACTGTATCACACACTGTTTGACACTCGTCTTTAGGTTTCTTTACTTAAAAAACGCATTAATCTAAATTTAATACATTTTGCAGACGACTATTTCGAAGCAGACGATATCATCACATGATAAGGGTTGATTCATTAACTATCTAGCTTCTATCGTATAGAGCACGGACTTGTTTTATGTATTTTCACTATTTTGTACATCTTACAGGTCATCTGTGGGAAGATTATCAAGAGATCTGCCTCGTCTGAAATCGTTGTTACGGTAACCTTTGAGTTGTCGGCCAACCTGACATACACTGAGTTAGTGGCAGAAAGGGAAGCATTGACGGAAACTCTGAACGAAGCCAAGATGAACGGTACATTTGATGTGACTATAGGAAATCAAACACTTGAAGCCCAGTCTGTACACGTGACACAACTAGAAACAACGTGTGATGAGGGGTCAGTGCCAGATGTTTCAAAACCGCTGACCTGTGGTAAGCGAACATGTAATTCTTCTTCTACATGGTCAGTTAAACTCTTCCTTTGCACCGAAAAGCGACTTTGTAAACAGTTTGGATCCTGATCAGACGCCGCTTAAACACTGTTTTGACACTAGTATCGACATTTCTTCTGACGAAACAGGTTTAAAGCTGACTTAAAAAATATTTCAGACGACACTTTCAATGCAGACGATATTTTTGCGGTACATGTACACTGTTATTCTTTCCCGTTTAAACGAAAACGTACGGAAACGCAAAGCGCTAAAACGTAGAAAATAACAATTTTTGGACAATTCTGATAATTCATGTTTATCTTGGTGGCAAACAATTTGGTGCCTGATTAGACGCCGGGTTACCCGGCGTCTGATCTGGCTCCAAACTGTTTGTATTGTAAATAATAGTTTTAGCGTAAACGCGTTTATTTGGAATGAATAACACAGTCTCCACTGTAAGAGGGTTAAAGAAGACGATAACACTTGGTAGTGAAAGAGTTAATGTCCTGCTGCCTCATTTGTCGATTCAAATATCAAAGCATTTGTGTGTGGCCGAAACCATGTGATTGTTAGGGTCCAAAGTTATAACCTTGGGGTCTGGACTTTGGTTAAAATCAAATGTATTTTAATCGTTACGTAGTCCTGTTGCATTTTGTAGTTTTGAGTGGTCAAGGTTAGAACCATAACTCCACTAAACAGGCCAATGAGACATAACTAGATTTGTTGTATTTTGTAGTTCTGTGTGGTCCAGGCTACTACCAGAACTGTATACAACCTAGTGTACATGTATGTACACGTAATCAGTGTGACATAATTAGGTCTATGTGTTTTGTAGTTCTGTGTGGTCCAGGTTATTACCAGAACGCCTCTATACAACCCAGTGTATGTATTCAACATGGCATTGTCTATTTGTGTTGTATTTTGTAGTTCTGTGTGGTTCAGGTTATTACCAGAACGCCTCTATACAACCCAGTGTATGTATTCAACATGGCATTGTCTATTTGTGTTGTATTTTGTAGTTCTGTGTGGTCCAGGTTATTACCAGAACGCCTCTATACAACCCAGTGTATGTATTCAACATGGCATTGTCTATTTGTGTTGTATTTTGTAGTTCTGTGTGGTCCAGGTTATTACCAGAACACCTCTATACAACCAAGCGTATATGTAGTCAATGTGACCTTGTCTAGGCGTGTTGTATTTTGTAGTTCTGTGTGGTCCAGGTTATTACCAGAACGCCTCTATACAACCCAGTGTATGTATTCAACATGGCATTGTCTATGTGTGTTGTATTTTGTAGTTCTGTGTGGTCCAGGTTATTACCAGAACGCCTCTATACAACCAAGCGTATATGTAGTCAATGTGACCTTGTCTAGGTGTGTTGTATTTTGTAGTTCTGTGTGGTCCAGGTTATTACCAGAACGCCTCTATACAACCCAGTGTATGTAGTCAATGTGACCTTGTCTAGGTGTGTTGTATTTTGTAGTTCTGTGTGGTCCAGGTTATTACCAGACCGTCTCTATACAACCAAACGTATATGTAATCAATGTGACCTTGTCTAGGCGTGTTGTATTTTGTAGTTCTGTGTGGTCCAGGTTATTACCAGAACGCCTCTATACAACCCAGTGTATGTATTCAACATGGCATTGTCTATGTGTGTTGTATTTTGTAGTTCTGTGTGGTCCAGGTTATTACCAGAATGCCTCTATACAACCAAACGTATATGTAGTCAATGTGACCTTGTCTAGGTGTGTTGTATTTTGTAGTTCTGTGTGGTCCAGGTTATTACCAGAACGCCTCTATACAACCCAGTGTATGTAGTCAATGTGAACTTGTCTATGTGTGTTGTATTTTGTAGTTCTGTGTGGTCCAGGTTATTACCAGAACGCCTCTATACAACCCAGCGTATGTACCCAGTGTGACATTGGTTTCTACCAGGATCAGGAAGGACAGTCGTCCTGCAAACAATGTCCACCCGGCATGACCACTGAGGACGTCGGATCGAGTGGATGTAAAGGTAATTACAATGTATTTAGCAGGGGTCCATATAAGAGTGAGTAAACTGAGACAATCCAACATTTTTTCACTCATTTCAGCACCAAATGCTATGGTGTTACATGTACTACTCATTAAAATCGCTTCTGCGAGACGATTCGAATGAATAGTGATAGCATACGGTTTTTTCAGGAAAAGGATTTAGTCCTTATAGAACGGATCCATAAATATTATGGTACACACCTTTACTTTTCTCTTGCTAATATTTATATAAATGTATAAAAATATACTCACATTTATAAATGTGTCATCTGAATTATTACATCGGCTTAAAACACGTAGATACGTTCACCAGAAAAAACGTGCAGAATCAAATCATGTCAGGCAGTTCTTTTAGTAATACTGTTCCACCAGGAGCTGTCTTGTAAGGAGCTGCATTGCAACCCAGACCCAATGACTTCTAAAGAAGCGCACTGATCAAGGTCTTCAGTGTTCGTCATTTTGCAATATTTAAGCGTAAACCAGAAGCATAAATAGTAAAATAACAGTAACAGAAACAGTATTTTATTGGCAAAATCGGCATCTTAAATGCCTTTGGCCATAATAACACTGTATAAGCTTTGTGCTGTTCTTGTTTCCGGTATATAAAACATTATTCTATCCCCTTTAAACGCAAATAAAACGTAATACATTAAAATGCAGAAAGTTCATACATTTCGACATTGCTCACGATTTATTATAATCTGAATGGCACACAATTTGGAGCCAGATCAGACGCCGGGTTCCTTTTTGCAACGGACACACTAGTTTTACCATAAACGTGTTTATTGGTTAAGAATTATTTTCTGTTAAAATATAAGTCTAGACGTGTGTTTAACTCATTGTCCCCTGAAACTTCAATTGGACAATTCCAGTTTCAAATAAAGCCTAGTCTATTAACATCTTAATGTCAAATGTAAACCATTACATGTAATACAGCTACATTAAATTTCCGCCGAGAAATTTGGTGTCTGTTCAGGCTCCAAACTGTCCGTCACGTAGATTTGTTCAACAATGTTATCAATTTATAATAATCTGTAATTTTCTACATTTGCATTGCCTTAGTCAAGTTTAACCCTTTAAACCCTAGTCCGGCATATAGGCGTCGATTTCAAAAATTGTATGCATGAATAGTACACTAGTCTTTAGCAAACAGTGAAAACCAGCCCACTGATCAGGGTCTTCACTGTTTGTCATCATGCAATACATGGCAAAAAACAACCCTAAACATTCAGAAATGGACTAGACTAATATGGGAATTGGAGTTGACCTTTTGAAGGTTTCGGGGGTTTTCTTACAGTGGAGAATCTGTTATTCTTTCCCGTTTAGACGCAAACGTACGCAAACGCAAAGCGCTAAAACGTAGAAAAAAGAACATTTTTTGGACAATTCTGATAACTCATGTTATATTGGTGGCAAACAGTTTGGAGCCAGATCAGACGCCGGGATACCCGGCGTCTGATCTGGCTCCAAACTGTTTGTAAAAGAAAAAATAGTTTTAGCGTAAACGCGTTTATCGGGAAGAATAACAGATTCTCCACTGTAAGTATTTATCGGTGCCGTTTCAACAACAAAAGTACCGTGGAGAAGCCGTTATCTATACAGTGGAGAAAACGTTATTATATCCCGTTTAAACGCAAACGAAACGTAAACGCATAACAATAAAATGAAGAAAAAGACAAGTTATTGACAATTCTGACTTTCATTTTAACCTGAGTGGCAAACAGTTTGGAGCCTGATCAGACGCCATGTTACCCGGCGTCTGATCTGGCTCCAAACTATTTGCAATGGAAATAAACGTTTTAGCGTAAACGCGTTTATTGAGAAAGAATAACACATTCTCCACTGTGTAAGACACCGGATAGCCCGGCGTCTGACCAGGCATTAAACGGTTTGCTGCTCATATAAAAATAAATCGTCCGTGATGTTTATAACAAACAATGTATTTTTCATGTTTTATTGCGTTTTCGTTTCATCTGTCTTTTGGCCAAGGGCAATTGTTATTGCTAATTGCCATTAAATTTAAATTAAATCTTAGTTGGAAGTGAAGAAAACCTGTGGCATGTTCAGTTGCCACTGTTTTTGAATGAGGTTAGCTGTTTGTGCCCCGAGTGCAGCGTGCAGAATACAGTACATAATAGTTACGTAATTTCCCAATAAACGCGTTTACGCTTAAACTATTAGTTCCATTGCAAACAGTTTGATCAGGCTCCAAACTGTTTGCATTCATTATAGTCAGAATTATAAAAAAAAAGTTGTCATTTTCTATATTTCATTGCAATGCGTTTATGTTTCGTTTGCGTTTGAAAGGAAGAAAAACCTTCTTCCGCTGTATATCAGTAGCGCGTTCAGTTACCGTATCGATTGCATCAAAAAACGAACAATTTAACTAAAACGACTTGTTTGCACGATATCGATTGCGAACGGCACGAACGGCCTCAGACCAAATGAGTTTATAAACAAGAAATATCTTTAAAAAAGATATTCAGCGGAGAGCATTTTGGAAGTTATGCTGTAGATGGGTGTGTGAAATGTATAAAATTGAGGGTTTCAAAGAATTGTAATACCTTGGATTGAAAAGCAAAGCATTCAATTACAGTAACTTTCATGTAAAATATAGCTACTAAAAATATATCCTCTACAGAATTACCAAACAATAATTTAAACTGTATCCTGCTACTCATAGATTATTGCATAACTCTACTGTTCTATCACTCTTCATTCATGAATGCAGTCTCTTAGAACAAATATGTCATATCTAAAAATAGAAACATGCTGCCATAGCATTTGCAGACTGTGCCTATAATTTTGCACTAACAATTCATCTCCAGTAAAACTTGTAAATTGGTACAATAGGTCAGTCTGTCCCCACATCCAATCAGCCCATTCAGTCTTTCAACCTAGATTTCTGACCAGTTATCATTGGTTGAGAATTTGCAAATGAAGGTCTAAATAGAAACCATTCAGCTCCAACCAACATTTTCCGATACTTAATGTATCAAACATCGCAGCTTACATATAAGCAGCTAAATCTTATTTTTATATGCGGTTAAATTGATGCATTTCATTTGATTAGTACACTTTTGCGTGTGTTATTCCGATTTGTACATAAATCGTTCGTACCCTTGAACAGTAAATATACGTGGAGGCGAAATTAGTTATTATTGGAGAGTATTGGAGAACGTTAGATGTCGTACTATAAGGGTTGTGTGCATCGGTTAACGTTGCCGTTCTCCGATACAGTACTTGAACGCGCTACAGACCGGTAGCCAACTCGCAATCGATGGCGAACGACGGCCATCAATTTCTTTGCTGAATATGCTACTGAAATATGTTCATGTATGTTTCAGAGGCATGTCCAACGGGGTTTTACTCAGAGAAGGGAACCACTCCGTGTGACCCTTGTGATATTGGTTACTATGCAAACGAACAGGGAACCAGAGAGCATTGTTCGCATTGTCCCGGCTCTACAACAACAACCATGACTGGTTCAACATCAATTGATGCATGCTTTGGTAACCAAAATTTTATCAATTTAACTTTTTGTATTCTAGCGGCGTTTATATCCGCCACAGGGATTGCATTTGCAAACAGTTTGGATCCAGATGAGACGCCGCGTAACGCGGCATCTCATCAGGATCCAAACTATTTGACGTTCTGACTATGTTTTGAAAAAAAATCTATTTGTAGAACAATAGCAGACGACAAAGGTTGCAGACGAAAAAGATTACACAGCATGCAAATAGTTAGGTTGATGACCTTTAATGAGATCGGACCAATATTGGTCATAATAAGTACAGCGCTTCCTCTCAACAACGACACCCAATGGGAGACAAAATCGTTTACGTTGTTCAGAGGGAGTCGTTACAGGGAGGGAAATTGGCTTACATCTGCAAACAGCTTGAATCCAGATCAGACGCCGCGTGACGCGGCGTCTGATCTGGATTCAAGCTGTTTGTCATCCGTCATTATATTTATTCCATCAAAATGTAATTTTGAGAGAAAACAGCAGACGATAATTTGAAGCAGACGATATTGCAGCAGTAAAAGTGATAAACATTTTATCTTGTTTGGGGAACAGCTGTCAGGGTCGTTGTAAGGAGGGAATCGTTGTTCGGAGGGCCGTTGTACAGAGGGAGCACTGTATTAAGTACTATACGGAGAGAGATAGGTCATTCTCGTCAACTGTCGACCCGTACCAAACCACAACTAACGCATGGTTCGGAGAGTAGTGTAGAGGTCGTCAGTTGATGAACATGATCAATCGCTGAACGCAGTAAACCCGACTACCATATGACGAATTTCATATTTTATCGTAAATAAGTCACCACCTTGTTTTTACGGTGATGAATAACTAACTGTGTCTTTTTTAAATGAGGATTTTTCCAAAGAATCCTATTTTCTGGAGGGGTGATTTAAGGAAAAGAGGGGGTTGATTCCTGTCATAAAGGGGTAAAGAAGACAACTTATAAGTCAAATTTCATCATTTATTCCAGCATTTAGTATAAGATAGGGAGGAACATTCCTCCAAAAGGTTATCATTCTTACAAAGAGAGAGAGGAACATTCCCCCTTCGCACTAGTGGCCACTAGTCTAACAGAGGAATATTCCTCTGTCTACATATTCTAACAGAGGAATGTTCCTCTGTCTATATATTCTAACAGAGGAATGTTCCTCTCTCTATAACATTCTGATAAAGAGAGCGAGGAACATTCCCCCAAAAGGTTAGCATTCTGACATCAGGAGAGAGGAACATTCCCCCATCACACTAATGGCCACAAGTCTTACAGAGGAATGTTCCTCTGTCTATAACATTGTGATACAGAGAGGGAGGAACATTCTGCCGTCACAGTAATGGCCACCAGTCTAACAGAGGAACATTCCTCGGTCTATAACATTCTTACAGAGGAATGTTCCTCTGTCTACATATTCTAACAGAGGAATGTTCCTCTGTCTATAAAATTCTGATACAGAGAGCGAGGAACATTCCCCCAAAAGGTTAATATTCTGACATAAGGAGAGAGGAACATTCCTCCATCACACTAGTGGCCACAAGTCTAACAGAGGAATATTCCTCGGTCTATAACATTCTAACAGAGGATTGTTCCTCTGTCTATTACATTTTGATACAGAGAGCGGGGAACATTCCCCCATCAAACTAGTTGCCAGCAGTCTAACAGGTGAATATTCCTCTCTGTCTATAACATTCTAACAGAGGAATGTTCCTCTGTCTATAACATTCTGATACAGAAAGCGAGGAACATTCCCCCATCTCACAAGTGGTCACCAGTCTAACAGAGTAATATTCCTCGGTCTATCAACATTCGAACAGGGGAATGTTCCTCTGTCTATAACATTCTGATACAGAGAGCGAGGAACATTCCCCCATCGTGCTAGTGGCCAACAGTCTAACAGAGGAATATTCCTCTGTCTACATATTCTAACAGGGGAATGTTCCTCTGTCTATAACATTAGGATACAGACAGCGAGGAACATTCCCCCAAAAGGTTAACATTCTGACATAAGGAGAGAGGAACATTCCCCAATCACACTAGTGGCCACAAGTCTTACAGAGGAATATTCCTCGGTCTATAACATTCTAACAGAGGAATGTTCCTCTGTCTATAATATTGTAATACAGAGAGGGAGGAACATTCCCCCATCACACTAGTGGCCGCAAGTCTTACAGAGGAATATTCCCCGGTCTATAACATCCTAACAGAGGAATGTTCCTCTGTCTATAATATTGTGATACAGAGAGAGAGAGAGGAACATTCCCCCATCACACTAGTGGCCGCAAGTCTTACAGAGGAATATTCCCCGGTCTATAACATCCTAACAGAGGAATGTTCCTCTGTCTATAATATTGTAATACAGAGAGAGAGAGGAACATTCCCCCATCACACTAGTGGCCACAAGTCTTACAGAGGAATATTCCTCGGTCTATATCATTCTAACAGAGGAATGTTCCTCTGTCTATAATATTGTAATACAGAGAGAGAGAGAGAGAGAGAGGAACATTCCCCCATCGCACTTGTGGTCACCAGTCTTACAGGGGAATATTCCTCGGTCTATATCATTCTAACAGAGGAATGTTCCTCTGTCTATAACATTATGATACAGATAGCGAGGAACATTCCCCCATCACACTAGTGGCCATAAGTCTAACAGAGGAAAAATCCTCGGTATATAACATTATAACAGAGGAATGTTCCTCTGTCAATTACATTCTGATACCGAGAGGGAGGAACATTTCCCCCAAAGGTAAACATTCTGACAAAGAGTGGTTGGAACATTCCCCCATCGCAGAAGTGGCCACCAGTCTAACAGAGGAATATTCCTCGGTCTATAACATTCCGATACAGAGAGGGAGAAAATTTCCCCACAAAGGTTAACATTCTGACAAAGAGAGGGAGGAACATTCCCCCATCGCACTAGTGGCCACCAGTCTAATAGAGAAATATTACTCGGTCTTTAACATTCTAACAGGGGAATCTTCCTCTGTCTACAACATTCTGATACAGAGAGGGAGGAACATTTCTGCTGCATTTAGTTTTAATTGAATGATGTCACTTATAATAGACACCTTTCATACAGTATACACATCACAATTAACCCATTACCCTATCACCAGTTTCTAGTTTTGAGGACATGTGGCCACTTAAAGCAGATTGAAAGTAAAGCAGAATGTGTCTGTTTTTAGCTTCCATGCCATAGGACAAGGAAAATATGTCTTATTGTATATATTCCTGAATAATGTAGATCTATTTTTTTTAAATAAAAGGCGTAAAATGGCATAGTATGGGGTAATGGGTTAATGTTCTTATATATTGGATCGATTACATCAACATGCTTAAACTGTGTCAGTGACAGTAAGATTATAAAAAATGAAGTGCGACAGAATGAAAAAGGAGAACAAAAGTGTCCTTGACTGATATTCCACTAAATTGTCTGTAGTTTGGATAGCCAAGTTCTTGACAAAGGTCACAAGCCATAAACAACTTTGAAATGGTGGGGTATTTGTCTATGGGGTAAGCACAATCCTGGTAACAGAGAACTTCGTGGCATGTATTTGCTCTACATGTTTCACTTGGTCTCTTCTAAGCCTGGCATCCTCCATATACTTGACTGTGTAACCTGCAATAGCAAAAATAACGTTATCAATAAACTCATCTTAGTTTTATAGTAACAAGAGCCTTTAATATATTCCTCCACAAAAGAAAATAGCTCCACTTGATACAGTCATGAATACGTACCGTAAGAAATATTTTTCTATGGTTACTGGACGTTTCGCTACCTCAATTAGCATGTTTGCTACCTTGTGGTTTTCGCGGCTGGTCTTTTCACTGCCTAGACTTTTTCGCTTCTCAGTTTTTTCTCGCACCTCTTATCTACCAATATGCAGGCGCCATGCGCCTATATGGTGCGGTGGAAATTTATTTAAAGATCTGTATCCAAACTAGCGTACAGAAATAGAACAGAACTGAACAGTATATTTATTACACGTAAACATTATAGTTTCTGGTGTTTTACAACATATAATATATTATACATTAGTTTGGATCCAAATCTGTAAATAAAATCCATTATATGGGCACATATGGCGCCTGTATATTGACTGATTGTAAAGCATAATGTATCTAAAGGCATATTCTGCTTTAAGTAACCATCTGTCTTCAAAACTAGAATTTTTTTTTTACTAAATTTACTAAATTATGGGTTAAAAATGTTTGGTATGAGTCTAATCCACTACAGATCCCCAAGAATCTGCCTTGGTTGGGTCTACTCTGCTTGCGCAAAATAAATAACATAAAGAGGTGAAAAGAAAGTTGGGATCCAGATATAATTGATTTACTCAGCATATTCATTTTTACTGTTTGTAATTCTATAGAGACAATTCAGACTAAAAATAGGGCGAGTACATTCTCACCTGGATCCAACTTGTTTGTATATTTACTGTTTAGAAAAAGCTAGGCACGCAAGACAGATTACTTTGGAGGTTTTTTTAGACAGGTGGCAGCTTATATTTCAGAAAGTTATTTAAAACAGGTGGCAGCTTAATACAGGAAGAAAGCAATGCAGAAAGCTCACATGTGAACTTTCTGTATTGTATTTCTGTTTAGTTTCTTCCTGTATCAACTATTTACCAATAGAAACTCAATGCATTTTAACGCCTTTGCTAATAGGATAGACCCAGAAAGGACTACTCTGTTTGCTTATACAAAACATGTATTATAGAATTGATTTTTCACTGTTTGCTATAGTTCAATAAAACCAATGGTTTTATGTGCCAGTGTAAAATTTCTGTTAATTGGTATTCATAATGAGTGGAGTTCTGAACGATGCCACTTGTCTGTCTTGAAACCGTTTATTACATCCACTAAACATAAGGAGGTGGGTAGTTAAAGTTGCAGGATATCAGTTGGACAGTATAATTATTGTGGCAGTGTACCATCATGCTAGGTACACAGTTGTTACATCATATTACCCAGAGGCATCATGGTCTAGGGTACTAAATAGTATTAAAGGTAGATAAGGGATATGGTTGTAATTGTTGTAGAGATTCGAATGAGCCTTCAAATAAGCACAAAGGTGCATCTAGATAATTTTCTTTAATCGACCCAATTGTCAAGTAATGACATTTTCCATTACATTTATAAACAACTATATTTATCCACTAAAAACTATCCAGACTCCTTATACTGTCTTACAAGTTATATTTGCAGAGGATTAACCCTTGTTTTGGACACAGGTGACCATTTTAAGCAGGTTGAAGTAGAACATACTGTGCTTTACTTTCAGCCTGCTTTAAGCTACCATCATTTTCTGCTAGGATAAAGAATCTATTTTGTATGGTACTTATTCAGAGGTATATATATTTATATAAATACATGTACTATGTTTGCAGAGGATTAATCCTTTGTTTGTACTAAGGTGGCCACTTAAAGCAGGTTTAAAGTAGAGCAGAATGTGCTTTACTTTCAGCATGCTTAAGGCTACCATCTAATACAGGGATGCAACAAGTTGATTATGAATAATCCTAAGATTTCCAAATTTTCATTTTTCAAGAGTGATTTTACGAACCGTACTTTTACCCTATAGGCTGTTTCTAGTTTGAAGACACGTGACTACTTCGTGCGGATAAGAAGTAAAGCAGAATGCGCCTGAAGAGCATTCTGCTTTATTTTCAGCATGCTTTAAGCTACCATCAACTAGAAAAATATCCGAATATTTCGCATAATCCGCAGAAATGGAAGCCCTGCTGATAGGATAAAGAATATATCTTGTATGGTAGTTATTCATGACTGTTATATCTTCAACCCAAGCGATGAGTATAATTGTCTATGGAATAACAGTGTACCTGTATTAAGTACACTTGTCCTAGGCAAATAGTGTAAACGAGATCAGAGGGCTCATAAAGGTAAATTCTGACCAGGGTTTTTACTATTTGTAAAACCCTGCTAAACTGGATACTCCAAAAAGTAATTTTTGGTCTTCAAGTAAGGTGGCAGCTGAATTCAAGTCACTAAATATCCAATCTAGGTAAAAACCATATCTATAACTCTGTATATGACAAAAAGTCCATGGATTGAGGAATCATACAAATAGGGTGATATCACTAAAGAGTTTTCTTTTAAAAGTGATTTCACCAATTCGAAATATGTGAATAAAAAGTAAAACAGCGCCCGACATATATATATGGATCAGATCTAGACTGTTTGCAAATCACAGCACATACAGGTAATCGCCAGTTCCAATCACATGACATAAACAGCATAATACAAAACAATAAAGGGATTCTCACCATTTGAACAATACAAAACAATGAAGTGATTCACACCATTTGAACAAACATTTTTTAAGCCAGGGCTCCAGTTAAGAGGGAGTAAACGGAACAAATCCAACTTTTCGCACTCATTTGAGAACCAAATCCTATACGTTGTTACCTCTCACACTGAGTACTGATAGTGTCAGTCCTCCGTTCCTCTCATTATAATTGACTTGAAGAGACTATTTTAATGAGTAAACTGTAGTGACACCATAGGGTTTAATACGGAAGTACACATTTTATGTACCCAGATACTCAATACCTAGTAACTCGGCATCTGATCTTAATCTTAATAATGTTTGCAAATGTTAATTCCCATAAGTTTATACATATAACATTCATAGGTACATGTAACAGTAAATATGTCTTAAAATGTTAAGAAAATAATGCCATTGATGCATCTGATTCAAATGAGGCGCAAAATCGGCCTGAATACATTTTCTGAAAAGGCCGACAGCACATAACATATCTCTTTTTATGGGCTATAATAGGCCTAACATAAGTGTATAATTACCTTAACACCAGGTGAAAGGTTCATCAGGGCTGCCATAAGTTGACATGAAAAATCCTAAGATTTCCAAATTTGCATTTTACGAATCGTACCTTTATCCCATAGCCTGTTTCTAGTTTTGTTGACACGTGACTACTTAAAGCAGGCTGGAAGTAAAGCAGAATTCGCCTTATGATGCATTCTGCTTTACTTTCAGCCTGCTTTAAGCTGCCATGTTCTAGAAAAAAAATCCGAAGATTTAGGAAAAATCCGGAGAAATGGCAGCCCTGGTTCATTCTTCAAGTTTTGCACATCCACAGATATCTTTCATGAACAAAAACCATCGCTTCAAGCCTTGCGAGTTTCTCTAAACACGTCTATATAATTCAAGCCGATGCAACGGGTGTTCCGGTTTTTCAGAACGAGGCTGCAAATGGACTAGTCTATTATTAGGGGTTAGGGAAAAACTATCATTTCAACTAAATTGATTTGACCCAAAATATTAATGTGTATGTGTCAACGGAATGAATATGCAAATGTCCATATCTGTTCATTTAAACAAATAATTTAATAACAAAATAAGCAATGGCACCTCTTCTGTACACTTTACATCGCCCTGAGACCCCTATTAGAGAAATCACAGGACTGGTCCTCGTGTCACGCGGCAACTTCAAACGGTAGCGCCTACAGCACATGGCCTGTACATGGTGTCTGTTAGCGGGACTCTGAGAGCAGCCGAAGTGTATCTGGACAGTACACACACTGGACTTGGCGATGTTCAGATGCACATCATATATAATGTTACTGGGCAGATGCGGTAGTGGGACCGAATACGGTATGTATATATGATTTATATAATATATTTGATTAATGAGGATGTTGAGTTGTTTGGTTATGCCTACTTTAATTAACCCTCTACCGTAACATGTTTTGCAGACGGGTAACCACTTAAAGCAGATTGAATTTAAGCAGATTAAGGCGCATTTACTTTCAACCTTTTATAAGCCACCATCTGGCCACCTTCTAGGCTAATTAATTGATACAGAATATGTTGACTGTATGATGTATATTAAAAGAAATACGCAATAAATATATTTTCAGTGAGTAAATTAAAGTGTACTTTTATAAAGTGTTATCAGTTAGATCTAGATCTACTAGGATTGTCTAGAATATACGTCTAAAAATTGCACTAGGTGTATCCCACATATTTGTCAACGGCTTGACTTCTTCAAACTCGTCTTTAATAATTTATGAATGTATATGAATTGACTCAAATCTCTCTCTCATTTACACATACTGACTCTTTCTCTTTCTCTCTCACTCCCTCTCTTCTCTGAGACTCCCCACCTGTACAGTTGTACACAGTCTCTTGTCATCCTTCTCTCTGTGTCTGTCTCTATATTTTCATTTATGCATATGTAAACTGTCTGTCTATATACAACCAGTCCGGGACCCGTCACTTACAAGGTGCTCTACCGACTGAGCCATCCTGACCGCTTATACAAACCTCTCTCCTTATGGCATTTAACCAACCCGACAACACATATAATCCCCTCTATAGATGCAATAATTCTAATGTTAAGAACACTCCATGAATTTCTTTTTATTATATTTGAACACTCTGTGAGTTATAATGTTATCCTACAGACTATTTACGTTGGGGGCACAGTCATTTAGAAATTTAACATGGTGAGAAAAATATACAGTCAGATCGGGACTCGAACCCGGGACCTCTTGCTTACAGTGTTCTCCGACTGAGTCATCTGGACCATTTACTCAGATCTATCACCATTAAACCGTTATCAACCCGGCTACATCTTTTTTTCATTTGTACTGGTTAATGTTAAACTGATATGTTAGAACGTATTGGCTAAACCAAGACACAATACTGCGTTTGTGACACGGTGTAATGTGTATCTTCACAATTTGTGAGGCAGACAGTTTGGTTTTCTGATGGCTATTATGGCTTATACATTAATGTTTTATAACTTAACCCATTACACCATTAATACACATTTGTAATCCTCTAATCTATTCTTCCTGTAAAGAAAATGTTTCCAATTTATTCTGTCATTAATTTGTATCATAAGAAATAGTTGTTTATCCTATCAGATGGTAGCTTAAAGCAGGTTGAAAGTATTTACGTTAGCAAAATGCGCCTTAAGGCGCTTTCTGCTTTAATTTTTAACTTGCTTTAAAGACTTTTCCTCAGTCCATTGATGGACTACCCCCCATTGTCTCGATAGGTGTGAATTAAATTATCAAAGCATGCAACACAAGCTATACCAATCTCAGTTTACCTGGTGAGGTCCAGATTATACCCATGGTCTAGTGATTTTCAATGGTTATTTCTAACCAAACTATCAAATATAAAGATCGGGTCTCACATGAGAAGCTTCAATGGTTCTTTGCTACAAGACCCATGCTTTTTGCAAGGAAATTGTCTAGCAAGGTGTTATGATCGAAAGGTCGTCAAGAGATGTCTTTAACTTCACCGTGTGCTTACAGTCTCTCTTGGCACTACTATAGGCAGTTAGATAAGAGATCTGACTTAATATGGAATGTTTTAATCAAAGTGACAGCTGTAACTTTAACCAAAAAAACTGAAATCGAAACTGTTTGCTACTCCTATTCAGTTTTGAGCTTCACTTACAGTGGCGAAACTGTTATTCTTTCCCGTTTATTAGTACGCATGTGCAAACGATGCGCAAACGATACGCAAACTAAACGATAAACGCGTTTGAGCGTTTATAAGTGGGTTTATAAGCGTTTATAAGTGGATTTGTGCGTTTATAAGCGGATTTTCCGTTTATAAATGCGTTTCAATCGGCATACCTTTGACATTTTCGAGACCGATCAATTATACGAATGGAAATGTCCCGAAAGGTATTCAGTCACCAATAATTGACTTTCCAGTCATGCTTAGTAACTCGGCGTCTGAACTGGATCGAAACATTGATGCAGACCAGATATTAAAGTAACTCGGCGTATGATATGGATCCAAACATTGGTTCAGATCAATTGATTAGTAACTCTGCGTCTGATCTGGCTCCAATCACGGAATTATACACTCATCTTGTATAATTCCGTGCTCCAATTAATGATACGGTTTGAAAATCTTTTCCCTGTTATAAACCGGTCTAAATTGCATCACTTATGTTGTTAGTTACTGTTCTTCATCAGCGAGGACGTCTCAGCGGGGAGGCTTATTGCGCAACAAAGTAGGGATTTATTACAGGAAGTTGCTTATGGCTGACTTTCGGGCTAAAAAGGGTACCTTTAGAGTGTTAGAATACAGTGTGTCATTTAAAAGGCTTATATATGGATTTATTTTGCAGAATGTATGTGTAGAATTCAATATCTTAAATAATATATTTCTTCCGGTATTATGATCTCGATATTACAGCGCAGAAATTATAGTTCATAAATCTCAGGATTTTTAATGACGAAAAGTAAAGCAGATGACACATATTCAGCAGCTAAACATTTGCTGGATTTAATTAAGGCCTTTCGCTACCGGAAGTCGGTCTTGCGGGCGAGCGGATATGCGTCTGGACGACACAGACTTTTTTCGTACGTGTTTATACTAAAAAAATATATATAAAGGAAATGTTGATATAAATTAGTATAATCCTTCATAGCGCAGTTAGTATAGTGGTTGACTATAGTGGTTGACTAGCAATCCAAAGGTCATAGGTTCGAGACCCATCCGATCCAAATATTTTTTTTAGTGTTCGATTTATTGACTTGTCAATCCATAACGCAGTAATCAAGAGACGTGTTATGTTTAGTCTTCGTTGATTAGTACTAGTGATGTTTACGGTCCAAGTATATGTCCACTTACATGTACGTTTTAGTTTAATGACTTACAAGTCAATTAAATCGGTATACATGTAAACGATTTGATCGAACTATAAAGCCACACCTTGAAGCTTATCAATACGCTAACCTTTTCAAGATCGATATTGCCCATTATAATTATGTTCAAACAATATAATAAACCTTGTATGCAAGTCCATGAATAAATAATAATGCATTTTAATGACAAAGTTTTAATTCTAAGGTAGGTAACTGTATCTAAACAACAAATATCCCACATTTTAATAAGAAAATATGTTATTACAACAAATCCTGACTGTAATATTTTCTAATTTTTTCAGACTGACTAGTTCATCAACCATATATTTGAATAAAATGAAAACAAATATACATTGAATGAGTCAGTTTTTTGTAATTCAATTTTTTAGCATTTTGCAAAATTTCAGGCCTGTGATTTTTCCGCGGATCCGCGGATTTCCGCGGATTGGATTGCCGCCGAGACCATATCTGAGATTCGTCCAGATTCGTTGAGAAAATCTGACGACTATAAGGGGGGTGAGGTCTGAAAGTCGGTCGCGTCCGCGGACGTGTTTTAGTCTGACCCGGAAATCGTCGTACAACAACGGTAACGGAAAAGTCCGAGTGTTCCACATCAATTTAACTGGTTACCGCATTAGTGGCTGCGCGTGCACTTACACTATTGAAAACTCGGAATCCAGTCTTCGCGACAACACCGCTTTTCGAGACCAAAATATTTTTCGTGTTTTGATGTTTGAACGATGTTAATAGATTGTCAGTAATATGACAGCTTCCTTAAATAACAAGGTTAGCAAATTGTAAAGGGGTTTGATTATGATATTGATTTTCCCCCCGTTAAGACCAACGGCAAGCGAGTCGAGAATTCGGTACCAGATCGTAACGCCCTCGGGTCAAAACGACCCCGGATCAAAACGGCCCACCTATACTTTTTATACAAATAGACTAATTGAAAGTAAAAATACATGAATGTCTGAAATGTATTCAACATTGAATAACCATGGTAGCGGCGAGATCAATCTACATGGTCTAAACAATGCATCATTTTGGAGAAGAAGACACCAACCCCCAGGCAAAATAATCACTCTGTTGATTTTGGCCAGCAATAGGAAGAACTTTTCATGGGTTTCATAAAAATATATAGATCTAGTTAGAACTAATTTATCCAGAACTCATGTATAATAAATGACACAGAGATGAGTGCTTTATTTAACAAACCTTTTGAGCAGAGAGGGGAGGTATTTTCATTAGGATAAATGAAATACCTATCCCCACCCCTCTCAAATTTCATGCCATTATTAAGTATCCCAAACTTTAGAATGGCCTGTACACATAATAATAAAGAAATCTTTTTGCATATAGTATATAGGGTAACCCATGTCAACATATTTTGGGAAGAGGGGCAATGGTGTCTGTCCCCCTTCCCCTTCACAATAATGCCATAAGGAAGGGGAACTTTGAATTATAATCATAGATCCATGTGTTGAGTAGTGGCTATATCAATGTAACAAACTAACAATGCATTTGTAATAAAAGAACTATAAATCTAGTTAGAAATCATTTATAGGACATGGACAGGTGAGTGCTTTACTTAATATGAGTAAATCTATCGAGCTGAGAGGGGGAGCTATTTTCATTAGGATAAATGAAATGCCTATCCCCACCCTTTCACACTTCATGCCTTTAATTGTCAAAATTTTTGAAAATGGCCAGTTCACATTTGGCATTATAATTATAATAATTTTAATAATTTTTCTTATATATAGAGTAACCTATGCCAATTTTTTGTTCAGTGGGTTAGAAAAGTTAGGGGATCAGTCCACCTTCCCCTTTACAATATGATATTGTCACAAGGAAGGGAAGCATCGGATTGTATTCATAGACCCACATACTCGTAAAGGTCTATAATAATTTTGAAACAGGTGTCGAAACAGAATTGGACAGGACTGCTTTGGTTGTATTCAGTGAAAATGGCTTTAAGTATCTGTATGATCATAGTAGGCCTATATACTGTCAATACTTTACTATAACCAGGGACCATGTATGTCACATTATCAATACAGTATCCTTGTAAAAGAATAACACTACTCCTACTCCTAGGTATTAATCTCTATGGTAATGCTTCATTGCAAGTAGAGTATATTATAAACATTTTTTATGAGAAATATTTGTTATAATTTTTAAGTGTCAAATTCAATGATACAAACATGTATATGGCTTTATGAGACAATAATAATAATAATGATAACAGTAATAATAATAATAATCTTTAAGTGTCAACTTCAATGATACAAACTCGATCTTATATATACAGCTGTATAAGACAATAATAATAATAATCTACATCCCATCCCATATTTTTCACCCTTGGATCTAACTCATCCATGGATCTAACAAGAACACACATTTTTGGAGGCCTTGCAGTCTTAATGGTAAAAGCAAAATGCTTTATCTTTTAGTTTGAAAAGAGTTTGCTCAAAGCCTGTTGCATCATCTGTTCAATAACATCAAATTGAAATAATGGCTATGCTGTTTTTCTTCAATTGTTGGACAACATTGTAACAAAGAAAATGTTGCTTGTCACTTCCAAACAGTTATTCATATGAGCACAGTTTCAGACCTTCAAAATGCGTAGAGTTGTTAAGAGTTGAGACACAAGACAAACTTATAATAGTCAGGATGGCCAACAGCTATTGACTTCATGGCATTGACACTAAAAAGATCAGATTGAAATTTAATCATGAAACAGAAAAGAAGATGCATGCCTGTAGTCAGTAATGTGTTACTACAGACATCTTTACTGTTTCATGATTAAAATTTAGTCAGTCATTCCTCACCCTAGTTAAATTATGAAATTGTTCTTATAAAAGTTCTAATTTTGCTTTTTAATCTTCACTTTTGCATCCTTTAGAGCTCTTAAATTAATCACAGGAGAGCCAACAAAATACCTTCAGAAATGCTGAAAATGCCATTTTTTTAAGGGGGCTTTGCCCCCTGTCACCCCCACCAGGGCGTTGCCCTTGGAACCCATTCGGGGCCTTGGCGGCCCCCGAAACCCCCCCCCCAAATTATTTTCAGCCCCTCAGCTGTCAGGCTAATCACACCCCTGAATTTAAATAGCTGATAACATCTTTCTGAACACCTTTATTCAAAATGTTTTTAGCTTTTCTTGTAATGAATGTTGTGGACTACTTATTGGGCGAGAATTATAGTCATTAGCTTTATTCATTTTTAAGAAAAATAAAATCATCAAAATTCTAGGTTTTTGTCAGAAAAAAGACCTTAAAGACAAACCACACGATAAATTTTGCCTATATTTACACACATTGTTTCTTAGGCTATTATCATTCTTCATGACAATTTTCATAACAATCGTATGGAAACTACGCGCATATGCGAAGTACATGTACCTTAAAAGGTTGAAACAAATTGTATAACACGTTAAAGTGAAAGAAATGAAGCTGAATAAGATTTTAAAAGACGGGTAGATATTGTTCCTTAACAATTTATAATGATAGTTAACTACTGTACATTGGTCAAAATCAGCTAAAATGTATATACAAGATGGATAAACGCTATTTTTGCTGAAATAAGGAATAAGTTCTGAATGGGCTAACCTGGCCGACATGGATTATCTCCCTTGGGTTTATAAACTGAGTAAACGCGTTTATATGCGCATTTTAACGCATACACGCTTAACCCGTTTAAAACGCGTTTTAAACGCGTTTGAAACGCGGTAAATGGGAAAGAATAACAGTTTCTCCACTGTAGCTCATTTCCATATAGCCTGTTTCTAGTTTAAAGATAAGTGTTCATGCATTAAAGCAGGTAGGAAGTAAAGCATAATGGACCTTTAAGAGAATGTGCACCATACTTTACTTTCAATCTGCTTCTTGGATTTGGGACCTATTAATTCTTAATCTTATGGTGGCGTGCATACTATTTATGATTGTGTAATGTGGAATGATTTTCTTCAGTGGATAAATATTTGAAAGGTGTAAAAAGGCGTGTTTATGGGGTAATGGGTTAAAATATCAGGGATCAAGATCAGTTCATTTTTTTTCTCTTCTGATTTTGATTAAAATAAAATTGCTGCATATGGAAAAGTCATTGGAAAATAATGATGTGTCACAGAGAACATTATACAAACAGATTTGGGTTCATATTCACCATGAATTTCATGCCGGTATTGCTTTCTCCCTCTCTCTGTGTCTTCCTCTCTATGTGTCTCTTTGACTCTCTGTCACTGTCTCTGCATTTGTCTCGTTCTGTCTGTGTCTGTCTGTCTGTTTTTTCTCTCTCTACATATCTGTCCATTCTCATCGGTCTCTCTTTGTCTATCCCTCTGTCTTTTTGTGTGTGTCTATCTTTATCTGTCTCTGTCTTTCTGTCACTTTCATTTTCTATCTGTCTCGCTGTTTCTCTTTGTGTCTGTCTGACTGTCTCTCTCTCTCTTTGCCTCACACTCTCTCTCTGCATCCACTCCCTGTGTGCTTCGTTTCCCCTGCCTTTCTCTCTGTCTCTCTTGATATCTCTCTATATATATTTCTCTCTGTCAGTTTGTCTCCCTCTCTCTCGCTCTGCCTCTGTCTGTCTCTCCATCTCTTCACATATAAATTATTTCCGTCTACTTTACATTATACCAAACATTGGCATCAATGCAAAAGTTAATAGTCTGTATCAAACAAAATAATAATGCAAGTGACTGCTAAAAGAAAATTGAAAGTATTAAAGCTAAACCTTGCTTTATGAAGTCACCTTTGCTTATCGCCATCGTCTGCATTTACATACTGCCTGCTTCAACCTGACATAGACTAGACTCAAATTGGTAACTAGGTTTTTGGCCTACGGGTTGTTTACAACCCGTATGGTCAGTGTAGTTTACCAACTTCGTCCTTCACGTAGCTATCACGGCACACAACAGTTCTACTGCTAAAACCCAAAAATATTTTTTCAGAAAAGCTTGTGGCCTTTTGTTTACCTTATTCATTCAAACGCTACACAACATCATGAGATAATGGCATCTAGCTGTGGATTTAAAAGGATAAATCAAGCTGACTCCGTTTTTATACAGCAGATTGAAGGCTCCCTCGAGGTGAACAAAAACTTTACACCAAAAACACCAAAATACCTTCTTTTTGGGGAAAGATTGTGGCCGTGTTTTTGCACTATTCGTTAAAAGCCTTAACAACCATGTGTAATCGATGTATTTGGTGATGATAACGATAATGGCTGTTTATATATACGCATTAATCAAGCTTGTGGCCTTTTCGTCTTGAGAGTAAGGGCTATTAGAATTAGTACGATTGCTATTGCCAATCGCCCATTTACCGCCTACTGGCTACTGGCGGATAAAACATAGTCCATCCAGGTAGAACCGACAGCGGAGTGATTTCTACGTAAACACCCGAATGTTAAGTAGCCAATCAGAACTTCCTATAAGCAAGATGTAAACACAGTCGATAGCTAATATTACACACTGCATCCATGTGTTAATTATGTAATTGCGAATAGCCCGTATGTATAATGGGGACTAGTAGTGAATTATCTACGCCTGATTCTACCGCTGGCAGCACCCGGCGTTCCCGTTCTAAGCAGGCACATTATTTTGTTTATTACCTGTTGATGCGCTGCGTAACCGAACACAAAATATTAAATATCAACATAATCTACGAATCTACATCGATACATGTAACTGACAGGATCGAAACGAAATTCGGGTCTTTAACTATTTCCGAGTTAAAAGCCGAAATCAGGAAAAGAAATGCCAGACTTTAAGAAGGAAAAGCGAGCTTTTGGAAAGGTATGTGTACAAACCGTAGCGTGTTTAGGTCGAAAATGAAAGTAGAAATACGACCCGGTGTTTAATGCAGGATAGTGTGAAGGACCGTGTGAATCCATTAGCGAAATGATTGAAAGAAGTTGTAAATTCATGTATTTCACTCTGTATAGTGGTGGGTGGTGCTTTTGTTTTGGATCTCTGTTTCTGGCAAGCGGAGATGTAGAGACCCACGTCGGTGTTTCATTGAGCTCTTTATAATTATAATAAATTCGCCCCGGATAGCGAGCCCGTGGTAATGAAGTTTATTATCATATATTTTCAGACTTTTTACCTGACGAGAAGAACAAAAGTTGAAAACTTTCGGCCATCCTGGTGCTATGCAGCCTGATTAAATACAACGAGTCTGCGAAAACCAGTGATATACTTCGAACTACAGTTTGACGGAGTGAATCTGGACGAGGCTCAGAATAGAAGCCATCAACATAGCTACATGGAGTTCTGACATATTTGGATGTACAGTAGAACCTCTGAAAACCAAACAAAAAGTGTTAAAATACATATACATGTATCTTTGTAACAGATGGTTGCTTAATGAGGTAGTGTTGCACAAAGCCTTTATAGGATTCTGCCTTCTTATCATGCTGCATAGGTGTTCAGTTTTCAGAGGTTTCAGAGTTTAAATGAACATCATTTGAGTTATTCATTGGATTTAATCAGCAAAAAGCAGAAGTGTAAATTGATATATTTGTATTTATTGTAATTTTCTAGGAACAAACATCATTTATGTAACAGAAGACAAAAATTGAAACACGCACAACTTAACACGCACCGGGTTGTTTTGTGAAATAATTGTCACTGTCATGAAATAGCTTGGATCCAAATGAGATAATACGTATACTCAGTGTCTCATTTGGATCCAAACTGTTTGCCTATATAGCATGAATAACTCATATTTTACTGTCACAAGTGATGTGCATTACAAAGGGTAGACCTTTCCAAGTACATGTAGTAAAGAACTTTTCCATCACATGAGTTTAGATCCAGATCACACAGTTTCTATTCAATTGATCTTAGATCTACACTCGATTCATTATGGCTTGAACCCATTACTCCATAAATACACATTTTTACGCCTTTAATTAATTCATCCACTGAAGAAAATACTTTCAATTTATACAGTCTCAAATAAAAATCATAGGAAATATTTTCTATATTCTAGCAGATAATAGCTTAAAGCAGGCTGAAAGTAAAGCAGAATGCCCCTTAATGCGCATTCTGCTCAACTTTCATCCTGCTTTAAGCGGTCTTATATCTTCAAAACTAGAAACAGGCTATGGGGTAATGAGTTAACTAACCCATGTATGCGCATATAGCCCGACATTGTTGCCATATCAGCTTTCTTGTTAGACCATGGTCTAACTTATTTAGCACTGGCTTGGGCTCGAGGAAAACAAGAAGACCCTTCGTTTCTGCTTTTTGTTTTAGACGAAAAAGTCATTTTATTTGTAATATTTTACTTAAATTGAAAGGTTATTTCAATGTGTAGTTTGAGACATTAAGCATGCTTTAACACCAACATAAATAATGCTCTATATTGAAGCTCTATATGTAAGCACAATTCATTATTAATTGCCTTTAAAGTTTAGGTCTCACTGTACATAATATGACGTCATCAAGCGAGTGCAGTTCCCCTCCGATCTTACAGCTGAAACAATGCATATATCTAGGTCCAAAAGGATGGGGTATAGATCTAGATCTATTATTGATACTGTGAAATTACCGTATTGATTTAGTTTGAATCCTTGATCTGGTGTTTATTCCGATTATTTGTCGTTAAGCCTACAGTGCAGGCAAAAGGTTTTCGCGGTGGCCCGCTCGGAGGATTGCTAGGGTTGTGACGTCAAATTGCCTTGAGATGACGGAAGCGCGGAATAAGTGAACAGTGTGTTAGTTATTTCATGGTTTTGTAAAATAAACGATATATTCACAGGTTTTTGAGGCATCTGATTGGCCGAGAGCTCCAAGCCATGTGCTATACTTATACAGGTTGCAGCTTAATGCACCTCAAGCATAATAAAAAAGCTATACAAGACAGGAACTCAGTTCTGCACTTTGAGCTGCATTAAGCTACAACCTGTCTTCAGAGGATTTCAATCAATGGTCCCTCAAAATACAGCTACATATTCGCAATGAACATTTATCTTTCATTTCAAAGAAAGTGTATGAAACTCTCGAGATATCTGTGACATTTGATTTGGAAAGAAAGCATACAAAAACAGAGTCTTTAATTTCTGGGAGATAATGCTCCACATCTACCATAAAGGGCAATTGATATTTTTCTCTTTTAAAAAATAATCACCAGTTTGTGAACGAGTTTTAAATACTTTATAGTGTATGCAAATTAACTTTTTAATACTTTGTATTATTTGTTGTTGAGAAAATATATTGATATAATTTTCTGGCTTTCTCTTTGAAATTTCCCTCCTAGAACTATTACCAATATGGTTCTTTATCAACACTCTCACAGAGTTAATCCTCTCTATTGCAACCACTAAATTGTGTTAATTTTTTTGTGTTTAAGGCATGTGAAAGTTTAAAGCAAGATGAAAGAAAAACAGCAAGCTCATTAAAGAGATGTGTTCGATGTTCAACTTGCTGTTGTTTGCCACCCTCTTTCATACAATCAATTAGCCTTATTTATGGTGGTCATAAAAGAGAGGTTATATCTTAAATCTAAAAACATGTAGATAAACTCTTTACTCCATAGATACTTATTTTTATGCATTCAATGTATTCCTCCAAGGAAGAAAATAGTTCCAATTTATAAAGTCATGGATACGTATCATAAAAAATATGTTCTATATTCGCACAGATAATAGCCTTAAACAGGCTAAAATAAAGCATTCTGCTTTACTTTCAATCTGCTTTAAGTTATAACCTGACTTCATAACTTGAAACAGGCTATGGAGCATAGGGTTAATAGTATAAAGAACATCAACAAGAAAACCAGAAAACTATTTGCAAATAATGAAGATCCAGAGTTCTGGGCTGTTTGGTGTTCAAACTTATTATGTAACTCTAAAAGAGATTGCCAAATTTTCATTGGTTGTGATATGTTATTGAATAATTCTGCTTTATGTGATAGGGCATATTAATTTCTCAAGTTTAAATAAGATAACCCGGTCCTTAATAATCCAAATTCTTAATTATATAACTTAATATCTTTAAAATGAATGTTGCAACTCTAACATTTACATTACTTATATGGTCAATGGGAAATAACTCTTACTAACACCTTTCTTATTCAGGATTACCTAACCTTTTTATGACGTTGCACGGGTCACTTTTAGTCACAATTTCAAACAACAAAGACGTCACCATTTTTGTTCTAAACCATAAGACTGGATTAGATATTTCATTTATCCAGGTAACTGATTGTTTTTGTAATTGTATTGTTATTATTGTAATGACTGATAATATGTTCCTTGTATTTATTGTATTGGATTGTTATATAATTTGAACACTATCGGGAATTTAATAGCTAAGCTTGACCCGTATCTATTTATGTTCATTGTTTACCATTTACACGGGCTATTTGTAAAGTGTGTATTTGTTTATATTTTCAGATTGATTGATTTGATTGATTGATTTCATTATACTTCTGCATAGCACTGCCATAAAAGATAAAGTAGACCTAGAACTACAATTATTTGTTACGGACCCCTAATCGACCAGAAAGTCCCTTTCAGTCTGCTTTAAGCAACAGTTGGTCTTCAATACTGCAAACAACTATGCAGTCAATGGTTAGACATGTCTAATTTTGAAATGATACGAGATCTGAAATTTCACAATATAAAGCAATCAAATATTTATATCGGATGCTTGTTTTGTTTCTGTGCTATTCAATGGGTGATTGAACATCTTTATCTCGTCATCTTTCACCACTTCTGTTGCCATTTGAACATCTCCGGCAGGCTGGTCTCTAGCACATGTTTGCATATTTCATCACATATTTTCTTTCGTTCATGCCTTGAACTCACTCATGAATTTCTTCATTGACCGGCATCTGGCTCAAGCTTTATCCAGGGAAAAGCACTTGGGATGGCTGTAGGTGTAAGCATCCTCAGTCCTGGTGCTCATCCTGGAATTAAAACAAAGGACTTATATTAGTAATATCCCAAACTCGACATGCTTAACAATTACCATCTCTCATGGGATCAGTTCAAAACAATTGCAATACTATATAGATCTCATCTATTGCACAGGACATGTAAAAATCTAAAAATAAGCTCATATTTGAGATACAGTAACACAAAACACGTTAAATTGTTTTACATATGCAATTTTACACGCAGAGTCGATAAAATATTTATAAAAATGATTAATATTTAACCAAACACCGCACAGCGAGTGTTGTCATGTCAAGTTACCCCTTCCATATGTGTATACTATCGAAGTCTCCTTAACCCTTTCCCTTATAGAAGCGACTTTTAGCGCATTCATTTTATTCATCCGCCAAAGAAAACAGTTCCATTTTATACTGTAATGAATATGTACCATAAGAAATATTTTCTATATCTTAGCAGATAGTAACTTAAAGCAGGCTGAAAGTAAAGCAGAATGCGCCCTATGGCGCATTCTGCTTTACTTTCAACCTGCTTTAAGTGATCACCTGTCTTTAATGTTATAAACATGTTTATTGGGTAAAGGGTTAAGTACTTTCACTTTCGCCACTGCACATGGATAGATGCTCATTCGGTACACGTCCGTTTCACATCCTTACAACAACTACAAGTAATGCATTCTATCAATACTAACAAAAACTAACCAAATTTCGTTTCCTGAACTGAATCCTGAGTTGTGAAATTGCCTCTACAGTCTTCATACGACGGATGATTTCGAACGCGTCCTTATTTCGTACAGCCTTCAGATGGCTAATAGATCTATACACCATTTTTCTGATCAGGGTCACTTTGAAAGTCGTCCCACCTCTCTATCGGCATCCGGATACCGAGAACAACTGCTTGGCATACTATTGTGATTTTCTTAATAGAAATTGATTTTAAAAAAAAGAATTTTTGTTTCTATATCATCACTACAATTTCTTTAGTTCATTAATCATGCCAGTCCGTAGGCCTTCAGCGCTTTCAGCGCTTTGATTCTATTTGGAGTTTCAGGGAGGCAAGGGTTATTCATATTTAAAGCCATAAGAAAAATACAGCATTTATATAAATTTACCTGAACCTTTAAGCGCATTTGAATTCACTCTTCCTCAGAAGAAAATACAAATGTAGTTCTAAAATTATAAGTCGTGAACATATAATACAGATTTTCGAAATCCAAGAATATGGTAGCTTAAAGCATGCTGAAAGTAAATCATAATGCGCCTGTTTGACCTTCAACCTGTTTTTAGTGGTCACCTGTCTTCAAACCTAGAAAAAAGTCCATGAGGTAAAGGGTTAAAGAAAGATTTAAGTTAAATAGAAAGCTTCTAGAGGATATTTCTGCTTAGCTTTCATCTTACTTGATGCAGCCACCTGCTTTAACTCATTCACCCCTAACAATTTTAATGGACAATTCCAATTTCATAACAAGTCTAGTCCATTTCTGACTATTTATGGTTGATTTTAACAATCTATTCAAAATGACAAACACTGCAGACCCTGATTAGAGGGCTCCGGCGTAAATAGTATATATAATACATGTACATTTGTAATTCACTTCTATTAATAGCTTTTTGTTTTGGTATTTGTTTGTTCCATTCATTAAATAAGTTTCACATTTGGTAAAAGTTATTATTTTACCTTTTATGGGGTGGGTTCGAAATGACCAAAGATATTGGTACGAAATGACTCCGGCTAGGCACTATAATTCAGCTTTATTTCTACCTGCTTTAAGTGGTCACCTGTCTTCAAAACTGGATACAGGCTGTGGGGTATTGGGTAAAGAAATTTTACACTGGCACAGTGACATAAAACCATTGGTTTTATTGTCCTATAGCAAACAGTGAAAAATCAATTCTATAATACATGTTTTGTATAAGCAAACAGAGTAGTCCTTTCTGGGTCTACCCTATTAGCAAAGGCGTTAAAATGCATTGAGTTTCTATTGGTAAATAGTTGATACAGGAAGAAACTAAACAGAAATACAATACAGAAAGTTCACATGTGAGCTTTCTGCATTGCTTTCTTCCTGTATTAAGCTGCCACCTGTTTTAAATAACTTTCTGAAATATAAGCTGCCACCTGTCTAAAAAAACTCCAAAGTAATCTGTTTTGCGTGCCTAGCTTTTTCTAAACAGTAACTATACAAACAAGTTGGATCCAGGTGAGAATGTACTCGCCCTATTTTTAGTCTGAATTGTCTCTATAGAATTACAAACAGTAAAATGAAAAATGCTGAGTAAATCAATTATATCTGGATCCCAACTTTCTTTTCACCTCTTTATGTTATTTATTTTGCGCAAGCAGAGTAGACCCATCCAAGGCAGATTCTTGGGGATCTGTAGTGGATTAGAATTCATGCCAAACATTCTTAACCAATAATTTAGTAAATTTACCCATTTCTAGTTTTGAAGACAGATGGTTACTTAAAGCAGAATGTGCCTTTAGATACATTATGCTTTACAATCAGTCAATATGCAGGCGCCATATGTGCCCATATAATGGATTTTATTTACAGATTTGGATCCAAACTAACGTATAATATATTATATGTTGTAAAACACCAGAAACTATAATGTTTACGTGTAATAAATATACTGTTCAGTTCTGTTCTATTTCTGTACGCTAGTTTGGATACAGATCTTTAAATAAATTTCCACCGCACCATATGGGCGCATGGCGCCTGCATATTGGTAGATAAGAGGTGTGAGAAAAAACTGAGAAGCGAAAAAGTCTAGGCAGTGAAAAGACCAGCCGCGAAAACCACAAGGTAGCAAACATGCTCATTGAGGTAGCGAAACGTCCAGTAACCATAGAAAAATATTTCTTACGGTACGTATTCATGACTGTATTAAGTGGAGCTATTTTCTTTTGTGGAGGAATATATTAAAGACTCTTGTTACTATAAAACTAAGATGAGTTTATTGATAACGTTATTTTTGCTATTGCAGGTTACACAGTCAAGTATATGGAGGATGCCAGGCTTAGAAGAGACCAAGTGAAACTTATGTAGAGCAAATACATGCCACGAAATTCTCTGTTACCAGGATTGTGCTTACCCCATAGACAAATACCCCACCATTTCAAAGTTGTTTCTGACTTGTGACCTTTGTCAAGAACTTGGCTATCCAAACTACAGACAATTTAGTGGAATATCAGTCAAGGACACTTTTGTTCTCCTTTTTCATTCTGTCGCACTTCATTTTTTATAACCTTACTGTCACTGACACAGTTTAAGCATGTTGATGTAATCGATCCAATATGTAAGAACATTAACCCATTACCACAGACTATGCCATTTTACGCCTTTTATTTAAAAATAGATCTACATTATTCAGGAATATATACAATAAGACATATTTTCCTTGTCCTATGGCATTGAAGCTAAAAGCAGACTTAAAGTAAAGCAGAGTGTGCATCAAGACACATTCTGCTTTACTTTTAATCTGCTTTAATTGGTCACATGTCCTCAAAACTAGAAACTGGTGATGGGGTAATGAATTAATTGTGATGTGTATACAGTATGAAAGGTGTCTATTATAAGTGACATAATTCAATGAAAACTAAATGCAGCAGAAATGTTCCTCCCTCTCTGTATCAGAATGTTGTAGACAGAGGAAGATTCCCCTGTTAGAATGTTAAAGACCGAGGAATATTTCTCTATTAGACTGGTGGCCACTAGTGCGATGGGGGAAATTGAATGTTCCTCCCTCTCTTTGTCAGAATGTTAACCTTTGTGGGGAATTTTTCTCCCTCTCTGTATCGGAAAGTTATAGACCGTGGAATATTCCTCTGTTAGACTGATGGCCACTTCTGCGATGGGGGAATGTTCCAACCACTCTTTGTCAGAATGTTAACCTTTGGGGGAAATGTTCCTCCCTCTCGGTATCAGAATGTAATTGACAGAGGAACATTCCTCTGTTATAATGTTATGTACCGAGGATTTTTCCTCCGTTAGACTTATGGCCACTAGTGTGATGGGGGGGAATGTTCCTCGCTATCTGTATCATAATGTTATAGACAGAGGAACATTCCTCTGTTAGAATGATATAGACCGAGGAATATTCCTCTGTAAGACTGGTGACCACAAGTGTGATGGGGAAATGTTCCTCCCTCTCGGTATCAGAATGTAATTGACAGAGGAACATTCCTCTGTTATAATGTTATATACCGAGGATTTTTCCTCTGTTAGACTTGTGGCCACTAGTGTGATGGGGGAATGTTCCTCGCTATCTGTATCATAATGTTATAGACAGAGGAACATTCCTCTGTTAGAATGATATAGACCGAGGAATATTCCCCTGTAAGACTGGTGACCACAAGTGCGATGGGGAATATTCCTCGCTCTCTGTATCAGAATGTTATCGACAGAGGAACATTCCTCTGTTAGAATGTTATAGACCGAGGAATATTCCTCTGTAAGACTGGTGCCACTAGTGTGATGGGGGAATGTTCCGCTCTCCTTATGTCAGAATGTTAACCTTTTGGGGGAATGTTCCTCGCTCTCTGTATCAGAATGTTATAGACAGAGGAACATTCCTCTGTTAGAATGTTATAGACCGAGGAATATTCCTCTGTTAGACTGGTGCCACTAGTGTGATGGGGGAATGTTCCTCTCTCATTATGTCAGACTGTTATAGACAGAGGAATATTCCTCTGTTAGACTGGTGGCCACAAGTGTGATAGGGGAATGTTCCTCTCTCTCTCTCTGTATTACAATATTATAGACAGAGGAACATTCCTCTGTTAGAATGTTATAGACCGGGGAATATTCCTCTGTAAGACTTGTGGCCACTAGTGTGATGGGGGGAATGTTCCTCTCTCTCTCTCTGTATTACAATATTATAGACAGAGGAACATTCCTCTGTTAGGATGTTATAGACCGGGGAATATTCCTCTGTTAGACTTGTGGCCACAAGTGTGATGGGGGAATGTTCCTCTCTCTCTCTCTGTATTACAATATTATAGACAGAGGAACATTCCTCTGTTAGGATGTTATAGACCGGGGAATATTCCTCTGTAAGACTTGCGGCCACTAGTGTGATGGGGGAATGTTCCTCTCTCTCTCTCTGTATTACAATATTATAGACAGAGGAACATTCCTCTGTTAGGATGTTATAGACCGGGGAATATTCCTCTGTAAGACTTGTGGCCACTAGTGTGATAGGGGAATGTTCCTCTCTCTCTCTCTCTGTATTACAATATTATAGACAGAGGAACATTCCTCTGTTAGGATGTTATAGACCGGGGAATATTCCTCTGTAAGACTTGCGGCCACTAGTGTGATGGGGGAATGTTCCTCCCTCTCTGTATTACAATATTATAGACTCTGTTAGAATGTTATAGACCGAGGAATATTCCTCTGTAAGACGTGTGGCCACTAGTGTGGTTGGGGAATGTTCCTCTGTCCTTATGTCAGAATGTTAACCTTTGAGGGGAATGTTCCTCGCTGTCTGTATCCTAATGTTATAGACCGAGGAACATTCCCCTGTTAGAATATGTAGACATAGGAATATTCCTCTGTTAGACTGTTTGCCACTAGCACGATAGAGGAATGTTCCTCGCTCTCTGTATCAGAATGTCATAGACAGAGGAACATTCCCCTGTTCAAATGTTGATAGACCGAGGAATATTCCTCTGTTAGACTGGTGACCACTTGTGAGATGGGGGAATGTTCCTCGCTTTCTGTATCAGAATGTTATAGACAGAGGAACATTCCTCTGTTAGAATGTTATAGACAGAGGAATATTCCTCTGTTAGACTGCTGGCAACTAGTTTGATGGGGGAATGTTCCCCGCTCTCTGTATCAAAATGTAATAGACAGAGGAACAATCCTCTGTTAGAATGTTATAGACCGAGGAATATTCCTCTGTTAGACTTGTGGCCACTAGTGTGATGGAGGAATGTTCCTCGCTCCTTATGTCAGAATATTAACCTTTTGGGGGAATGTTCCTCGCTCTCTGCATCAGAATTTTATAGACAGAGGAACATTCCTCTGTTAGAATATGTAGACAGAGGAACATTCCTCTGTAAGAACGGTATAGACCGAGGAATGTTCCTCTGTTAGACTGGTGGCCACTACTGTGACGGGGGAATGTTCCTCCCTCTCTGTATCACAATGTTATAGACAGAGGAACATTTCTCTGTTAGAATGTTATAGACCGAGGAATATTCCTCTGTAAGACTTGTGGCCACTAGTGTGATGGGGGGAATGTTCCTCTCTCCTGATGTCAGAATGTTAACCTTTTGGGGGAATGTTCCTCGCTCTCTGTATCAGAATGTTATAGACAGAGGAACATTCCTCTGTTAGAATATGTAGACAGAGGAATATTCCTCTGTTATACTAGTGGCCACTAGTGCGAAGGGGGAATGTTCCTCTCTCTCTTTGTCAGAATGATAACCTTTTGGAGGAATGTTCCTCCCTATCTTATACTAAATGCTGGAATAAATGATGAAATTTGACTTATAAGTTGTCTTCTTTACCCCTTTATGACAGGAATCAACCCCCTCTTTTCCTTAAATCACCCCTCCAGAAAATAGGATTCTTTGGAAAAATCCTCATTTAAAAAAGACACAGTTAACTCTTCTTTTCAAATTCCCAATAATCCCGTTTAACTTAAACTGTTATTGCCATTGCAAACAGTTTTCAGCCAGTTCAAGCCCAAAAGTGGTTGCCAATCAGAGTAAAAAGGGTAGACATTTCAAAAACTTACAGTGGAGAATACTTTTTTTTCCCGTTTAAACGAAACGAAACGCAAAACACTAAAACGCAGAAAATGCAACTTTTGGACGATTGTGATAACTCATGTTTATCGTGGTGGAAAACAGTTTGGACCCTGATCAGACGCCGGGTTACCCGGCGTCTGATCTGGCTCCAAACTGTTTTCAAAAGAAATAATAGTTTTAGCGTAAACGGGATTATTTGGAAAGAATAATGTTTTCTCCACTGTATAATTGTCTACATTTTAGTGCATCTCAACAGTATCTTTTACAGATTTTGACATTGTGTTCTACAACATCACTGATGGCGAGGAACCTGAACCGCCGGCCTTTGTGGTGAATGCGTCCACGGCACAAGAGCTCAGTTTAACTATGTGGTTTAGGTGTACGCTATGTGCAAACTTGTTTACTATGTCCGCTATCGACCCAGACAACAACGATTTCCTTGCTATAACCGGAGATGATGTGCTGGTAACTGAAACAACAAGGTAAATGTCATACAGTAGTGCGTCCGGTAACCGTATCGATGACCTCCAAACGTAACAATTTAAACGAAAACGACCTGTTTGCACGATATCGATGGCCAACGACACGAACGTCTTCAGAGGCAGTGTGCCTATGCGAACATGAAGTCCAATATGGCGTCCAAATGAGTTAAAAACAACAGCGAACAGTCCCGAGTTAAATTCTCTTCAATAAACCAACCTTTTCCAATACTTAAGGTTCATGTAATGCCCCTCAGGGATTTCCCCAGGCCGTTTTCGCCTGTCGCGGGCGACATGTCTTCCTTCCAGGCGGTCTCTTCGCGACATGCTTTGATCTTGCCGACATGCCTAAATCTGTAAAGCGACTAGCCTTAATCACGGCTCTGTGTTGTGTACTCGAGTAAATTGTTTCATATGTCAAACGCCGTCACGCGTGTCGGGCGTGAGCATAGCATCATCAACCAATCACAAGCCGAATTTCCCTATTTAACGGTGATTGACAGGGTCTTGGATTATTTCTATTTGACCGAGATCAACTTTTTGACGTTTCTAAAACCGTTAGCAATGGCGAGTACTGGAACATGATTTTCGGAAAACAAGCTACATAATTACGCTGGAAAAAAAATACTAGCCGAAACCGGAATCTCAGACATTATTTTTCCCGAATCTAAACATTAAGAAGATGATTAACCATTTTGCGGACTGAAAATTCGCCGCGTTTATTGAGACGAGAGTAACAGCGGCGAAATCGCTTGTCGCCTCGGAAAAATACACTCGATACGGGGCCTAATTCTCCGAAAATATTGAACAAACGAACATTAATTACCTTTAAGAATTGATTTCCTCGACAACTCCGTATTAATAATCACGTAACAGACACAAACAGTATTCCAAACTTCCGAAATGAAATCCAATTGCGCGGCATGCTTCGAACTTTTGACACATGTCTTTACTGGTTTCATTGGTTATCAAAAAGGTAATTCCCAGCGTCATTTTGAAAACATCCAATTAGATTAGACGTTATATACTTCCATTTAGAAAGACTGTTTTGATACTAGTGAAATTAACATAAATTACGATGGTTAAAATTAGCACTTATTCGTATGAAATGGCTCGCGACGCGGAAGACGTTTTTCGTGGGAGTTTCGGGAAATAAGTTTTTTTTTAAGAACAAAGGCAAAACATTACACGCGGGAAACGAGGAATCTGCATTCTGGCATTTTTGGTATATATAGAAATTGAATACTTGGTGATGAAATATTGAAAAAGAAAATCGTGACAACAAATATTTTAGTAGACCTGGATTTATATCGTGACACGGTCATACAGTCTTATTAATTGTTCACAAAGTTAAGATTTGTTTTCTGTTTTTATGATGGATGGTTGTTTAAAGCAGGCTTAAAGTAAATTGAATCCTCCATTAGACATCAGCCTGTCGGGATGCAGTGAAATTTTATATGCTTCTTAACCCACAGGTTCTTGACACATAAAAAAAAAAACAAAAAAAAAAAACTTTTTTTTTTACTAGACCTCTTTTTTTTTTATCCCGTATCTAGATCTAGATCTGTCTTCGATAGAATAAAAAAAATATTTACTTTAACTTCAAGGGAATAGTAAAGGCATAAAAACGTATCTCTAATGACTATGAGGAATAAGAGTTAAAACATTATACATTCAAATCACATTATACATGCACTGTACTTAATTCTAAGTAAGGGTAGGTGTTTGACTGTGTGTGGCAAGTTAATGTTAAACTTTTTCAAATAAATTCTTTGATTAAGTTTATGAAAGTCAGAGACTTATGAATGTTTTTCCATAAGACAACCAGTTCTACCCTGAGCAGGGGATTCCTGTTATGGATCTACTGTTTGTAGCACATGCCCAATCTACTTGTTTCTGCATTCCTGTTTCAGAATTTATTAATTTGAAGAAAAAAAAGTGAGCATTTCTAGTATGTGTGTGTATTATCTGATTGAGTGTGACAGTAGTGTAGTGTGTATGGCAGAGAAAAATGAAAAGGTGTGTACATTTCACATGCTTTAAACTTTCAAATACTGATTAAAGAGACTTTTCCATTTTGGTCAAAAGACTACATGTTGTTTGCGGTTTCTGTCAAAAGTAATTTTTTCCAATTTTTCCATTTTTACAATCTTGTAAATGGCACTGACACTGATCAGAGGACTCACCCAGGAGATCAGACTGGGTCTACACTTTTTCCATAGGTCCAGGCATTCATAGTTTCAGGATATTTTTTTTGTATAGTTTATGTATAAAATAAGTGAATTAATGTGTTTCAGCTGTTTATCATTTTTGTGCTTTTACAACCAGTAAGGCTTTACAATGTAATACTTTGTTGCAAGCTGCAGTCAGCGACTAAACTGGGAGATCAGCAGGTATAATTGTAAACTTTAGTTATGATCGAAGTGTAACTTAAATATTGGTGCTGAACTTGAAAACAAAAATCCTACACAAACTGGTTCTTGCAAACAGATTAACAGAATAATACTTATTTCAGCCATTTCCATATAAACACACTATACTATACACTACATATATGTATTGCTAAAAATGCACTATTTCATTGTTTAAAGGGCAAAAAAAATCGCCGCAGCGCGGGAGGGGGAGCCCTCCCGCACCCTCCCCCTATGCCCCAAATTCAACATGCCTTCAGAAAATCCTGGGGGAATCCCTGCCCCTGTACGAGAAAAAATACAAATTTGAAAAGTTGCAATACTCAATAACTATACCACATTGGCTAAATATATTTTCACACAGCATAAATAATTAGTCAATGAAAAGGAGCATGCCTAAATTTTCATTAATATAAGTATACTTGTGATGTCAGAAGATCCAAAAGTAGCGAACTTGGAGTGAAAATAGCCTCTTCAGCAGAATATATCAAATCACTTAATGACACGTATTTTCGGAAATCTAGTAGAATACATACAAAGAACCCATTACATACTGGGTACTCCTACACAGAATGTCTTACAAAAGTCAGAAAAAACCCTTGTAATTGGCCCTTAGAATACCCCATGCTTGATTCAAGGGCAGCCATTTGCATTTTACAAATTTGTAGAAGTTTGCTAACATTTAAGGTCCATTTACTCCAAATCTACAAAACCGATTGACAATTGTTATATACGTGCGGACAGAGAAGAAAAGAACAAGCAATATTATTGATGGAATGTCACTCACCCGAATCACTGCAGTTAGACAATATATCCGTTCAATTATATCAAGGTCACCGAAATATGTCATTTGTCGACTTTTCCGATTAATCCGCATTTTCTCATTTTTTAATATCCATATTTTCAACTTTTATTTCAGTACACTATTGTTGTTTGATACATAAACAATAAAATAAGTGCATTGCGCATTACTTTCGATCATAAATTTCTCCGGGTGTCACGATTCTTCAGCGGACTACTTGTCGGAAACTAATTTCGTCCCTGTACAGCTGACCTTTGTTTCAGGAAAATCAAGAGTTTGTCCCTTTAAATCACCTTTTTACACCCATTCAAGTATTCCACATCTTTCCGACTATTGTAATGTTGATTAATATTTCACTTTGCATTGCGATCTCTATCATATAAAGCTTACATTGTTGTGAAACTATTCAAGCCTTTGGCAGGTACAGGGTAAATGCTCATGTACAGTGGAGAATGTGTTATTATTTCCCAATAAACGCGTTTACGCTAAAACTATTATTTGCAGTGCAAACAGTTTGGAGCCAGATCAGACGCCGGGTAACCCGGCGTCTGATCAGGCTCCAAACTGTTTGCCACCACGATTAACATGAAATATCAGAATTGTCCAAAAGTTGTTATTTTCTACGTTTTAGTGCTTTGCCTTTGCGTACGTTTGCTTTTAAACGGGAAAGAATAACAGAGTCTCCACTGTATATACTATTGCACGAGTTGGACAAGGCTTTCTATGGTGTCCTAGTAGGGACACAACCGACGATTTCGTTGGGCAGAGACACACAATTCTTTTTTGTCCTTACTACTTTTTTCACGTATACTCTGCTTCTGCATTTCACACATACACACACATTAAAATACTGTAATAGTTCATGAGTTTAATTATGCAACTACCACCCTGATAGCCTTACTTCAGTAGTTGTAAGAATTTAAAACCAATCATAAGGGCACAGATATTTGAAAATTTAGTCAGAAGCAATCATATATTAGTTTATATGATGCTCAATTTGGTTTTCGTTCTAGGGGATCCTGCGTTTTACAGTTAATTGAATACATAGATGATTAGTCACATTACATTGAGGTTGATAGAATTTGGGAAAATATATTGTATATTTAGATTTTGTCAAAGCTTTTGAGAGCATAGTACATTAACGTTTTCTCGAAAAGTATCAGTATTTGGTATCAGAGGGCCAGTTTTGTCATGGAAACGTGACTTTTTTACTGGACGTAGGCAATATGTATCTGTGAAAGGACCCTGGTCTTTTTCGTGGGAAGACATTTTAAGTGGGGTACCCCAGGGAAGTGTCCTGGGACCAATATTATTCATGTGTTTATAATAGATGATCCCTACCCCTGAAGTTATACGTAGTATTGTGAAATTATTCGCTTATGGTACCAAACTATACAACAAAGACATTAGAATTGATATTATCCAGCACGACTTAGATGCCTTACACATAGTCAAAGTGGCTGTTGCGTTTTAATGTGAAAAATTACAGAACCATACACTTTGGAAGAGACAACCAATATTACCAGTATACTTTGAACTTTGCGGACATTGAGTCTGCTAGTGAAAAGGGGGATTTAGGGGTAATATTAGGATTAAAAAGTTAGTAGTCATATAGCTGAAAAAGATAACAAATCCAACAGTGTATTATCCTTAATAATCAGAATGTATGATTACATTTCGAAAAGCTATTTCATATTTTTGTACAAAGCACTCGTCAGGTCAATATGGAAACACTATTATCATGTATTATGGTATATATTCTTAAAAGAAGTGTTTAAAATTATGTAAGCCTACTAATAAGCGTCTCCTGGATTGTCAAACTTACATGTACCAAAAGATTGGTTTTCAAAAATAGCTTGGTCATCGACGAAACCGTGGTGATATGATACAATGTTGAAAATTATTTTAAGAAATGGAAGATATACATATAGAAAGATTTTACATTAAAAATATTTTTCGAATTAAAAAAACATCATTAAGTTTACAACACTTTTCACAGAGAATTATAAACAACCGGATCTCACTTCAGTTTATATAGAATTAAAAATAATAAACTTTGTTGATACATTTATATGCCGGATGAATTATTTTTGTAATCGAAGCTTCAATGTCATAGTCATGTGTTTGTGTACTTCATTGGATTAGAATCAAATATTGCGTGCTGTTTAATAAATAATTCAGTTGAGAAGGGTCGAAATGGAATATTCTTAATAATTAGAATGACCACACAGCATCTTGAAACAAACATTTACTTGATGCGCATTTAAAATGATGTTTAAAAAAGCACTAGTAACCACTGTTCCCTCCATTTTACGGATACATTGCAGAATACGTCCCCTCATTGATTTTACGTAACGTTTCAAATACGTTGGCATTCCAACCAAAATGCACTTGGAGGTCATTATGGTATAAATTTGATGATTTGACCCGACCTTGTTATCAAATACATCCGATATGTGTTCTATGGGGCTCATGTCCGAGGATAAAACAGGCCAAGGCAGAACATTAATGTATTTTAGCAAGAAATTGTGTGGTGATACGCGCCGTGTGATGCTTTATACATGTATTGTCAAGCTCAAATTGCTAGGTCCTTCCTTTCTTTTGCATGAATCGAATCACTGTGTTATTTAAAACATTGATGAAACGCTGAGCATTGGCATTTTATTGAATAATAACCAAGTCAATTTCCAGAGTTCCAATTTTCCCAAACCAAACCCTAGCGCTGCCACCACCCATTATGTCTCTCTCAAATATATCGTTCTCCACGGTCACTCCTCCTTTTTGCGCATTGAGGCGAGCGGACCGTGGCGAGATTCTCTTGCCTTCGCGGTAATGAATGTAGCGCTGTTTACAGTGAAACATCTGTATCTGCGCACGTGCAAAGTAAGGAACACGTTGGCAAGCTTAGACGCATAAAGAGACCTGGGATTTGAATAGCAATTGTGTAATCGTTATACGCAATGAAGTCATTATAATCATGTATGTATCTTGCAACATGCGTTAAAACACAGTTATAGAAGAATTCTAGGAAGAGGATGGGGTTATAAAGAAGCAGATCCTCCCGCGAGAGCCCAACAACGATTCTCAATGTATTCTCAAGGTATAATTCAGTTAAAAAAGGATGAAAAAATAATACAGTCTGCATATTTATACATGTAATAATGTTTGACAGAGGCTCGTGTTGCCCACCATACTTTGGAAAAATTAAGTAGTCCCCCATTGCAAAATAGTGTTGTCCTTGAAAATTGTCAAATATGCCATGACTTCTTCTGTTGTTATTTGAGTGGATTTCGTCAGGATTTTGGACCTACTACCTCATGTAAAGCATATTATTCAATGCTTCACATTTTGGTGCAAATCCAAACATATTGTTCAAAATCAAGATACACAGTTTTCCTTTCAAATTGTAACCTATCTCATAAGCTTGTTCATTTCAATACGAACATTTTGATATGAAATTATGCAACATTGCTCCATAAATGACCAAAAAATCACCTTTCAAAAATGCACCAAAAAACACTTTACAAGAACCTTAATCAGCTTAAATCTAAGCAGATAAATCTTATTTTTATATGAGGTAAAATTGATGCATTTCAGTTGATTAGTACACTTTTGTGTGTGTTATTCCGATTCGTAAATAATTCGTTCGTACCCTTGAATAGTAAATAAACATGGGGGCGCAATCAATTATTATTGGAGAGTACTTGAGAACGTAAGATGTCGTTCTAGAAGGGTTGTTTGCATCGGTTAACGTTGTTGGACTCCGATACGGTACTTGAACATGCTACAGGTAGGCGTATTCGACTGGCAAAGCGTTAGCTGTTCCATCAACTGAGATTATATCAAGAAAATATTCTGACCAATCAAGGAACTGTTTAAGGATAATTGGCGTATTTTACAGGCAAATGTAAGCTATTCCATCAATTGAGATTACACCACGAAACAAATTTTACTATTAAATAAACAATTGTTCACGGATTATGTTAGGCGTCTGTTACTTGAGGCGCATTCTGCTTTACTTTCAACCTGCTTTAAGCTTCCACTTGCTAGAAGAAAGAAAATATTTCTTATAATACATATCCATGACCGTATAAATTGGAACTATTTACTTCAGTGTAGGAATAAATATAATGTGCTAAAAGGCGCTTCTATTGGGGCGGGGGGAGGGTTAAACATTGATAACGAGGAGCCGAGAGGTTGCGACTTAACGCAACTTATTTGTATTCGACTGGGATGTTGCTTAAAGACATTTCCTGACCTACTTTCGGTGATAATCCCTATACTGGAAGTTCCCTTTCTAAAATCATGATTTTCATGCATACCTGTTTCACTGTGAGTCATTGAAGCGTCTCATGTGAGGCCCGTACCATATATTTGATAGCTTGGTTAAACTTCATATGACACACACGGTCGTTAGTCAAAACTTTCAAAGACATTATTTTTTATCTCTCTATCGTATTCTGTCTTTTTAAATCTCTTTGAAATCGTCTTTTCAGGACAGGATTAATTGAAAAATAAATTGTAATTGAGACCTTTATAATCTGACTTACGAGAACATTTCTCATACAGTGGTTTATGAAACGGGCCCCTGATCAGAGGACTCATGTAGTAGCTCTGATCTGGGTATCCACTATTTGTATAGGATAGTTATATTTCTCACAGCTACACGTTTTGAAAGGGACGCCCATATTCGTCGCTAGGGTTCAATATGCCCATTCAAGATTGACTTAATGAGTTGCAGCTTTTCTTTTTTCAAGCACAACCTTTGAACTGAGCGATGTTCACATGGTGTCTTCCAACTGGCGCCACATGTATATCACGTGGTCTCCACCGTCAACACAAGTGTATATAGATGGCGTTTTGGTAGTCAACGACACAATGACCTCTGAGACACTTCCTTCATCCATCAACATCACTGTAGGAGGTACGTACGTATTAAGGTTGGAACCCCTAATGAGATCGGGCAAATGGTGATCAATATCGAAACACTACAGAGAGCGATCGGCCATTCTCGTCAACTGTCTTGGTCTGTTCCGAACTGTGCTTTAGCAAAATTATGAATAGGCCGACAAGTGACGAAAATAGCCGATCGCTGTACGTAGAGTTCCGATAATGGTCCGATTTCAACCTTAAAAAGAAACATACTAGTCTACAGTGGAGAAGACATTATTCGTTTAAGCTAAACCAATTATGCCCATTGCAAATAATTTGGAGTCAGATCAGACGCCGGGTTTTCCGGCGTCCGATCAGGCTCAAAACTGTTTGCCACTCCGATGAAAATAAGTCGTGACAAATTGCAAGAAAGTGTTGTTTTTTCTACATTTGATTAGATCTACAAATCTACTTTTGCGTTTCGTTTGCGTTTAAACGGGGAAGAAATACTTCTTCTCTGCTGTAACATTCTAACGCCGTGTACAGTGGAGAAAACGGTATTCTTTCCCAATAAACGCGTTTACGCTTAATCTATTGTTGCCATTGCAAACAGTTTGAAGCCAGATCAGACGCCGGGTAACCCGGCGTCTGATCAAGCTCCAAACTGCTTGCCACTCCGATTAAAATCAATAGTCAGAAATGCTGAAAAATTGTAATTTTTTCTATTTTATTGTAGTGCGCTTGCGTTTCGTTTAAACGGAAATAATAACGTTTTCTGTACTGCAATTATTGTTAGCAAAACCGGTCTTCAGCACAATTTTTCTGAGTACTACAATAATACCTCTCTATTACAACCACTAATATATGATACATACTTGGATTTGCTGTATTTTTGGTCAGACAATATCACCAGAATATCAAACAGTTAGGATTAAGATTAAGAAACACGGCGTCTCATCTTGACCCAAACATTTTAATAGATATGACAAATTTGGCCGAAACGTGCAGCAACTTGAGCTTTTCCACCAGAAAATAGCGTTATCTCGACTTAGCAAGTTTTCAAAGAAATGCATATGCAATCTTTTGTTGTAATGGAGTGTGTTAGAAAAAAATGTTTTCAAAATAAATTAGAGTGTCAAACAGTTTGACTCCTGATTAAACTTCGCGTGACTCAAACCTGTTTGCACAAATACTCTCCAAGCATTTTCAGTCAGGATCCTTTTGTCCTGATTCTCATTAGTTACTGCTACAGTGGAGAACACGTTATTATTTCCCAATAAACGCGTCTACGCTAAAACTATTATTTTCAGTGCAAACAGTTTGGAGCCTGATCAGAAAACAAAATGAAAAGTAAGAAGTGTCAATAAGTTTTTCTATTCTACATTTAATTGTTTTGCATTTGTGTTTCGTTTGCGTTTAAACGGGACAGAAAAACGTTTTTTCCACTGTAAACACAAGTTTTACTATATTTTTTTCACAATATTCCAGATAGGGAATTAAATTAATATTTTTATATATAAACTGCTCTTTTCTAATTTTCCACCACTAAGGGTCTTTTTCAAAGAATATCACGTCAAAACGCACGTCACATTTTTGTTACATGCATTCAGCCATAAATTAAAGAGAATATCTTGATTTTACGGCTGAATGCATGTAACAAAAATGTGACGTGTGTTTTGAGGTGATTTTCTTTGAAAAAGGCCTTAAGAGGTCGAAATATTAGAAAAGAGCAGTTTATATATTAAAATACAAGTTTTACTGTTGGTTTGTTTCAGGGGAAGGTTTTATTGGCGAGATATCCCAGTTCAACATGTACAGTTTCCCTGTAATGTCGCCAAACACAAGTGTTCAGTCCGACTCCTGCACCTCGAATATAAGCGGTGATCTGTTGTCATGGAAACACTTCTCTGATTTGGATGGTGCATTTGTGATTGCAAGAAGTATTTGTGATGGTGAGATGTTTTCTTTTTGTTATCCATATAGTCTGTTTCTAGTTTTGAAGACATGTAGCTACTAAAAGCAGCCCAAGTTGAAAGTAAGTCAGAACACGCATTATGGCGCATTCTGCTTTACTGTCAACATGCTTTAATCAAACTTTCTTCTTCTTCTTTTACAATAATGGCCTCGATCACTAGTGATCAGTATCACCATCTGCGAGGATGTAAAATATTACTCAGGGCACGTATTCATGCTTGTTTAAATTCGAACTATTTTCTTCAGTGGAGGAATAATTTGAATGTACTAAAGAGCGCTTCTATAAGGGAAAGGGTTAAATTATATGATTAAGATGTCTAAATTAAAGGTCTGATGGAAGATACAGTTAAGAATACATGTATATACTTTCCAAATAAACCCGTTGGTGCTTAAAACATGTCCGCCGCAAACAGATTGCAGTCAGATCAGTCGCTGGGTAACTTACCCGACGCCTGATAAAATAAACATGTACCATGTCCCTAGACGGAGTAGAGAAAAGCGATGGAAAATATAATCTATATAATTTATATATTTTGAATTTTCTTGAGCGTCTATTTAAATCGACTATACTATTTAATGCACTATATGTACGATAATATCACACATTTGCTTTTTTTTCAGTTTTTTTTCCGCAAATACATGTGCCCCGTTCAGTTTCTTTAAACTTTCCCTCTTCACGTTTACAAGCCTAAAATTCTTGAACCTAAAGGTGAACCACGGTCTGTCTATGCCAACATGGTTACCCAAACTTTTTTATCTTTCCTCAAGCATTTGACAACTGCCTCAGCTCTCCATGTCAAAACGACGGTGTGTGTTCCGACGAGATTGATGGTTACATGTGCGCATGCGCGGACGGATTTTCCGGAAGTGACTGCTCTCTTAATATTGACGACTGCGCAGTTAGTGTATGTGATAACGGTGGCACGTGCGTGGACGGTGTAGCCGGGTACAACTGTAGTTGTCCGCCAGGATACAGAGGAGTACTGTGCGAAATTAAAATAGGTACAAAACATGTATCAAAAGATATACAGTAAAACCTCTAATACGACCACTAAATTAATTCTTATTGGATGTTTAAGACAGGTGACTGCTTAAAGCAAGGTGACAGTAAAACAGAAAGCTCATTAAGGAGCTTTCTGTTTATCTGTCACCTTGCTTTATACTGTTAGGAGCTTTCTGTTTTACTGTCACCTTGCTTTAAGCTGTTACAGTGGAGAATCTGTTATTCTTTCCCAATAAACGTGTTTACGCTAAACTATTATTTGCAGTGCAAACAGTTTGGAGCCAGATCAGACGCCGGGTAACCCGATGTCTGATCAAGCTCCAAACTGTTTGTCACCAAGATAAACAAGAATTATCAGAATTGTCCAAAAGTTGTTCTTTTCTACGTTTTAGTGCTTTGCGACTGCGTTTAAACGGGAAAGAATAACAGATTCTCCACTGTACCTGTCTTTTATACAAGCCTTCATTTAAGTGGTTTTAAATGCCTGTAGGAGCTTTCTGTTTATCTGTCACGTTGCTTTATACTGTTAGGAGCTTTCTGTTTTACTATCAACTTGCTTTAAGCTGTCACCTGTCTTTTATATAAGCCTTCATTTAAGTGGTTTTAAATGCATAAGCCTTCAATTAAGTGGTTGTAATAGAGAGGTTTACAAATTTCAATTTTTTTCCTTTATTACTCTCAGTTCATGATTTACATGAAAACACTGTACAATGGAGCTGACATTAATCTGTCACGTTTAAAATAAACGAAACACAAACGCGATAAATAAAATGTAGAAAATAACAAGGTCTTGAAAATTGTAACCGATTGTTTTCAACGCGTATTGGCAAAACGTTTTGGAGCCTCGTTACTAGCCGGGTTACCCACCGTCTGGTCAGGCTCCAACCTATTTGCAATGAACTTATTAGTTTTAGCATTAACGCGTTTATTGGTATACAGTGGAGAATCTGTTATTCTTTCCCAATAAACGCGTTTACGCTCAAACTATTATTGCCATTGCAAACAGTTTGGAGCATGATCAGACGCCGGGTAACCCGGCGTCTGATCAGGCTCCAAACTGTTTGCTACCAAGATAAATATTAATTATCAGAATTGTCCAAAAATGGTACTGTTCTACGTTTTAGTGTTTTGCGTTTGCGTACGTTTGCGTTTAAACGAGAATAACAAATTCTCCACTGTAGTTCGTTGTCTCTACTGTAGCAGAGGGGATAACATCGGTCTAATAAACTGAAAAAAATCTCTATGACAATTTAGTCCCAGAACTGTGGCAAAGTAGGAAGGTCTCTGTGATCAGATCCCGAGAAACGCCCATTTGCATATCTTGGGAATAATTATCATGAACTCGTTTTAGCTTTTTTACATTGTACCATTAAACAAGTTGCAAACTAAATAGTTTGTCTTGTTTTCAGAATCCGTGTTACTCAGCGTCTGATCAGGAATCAAACTGTTTGACAGTCGATTCGTTATTATCACGTTATGCAGACCACAGTATCAGGACATTACTATTTATTATTTATTTGTGTTTTACGACCCATCGACAACAATAGCCATTTAGAGCCGAAACAATATTGAGGGAAAAAGAAGTATGAAATCAAGTCTAAACGTCATTATATTACTTTACAAATTGGAATAAATGTTCAGGACACGTAAGGATTTCAACCCGTTAGCCCTCTGTAGAGATTACATATCATATATGCAAACAGTGTAGACCCTGAACAGAGGGCTACTAAGGACTGGGGCCATCACTGTTTGATATTTTCATTTGTTTTTGTTATCATAGCAAAAATCACCACAGTCCACTGGTTCAAAATGACTGTACTAGAATAGTCCACAGGGATTATTAATACCAACACGAGATTTTTAGGGTTGAAATGGTTAAGTAGATGATAAAATGTGATGGAAAAATAGTTAATGTGATGGAGAAATAGTAAACATAAACAACTGTAATCTTCTCTTTCAGTGGACGGAAAGTGGGGGCGATTCAGTGAGTGGACTCATTGTTCTGTAACGTGTGGGCATGGCCATCAAACCAGATATCGCACCTGTGACAACCCAGAACCCAGTAATGGGGGCAGTGACTGTGAAGGAGGCAGCTTCGAGATCCGCGACTGTCACATACAAGAATGTATAAACGGTGAGCACGTCTTAACTCATTATCTCCTGAAACTGCCAATGGATAATTCCAGTTTGCAATGAAGGCTGATCCATTTTAGACAATTTAAGGTTATTTTTTGTAATAGATCTACATTGCAAAGTGACAAACAGTGAAATCCCTGATCAGAGGGCTCCTGCAGGAGCCCTCTGATCAGGGACTCCAGTTTGCATAAGACAGGTGTACTCTTCACAGGTACACATTTGGTAAAGGACGCATATATGCGTCACTAGAGCTCAATGAGTTAAATATAGCATTTTACTAGTATTGAATTAAGCTGACCACTTAAAGTAGGTTGACATAAAGCAGAATGCTTCTTAAGGAGCATTCTGCTTCACATTGTGTATGTCATGCCTGCTTTAAATATCTGTTTGGATATACAGTGGAGAATCTGTTATTCTTTCCCGTTTTAACGCAAACGTACGCAAACGCAAAGCACTAAAACGTAGAAAAGAACAACTTTTGGACAATTCTGATAATTCATGTTTATCTTGGTGGCAAACAGTTTGGAGCCTGATCAGACGCCGGGTTACCCGGCGTCTGATCTGGCTCCAAACTATTTGCACTGCAAATAATAGTTTTAGCGTAAATGCGTTAATTGGGAAAGAATAACAGATTCGCCACTGTAGAAAGTAACTCATGTGTTGCATATTCATGACTGAATAAACTGACAGTATTTTCTTCAGTAAATGAATAAGTTAAAGGCGTAAAATGCGTATTTATGGGGTAATGGGTTAACCAATTAATCACCATAGACAATTTAAGTCGACTGTGCAAACAGTTGGATCTAAATCAGACGCTACGTCACTGCAAAGTTTTCAATTTGCCATAATTTTGCAGACGTCAAAATTAACCCTTTGAACCCTAGTCCCGCATATAGACGTCCTTTTTAAACAGTAAACATGGGGAAAGTGCATCTGTCCTTTGCAAACAGTGAAGACTCAGATCAGAGGGCTCCTTATGGAGCCCTCTGATCTGGGTCTTCACTGTTTGTCATAATGCAAAACATTGACAAAAACAAGATTAAAAAAATGGACTAGACTAAAATGGAAACAGGGATTATCCATTTGAAGTTTCAGGGAGGAAAGAGTTAAGCAGACGATATCATGTCTGCAACAGAGTTGAAAAGGAAGATTAAATTTAGAGATGAAGGGGTTATCATTTTTGTTTTTGCGACAGTACTGGTATTTGCAGTTAGTAAAAGCAGACGGGACGAAGATACTCATGTGATATTGTCTTCACGAAAATGCAGATAAAGCAACTCTTATAAAACAGCGCTCCCTCTCTACAACGACACCCAAAGGGAGACAAGAATTATGTGCGTTGTTCGGAGGGAGTCGTTATTATACCAGATTTAAATAGCGCTCTTTTCACACAGGGATTGTTTTTCAAAAGCGCTTTACATGAAATAACATATATGTACCTACCATTCGAGAAAAGACAAAATAACTATACAATTAGATCTGAAATAAAACATGAATAAACATATAAAAGACAGTCCCCAAAAACGGCGATCACATTACCCCCATCAATCAGCAATGAACCGACCGGCTAAGTATTGCCGACTGATATAAATTATGGTAGAGTGCCTAATACAGGACATCGACAAAACACAAATAACTATAATTAGATCTAAAATAAACATGAATAACCATACAAAAGACAGTCCCTAAAACGGCGATCACATTACCCCCATCAATCAGCAATGAACCGACCGGCTAAAGATTGCACCCAATAGAAATAATAGCAGAGCGCCCAATGCAGGCCACCTAATGTAACATAACTAGGAAAAATAGCATGCGACCATAACTAAAAACTCTATAGAAGATCAATGACATGATTAAAAATGATGAAAACTGTCCAAGAATTATACCACAGACCCCGCCAGCTGGTTTCAGAAGAGATCAAGAGTTGTATCCCTACCATCAAAGATCCACCAGACATGCATTGGTCAACGGTACAACCCCAGAACTATAAATTCGACCCATAATATACTAGTATACAGAATGAACACAGCCCTTGGTAGCAGGCATTTACCCTCTCCACCTCACACCCGCGGGACCTACATGTTCCATGGCTGAAATTACACCCTTAATTTATAAAACATAAAGATAGGAAGCTGTCCTACAATTACACCGCAAACCCCAAGCCAGTCGGTTTCAAAGAGATCAGGGGCAATCCCTACCATCAAGACCCACCGAACAGGCACGGGCAAACGGTACAATTCCAGAACTCCCATTTAGACCCACAATATCTACAGCAAGAACATAGCCCGGAGGTAGCAGTCATCCATTTCCTAATGTGTTCTAATAATAAATATTAAAGAAGTGTGTTTTCAGACGTTTTTTGAAGACTGCAACTGAGCTCGCATCTCTGATGTCTGATGGTAGAGAGTTCCAGAGCTTTGGGGCTGCATGCATGAAACTTCTATCTCCAAACTTCACCAATCGACTTCTCGGTACAACCAGTGATCCTGATTTACTTGCAGACCGCAACTCTCTTCGAGGTTTATACACGTCAAGCATACTGACTACGTACCTTGGAGAATCATTGCACATGGCTTTGTATGTGAGTGTCAGAATTTTGAATTCAATTCTGTGTTGAACTGGAAGCCAGTGAAGCTCCTGCAAGACTCGAGTGATGTGATTGTACCGGGGAGTCCTGGTAATGATGCGGGCTGCTGTATTTTGCACACGCTGTAGTTTTCGTAGTGAGTTTTGGGGAATCCTATATAGCAGTGAGTTGCAGTAGTCAATTTTCGATGTGACCAAAGAATTGACCAAGGTCTTTGTAGCTTCAGGGGAAAGGTACTGTCTAATATGACCTATTTGCCGCAGCTGTGCATACAATGTAGCTAGCCCTGCATACAGCGTTCTTACATTTGCAAACAGCTTGAATCGAGATCAGACGCCGCGTAACGCGGCGTCTGATCTGGATTCCAACTGTTTGTCACTCGTCATTATGTTTTGTCCTGTCAAAATGTCCAATACGTGACTTTGAGAAACAACAGCAGACGACAATTCTAAGCAGACGATATTACAGCCGTAAAAAAGTTGGACATACAGTAAAACCTCGCTATTACGACCACTAAAACGAAGACTAATTGATTGTATAATAGAGAGGTGGTAGCTTAAAGCAAGCTGACAGTGAATCAGAAAGCTCCTAGGAGCTTTCTGTTTCACTGTCACCTTGCTTTAAGCGGTCACCTATCGTAAACACCCTAATAATTTACAAAATTTAGTGGTCGTAATAGAGAGGTTTTGCTGTACTTGTCTTTTTTGGGGGGACTGCGGAAAGGGTCGTTGAAAGGAGGGATTCGTTGTTGGGAGGGCCGTTGTAGAGGTAACACTGTACAGTTGAGAAAACGTCATTATTTCCCGTTTAGACGCAAAGGAAACGTATCGCAATGAAACGTATAGAAACATACAGTATTTCGTCAATTCAGACTGTACATGTTAATCTGAATGGCAAACAACTTGGGGTTACCCGGCGTCTGACCTGGCTCCAAACTATTTTCAATGGAAAGACATGTACAGTGGAGAATCTGTTATTCTTTCCCGTTTAAACGCAAACGTACGCAAACGCAAAGCGCTAAAACGTAGAAAATAACAACTTTTGGACAATTCTGATAATTCATGTTTATCTTGGTGGCAAAAAGTTTGGAGCCTGATCAGACGCCGGGTTACCCGGCGTCTGATCTGGCTCCAAACTGTTTGCATTGTAAATAATAGTTTTAGCGTAAACGCGTTTATTGGGAAAGAATAACACATTCTCCACTGTACATGTAATAGTTTAAGCGTAAACGCGTTTATTGGGAAAGAATAACGTTTTCTCCACTGTAATTGCAGGCGACATAATTTTCAAACTGTTAATAAATGCTCCAGGTTAATCAATGATGTCAATTGTAAACAGAAACTGTCACTTTTTATACTTCGTTTTTCGATTTGTTTAACCCTTTATTCTATATCCTGTTTCTAGTTTTGAAAACGGGTGACCAATTAAAGTAAGTTAAAAGTAAAGCAGAATGCACCTAAAATCGCATTCTGCATTTCCACATGCTTTAAGCTACCATCTGCTTAAATATAAACACCATTTTTTATGATACACATCCGTAACTGTATAAATTGGAACTATTTTCTGCAGAGGCGGAATAAATTTAATGCGTAAAAATGCGTTTGTATGGAGTAATGGGTTTAACTGGAAAGAATAACGTTTTCCCTACTGTATTTTCAGAGTGTATCATTGACCTTGACCCAATTGTGAATGGCTCATTGAACTGTGAGTGGGACAGTGATAACGATACTAGGCGATGTTACCCGAGGTGTGCCGAAGGCTATGAGTTCGACTCCGACCTGTTTGTGGACCCACCAAATGTCTACTGCGGTCCAATCACTGGGCATGTGTGGAACATCCGTAGTTCTGACAACCCAGATGCCTTATTACCATCATGTCTGGGTAAGTTATACAACCGTGTCGCAACTAATTAAACGTACAGTGCCCCCTCTCTACAACGACACCAATTGGGAGACACAGGTTGTTTTTGTTGTTCGGAGGGATTCGTTAAAGGGAGGGGAAATTAAGACTTGACTAACATTTGCTAACAGATTGAATTCAGATCAGACGCCGCGTTCAAGCTGTTTGTCACTCGTCATTATATTTATTCTATCAAAATGTCCTATTATATGTAACTTTGAGAAAAAAAAAGCAGACGACAATTTTAAGGAGACGATATTGCAGAAGTAAAATCTTTAGACATAACTGCCTGTCCTGTTTAGGGAACTGCGGCAAGGATCATTGTCAGGAGGGAATCGTTGTTGGTAGAGCCGTTGTAAGGAGGGGGTACTGTATTTCAAAATTAAAACGTACCGTAGCGGGCACGAATATGTTCAAATTAAATGAACTCGAGTTACTGAAATTCAACTGTTGAGATACTGGTAAGCTCCATTTATCGCGGTTCTATATACATGTAGCCAGCTAAGCTACATGTATTTGTTTTTCTGAAGCCTAATTTAAAATGCTCGCCATAAAACTCAGGGCTGCCGTAAGTTGACATGAACAATTCTAAGATTTCTAAATTTGCAATTTTCAAGTGCGATTTTACGAATCGTACCTTTACCCCATCGCCTGTTTCTAGTTTTGTTGACATGTGGCTGCTTAAAGCAGGCTGGAAGTAAAGTAGAATGCGCATGAAGGCGCATTCTACTTTACTCTCAGCTTGCTTTAAGTTACCATGTACTAGAAAAAAATCTGAAGATTTAGGAAAAATCTGGAGAAATGGCAGCCCTGAAAACTGTATGCTTTCAAGCTTGCTGTGCACTGACTGTGTCTCCATTGCCCGTTGCATTTTTCTTATACTACAGCGGGTGAGGGATACAAAATTTCTTTCATGAGTACATTTCAAGGCTGCCATAAGTTGACATGAAAAATCCTAAGATTTCCAATTTTGCCTTTTTCAAGTGCGATTTTACAAATCATACCTTTACCCCATAGCCTTTTTCTTGTTTTTTGACATGCGACTACTTAAAGCAGGCTGTAAGTAAAGCAGAATGCGCCTTAGGGCGCATTCTGCTTTACTTTCAGCTTGCTTTAAGCTACCATGTACTTGGAAAAAATCCGGAGATTTAGGAAAAATCCGGAGAAATGGCAGCCCTGACATTTTGGCAATGCTAAATGAAGTTTCAAGTCACTGTGACATTGACCTCAACTACAGAGAAAAACTTATCATGAGCATATTTGTTTTAACAAATCAGTTGGGTTTACAAAATTAATAGAAAGAGTTGTTTGCATTAGTTTTCATCCAACAAATTACACTAACACTTGAATAAAGGTAAGGCCTATGTTAGTGCTGCTGACGAAAGGCTCCTTGTTTTGCAGAAAAAGTATCAGGAAAAGTGAATATATTGAACTATACAGCGAGTTATGAAGAACTATCTCAGCTCAATGGTGAACTATCGACAGACGTCAGACGGGTAATAGCGGGCAAGATCTCGAACACAACGTGCATTGCCCAGGATCGCTGTAACCACAGCAACACTCATGTGGAGTTGAAACAGAATACAAGTGGCGTCGGTCAGAATTCAGCACTTTACGTGACGTTTTCAGCGCAGATAACATGCGAGATACAAACAGGTAGGTTTATTACCTAATGCTCTATATACATTCGTAACTTGTAATTCGTTATTTTTTACTGTTTTGCTGTGTTGTTCTGACATCGCCTAATCCGGGGGCAATAGTTTTGACTGTTGCCCTCGAGGACGAACTGTTAACCCTGCGCGATAAAGATGCGCAGAAGTTTTAAAATCAGCGTCACTTCGAAGTTTTCCGGTACAGTGGATAATCTGTTATTCTTTCCCGTTTAAACGCAAACGCAAAGCGCTAAAACGTAGAAAAGAACAACTTTTGGACAATTCTGATATTTCATGTTTATCTTGGTGGCAAACAGTTTGGAGCCTGATCAGACGCCGGGTTACACAACAAAATGTATCATTAAAAAATATGCGCCTGTTAAATTAAATGAATTCATAGTTAATCAGTGTTTTATTAACTAAGGGCTTCAAAATGCAAACCCACTTCATAATAGTAGGGTAGATATTATATTGTATCTATGGTCCCTGATAATAGTGATGACATTGGCATGTAACATAACTCAAATAAGGGTGGAGTAACTACAGACTATAAATTTATGTCAGAAATTATAATGTGTACTGTTGAAAGGAAGTTGAAGTAAATAATTGAGTTGATATATAGACAAGTTCCACCACAATTAATTACAAAGAACACCATCTAAATTTTAATTTATCTATTAAAAACAAAATCTTCTGAAAAAATACATCATTACATGTCCCTATTTTTCCCATCAAACATTTTCAAAGTTTATCGAGATCTATAAATTAATCTTGTCTGCATCATGAAGTTGTCGGAGTAAGAATTTCCACAACTGAAAAAAATTGTAAGTGTCATTATTCCGTATTTGCTCAGCATATGTGTATGAAAATTTCTCTGCAAAGCACAAAATACTTTTTGCGGACTATCTGCGGAAACCAAAGCTTTCTATCTATGGCAATGACAATGCTTTATTCGCCATATATGGCCTCCGGCCCAAAATACAAAACACATCCTTCAACATAATATGTAGTGTCAATTATTTTCAAAATATTTTAAAATATATGAAAATATACACGTTTTTCTAGTTCATTGCGCTTGATAAAACAAGTTATGGGTATGTTACTTTTAATTAAATGTCTGCACGCATGTATTAGTATAATATACCTATATATACGAGTTTCACTGTTCTGTCAAACTTGACGCTTACACAATGTTATGGATTCGGTAACGCTAAGAGAAGAAACGAAATATAAGATAAAAAAAAACCAGGTAGGAAGAAGATATTGAATAACAGCTTTCCGCAACTTTTCCGCATTTTCTCTGCTTCAAGTTTTTGTTGGGAATCAATAAGCCTGTACGGCTACATTAGATATACTTGAATATCAAGGTTCATCTTTTGGACTTCTACCAAAACCATTTAAAATTGTTATAAGTACAATGAATCGGCAATAAATGGTTTTCAACAAAATATCTGTTTCTAATGAATCGTAAAGAAATCGTGTATATATTATTTCAATTATAATGAATCGGTAACAAATCGTGCTGAACAAAATTACTGTTTATAATGAATGGTGAACAAATCGTGTTTTTGTAATCAATCGGTAATAAATCGGGGCGGTACTTTCCTTGGAAAACCTGATTTGTTACCGATTCATTTAATGAATCGTATTGAAATCGTGTTAATAAATCGGTAAAGTATGATTTGTTCACCATTTATTCACGACTTTGGTACGATTTGTTGCTGTAAATTTTGGTTTGGGCAGGTACAGTTTGTAAATGACGAGTATATTAGTTGCTAGGAGTGCACGTCTTAAAACTCGACCACATACACATATACTTGTTTCAGACATGAACGAGTGTTATAGTGTTCTGGAGGGGCTGGTTTACGAGATGAACGCCTTCATCGATGCTCGTGAACTTACTGTCAATTATAGCGGACATAGTTATGACGTCACGGCCAACAGTACACAGCTAGGTGGCACCACTAAATGTGAGAATGGACATGTTCCGGTGATTAATTATTGCGGTAAGTATGCAGGCTGCCATTTCTCCAGGTTTTCCCGAAATCTTCGATTTTTTAAATTTTTTTTTTAGGATGGATGAGTTGGGTTTTACGGCACGAACGACACAAACAAAAGGTAATAGCGCCGTCGATATGGCGCAGTTTTCCCCTCAATTCAGGTACGAAATATAGCGATAACTTTCTTTATAAAGCACGGCTCTTCACGAAATAAAGACGAGGGCCGTCTAAGAATAAAAATACACCCGCGGCGATAGCCACCTGGCTAAAAAACAGCGTAAATAAAAAGTTATTGAAATCCGCGTAATTCACAAGTCAGAAAAGTGTTAAATTTGGTCCGGTGCATTTTACCAAAATTACCGAAAAATGGGTTTGAAGCGACTTTCGTAGTAGGATGTGGACTAAAACGTTTGTTGCTTGACATTAACGTCTGTTTTGAACGGAAATGCAAAAAATGACATTACGCATGCGCGAAAGGTAGATCTACAGTATAATTTTCGAACATTCCGTTGTCTATGGTAGCGGGCGACAGTATTTTTGACATCGTTTACGCCATTCGATTACCAGTGGTAGCGGGAGACAGTTTTTTCCCCCGCTGAGTCAGATAGTATTTCTATGGCACTGTGGCCTATGGTAGATTAACATTGTAAATAAAATTGAGGTATAATAATGAAGAATGTATAACGAGTGAAACTGCGTTTTTCTTACAGTTGCGTGTGGTGAGGGGATGTACCAGAGCGGGGAGTTTTGTGAGAGATGTCCAGTAGGGTTCTACCAGAATGAAACTGCCCAGACACATTGTAAACCGTGCCCAAAGGAACGGACAACACTCGGACTGCAGTCAAAGAACGTCATGCAATGTAACGGTAGGAAATTTTGGGTTCTTACCACCAACCTGTACCTATATTTCAAACATCAGGAAATACATGTACATTATTTTACTATACCTCACTCGACTCATCTACTATATAGCCTAATGTGACAGCAGAAGGTGAACATACGTATTATTATACCTCACTCGATTTATCTACTATATAGCCTAATGTGACGTCAGAAGGTGAAAATCCGTAATGTCACCTGGCTAACATCACCAAACGGCCCGCATAACATCACCAATCGGCCCGTGTGTCCACAGGGCTGCCATTACTCCGGATTTTCCGGTTTTGTCTAAATTTTATCCCAGCAGATGACAACTTCAAACAGGCTGAAAGTAAAGCAGAATGTGCCTTTAGTCGCATTCCGTTTTACTTTCAACCTGCTTTATGTAATCACACTTGAACAATAGAAAATTTGGAAATCTTTCATGAGATTTATGGCAGCCCTGTATTCGGACCGGGTTTTAGTAGGGGCGCCTGAGCAGTTCAGAAAAAAGGAAGAATCAAAACGCTTCTAGTGAAGTAACGGCAATGAACTGGAAAAGTGAGTCGATTCAAATTTGAAAAGTTATACAATCGAAATCAAATGGACCATACTTTACGCTTCATTTCATGCGATAAGATTTCAAAACAATCGACTGCAAAGTGTCACCAGTTTTCGCGTTGCTAATCAAGGTCGTTCATTATTTTGTGGAAGTTTCTTTTCTAACTTCTTAGATTCAAACGCTGCATCTTGTTCAATATTTATGTCGAAATTTGCTACTAAATCTGACTTTCTGCTTTGTCTATTAGCCTACCTAAAGTATCTGTCAACTTGTTGCTAGAGTGCGGTATTGCTAAAAATAGAGACAGAATTGGAGACGATTGTAGAATGGCCTATAACAGCGTAGAGCTATATGAGAAAACAAATAACGAATGAATATGTGTTTGTAAACTTTTTGTTGGCAATATTTATTCAGAATTAAGGTTTGTTGCTTGCAATTTGATATTATTTTTTTTTAAAAACGCGTCAATATACAAACTTTATATACAACTGAAATCGTTCTGGAGTAATCTGTCCCCGTGGTGTAACGGTAAGATCGTCGGCGTTGTTTTTTTAAAATAAATTTGTTCTTTTTTGTGGATACCAAATCTATTTATTGTGTTTATTTCGTCTAAAAAATAACTTATCCGCTATTTGTTTAGAGTAATAATAATAAAAAAGTTCCGATACTTAGTACATGTATTCCAGATCGTTGTTCTGTATTGAAAACAGTAGATCTATATTTTTGTTCGGTATAATAAAATAAATATCAAATCTCACAGAGGGTGAGAGAACGGATTGGTCACCCTTGACAAGTAAATGTCAACCTCGGCTTACGTCTAGGTTGACATTACTTGCCTCGGGTGACCAATCCGTTCTCTCACCCTCTGTGAGATGTGATATTTATATAATGTTATTTTGCTTACATCACATTTCGGCCCGCATATTCGCCCGGGTTTGAGTAAGCCTCAGTTCAGAAAAAGGAATAATCAAAACGCTTCTTGTGAAGTAACGGCAGCGAACTGGAAATATGAGTCGATTCAAATTTTAAAAGTTATACAATCGAAATCATATGGACCATACTTTACGTCTCATTTCATGAGATAAGATTTCAAAACAATCGACTGGACAGTGTCACCAGTTTTCGCGTTGCTAATCAAGGTCGATCATTATTTTGGAACAGTTTCTTTTCTCACTCCTTAGGTTCAAACTCTGCATCCTGTTCAATGTTTATGTCGAAATCTGACATTCTGCTTTGTCTATTAGCCTACCTAAAGTATATGTCTACTTATTGCTACAGTACCGTGTATTGCTTGTCTTATCAGAAGACCGAATTGGAGACGATTGTAGAATGGTCTATAACAGCGTAGACCAATAACGAATGGCAATGTGTTTGTAAACTTTTTGTTTGCAATATTTTTTCAAAATAAAGGTTTGTTGCTTGCAATTTGATTTTTTTTAAAAAACGCGTCAATATACAAAACTTTATATATAACTTAAATCGACATCACGTATTCTGTCCCCGTGGTCTAACGGTTAGATTGTCGACTCTACCCACGGCGGTCCGAGTTCGATTCCCGATCGGTCCAAACTTTTTTTTTTAACATCTCCGCTGTTTGTTTTGAGTAATGAAAATTAAATAGTTCCGATACTTAGTACATGTATTCGCGTTGTTCTGTATTGAAAACAGTGGTAATTAGATCTATATTTTTTCCGGTAATAAAATAATAACTGACACCTCGGCTGACATTACATACTTGCCTCGGGTGACCAATCCGTTCTCTCATCCTCTGCGAGATGTGATATTTATATAAACTCATTCATCCCTGAAACATTTAATGGATAATTCCAATTTCAATAGAAGTCTAGTCCATTTTTTACTATTCAGGGTGGATTTTAACAATGTTTTACAAAATGACAAACAGTGTAGACCCTGATCAGAGGGCACCTTACGGAGCCCTCTGATCAAGGTCTATACTGTTTGCATAGAACACGCGTACTCTTGACAGGTATGTGATTTGTTAATGACAAGTATACTCGTCGCTAGGGTTCAATGTGTTAATGCCCGTGGAACCAATGTCGTGCATATGCGTATCATTTGTAATCTGTTAAAAGAGTACATTTGCCCCATGCAAACAGTAAAGACCAAGAACAGAGAGCTTCTAATAGAACACTCTGATCAGGGAATGGTACTATAGTCAAACAACTAGGTCTGACGTGTCAAAGGTCAGCCGAGTCCATTTTTTAGGGATAACAGCATTCCGCATGTTCTCGGACCATTTTTAACAGTCGAGTTGAGTATAATAGATACAAATGAAGGCGGCATTGTTGTCAGCAGTTTAGCGCAATAGGCAAAGTGTAGGTACGCAGAATGCATTGTGATAATAGTATTTTTGTTCAGAGTGGGTTCGAATCCCGCGTCAAGCTCAAACTTTTTTTTAATCTAGAATGAATAGTAAAGCATTATCTTATTTCATACTGTATTATACTGACTGTTTATGCACATGTTCTTCAATGTTGGGGAAGGGGTGCATTAGTTTGAGTTCGAGTCCTATATTAGCCATATTTTCAAAAACAAAGGGATGATAAAATACAAATTATCAATACAAGTTTTAGTTGTTTTCTTCAGGGGGCTTTCCGCATTAATTTAATGCAATATAATTATAGAATCCTTAATATTGTTTTAGCCAAAAAATATTTTAGGTTGATGCAAGACTCGAACCTGGGCTTTATAAAATGTTTCTCGATCATGCCTCCTTTTAGTCCTACGTCTTATCCACTACGCTATGTTTCCGATAACTTATTCGTTTATTGTTTGTACAAATAACTAAAACTTTTAATATAAAAATTGCCACGAGGATATCCGAAATGCTGATCTCCCTTATAAATGGACTCGGCGACCCCGTGACACGTCTAACCTAGTTGTTTGACTATAGTATGTACTGTTTGTCATATTTCAAAGCATTGACAAAATGTAATCTACTAAGACGCGTTCTGCTTTACTTTCTGTTTGATTTAAGCTACCATCTACTTGAATATAGAAAAGAGTCTTTGATGCATGTTGATTACTTTATAAAGTAGAAATAGTTTATTTTGTAGATGAACAAAAGGGCATGGAAAGGCATATGTATAAGATAATGTGTTCATCCTCAATTTACAGTGGAGAAAACATTATTCAACTTGCGGTACATTATTTCGTAGGGAGGTTAGGAGTAGACTTTCTTTTTATACGTCCATCTCTAAAGGTGGTCGTAAATTGGCGTAGCCCTGTCCGTCCGTCTGTGAATATGTTCGTTAACATTTTGTTTGTCCGTAGTTTTCTCGGATGACTATTGAATGGATATTAATGAAACTTCACAAAATTGTTATGTGCATTAAGATCTGAAGCTGAGTCGAGTTTGACGTTCGCTCGAATTTTCGTTACAGAGTTATCTGCTGTTGATGTACTGAAATACGCTACAAAACGATTGTCCTAGGTTTTCTTGAAACAACTATTAGAGTGATATTAATGAAACCTCACATAAACGTTATATGCATTAGGATCTGAAGTTGAGTCCAGTTTGAGGTTCATTCAATTTTTCGTTACAGAGTTATCTGCCCTTGATGTACTCAAATATGCTATAAAAGCCTTATTTGACAGTGTTAACACACTTAGCAACTACAGTTTTGAATTAATTTTGATATATTTTGATTTTGATTGTTATATTTGCCAAAAGTATAATGATAGAAGTATAAGTTCATAAAAGGGTTGATTATTGTTGAAATCGGATCATTGTGAATGTGTCAAGAGTTATCTGCCCTTGGTGTACTCAGATATGCTATAAACGGCTTTATTTCAGTATTGTTTATGCTCTCAGAGCTCTAAGTGTCTAGAAATTAAAACAGAATTTGATAAAACTATATATTTCTTTGCCAGTGGGCGTAAAATGTACCGTTTGCGGTGCTCTCGTTAGCTATGTAGGTCACAGGTCAAAGCCATTCAGGACTACCAAAACTGTTATATTGACAAGAGACCCAGAGGGTCACATTTCGCTCACCTGAGGACACTGTACCATAGAATCTGACTGGGCAAGACAACATTTAGATATAGCTATGACCCAGGTCCCATAATTTGATCTTGGTAGAGGACCACAATGCGAAGCTACATGTCAGATATTAATGATCTGGGCCTTACGGTTTAAGAGAAGATCTTTAAAGGTTTTCCTATAAAAACTGGGTGGGTCCAATTTTTGCCCGGGTGTCATAATTTTAACACACTTGGTAGAGAACCACAAGGCAAAGCTATATGTCAAATATTAAGAATCTGGGCCTTACAGTTTCAGAGTAGAAGATTTTTAAAGGTTTTCCTATATAAGTCTATGTAAAACTAATAAGCCCCGGGGCGGGGCCAAATTTGATCAAGGTTCATAATTTGAACAATCTTGGTAGAGTACCATAGGGCAAAGCTACATGTCAAATATAAATGATCTTGGCCTTACAGTTTCAGAGAAGAAGATTTTTAAAGGTTTTCGTATGAAAAACTAATAGGCCCGAGGGCGTGGCAATTTTTGACCCGGGGGTCGTAATTTGAACAATCTTGGTAGAGGACCACAAGTCAAAGCTATATGTCAAATATTAAAGATCTAGGCCATACAGTTTGAGAGAAAAAGATTTTAAAAGGTTTTCCTATATAAGTCTTTGTAAAACTGATAAGCCCCGGGGCAGAGCCAATTTTGACCCAGGGGTTATAATTTGAACAACTTTGGTAGAGGACTATAAGGCAAAGCTACATGTCAAATGTAAATGATCTTGGCCTTACAGTTTCAGAGAAGAAGATTTTTAAAGGTTTTCCTATGAAAAACTGATAAGCCCGAGGGCGGGGCCATTTTTGGCTCGGGGTCATAATTTGAACAATCTTGGTAGAGGACCACAAGGCAAAGCTATATGTCAAATATTAAAGATATGGGCCTTACAGTTTCAGAGAAGAAGATTTTTAAAGGTTTTCCAATATAAGTCTATGTAAAACTGATAAGCCCTGGGGCGGGGCCAATTTTGACCAAGGGGTCATAATTTGAACAATCTTGGTAGAGGACCATAGGGCAAAGCTACATGTCAAATAAGAAGAACAGAACTATTTTCGAATTCGTTTGTGCCGTCAGCTACAAAAATGTGGAATACTCTTCCAATAGCCATAAGGGATTCAACCACATTAACAACCTTTAAAAAAGCTTTATCACACACAGTTTTTATCCCCAAAGTTGTTCATTCGTTTTACTTCACAGGCAATAGATACATATCTGCCTTACATGCACGCATACGAAATAAATGCAGTAATCTAAATGCAGATCTATTTAAAAACCATCTTAGTCTTTCGGAAAAGTGTTCTTGTGGCTTTGAAAGAGAAGATGCAAATCATTTTCTCTTTCAGTGTAACCTTTATACAAACTACCGACATGTTCTCTTTCATACCATAAGGGATTTTCACCCATTCAATGCCAATACTTTACTGTTTGGATCACCTGAACTGACTCATAATGATAATGTGATGATTTTCAATGCTGTCCATACATATATAAAGGATACCAAAAGATTTGAACACACACTAGCACCTACTGTATTAGGTAATTTAAGATGGGACTTCGTACGCTTGTAGTTCATTTTTTCTCTCAAGTCTTCTTTTTCTCAATTCTTTACTTCTGTCTGTTGTCTTTCCTAAACACGTTCGTATTTTGTTGTTTATTCTTATCTATTTGTAGAATGTATGTCGCTATTAATATTTGTTCTAAGGAATTCCAAAATTCATTTCTCAATTTTAAAGATAACTAACATACCTTAGACTTTACGTATCAGGGCTTCAAATAGGGGGAGTATTTTGAAAACTGAAACCTTTATTTATGATTTAAATCCTATGATGTCACGACTCATTATAATCGGCTCGAAGAGACGATTCTAATGAGTAGAAACATCATAGAATTACGTACCATGAGGGTTAAAGTGAGAAAGAAAATATTGGATTTCTTGAGTTTACTTCCCTTCATCTGGAGCCTTGCTTATCCAACACAGTGTTTTTTCATAATTTCGATAGTTGAAAAAAACACAATTACTTCCCTTTGATTAGATGTAAACAGTTAAACTTGCTTATATGTAATTTAAGAGTTTAAACCATGCGGTCGGTCTGGTATTAGGCGACACATAGGACAGGGATTATTATTACATTTACACCTTGGAATATTCCGAACTATTTTTCTGGCATTCATGGGCCAACCACGTATAATTAAAGCCTCTCAAGTAAACTCTTTTGGTTGTCGATTAATACCAGATTGACTGTATATGTAAGTACAATTAACTAACCATTTTTAATACTTATTAGTAAAATGGTCAACTAACCAACCACAAAAGGGGAGGGCCGTAACTAATGTTGGTAGAACTTGTGGCCCAACCCTTTTGCTCTTATATTTGTATTTTGTAAATATGATTATGAACTTGTGTTATGTGGTTGTACAAATATATGGCAATAAAATATGTTTAAACTACATGTCAAATATTAATGATCTAGGCCATACAGTTTCTGAGGAGAAGATTTTTAAAGGTTTTCCTAAGAAAAACTGATAAGCCCCAGGGCGGGGCCAATTTTGGCCCCAGGGTCAAACTTTGGTAGAAGATCATTAGGTTATGATACATACCAAATATCAAAGGTATGGGCCTTTGGGTTTTTTGAGAAGAAGATTTTTTAAGATTTTCTTATGCATTAAAAGTTGTCTATAGGGTCATGTTAGAAAATCTGATCCCACAGCAAGGGGAATAACTCTAGCCAAAAACTTTGAACAAGATTTCGTTCCCCCTTGCCACTGATGCTTCTGACAAAGTTTAGTTGCAATTGGGTCAGTGGTTTCTGAGGAGATGTTGTTTGAAAATGTGAACGTACACCGGACGCCAGACGAAATGGTATCACAATAGATCATCCTGAGCCGAAGGCTCAGGTGAGCTAAAACAGTTACATACATCACAAGCGTTTCCGATTGGGGACACGGATGTTTTAAAACCTGTTTTGTCTACATTCTATTGCAATGCGTTTTGTTTTGTGAAATCCTGCACCCCATAGCCTCTTCCTACCTTTGAAGACAGGTGACCACTTAAAGAAGGTAAAGGTAAAGCAGAATGTGCCACTAGGCGCATTTTTCTTTACTCTAAGCATGCTGTAAGCTACCATCTGCTTTGATATAGATAATATCTCTTAAGGTACATGTTCATGACTGTATGCATTGAAACTATTTTCTTCAGTAGAGGAATAAACCAAATGCGCTTAAAGGGACTTCTATTGGGTAAAGGATTAGTTCAACTATAGCGATACCGTGGTTTCTTCTGTACTGATTGATTAATTATGACTTCATTTCAGTTGCAATTGAGCCATCCTTTACGTTGTTGTATGCTGTACTGTTTACTGGGGTTGCTCTCACATTGGTGGTTGCGATTACAACGTTCTTTGGGGATAGCTTCATACTCAGACACTATGCACTACGGTAATGCTATTCCCCCACTTTCTAGGACATACTATAAAATAAAACATCTGCAAAAAAACCCCAAAAAGTTTTTAACATATTTGTGCCTAGCATCCTATTAAGGGACGTAGGCTTATTATGCGTCTGGTCAGAGTCTACACTATTCTCTGAAAGGAATTTCAATATATAACACCCAACATGTAAATATGAGGGATGATGAGATGAGATGATGATTTTGTTTTGTCTTCATCTATTGCAACAGGTTTCAATTCGTGTAACCCTTCACCCCATTGCCTTCATAGCTTTGAAGACAGGTGACCACTTAAAGGTGAAAGTAAAGCAGACTGTGCCACAAGGCCCATTGTTCTTTACTTTCAGTGTTCTTTAAGCTATCATCTGTTTCGATATAGAAACAAGATTGAATATTTATCAGACGTTGCGGAACGCGATATCTGCATTGGGTTTCTAACAAACCTACGTTGATACTCACTTTATTTTGTTGATAACGCTGCTGTCCTGGGTCCAAAGTATATCCCGGATGTATATGATTCTGTCTTCTATTCAATGGTTTCCAAGTGAAATATCAATGCCCATATGTAACTAAAACGAAATGGGATTAGCCGAAATCATATTCCTGAAATCATCATCACCTGATTCCATCACCCCTCACCAGCCATCAGCGCTATAATTATGACCTATTTTTTGTCGTAGTGCCGTAAAATTCAATTCATCCGTAGTTTGATTACAAATGGTAGTAATTACGATCCTAGTTATTCAAGAGTTCTCACACATTTTCACGCCACCTTATGGTACTGTTACCCTTTTACTGCCATGACGTCATCGGCTTTTAACAATAGTCGTCCGCTGTTGTTTCAAGAATTTAAATGTTAGATATTTTGTCTTTAGATTTGATTTGTTATGATTTTACGTCGCTTTCAACAGTATTTCAGTCATATCGTGACGACCAGCTAATCATAGGTGGAGGAAGACCCCAGAAGTCCTTTATGCACTATTTCAGGCACAAATCGGCAACTGCGTAGAACCACCGACCTTCCGCAAGCCAGCTGGAAGGCTTCCCCATTTGTCTTTAGAAATGTAATTTAAGCGTCAAACAGTTTGGATCACGATCACACGCCGACTATTGCAGGATTCAAGCTGCTTGCATATATTATTGAGTTGGGTTTGACGGCATCGCAACACATAAAATGGTCATATGGGGCTGATGGATGAGTTCGGATTTACGGCACTGCGACACAAAATAGGTCACATAGCGCCGAAGATTGATTAGGTGTGCTGAGATGAAATGATCATGAAAAATAAGCTGATTGTGGAAAGTTGTACGATTGATGTCTATTTCTTGAAGTAGTCTGATGATTCGCACTTGACAAATCAACTACAACCTTTAGATACAGTAATGAATGTAGATTGTTTTGGAACACGTATTATAAATTGTTCCGTGGTCCGAAAAACAAGAACCACACGACTGAACAAACTAAAGCCCATGGGACTACTTTTATTAGAACTTAAACGTTAACTTCGTTGGCCCTACTACATGTAGTAGGATACTCAAGGATGTACTCGGAATGATTCCAGTAAAAAAACCAGGAATAATATGCAAAATAATTATGAAGGTTTCTCAGAATGACCCATATCTATTACTTACCTACAAGATATGTGTAGATGGTAAATCCATCTTCACAAAGTGAAGTTAATCTCCGGAACCATGACTCAGTTCCAACATTTGAAAAGCGGACAGATAGATTGAAACAAGAAATAAAAAATACCCTTTACAAAATTACAAGGAAGAGATGCAAATTGCTTTTGGTCATTTGCAAATTGGTGACATAAAGGATTAAAGGCGTCTAATTTGATGCAGATGCCTAGAGATGCATAGTCTGAAAAGCAGTGACACACACACACACACGCGCGCAATACCATTCCTTCATCTACACACTAAATAGAAAACAACACGCAAAACAAACATAAAGCAAAGTGAATATAGGAGCCCGCCTTGGTACGGTCAGTAGCAATTAATAATTAATTATCAATAAATTATCAATAACCACTGGGGGGTTAAACCTGGGTTTAGGGGCGCCCAACCTCACTGTTATGTCCAATATTCACCTATTAAGACGAGCAGTGTACATAAAATATAAACCTTGTTCCACAACCTTACAACCAAAAAGACCGCCTACACAGTAAGTAAATATATGTAAAACATCTAACAAATTTTCTATGACAAGAATATTACTAGCAACGCGGGAAAGAATTAAACATTTAAGCCAGTGTTATAAATAACCCACCATGGCAACGGTCAAATTGTACTCAAGCATCTAGTCCGTAGTCACGAGTAACTGTAAGACATGGATGGGTTCAGGGTACGACAGAGAGGGAGAGAAAAAACAAAGCACGAAAATCCGATATAACTCTCCCGGTTAAGGACGGCTTTACAGATACAGCATCATGTAGTGCTAAGCCCTGTCTATAGTCGCACAACCAAAGGGGAAAGCATAGTAATAAATTGTAGATTGATCGATAACCAAACGTGCAATGCGCAGCAATATAGTTGGATCACCTTTTTTGCAGTATTCCAGGTAAAATAATTTATGTTCATGGCGCTAATGTAGTCACATGTATCTTAAGACTATCATGCAACCCATGTTTGCTTTCTTTGTATGAAGGTGATAGGGAAAAACGCAATAAAAGTCCTCAATATGCTTCTTTCACTTTCAATTCTTTACCACTTTGGGGCTATGTCCGGTAAACGTTTGTTCACCTGAGCCTTTCCGTTCTGGGGCTTAATTGAAATAGGAAATATTTACTGTTTATTAGACGGAGATTATCTCCTCTGCCAAGAACAGTGGCAAAATAGGAAGGTCTCTGGAGTATTGTAAAAGACGGAACAGCTTAAAACAAGGTGGCAGGAAAGCAGAAAGCTCCTAAATGAGCTTTCTGTTTTACTATGATTTTGTTTTAAGGACTCATTTGTCGTTAAAACCTAATAATTAACACAATTTAGTCGTCGTAATAGAGAGGTTTTACTATGTGATGTAGACTGGTGTTTGTGATGGGAATCATTGACATGTTTACCTATATTTTCAGGATACAGGCTCTTGTCTGTCAATCGTGTTCTGAACAGAAAAATGACACGATTGAAGAAACGGGTAACGATTCAGAGCTATTATCATCCAAGTACGGTGACTGTATGTGATGGGTGTCCTCAAATGGCCATTGTGTTGGGATAACGATCGACAATCGAATATCTATAGGGCCTACAGTCTTATGATCAGATGTCAGGGCTGCCACAAGTTGATTATGAACAATCTGAAGATTTCCACATTTTCTATTGTTTAACAAACGCGATTTTACGAATTATACCTTATCCATTTCTACACAGGTGACCGCGCTTAAAGCAGGTTAAAAGTAAAACTGATGGCGCATTCTAATTTACTTTCAACCTGCTTTAAGCTACCATCTGCTTTGAATTGCGGAACAATTCTGAGAAATGGTAGCCCTGTGGTGTCAGCGTACATGTATTTATATTAACCACTTCTGATCAAGATTCACTCTGTTTGACGTATTAATAAACAGATAGATGCTTTTTGATGTCAAACTGCCATGCATTATACAGTTAAGAAATATAGTAAGACGATAGGTTTGCGATCATACGTTTTATGGCAGTGTTATGACGGGTTATGTGCTTTCAAAGGATCTCCCCTTATTCAGATTTATATAATTCACAACAGCAGAATGATGTTAAGTGCTTGTGAGGTGGCTGTAAAAAGTCGCCCGTACTTCATTCTCAGTGTTGTTATACTTTCTGGTCCTTTGGAATCATTGATTTCAGCGCATTTATAGTTGAAAGTTGAATTCCGCTTAAGCTGGTGCTAGGGGGTGTGAGCACTGTTGCATATTTCAGTATTGCTCATGAACAGACTCAATTAAACAGTCTGCAATCATTATTTGCTTTGTTTTCTGTGATTTCAAAGGATCTCCCCTTATTCAGATTGATGACGTAATAATGGCAATAAATGGTTATATGTCATCGCAACGCACACAATTGTGACCCCCATAGGAATGGTAGTGGCTTAACTGCTCCATACACAGGCATGAGCACAAACTGCAATTAACCTATATCTAGTGGCTGAATACCGATTAAAGTTCCTATAGGAGTTTTCTGCTTTATTTTCATCTAGCATCAAATTGCCCTCTGTATCCAAGACAATAAAGGAATATCCAGTTCTAGTACCGCTTTGGTACAGAATTTCGTTGGTGCCATTTTAATTGTTGTATGTTGTGTTTTTAAGGTGCACGACACACGATACGACGCATTACAATTTCAACCGACGCACGACAACGCGATACGACCCATGACAACGCGATACGACCCATGACAACGCGATACGACGCACAACATTTGAACACGCATATTGTGTTCCGTCTCTTTTCCCTGGCTCATAATTTTGACGTCGTCGTATCGCATTGTCGTGCGTCGGATGAAATTGTCATGCGCCGCCTCTTATGTCGTGCGTCGGCTTCAAACCACTACATGCGACGCACGACATTTTTATCCGACGCACGACAAATAAAGCGACATTTCACATTATGTCGCGCAATTGTCATGTGTCGACCAACAGTTTTAACCACGACAATCGACATATGAAGCGACGCATGACAACGCGACACGACACATGACACTATATCGCTCAAATGTGGCGCTATTGTCATTTGTCAACCGGCGTTATAGTAAAATTGTTCAAGGTGAATTATAGAACTTACTTACTCGTTGAGGATGTGTAGTAAAAGGCAGTTATCTTCCCTTATCAATGTTAACACATTCAACCCTAGCGACGATTATACTCGTCATAAACAAATTATATACATTTCAAGAATACACTTGTCAAATGCAAACAGCGTAGACTCTGATCAGATATATCCTTAAGGAACCCTTTGGTCAGGGTGTACACTAGCTGTTTGTCATTTTGTAAAAAATATGCTTAAAATCCACCCTAATTATTACAAATTGGACTAGAAAGTTTGATGTTCGAGTTTCAATACTTAAAACAATTATTCAACAGACTACTCTGACGGTACTTAACATGCAATTCGACCATATCGACGAATAAAGGGTCTACTCTTCATTTACAACCAGTGACGAGAACGTACACTAGTCATTTGCAAACATTGTAGATCCTTGTAAGTGGGCTCAATCAAAAGACTTTAAGTCACCTGATCTGGGTCTGCTGTGTTTGTTCAGCTTGCAATACACTGTAAGAATCAACCCTAACTGATAGTATCAAACTTCAAAAAATAAAACATTTATTGAAATAGTACTAAAATAACATACCTAAACATAGTGACGAATACAATTGTCATTTACAAACATTGACCAGTACGAACCCTAGTCCTTTACAAACAGTGTATACCCTGTTCAAACTGAGAGGGTTGATCAATTTCTGCACTGTTTGTTATTTTGCAATATACTTATTGCAAAACCCTTTATTATTGCGGACTTTACTCTGACGTAGTACTTAACATACTCAACCATAGCGACGAGTATAGTTTTAATGAACAGCCATTGACGAGAACGTACACTAGTCCCATGCAGGTCTGAGGGCTTCATTATTTTGCAGTTTATCTATAGAAACAACCCTTAATTTTAGGATAAAAAAAATACATTAAAAACAATTATTCAGTAGACATTTCTCTGACGTAATACTTAACAGAAGTCTCAACCCTAGCGACGGGTTTACTATTAATTTACAACCAGTGATGAGTACGACCACTAGTCCTTTGCAAACAGTGTAGACTCTGGTCAGAGGGCTTCGCCAAGAACCGCCTGATCTGGGTTTACGCTAATTTTCATTTTGACGTATATTGTCCCCAGAGACCTTCATGCCTTGTCCCTAGAGGCCTTCCTACTTTGCCGCAATTCTGGGGCTTAATTGTCATAGGGAATATTTTCTCTTTTCTGTTTATAAGACAGAGATTATCCCCTCTGCCAAGAACTAAAAGGAAGGAATGGAGGTGGTTTTGATCTCGTGCTTTCAACGAATGAGATAAGCCAAAATCATCTTCCTGAAATCACCATCATCTCATTTCATCATCCCTCATCTTTCATCGGCACCATATGACATGTTTTAGTCGCAGTGTCGTAAAACCCAACTCATCACCCATCCTGCCTTGTCGTGGCTTTGGGGCTTAATTGTCATAGGGAATTATTTCTGTTTATTAGACCGAGATTATCCCCTTTGCCAAGAGCTAAAAGGAAAGCTGGTCGGTGGTTTTGATCCCATGCGTTGCTGGTAACGAATAGATTAGCCAAAATCATATTCCTGAAATTCTTCCCATACGTATGTAACGATGAATTATATGAAACACATGTTGACATCTTAAAGCAATGTTAAAGTAAAACAGAAAGATCCTAAAGGAACTTTATGTTTTACTTTCACATTGCTTTAAGCTGGTACATGCCTTAACTCTTTCCTCCCTGAAACTTTAAATGGAAAACTCCAGTTTCCATTTTAGTCTAGTCCATTTCTGACTTTTAAGGGTTGTTTTGTCAATGTTTGGCATTATATTAAACAGTGAAGACCCTGTTAGAGGGCTCCTTTGGGAGCCCTCTGATCTGGGTCTTCACTGTTTGTACAGGACACATGTACTATTCACATGTACACTGATTGAAAAGGACGCCTATAAGCGGGACTAGGGTTCAAAGAGTTAAACACACAAAATAACTAAATTTAGTGGTCGGTTATAGAGAGGTTCTATTATGTCATAACAACAGTCGGTTCCAAATGAGATGTGCATCACGTGACCGAGAGTTTAATACAGTGCGCTTTTTATTGTCGAGCTGTGTGGACGCGGTTTACACAGGGCCGAGAGCGTATCTTTATATTTGGTTGACGCGGTTAACCAATTCGTTTTTTCCAGTTATATAATTATTTAATATATTTTTACTGGAAATAGACATTTATCTAGTCTTTCTACGCTGTAGAAATATTTTTTTGCTGTATCAAAGAGGCTGTGAGTGTCGCAGTCCCGCACCATCTTTTCCACGTGGTGGAAACAATATGGCGGAAGCTGAAGTACAGTCAAAGAAGACTAGCGCAAAGATGTCGTCGAGCGCGACAAATAAAGAGAACAAACGTGAAAAGGTAGCTAAGATTATAGCTGAGAAATCCTCCAATGATTTGGCAAGTTCTTCTACAAAATCTTCGTCCGAGAGTCGAAGAAATGTTCCACAAACGCAGACTCAGAACCCGCAAAATATTAACACAGAAGTGTTGAAAATCATGCAGGAACTCAATACCAACCTCACCAATCAGAACTCTAAATTAGATTCATTGACTAAAAGAGTTGATTATTTGTATGAAGGCTACGAGGAGGTGCAGGATGAATATGAAATTGAGCACGATGTGTTCGAAAATTCCTCGTGTGCAGACAGCAACTTTGACGATGATTTTGAGCCAGCGTCGAAGAAGCCTCGGATCGAAAACGACGTTTTCAGGACACTGTGTGATAAATTTCAAAGCACTGAAAAATGTGACAATGAGGTAAATGACAGTTTGGCTTCGTTCATTAATAAGTCATTTCGTAACGGAATTACGGAAGATTCTCTTAATGAAATGGTACGAGATATTCATAGGCCAGTAAATTGTGAATCTTTGTTGAAAACAAAAGTGAATAGTTGTATCTGGCGTCTTCTAAAACCTCAAACTCAGACAGAGGATGTGAAATTTCAAGCCATCCAAAACGTTATGGTTAAGGCAGCTGTCAATTTAACCAAACTTCTTGACAAAGAAGGTGAGAATTTGGACACCCAATCTTTGGAATGGGGCAGTAATGCTCTTGCACTTTTGGGACATTCCAACAAATTGATCAATAATAAGAGGAAGGAATGTCACCGTCAAGATTTGGATCCAAGATATTTTCCCCTTACATCTCCAAGTTTGCCATACACAGAGAACTTGTACGGTGAGGACATAAACAAAAATGTGAAGGACATCCAAGACATGAGTAAGCTTGGAAGAGATGTTTCTCGCTTATTCAGGTCTCCTATGTATAGTAGAAGGAGAGGGGGCAGACGTGGAATGGGTCGAGGCAGAGGGTTCAGCAGACAAGCTGAATACACCTCAGGTCCATCCCAGTCAAAAAACTTGAGATGGGGGCACAGGAAATAGTGCAGGTGAGTGAAGAAATTCAGTTTCAAGCTGGCAGACTCAAATCTTTTGAAGAAAATTGGAAAAAAATGACAAGTGATGAGAATATTTTAGAGATTGTTAGAAATTGTCGTATTGAATTCAATGATGGCCTGAATCCTGTTAATTCCTTTTGTTCTAGAAACAATTTTAACTCAACTCAATTTTATTTTATTGGCAATCGGCAACACAAAAGCGCCATTGGCCATACAAAGAACAGGAAAAAATCGTTGATCAGGAAATTCTAAATTTGTTGGATATGAAGGTTATCATTGAAGTAGAACCTGATAAAAATGAGTATATATCACCTATATTCGTGGTGAAAAAGAAAAGCAATGAGTATAGAATGATCTTAAATTTAAAAGAACTGAATGAAAGTATTGTTTACCATCATTTTAAAATGGAAACATTTGAGTCTGCCTTGAAACTTGTCAAGCATAATTGCTACTTTGCTTCTGTAGATCTTAGACATGCATACTATTCAATTCCAGTACATCCAGAACATCAGGTAAAATTGAGATTTAAAAAATCTGGTAAAACGTACCAGTATGTATGCCTGCCAAATGGTGTTTCATGTGCTCCTAGAATATTTACAAAATTGATGAAGCCTGTGTATGCAGCTCTTCGTATACTTGGACACACACATTCAGGATATATAGATGACTCGTTACTCTTGGGAGACCTTTATCACGAGTGTGAAAACAATGTCATTGATACAGTACATTTAATGACGGATTTAGGTTTCCTAGTTCACCCAGAGAAATCTGTTTTTATCCCTACTAGAAAAATAACCTTTTTAGGTAATGATATTGATTCAGAAAAAATGATAGTCACATTACCAGTAGAAAAGGTACTGAAAATTGTCCAAGAATGTGAAGAGTTGCATAAACGTTCAGGTGCTAAAATACAAGATGTTGCAAGAGTGCTGGGTTTGATAATATCTTCTTTCTCTGCAGTAGAAAATGGACCCTTGCATTATAGACAAATTGAAAAAGAAAAAATCATAGCATTAAAAAAGAATAGGGGTAACTATTCAGCTAACATGCTTATTTCAAATGAAATAAGATATGAACTGAAATGGTGGATTGACAATCTTGTAACACAAAAAAGAAAAATAAGTCATGGGATACCAAACTTATCCATTACTACTGATGCAAGTACACATGGTTGGGGTGCAATTTGCAATGAGACTAAAATAGGTGGTAGATGGAAAGACTCGAAAATGGATATTCATGTGCAAATTTTTTCTGACAATACTTGTGCAGTTTCTTATATTAATAAGAAGGGAGGAACGAAGTCAGATATTTGCAATAAAATTGCACAAGAAATTTGGATCTGGTGTATTGACAGAAATATTTGGCTCAGTGCAGGGCATATCCCTGGGATTGATAATGAAGCAGATTTTCCATCAAGAAATTTCAATGAAAATGTTGAATGGCAGCTTAGTAAACATATTTTCAACAAAATAGTGGGTCTATTTGGTTGTCCAGATATCGATATGTTTGCCTCTAGGCTTAACAAGCAGGTAGATCGGTTTGTCTCGTGGAAACCTGATCCAGAAGCCTATGCAGTCAATGCTTTTTCACTGATTTGGTCTCAGAATTTGATCTATGCCTTTCCCCCTTTCAGTTTGATTGGACAGATAATTCAGAAAGTGAGGGAGGATCGAGCAGAAGTGATTTTGGTGGCACCTCTTTGGACAACACAGAACTGGTATCCAGAAATAATGACCTTATTGACAGAAACACCATACATTGTCAAAGTTTTGAAAGATGTACTAACATTGCCTCAGGCACAGAAAACTCATCCCTTGGTCGGGCAACTACATTTAATGGTATGTCGTTTGTCAGGGAATTGTTCGAAAAACGAAGCATTTCGTCAGAAGCTACAGACATCATCATGGCATCATGGAGACCCTCCACCAAGAAACAATATTCATCGTTTATCAATAAATGGGTGGCATTCTGTAGTAAAAGGAAAATTGATAAATTTCAAGTTACTGTAGACAATGTAGTTGAATTTTTGACTGACCTATTTCATGCAGGTTATAAGTATGAATCTTTGAATACAGCCAGAAGTGCTCTGTCAGCATTTTGTGTGACAAGTGATGGATATACTGTTGGCTCTCATCCTTTAGTATTGAGATTTATGTCGGGAATTTTTAATATGTGTCCTCCAAAATGTAAATATGAAGAAACTTGGGATGTTTCTAAAGTTCTGCGTTATTTGAAGATGATGCCACCAGTTCAATCATTAACTCTTAAACAGTTGTCACAAAAGGTTGCCATGTTGATAGCATTGACTCAGGCGAGTCGATCTCATTCTTTAAGTTTTATAACTCTTAATGGTCTCAGACAAGATCAAGAATGTTTTACTCTTCAATATTGTGTGTTATTGAAACAGTCCAGGAAGGGCAGAAATAACCCAGTTTTGCAATTAAGGAAGTATCCGGTAGATACAAATTTATGTGTATATCCTGTTGTTCGTCCTTCGGAGTCGAAGATGACCATGACAATACAATACACTCAACATGTGGTCTATCTGTGGGTCCGGAGGTGACTGATGAGGCCAATCCTGGCCTTGAAGGATCGGTCACATGTTGGGCACGTGTGGTTGCTGTCTGTGTGTGTGGAGGGTGTAGATGTTGATGATTTGGACTTGCGCATGGCTCTCTTCTTTTTCGCCACGGAAGTGCGTCTTTCTTCGGCTGTACGGGAACCAGTAAACACCTTGTTTCTCCAGGTAGATCGGTCCTCAGCAATTGTCTCCCAGGCGTTGATATCAAAGTTGAGGTCTTTGAGAGATGCTTTAAGGCTATCCTTGAAGCGCTTTTTCTGACCTCCGACTGACCGCTTGCCCTTGCACAACTCTCCATATAGCAACTGCTTGGGCAGTCGACTGTCTGGCATCCTGACTAGATGTCCCGCCCATCTTGCTTGGGCCCTAAGAAGGAGGGTGTATGCACTATGCATTCCTGCTCTGTCCAAAACCTCTGTATCAGGGACTTTGTCCTGCCATCTGATGAGGAGAAGCTTGCGGAGACAACTTAAATGGAAGTGGTTGATCTGCTTTGCATGTCTACTGTAGACTGTCCATGTCTCGCAAGCATAGAGTAGCGTAGTTAAGACAACTGCAGAGTAAACTTTCAGCTTGGTTTCCAGTGCGAGTCCTCGCCGCTCCCATACAGTTTGTCGGAGTCTCCCAAAGGCAGCGCTGGCTTTTGCAATTCTGTTGTTCACCTCAACATCGATGTTGGCTGCTCGAGACAGAGTGCTTCCTAGGTAGGTAAAGTTTTCTACCGCCTTGAGACTCTGTCCTTTCACAGTAATACGAGGCTCCTCGTAGGGTTGTCCTGGTGTGGGCTGGTACATTACTTCGGTCTTCTTTATGCTTATAGTGAGACCAAAGTTGTCGCATGCATCGGAGAAGCGATCCATATCCTTTTGCATCCCCAGTTCAGTATTGGCGTTGAGTGCGCAGTCAGCGAAGAGTAGGTCTCTGACAACAGTCTCTATATGTGTGTATATAATGCTTTGGTTGAGTACATGAAGAGGACAGAAGTACTTCGGGGGTCAGAAGACAGACTTTTTATTAGTTATGTTAAACCGTATAAAGCAGTGACTTCATCTGCAATAAGTAGATGGCTTAAAACAGTGATGCATCAATCAGGAATTGACATTCAAAAGTTTCAAGCTCATAGTATAAGAGGAGCTACTACTTCCAAAGCTAAGTATACAGGAGTTCCAATTCAAGAGATACTGAAAGTGGCTGGATGGAAGACTGACATTACTTTTGCAAAGTTTTACAACAAACCTATAGTAGAAGACAGTGACTATGTGCGTTCAGTGTTTGAAGAAGCTGAAAATGAGATGATGACTGAATGAACTGGGATCATAGATTTGGTATGTTACCTTATTTATTGACACATCTCGTTTACCTTCAAAAATTTAGTTGCTGTCCGCTTTAAAGTCTCATTTGGAACCGACTGTTGTTATGACGTAATAGAATCCCCCAAATAAACGAGACTTACCTTAAGTTGATGTTTGGTTGGGATTCTATGTAGTCATAAAACAACAGGAGGGATCAAATGCCCTCCCATCCCTCCCAGTGTATTAATTTAGATCATTCAATTTGATGATCCTGATGCTTTTTTAAATAGCTTTTGTGGTTGTACATTTTGGCAGCAAATACATTTTTTGCTTGCTTTAAAATACTGAATTAAACTCTCGGTCACGTGATGCACATCTCATTTGATCCCTCCTGTTGTTTTATGACTACATAGAATCCCAACCAAACATCAACTTAAGGTAAGTCTCGTTTATTTGGGGGATTTTACTCTAAAGCTATCAAACAAAAACAGAAATCTAAGCGAAATCTAATTTTCTCCCCATTTGGCCAACGAACTGTATGACTAATTTGTCAATGTCGGTTTCCATATGCCTGTAGATTTGTATAACATTGCCAGCCCGGAAAGGCGTTCTGTGGACATCATTGACCTCAAGTTAGTTTTTACTAGGCGGTTGAGACTGGCATAGTGATGAGTTCTACTGTCTGGGTACAACATTTTGTGGTGCTCAGGTCAGAAGGCTTTGTTTCTACCGAAGACCACCTTACTCTCCATCGAGAAATGTCACGCCTGAAATTGTTTACGTTTTCTGAACTATGTTGCATCTTTTTAAAACCAAGAGCCCCATGGGGCATATTTCGCTCACCTGAGAATAACTGACAAAATGAAGATAATGATTTATGTCCAGGACGGGGTCATTTTTTACCCGAGGGGCATAATTTGAACAATCTTGATAGAGGACCTGTATATGATGTTATGTGCCAAATATCTAAGATCAGAGTACTAGGGTTTTAGACGAGAATAATTTTTTAAGTTTCCATTGAAAAAATCTAATTTTACCTCCTGTGACCTACATATGCACCAGACTGGATGAATGAGTTGGGTTTTACGGCACTGCGACACAAAATAGGTCATATAGCGCCGATGATAGATGAGGGGTGATGAGATGAAATGATGATGATTTCAGGAAGATGATTTCGGCTAATCCCACTCGTTGACAAGCAGCGCATGGGATCAAAACCACCGACCTGCCTTCCTTTTAGTTCTTGGCAGGGGGAATGATCTCGGTCTAATAAACAGAAACAATTCCCTTTGACAATTAAGCCCCAGAACTACGGCAAAGTAGGGACGTCTCTGGGGCACCAGACTGGAACCATTTGAACAAAATAGGTAAATGGCATCTAGAAGTGTCATCATGCCGAATATAAAATCTCTTGCCATATTAGTTTCAGAGGAGAAGACGTTTGAAAATTTCACTATATAACTCTATGTAAAACTGTGTCCCCCGGGGCCAGGCCAATTTTGACACCAGGGGCATACTTTGAACAAACCTGATAGAGCTCCTGTGCCTAGATATGCAACAGACCGGAATCATTTGAACAAAATACGTAAAGGATATTTAGAAGAGTCACCATACCAATTATCAAAGCTCTGGCCATATTAGTGTCAGAAAAGAAGACGTTTGAAAATTTGACTATATACATGTAACTCTATGTAAAACTGTGTCGCCCATGATGCTATGTGCCAAATATTTAAGCTCTGGTCCTTGTAGTTTCAGACAAGAAGTTTTTTTTTTAAGATTTCCTTATTTTTTTTAAATTTGGTTGCCATGTCAACCAGAATTCTATATTGTTTTTAATTCTTTGAACAAAATTGATAGAGCTTGACCCAAGAAACATTCCTGTAAAGTTTGGTTAAAATATGTCAAGCGGTATAGTATAGGAATAAACAACATATTTTTGACGTTCATGACGGTATGACTACATTAGCTTCGCAGGGGGTAAATTCCGTAAACGCCCGAAGGGCGTTTTCGATAAATTTACCCCCCGAAGCTAATGTAGTCATACCTGACGGTATGACTACATTAGCGTTTTCGATAAATTTACCCCCCGAAGCTAATGTAGTCATACCGTCATGAGCGGCAAAGAGATGTTGTTTATTCCTTATATTTATATTTTCTGTCTTGTTAATTTAATGTGTTTATTGGCCAGATTTGTTTTTTCTGTATAAGAATTTATCATATACCGGTCAAAGAGGTTTGATAGATGTAATGTCATGTAATAGCCATTCCAGTTTCTAAATATGGTGAGAAAGTAGTCCCAACTACATGTACTGTAACTGTATTAAAAATTCAGGATTTTTTCCAGTAAACTTTCTCTCTGTGAATGGAAATGACTTACAAGGCAAACAAATAACAGCGCAACTTGAATATCTATTGCCAAAGCACATTCTAAAATTACAGGTCGCGGTTGTTTTCTTAACACATTTACACACATAGCAACGCGATGGCAACGACCTATGGGTCTGTATCACTCCGCTAGTGTCATATTACCGTCGACCAATGGGAGCTTAGTGTTAAGTGCCCGATGTAGTCTATTTGAAGAAGTCCACGGATAGCACGGGGGAAATCCGAACTGGTTAAATCCAGATTCGAAGTGTAGGTTCATCGGCAGATGACTGCATATTTTTTAATAGGATTACATAAGGACTTTACAGGTTAAATGTAAATATGTGGAGATGTCATTTGAAGCAATTGTTAACGACGACGGACGACGAAGGGTCATCCTAATAGCTCAACTTGAGCCTTTGGCTCAGGTGAGCTAAAACAGAAACATTTTTAATGCTTACTAGATCTATTTGATAAGGGTTACTTGTATGTTTACAAATATAAGATATAAATCTAAATCTAGAAACACTACCTCACCTTTAGTCATTATTAAAACCCAGCGTCACACAAAAGCGCATTACATTTCAATGCAAACATTCCTCCGAAATATAAATTTTATCAGTTTAAAACTCGGAGACCAGCACTTTAAAATGAATGATGTGTTGAATCTTACCTGTCAAAACCGATGTCTTTGGTAAAACAAAGCTGAAAAAACTGTTTTTATACGCCCACCTGCAATGGGTCGTATATTGGCGTGGCCCTGTCCGTCCGTCTGTGAATACGTTCGTCCGTCCGTCAACATTTCGTTTGTTTCCGAACAACTATTGAAAGGATACTGTTTCACAAATGTTTTATGCATAAAAATCTGAAGCTGAGTCGAGTTTGAGGTTCACTCGATTTTTCGTTACAGAGTTGTCCGCCCTTGATGTACTCAAATATGCTATAAAATGCTTGTCCGGAGTTTTCTCGAAAAATTGTTTGATGGATGAGTTTGGTTTTACGGCACTGCGACACACAATAGGTCATATAGCGCTGATGAACAATAAGGCATGTTTAGATGAGATGTTGATGATTTTGGCTAATCCCATTCGTGTGAAGCAGCGCATGCGATCAAAACCACCGACCTGCCTTCCTTTTAGTTCTTGACAGAAGGAATAATCTCGGTCTAATAAACAGAAAACATTCCCTATGGCAATTAAGCCTCAGAACTACGGCAAAGTAGAAAGGTCTCCGGGGGTTTGATGGATATTAATGAAACTTCACACAAATGTTACATGCATAAAGAGAGTTTGAGGTTCATTCAATTTTGTTACACTGTTATCTGCCCTTGATGTACTCAAATATGCTATAAAGAGTATTCAGTAAAATATTGGAGGGATAGTAATGAAACTTCACACACATGTTATATGCATAAAGATCTGGAACTTAGTCGAGTTTGAGGTTCATTCAATTTTTGGTTACAGTGTTATCTGCCCTTGATGTACTATTGAACTGCATGTGATAGAGACTTTATATTTGTAATGTGTACTAAAATAAAACAAATTGAGAGCTATGTACAACAAAGGTAAATGTCATTTTTCAAGCTATTTCCCTTTGTCATATTTTCTTGTCCGGGAGATAACTCCAGTTCTGAATCCCATATATATGTCTTTTTACGCCTTTAATTTATTCCTCCTGAAGAAAAAAATCCATTTTATAGTCATAAAAATGTAAGATAAGATTGATTGAGTTGGGGTTTTACGGCACCGCGACACATGAAATGGTCATATGGCGCCGACAAACGTCACACAAAAACGATTATATGTAAAAACACTTAAATATCTCGATCAACGAGTGTAAACGCACGGAAAGAAAAAAGGAAACTTGAAGAACGGAAATATACACACAATTAAATAATAATAAAAGCCTCTTAAAAATTAAATCTTGCTGTATAGACCAGTCTCCTTTAGATAATTAATTATACATGTATTGTCATATGGCACTGAACTAAAAAGTTCTTTCATATAATGAGCTTCAAAATATCTTTGTCTTATGATAGAAATATCGACACAATCTAATAAGAAGTGTTTAACAGAGTATGCCTCCATGCAGAAAACACATTCAGGCTGAATTCCTCGTTTCAATATGTACGAATGACTTACATAAGTGTGACCTATGCGACATCGAGAAATAACCACTTCATCTCTGCGCACAGGTCTGTTTGATGAACAACTCTCACCTAAAATAGGTTTGATTGAAAATAATTTACTACTAATGCAGTTGTTTCAAGAACTTTGCCATTTAGACGTAATGTACTGGTTAATAAGAGGTTTAAAATCAGTAAAAGGTAAATTAATATGAGCAGCATTCAGATTAAGTGCAGACTTGGCTTTGGCTGCGGCATCCACCTCTTCGTTGCCTGCAATGCCAACATGGCCGGGAAGCCAACAGAGTATGAGGGTTTTGGAATTTGAAATACTGTGGTGTTTCAAAAGAAGCTGTTTAATTAGAGGTTTAGTAGTATTCAGGGTTAATAAAGCCTGAAGATCAGAAAGTGAATCCGAAAATATAATGAAATTTTGTCTATTGCTTTTCAGTATGAACCTCAATGCAAGGTCAATAGCAGTTCTTCTGAACACGTTAGAGGCCATGCTTTTAGCCCAAAAGTCATGATACTTGCTGAAAAAATCCCGTAGACAAAATCTAGGCAATGTATGAATGTGAGTTATATCAGGTCAAAAAGTAGGTAATTAGGTCAAATCATAGAAAAGGCTAGTAAACCCTCTTAAGCTCATATGGAGTATACACATATCAACATTATCCTGAAACATTTGCTACTTGTGGCAAGGTGTTAGTAGGGGTATAAATCACATCAAGTGATAAAATCTAATTAAAACATGGAACCTTGTACTCTGTAGAGCGCCTTAGAGCCTATTGGGCGCTTGTTATATATAATGAACTGGGTACTGATGAAAAATCTCGGGACTAATTATTTTCAAAATTGATCAGTATTTTACTGAATTGAAGAAAAATTAGCTGGAGCCTTGCGTACCATATAAGTTTTATACGCCCACCTCTAAAAGTGGTCGTATATTGGTGTGACCCTGTTTGTCCGTCCGTGAATACGTTCGTTCGTCCGGAATGTTTATGGAAACCTATTGGAGGAATATTAACCCTTAGCCTGCCAGTCACGACTATAACTCCATATGCAAACAGCTTGGATCCGGATGAGACGCCGAGTAACTCGGCGTCTCATCCGGATCCAAGCTGTTTGACACTCGGACAACATTTTCAGCAATTTTGAGCAACTTTGAAACTTGAAACAGACGAGAACTATAGCAGACGACAATTTATTTGGCGGGCTAAGGGTTAATGAAACTTCACACAAACGTTATATGCATAAAGATCTGAAGCTGAGTTGAGTTTAAGGTTCATTTAATATTTCATTACAGAGTTATCTGCCCTTGAGGTGAGTTGTCTTGAAAATCTATTGGAGGGTATCAATGAAACTTCACACAAATGTTATTTGCATAAAGATCTGAAGCTGAGTCGAGTTTCAGGTTCATTCAATTTTTCGTTACAGAGTTATTTGCCCTTGATTTTCTCAAATATGCTATAAAAAGCTTGTCCTCCGTTTTCTCGGAAAAAAAACATTTGAATGGTATTAATGAAACTTCACACAAATGTCATATGCACCAAGATCTGAAGCTGAGTCAAGTTTGAGATTTATTTCATTTTTCGTTATCTGCCCTTGATGAACTCAATTATGCTATAAAAGGCTTAATTGACAATGTTAACACACTTAGCAACTACATTTTTGAATGAATTTTGATCATATTTTCCAACAGTATAGATATAGAAGTATAAGTTCATGAAATGGTTGATTGTTATTGAAATCGGATCATTGCGTCAAAGAGTTATCTGCCCTTGGTGTACTCAGCTATGATAAAAAAGGCTTTTTTTAGTATTGTGTATGCTCTCAGAGCGCTAAGTGTCTACAAATTATAATACATTTTGATAAACAATATATTTCTTTGCCTGTGGGCGTATAATGTATCGTTTGTGGTGCTCTCGGTCTATGTTTTTACAGATAGTAGCTTAAAACAGGTTGAAAGTAAAGCAGAATAGGCATTAAGGCGCTTCAGCTTTACTTTCAACTTGCTTTAAGTGGCAGTCCGTCTTCAAAATTAGAAACAGGTTATGTAAGGATAATGGGTTAAAGCAGGATGATAAACAAAATGCTTAATTATTAGTATGCTCCAATTTCTATATCTAAATGATTTAATTGCTGTTTTGAATTTAAAAAAAATAAATTCTACAGCGTTCCTTCTCTACAACGACATCCAATGGGAAACAAGAATTATGTTATAGCGAGGGAAATTAAGTTTTTTCTGTCAAAATGCCCATTATGTAAATCAGCGAACGACATCTTTAAGCAGACGACATTGCAGCAGTAAAAGCGTTAGACATAAGTGTCCTATTTAGGGAACTGCGGCAAGTGTCGCTGTAAGGAGGGAGTCGTTGTTGGGAGGGCCGTTGTAGAGAGGGGGCACTGTATATGCCCGATAAGGACCCAAACTGGTTGTCACTTTGACTGCATTTCTGCATGACTTCTTTACAGATACAGCTCCATATTTCTTTCTTAGCATGCATTCTTTTAACCCTTTACCCATAGATAATATCTATGTATTAATACGGCATTAATTTATTCCTTCCCTGCAACGGACGAGATTAGCCAAAATCACCTTCATCTCATCTCATCATTCATCGGCGCTATATGACCTATTTTGTTTCGCATTGCCGTAAAACCCAACTCACCCGTCCTTCCCTGAAAAAAGAGTTCCATTTTAAACAGCAACCAATATGTATCATAATACATAGTTTCTATATCCTAGCAGATGATTCAAGCAAGCTAAAAGTAAGTTAGGTTAAAATTGTCTCCCAAGAGACCTTCCTAATTTGCCGTAGTTCTAGGGCTTAATTGTCATAGGGAATTGTTTCCGTTTATTAGACCAAAATTATCCCCTCTGCTAAAAGGAAGGCAGGTCGGTGGTTTTGATCCCATACACTGTTTTTCAATGCATGAGATTAGCCAAAATCACCTTCCTGAGATCATAATCATCTCATCTAATCATCCCCCATTAACCCTTTACCTGATAGCCTATTTATAGTACTTAAGATAGGTGACTACTTAAAGCAGGTTGAAAGTAAAGCAGAATGCGCCTTAGGGCGCATTCTGCTTTACTTTCAGCCTGCTTTAAGCTATAATGTGATATAATATAGAAAATATTCCCTATAATACATATTCATTACTGATTAAATTGGAACTATTTTCTTCAGCGGATGAATAAATCATATCCGCTAAAAGGCGCTTCTATTGGGTAAAGGGTTAATTCATCGGCGCTATATGACCTATTTTGTGTCGCAGTGCGGTAAACCCAAACTCTCATCATCATAAAATTGTCTAGTTTACAAAATTAATGGTAACTTATCTAAGGTTTAACTGTATCTCTTATGTCATGGGGCGAGGCCCACGTGTGCAATCTGTTTATTACCATTTTAGACTACGTAGCCCACTGCTATCAGATTCTGTGGAGTTGGACTGTATCATAGGGTTTCCACTGATGATAAACCCACTTAGAAATTTGGGCTGGACCTGATAATGTAATTAGGGGGACTTGTAGGACCGGTCTGTTTTGAAGATAACTGCATTAAAGATAATCGGGTGCAATTAGCTCAACACTGCCATGGCAGGAACGTGTAGCCATGTCAACATGATCTTATATAGCCTGTAACCTATTAGCAGTTACATGAAAATGTTCATACATGCATATTTTTGTCTATTCAGTCTATTTCTCATGTGAAAAGTATTCAAGAATGTTAGAATATTCATGAACTTTAAATGGCCGGTACCAGAAGTGTTCTAGAGCTTCAAGAATTAAAAATTCTACAAAAAGAGTTCAAGAACTTTTGTAATTCTAGAACGGTGGTTGTAAAACCATACAATTTCTAGAATGTTTGCAGAATCTTCATGAATGTTAAATAACCGCTTCTAGAACTATTCATGCATATACTTTTTTTGGAACAGTTTTTGAATAATTCAATATCTTCCCACAGGGGTTGTTTTAAATTTTCAATGATTGGTGCTTAAAACAGGATGAAATTTGGTACAGGTTCTATACATAGAAAAATATAAGGAGTGAATTTTTGACCTAAATTATTTTAGTAACAACGGGCATTTATAGAGTCGAGTTTGTTAAATCGAGGGAACACGGTGCATGCGATAGACTTCATATTTGAAACATATACTCAACTCATATAAAACTCAGTCCAAATTGGGTCATATCAGTAAGATCAAGGTCGTTTAGAGGTCATGGTCACAAGTGTTTCACAAATGCATCTTGTAAAAAGGTTTTTCTTTCATCTGACTAATTACTCGTTATTTATTTATGCTGTTCGGTGGATTACCGGGAAATAGCAGTGGATTATCACTTGATTATTTCACTGCTTCATGCAGTGTGAGTATCGCCTCGCGTGCTTCTATTATGAATTTTCCCCGTAGGGCTCCCCAAGAATCGTAGTCAGTCGCGTCTTATATTTAAATTCCGGCAATCTAATGTATCGCGAACCACTCAACGGAACAACACGGATCCAAGATCGGAAGCAACGAAGTAATTCCGATGACGTCAAATCAATAATTAGTGACGTCATTGTACGGCAATTGTCACGATAATGTGTTCGATATAAACTCGGGGCTCAACACGGGATAAATAATTTACTGTCGCTTCTAGTTGTCGAACACTTTCGTTTAAAAAGTGGCTTTAAAGCATAAATATATAGAATAACTGTATTTTTATCAGTGTAAGATTAAATTTACCCATTTCATGAACATCAGACTGTTATATTTTCACTCGTGGCTTCGCCACTCGTGAAAATATAACGTCGGACGTTCCCTCAATGGATTAAAATTCGATCTTACACTGAATAAACCCCAGTTATCCTCTATGTAATCTAGATCAAAACAGCTTTGAGTTAACCCATTAACTCATGATACTTCTTTTATTCAATTCTCAACTGAAGAAAATAGATCCAATTAAAACAGTCAAGAATATGTATTACATTTATAAGAAAAAGTTTCTGTATCCCAACAGATGACAGCTTAATATAGGCTGAAAATAAAGCAGACTGTGCTTTAAGGCCCATTCTGCTTTACTTTCAACCTGTTTGAAGTGGTCAGCTAATTTCAATATTTGAAACATGATTATGGGGTAATGGATTAAATGTGATAGGAGGTTAACAAATATAATCTAAATGAGGGGAGATCCTTTGAAAGCACAGAAAACAAAGCAAATACTGAAAATTGCAGACTCGGTTTAATTGAGTCTGTTCATGAGCAATACTTAAATATGCAACAGTGCTCACGCCCCCTAGCACCAGCTTAAGCGGAATTCAACTTTCAACTGTAAATGCGCTGAAATCAATGATTCCAAAGGACCAGAAAGTATAAAGCTGAAGTAATGGAATGTCTCATATCAATGTAAGAAATTAAGAAATTTAGTCTGCAAATTATGCAACCACAAACACATTTTTAGATCATCTTAAAAGGAGAAAGGTCAAACGTTTGGATTCTGAACTGTTTGCAAATGTTAAAATAGTCAAGCGTTGCATAACTAAGAGTAAGGGATGACAGGGCTAGTGGTATCTATATAAACACGCAGTGGTTATTAAAAAACTTGTTCACAGTCTCGCAATGGATTCGGGCGTGTGTATATTGGTAAGACGGTTTTTCTACATTATAAAACGTTTGCAGCATTTTAATATTGCTTAGATTTAGAACTTTATATTGTATTGTGTTATACTACACAGTGTTTATCATATCACACCGTATAATATTGTATTGTATTATATCATACTATACTATATTATATGCATTTGAACAAAGTTATACAGTGGAGAATACGTTATTATTTTCCAATAAACGCATTTTCGCTAAAACTAACCTTTCCATGAAAACAGTGTCGAGTCGGAATAAGTTCGAAACTGTTTGCCATTCTGATGAACATAAATAGTAAGGAAATTAAAACAATTGTACTTTTTCACATATTAGTGCATCGTTCGTACTCGTTTAGTTTAAACATATTTTATACCAATTATACACATGGAATTGGAGTTCCCCTACAGTTTCACAAATACAGATTATATTAGAGGGTGTGCGTTAGTGAGCCAGAGAGAGAGAGAGAGAGAGGGGGGGGGGGGGGGTGAGAGAGAGAGATACTGTTCGTAACTTCGTACTGTAGTCCATGTATCATATCAAATGTAAGGTTGCATGTTTGAGTTATGTTTTCGTGATTTTCAACGAATAAAGTTTCAGTAAGTTACATGTTTTTAACTACGCAGACAATCATTAGGTAATTGCTTGAAACGGAATGGAAGTAAAATAGAAAATTAATTTAGGAACTTTACTTCACGAGAAAAAACTCAGAAACAATTTTGTTCTTAATACATGTACGAACTGTTCCAAATAAACCATTTCCGGGTAAACAAGGGTTATGAAGATATTTTTCCAATTACCTGTGTACGCTAACACAATAACGGCCCGTTGCAAACAGTTTAGAGTCTAGTGTAGATGCCAAGATACCTATCGCCTGATCAAGTTCCAATCGTTTACTTAGCTAATCAGATCTTAAATACATTGTAGTTGAAAATACTTTCAAGATCTTTTTAACTTACCTGGCACGAGGTGTCAAGGTGAGCTATTGTGATCGCCATGTGGCCGTCGTCCGACAGTCCGTCTGTCTGTCGTCAAACTTTTCTTTAAAGATCTTCTTGTTGGAAACCACAGGGCCAATGTTTTCAAAACTTCATAGGATTGTTCCCTGTAGGTAATCTCTCAGATTTCTTCGAATTTAAGTCATCCAAATGAAATTGTGGTTTCCATGGCAACCAATTGAAAAAACTTTAACAATCTTCTAGTCAATCACTTCTGGACTGAATTGTAAATAATTTTACCCAAATGCTCCATGAGCGACCCTTAAAAAACATGGCCACCAGTGGGTGGGACAGAATTTCCTTATATGGTCTGTAACCAATGGTCGGTCCGATTTAAAAGTAATTTAACACAAGTAATCCATGGGTGACCCTCTACCAGATTTCTTGAAATAATTGTGTTAACGTTAAAAACAATGACAGCCAGTGGGTGGGGCAAGTTTCCCCTCTATTACTGTATATAGTAAAAACTTTAAAACATTTCTTGTCTGAAACCTCTGGTCCGATTTGAAAGTAATTGCACCCAAATGACCCCTATGTACCCCTCTACCAGATTACTGAAAATAGTTTTCCTAGCTTAAAAACATGGCTGCCAGTGGTTGGGGCAAGTTTATACCTATGATGGGTGACCCTTTGCCAGATTTCTTCAAATAATCTACCTAGCTAAAAAACATGGCCGCCAGTGGGGGGGGGGGGGGGGGGGGGGGAGGATTTTACCTATCATGGCTTGTAGTGAAAGCTTAAAATAACTGAAATTACTGGCCTAAATTGAAAATAATTTTATACAAATGATCCACTTGTGACCCTCTCCCAGATTTCTTCAAATAATTATGCTAGCTTAAAACCCAATGACTGCAAGTGGGTAGTTAAGGTTTTCCTGATTCAACTAATACAAGTCTTCTTGTTCCGAAACCACTTGCCCCATGGTAATGTCACCATGACCGTTACCATAGGTACCAGGTGAGCGATTTAGGGCCGCGTGCGGCTCTTGTTTACTTTTTATTGCATCGTGTTTGTGTTTAGTTTTAAGTAAACGGGAACGAATAGCGTTTCTCCTCTGCACATATAAGCATGTTATGATATAAAAATCTGAATAAGAGGAGATCCTTTGAAAGCACAATAAACAAAGCAAATACTGAAAATTGCAGACTCGGTTTAATTGAGTCTGTTCATGAGCAATACTGAAATGTGCAACAGTGCTCACGCCCCCTAGCACCGGCTTAAGCGGAATTCAACCTTCAACTGTAAATGCGCTGAAATCAATGATTCCAAAGGACCAGAAAGTATAACAACACTGAGAATGAAGTACGGGGCGAAGTACCCCTCTCTGTCCTTCTAAAACCCACCATTGACCCAAAGTTGACACGCTTAAAGCTTTGATAAATAAATATTTATGGATATATGAGTTGGGTTTTACGGCACTGTGACGCAAAATATGTCATACAGCGGCAATTACTGATGAGAGATGATGCTTTCAGGAAGATGATAACGGTAATCTCATTCCTTGCGAAACAGCGCATTGACCAAAGCAATTGACCTGCCTTCCGTTTAGTTCCTGGCAGAGGGGATAATCTCGGTGTCATAAATATATATTTATCTATGACTATAAAGCCCCAGAACCACCACAATGTAGGAAAGTGTCTGGGGAAATAAAAATCTGTACGTTAGTTGTTTATAGCCATTGAAAACATTTCAACACAATGTCTGATGCACAGAGCTTTGAAGCACTAATTTAAGAGCTTTCAGGCAGATTCTCTTCGGGAACTGTTTGAACTTGTTGAAATTACCAAGATATTTGATTTTCTAAAAACAATTAATATTTATTCCAAATTGTAAATCAATGAAATATATTTTTAAAAAAAAATATAAAGAAATAAAAAAATAAATAAAAAAATTGATGTTTAAATTTGATTTCATACTTTTTTCTCCCATTAATATTTTTCGGCTCTAAATGACCATTGGTGTCGATGGGCCGTAAAACACAAATAAATCAATAAATCAAATCAAAGATCGAGAAGTTGGGTTTTACGGCACTCCGACACAAAATAAGTCATATAACGCCGATGAATGATGAGATTAGTCTAGATGATGATTCATGTATCAGGAAGATGATTTCGGCCTTTCTCATTATTTGCCAGGCAGCGCATGGGATCAAAACCACCGATCTGCCTTCCTTTTAGTTCTTGGCAGAGGGGATAATCTCGGTCTAATTATACATAAAAAGAGTCCCTATGACAATTAGTCCCCAGAGCTGCGGACAAGTAGAAAGGTCTCTGGTGTCAATACTCATAGAGTTTGCGATTCTAATATTATCAGGATCCGCCACAAGCCGCATCCTAAACCGGAGCCGGAACTACTACTTCTCATAGCGCTTACGGATCTCATAGCGGTCTGGTTCCCCGTCTAAACGGAACGTAATGACAAAGAAATTAAATAAAATGTACCGAATAACGGGTCCGTCTAAAGACCCAAACATCTCCAAAATCACTTAAAAATAGCCGAACTACTAAAATTCCTGAACATCTAATCACATAGATCTTATAAATGGAGAATTAGGCTAAAATAATGATAAATAGTGTTCCCCCTCTACAACGGCCCTCCTAGCAACGACTCTTGTCAAAGTTTCCTAAACAGGACAATTATATCTAACGTTTAAACTGCTAAAATATCGTCTGCTTAAAATTGTTGGCGGCTGTCTTTTCCTCAAAGTTACATATAAGTGGAGAATCTGTTATTCTTTCCCGTTTAAACACTAACGTACGTACGCAAACGCAAAGCACTAAAACGTAGAAAAGAACAACTTTTGGACAATTCTGATATTTCATGTTTATCTTGGTGGCAAACAGTTTGGAGCCTGATCAGACGCCGGGTTACCCGGCGTCTGATCTGGCTCCAAACTGTTTGCACTGCAAATAATAGTTTTAGCGTAAACGCGTTTATTGGGAAAGAACACATTCTCCACTGTATAAGTGGACATATCGATAGAATAATCATAATGACGTCTGATCTGGATTCAAGCTGTTTGCAAATGTAAGCAAAGTCTTAAGTTTCCCTCTCTAGGATGGATGAGTTGGGTTTTACGGCACTGCGAAAATAGGTCATATTGCGCCGATGAGTTAAATGAGGGATGATGAGATGAGATGATTATGATTTCAGGAAGATGATTTCGGCTAATCTCATGCATTGTAGAACAGTGAATGGGATCAAAACCACCGACCTGCCTTCCTTTTAGTTCTTGTCAGAGGGGATGATTTCGGTCTAATAAACAGAAAACATTCCCTATGACAATTAAGCCCCAGAACTACGGCAAAGTAGGAAGGTCTCTGGGGTTTTCCCTCTCTATAACGACTCCCCCGTACAACACAATATGCGTCTTCCCTAGGGTGTCGTTGTAGACGTAATCTGGGCTCATTTGTCTTGAAAAAAAGATTCGTGCAGATTTTTTGTTAAAAGCAAAACCTCAATTGATTTTGAAAGAAGATATCATAAGCTTTGAGAAAAAATAGGGTGCCATTTTTTCTTTTCATTTTAAGGGTCCGAAATCCAATAGCCTGTTTCTAGTTTTGAAGACAGGTATCCACTTAAAGCATCCTGCTTTATTTTCAGGCTGCTTTAACCCATTACCTGATAGTCTATTTCTCGTATTGAAGATAGGTGACTACTTAAAGCAGGTTAAAAGTAAAGCAGAATGCGCCTTAGGGCGCGTTCTGCTTTACTTTCAGCCTGCTTAGGGCGCGTTCTGCTTTACTTCCAGCCTGCAGTAAGCTATCATGTGGTAGAATATGGAAAAGATTCTCTATAATAAATAATCATGGCTGATTAAATTGGAACTATTTTCTTCAGCGGAGTAATAAATCATATTCGCTAAAAGGCGCTTCTATGGGGGAAAGGGTTAAGCTACCAGGCATGTTTGGAGAGGTTTAGGGTCTTTAGGCGGACCGACGAATAACAGTTTTCAGAAAAATTTTGACGATTTATTCAATTCTGAACATTAAATATACTTGGGTTAGACCAGATGCTGAGCTATACAGTATGTTTATCTGACATTTTACCATTTCCTTGTCGAAGATCAGGATCTAATCTGTTTGGCACTCGTATCGATATATCTTAAGACTTACCATCTTCAATATAACACCACATATGTTGTATCTAGTAGAATATTGATGCAGACGACAATATAAGTTAACGGTCAAGAGGTAAACATCTCGAGATTAATTTTGGCGTCAAAAGGGCTAAACAAGGTACAGTTATACCTCTCTATTAAGACCAATACAGTGGAGAATGTGTTATTCTTTCCCAATAAACGCGTTTGCGCTAAAACTATTATTTGCAGTGCAAACAGTTTGGAGCCAGATCAGACGCCGGGAACCCGGCGTCTGATCAGGCTCCAAACGGTTTGCCACCAAGATAAACATGAAATATCAGAAGTGTCCAAAAGTTGTTCTTTTCTACGTTTTAGCACTATGCGTACGTTTGCGTTTAAACGGGAAAGAATAACAGATTCCCCACTGTACAATAATGCTCACTGGCTTTATGAAAAACAGACAGTAGTTTAAAGCAAAAATACACTTCTGTAGGAGCTTTCTGTTTAATTTTCAGATTGCTTTAAGCAGCCTTAAACACAAATTAATTAGCAGAATTCATTAATTATAAGGGCATTACTCGTACTTTCTGTATTACAGTGTTCCCTCTCTACAACGGCCCCTCCTTACAATGACGTTAGATACAAGTGAACATTTTGATATAATGACGAGTGAAAAACAGCTTGAATTCAGATCAGAGCCGCGTAAAGTCTGAACTTGATTTAAGGTTTTAGCAAGAGTAAGCTAAATCTTATTTTTGCCTCTCTTTCACAACTGCCGCCGAACAACAGCCACAATCTGTGTTTCCAATCGGGTGTAGTTGTTGAGAGGGAGCACTGTATATTCATTTGACATTTAACCCTTTCCCAGCCGAAGTCGCCCAAAGTCAACTTTACAAACAGTTTCGACCCTGCGTTACGTGGCGTCTGATCAGGATACAAACTGTTTGACACTCGTGTCGATATTTTTTAAATATTTTTTTTTTAATCTTACGTTAAAACCATGCTGTAGACTTGAATATTGAAGCCGAAGACAACATAACGGTGAAGAGGTAAACATCACAAGATTATTGTTTTTAATTTGGCACCAAAAGGGTTAAACAAGTTACAGTAACACGTCTCTTATTAAGTCCAATACAATAATGCTCACTGGTTTTATCGGAAAAAAACTGCTGTTGGAGCTTTCTGTTTTACTTTCACATTGCTTTAAGCAGCCTTAAACATTAATTGACGAGCAGAATTTAGTGATCGTTATAGGGGGCGTTATGACCGTAAACCAATCTAGTTCGATCATCATACGGCGCTTACCAATACTGTCTGTATTATATTTCATTACGTTTACGTTCCGACTTGTTTAACCCATTACCTCATAGCCTGTTTCTAGTTTTGAAGATATATGACCACTTAAAGCATGATGGAAGTAAAGCAGAATGTGCCTTAAGGCACATTCTGCTTTACTTTCAGCCTGCTTTAAGCTACTATCTACTAGAATATAGAACATATTTATTCTGGTATGTGTTCATGACTATATAAATTTTAACTACTTTCTTCAGTAGATGAATAAATAGAATGTGCTTAAAGGAGCTTCTATGGGGGAAAGGGTTAAACGAAAAACCGACATACTCCCTACATTGGAGAAGACGTTATTCGTTTCAGTTTAGACATAAACATATTCCAATACAGTGTAGCAAATAACATTTTTGGACAAATCTCACTATTTGTTTTAATCTGAGTGGCAACAAGTTTAAAGTCTTATCAGACGCCGGGTCACCCGCCGTCTAATCTGAATCCAAACTGGTTGCATTGCAAGTAATAGGTTTAGCGTAAATGCTATTAATGGGAAGAATATCGTGTTTACTACTGTATGATGAACATATTGTGCATATTACTAGCTGTTGGTCTTGATCGCTGTGCTGATATCGCAATCCTCGGCGCGGAGAAGAGCGCGACCAACCTGGCGGGAAATGGCATTTGCGGATCAGCTGCCACCAGAGGACTTACCCGAGGCAATTGATGATGTGTTTGATGGAATGGACGAAACGTTTGCGGAGGATCGTAAGTAGACAATCTAACACATTCTCTCCAAGCGACTAGTATAATCGTCATTTCAGTCGAAACTCGATACTTCGAACACGCTTAAATCGATCGAACCAATTGTTCATGAGTTGAATTGCTATGACTCACTCTCGCTTAAGTCGCTCATACACGGATTGCAAAGTTCAAACTTAGCTCAGTCACGTTTTAACTTGACACATGGGTGTGCTGGAATTCAAGCGAGTTCGAATTATCGAGTTTCGTATTTCAAAACCACACTTTGACCTTGATTAGAGGGATGCTAAAGGAGTTCTCTCGGGGCCTTCATTGTTTGTCATTTTGAAATTTAGCCCTAAATTTGTAAAAAAAAAAAAAAAAGGCAAATACCTAATTTGGAAGGGTTTTACGGCACTGGGAACTGGACCTGTTCATTTCAAATTACTGGCGATGCTTCGCAGCAAGTGAGATAAACCTAAATCATCAAATTTTTTGACCGAGATCATCCCCTCTGCTAAGAAGTAAAAGGAAGTCTCTTTTACATCTCTTGACAAAGTCATATGTATAAGTATACTTGTACATTTTGTATCCTAGCTGGTTTGGATACCATTTAATTTAGTAATCATGCTTCATTATAATGATCAAGTAGATGGTTTGGGTACAATTTTTTACAAGATTGGCATTTATGTGAAGAAATCCCAGTAAGTATATTGTCGTTATGGCGGAATTTGCTGCCTTAGCAATGCAGGCTCACCTACATAAAGTTTTGGTCAACTTTTCAACTTCCATAGTAAATTTCACAAACGTTCTCGTCTCTAAGACACTCAAGCACTTTGACTATAGCTGATGACATGCCCTGACTGAGCAATTTGGGTACCTCAAGTCCCTTTGCCAGAGTATCACTATATGAGAGAACATTCTCACAGAGTTTGCCATTCTCTCTTCAGGATCTGTTTTATTCTGCTGCATGGTTGCAAACTATTTTTCAGATGTTTTACCTTGGTTTAGCCTTTTAAGAGCATTTGCTTCATAATGTTCACCAGGGGCCCGTTTTACTAAACTACATGTACTTACGCCAAAATGTTGATTTATATTTTTTATTATCACTTGCTACAAACAGCAAATAGCCATATCAGTGGACGCGCTTTTGCAAACGTTTATGATCGAAAAATTAGGTTAAAACGATTTTGACTTACGCAAAAATTTTGCGTAAGTAGTTTAGTAAAACGGGCCCCTGAATCATGCTTTACTTATTTGGTTAATCATAGTAGATAGGCATTTTTAGATAACAAACAACCTATTCATTTGTCACCCAAATGTTGGTGTGCATCCAACAGACATGTACTTCTCTATGGCATGACTCTTAAAAATAGTCCTGTCGCACACCTGAGCCAAAGGCTCAAGGTGAGCTATTGGGATGGTCCTGTGGTCGTCGTCCGTCGTAGTTAACAATTCCTTACAATGACATCTCCTCCTATACCGCTTGACAGATTTCAACCAAACTTTACAGAAATGTTCCTTGGGTCAAGCTCTTTCAAATTGTATCTAAGAATTAAAAATAAGAGCCCCATGGGGCATATTTCGCTCACAGGAGAAAAACTGACAAAAATTGAGATAACTATTTATGTCAAGAAAGAGGTCTTTTTTACCCGAGGGGCATAATTTGAAAATCTTGTTAGAGGACCTGTAGATGATGTTTTGTGCCAAATATTTAAGATCACGGTAGTAAGGTTTTAGACAGGAAGATTTTTGTAAGTTTCCATTGAAAAAAATATCTAGGCAATGTATGAATATGAGTTGTGTCAGGTCAATAAGATGGTCATTGGGTCAAAGCCTAGACAATGCTTCTGAGCCCTCTAGTTCATATGGAGATATTATCCTGACTAGGGCTGTAACGATTCACTCATGGATTCGGTGCACCGAATTTCTTGTTTCCGCGATAACTGTATCGTATTCGCGACTTGACGAACCGAATATTACGAATACAAATATAAACATATAGAAAAGTGAACTTAAGGTTTTAGGCGGGTAACGCCTATAGAAACGATTCCGCAAAAACTATACACCATTTCATTCAGTATCCAATTCTACATCATTTTCCAGAGTTAAAATAATTTTCACCTCATATAACTGAAATTATGGATATTTTTGTCTTGTTACCCTACTTTTCAAAAAAGGTCCTGAAATGACCACCCCTCTTTTTTCTTTCCGAGGATAAAAAATTACAAATATTAATACAAAGATCAAAATTTATTCATGCATTTATACCTTAGACATAATTGTATACAAATACAAGCAGAACAATTAAATATTTGCACAATACATTTAAAAAAATCTCTTATATTTCGGAAAAAATAATTTATGAGTCAATTTTTTCTCAAAAATCATTTTTTACGTTTTAGCAAAACTGAGATTTTTACAAAAATTAGGCTGGGGCATTCATACTGACTACACTTAAAATTATCTACCATGTCTCTTGAACAAAATAAAAAAAAATTAGGAGGGTTGACTTCATGTAACTTGAGAAAAATGAAATTGTGTTTGAGAGGGGTCAACATTTGTGGGAAAGTAAAATCAAGGAAAATTGAAGTTTTTTGATAAAACATGCACTGTCATTTGCAAATAGTTGTGGAATCCACAAAGAATTGTCAATTTATAGCTATTGTCTGTTTTACAAATTCTGTTAAGCAAGAAAAACAATATTCTCCAGCAAAAAAATGTGAAAAATACAGTCAATCTTGTATAAAGCAACCACCTTACGAATAAGTGTGCATACCTCTTCATTATGACACTAGACTAATTAACTCCGGGTAGAAATAGTGAATAAAACTCCTACTGAAGCATTCTGAATTAGTTTTATCCTGCATTAAACAGACAGCTCAATACCAGACAAAATATGCGTATTTACTAGAGTGATCGCTTAATACAATATCGACTGTAAAAGTTGATAATGATTACAAAGTTTCATAATAAACGGCTGGTATGTTGCAACCCAATAATTGCAAGAGATATTTAACCCTTTACTCCATAGCTTATTTTAAGTATTGAAGAGACATGGTTGCATAAAACAGGCTAACTTTAAAGCAGGATTCATTCTGCTTTACTTCCAGTCTGCTTAAACTATGTACAGTCTGCTTAGATAAAGGATTTTATTATGCATATTCATGACTGTACAAAATTAAACTATTTACTTTCAACAGTGAAGGAATAAATTAAATGTGTTAACATGAGTATCAATGGAGTAAAGGGTTGATTTAGAAAAACATGTTTAGCATGTACCACAGATTTGATTTACAGTCAGACCTGTATTTAATAGGCGGTCTGTACCTCTACCTTTGTTGTGGTTCTAGGGCTTATTTATCATAGGGAATGTTTTCAGTTTATTAGACCGAGATGATCCCCTCTGCTACAGTGGAGAAAACGTTATTCTTTCCTGTTTACATGCTAACGTAAAACACTAAAATGCAGATAAGGACAAATTTTTGACAATTCTGACTTTTCATTGTTATCTTAGTGGCAAACAGTTAGGAGCCTGATCAGACGCCGTGTTTACCCGGCGTCTGATCAGGCTCCAAACTGTTTGCACTGGAAATAGTACTTTTAGCGTAAAAGCGTTTACCGGAAAGAACAGCGTTTTCTCCACTGTAAGAGCTAAAAAGGAAGACGGTTTGGTGGTTTTAATCCAAACAGGTTGCTTTGGAACAAATGAGATAGGCCGAAATCATCTTCCTTTCCACTCAGGGCTCGATTTCTCACAGGGCCCCGAGACAATTGCTTTTTGATAAAAAAAACCCCGTCAGAAGTATATCGATTTTTTTTCTCTAAAAATAGCAATCGTGTCGGGCCCCATGTGCGCAGTCAAGCATTACCATTCTAAAACCTTAAGTTCAAATTATCAACAACAAACGAACAGAAACACAGAAACTAACTCAAATATTCCGGCGCCAATGTTTGGTAAACAATCTTGAGAGGCGAGTTCCGGTGAATTCTATCGAATTGACCCCAGTTGACACCTGTATGTTTAGATCCGAACAGATTCTTAACGTAGATATTACATTTTGTTTTGACATGCAACTGATATGTTTGTAATTCCCAAGCGCAGTTTTTGTATTTAAAAGTTACAAAATGATTAAAACAGGCGTAAACACAACTGCATCCGGTCCGTGAATGTTCACAATCACAACACCTTGGACATAATGTAACGAATCGCCTATTGCCGAATTTCGTAAGAGCATTCCGAATGATATTCCAAAAACAAAATGTCAGAGCCTACGCACATTGTAGAAGCGTCGGCAAAGTACAAGAGCCCGGTGTCGCAACATTTCGGCTTTTTAAAGGGCGCCGATGGTATTACAAGGAATGATATTACGATCTGTAAGATATGTCACCACGAAATAAGGTATGAATACCGGCTGTTGATTGAAACTTAGAATTATCGAAGCACCCCCTTGCCTGAACGTACCCACTTTAAATTGAAGCCTATTGAATTATATAATAAATCAGTGTGACACTCAATGCTTTTGGTGGTATTGTTAATTGATTAACCAGTTACAGGCTATATATTCTACATGTTAAAATTGTTAATGAAATAATAACTGATGATAAATTACTTCAAAATAATTAGCTTGTCTGTAAAGATTGTGATAAACTATGAATCAACGATGCAGTAATTCAGTCAAATTTACAATTATGAAGGCAGAATTCGGATTCACTTTTGAGTTATAAAATTGCAAACCTCATGTTTTGATCAAGCTCACTGTGTCCTAATTTAATGTGTATACAATTATATAACATCATCCCTAACAATTCAGTTTTTAAAAAATAATTGTTTTGTACTTCGATGAAACTGTAGCCTGAGAGTCAATCAGCTTAGTCTGGATGAGACATATACTTATTCTGTGTCTTATCCGGATGCAAACTGTTTGAAAACACCTGGCATTTGTCTGCAACTCTGGATACGACCAACACAAAACAAGTTCACTTAACTATTTATTAATGTATTTATTGTCATTTATATTTCAGGTACACCTGCAAGAACACTACCAACATGGCTATACATTTAAGGCGGAAACATAAACTTGAAATTGGTGTAGCTGCTCCAACTCCTAGGTTATCTTCACACTGCCAGGAAGCACCTCATCAGTCATCAACTAGTACATCTACGTCTGCACCCCTGTCTCTGAAAGCAGAACAAAGGAGCAAGAGCCAGCCAACAATTGCTCAAGCTATTGCTCCAAAGATGAGTGCAAACAGTGCTAAAGCAAAACTTATTACTCAGAACATTGCCAAATTGCTTGCCACAGATCTGAAACCTTTTACGCTACTTGACAATAAAGCCTTTAAAGATCTTTTACACTGCCTTGAACCAAAGTACAGTGTGCCATCGCGTACAACATTCAGTCAGAAAGAAGTCCCAGCTCTGTACAGCAAGGTCTCGGAGAGGCTCAGGCATGAACTCCAAAAGGCATCGGCAATATCTATGACAACAGATGGTTGGACATCGAGAGCAACTACTAGCTATATAACCATGGTTGGACATCTAGAGCAACTACTACATGTAGCTATATAACCATAACAGCCCATTTTATAGACTCTGAATGGAATCTTCAGAGTTATGTTTTGCAGACTCGCCCCATCTTTGAGTCTCACACAGGGTTTAACATCGATGAAGTTCTCAAAGCTGCTGTGGTTGACTGGAAGTTAGAGAGAGTACATGGTATGCAACCTCTCACATCAGACAGTGCAGCAAACATGGTAGTTGCTGCTAAAGAGGCCGACATGAACCCCCACATCAAGTGTTTTGCGCACATTATAATCTTGGCAGCCCAACAAGGTCTAAAGGTGAATGATATTCAACGTTTACTTGGGCGTATAAGAAGAGTTGTGAGCTTCTTTCACAGACGTTCAACAGCAGCATATCAGCTGAAGTTAAAAGAAGTTCAACAGCAGCATATCAGCTGAAGTTAAAAGAAGAACTACTTCAACTTCCACAGCTCAAACTGATCTGTGAAGTAAAGACACGTTGGAACAGTGCCTTTGATATGGTAGAGCGCTACCTGGAGCAGCAACCCGCCATAATGGCTGTCCTCACATCACAACAGGTGAAAAAAGACAAAAACTTAGATACTCTGACAGCAGCTGATATCACTTCTGCCGAACAGTTGGTTGTTGTACTCAAGCCACTAAAAACTATAACAACTATACTTTGTGATGACGAGGAGCCTACTCTGTCTATAGTTATGCCACTTCCGAGCAATCTCCTGAAGAACCTCTCTCCTGACCAGGCATATTCCAGGGCGTGCAAACAGGTGAAAGATGCCATGCTGCGTGATATGCAGAAGAGGTACACCGAGCCTAAGATTCGGGAGATGATGCTTCAAGCTACTACACTTGACCCTCGATTTAAGAGGCTCCCCTTTCTTGAACCTGAGGAGCGCCTTAGAACATTCACATCCCTAGTACCCCTTGCAACAACAGTGTTTGACAATATCCAACATGTTCAGGGAGAAAATAAACAGGAGCCAGGTACAGCTACGAGACAAGATGCCCAACCTCCATTGCCAGATTTGCCTTCTCTTGGTGATGCAGGACCTACTAACAGTGCCACACCAAATGAGATTGATCCTCCGCCTCCTAAAAAGGCAGCTGTTTGTGCTATGGACAGTTTATTTGGAAATGTGTTTATTGTGAAGCATGAGCCTGCTGTTAAAACTCAGTCAGAGATTATTGAGGAGGAGCTTGAGAAATACAAGATGCAGGATCCGATCGGATTGAATCAATCACCCATCACCTGGTGGCGAGAAAATCAGTTTAGGTTTCCTTATCTTTGCCATCTTGCAAGGTTTATGTTGTGTATTCCAGCTACAAGTGTGGCCAGTGAGCGGATATTTAGTACAGCTGGGGATGTAGTCAGGGCTCAGCGAGCTGCGCTGAGCCCTGACCACGTCGACATGCTAATTTTCTTGAAGAAAAATGCCAAACTTATTTAAATTGGTACATGTACTACTAACTAGACTGACCCTACTGAGGCTTCTGATTAGTTAATTAATGTTTATCAGAGCCTTTTAGTTGGCTTCCACTGTGATACTCTTTATAATCATGAAGACTTAGACAAGTAACTTGAACAGAACTTTATTTTTCTATAGCTTCAAGAAAACTTAAAGAAAATTAATGTTCTGATAAATGCTTGTTTAATATTGTTATATGTATAATTGTCTACTTATATTGTTTTGTTTTCATAACTTTATCAGGAAGATAACTGTGATGTTTTGGTGCAATTTTATTTCATTTACTTTGTGTGATTTCCTAAGTGCAGCAGTTTTGCATATAGTTTTTATTTATTTTGGACAAATATCTAGTCTGGGTGACTTTTGTTTGAAATTAAAGCTTTAAAACAACTACTGCTTCTTTCTTTTTATCACACGCAAATGTTCATAAACATTTAAATGTATTTGTAAAACCCTAAATGTAAACGTCAAAAGGTTATTGCTCCATTAAATCATAAAACAGTCTCTAATATCATAGCACATTATAAGTTGTAATTATATTCGTGAATACTTATTCGTATTCGCTAGGCCAATTCGTGATACGTATTCGTATTCGCTACATGATCGTATCGTTGCAGCCCTAATCCTGACACATTTGCTTCGTGTGACAAGGCCCTAGTTTGGGTTTTAGTCACCTTTAGTGTTTAGTCTAGTTAAATCTCGGAACTGTTTACTCTGGTGAGCGCCTTGTTTACTCTGGTGAGCGCCTTAGGGCCCATTGGGCTCTTGTCATGTGGATAGTGACGAGGAAGAGCGATTTTTAACTTTTGTTCAAATCTAAAAATGAATGAGTAATATTGACAGTATAATGATTATGTAGGTAGTAGAAATTAGCAAAACTCTAGAAAAAGAAAAAAATAGAAAAGGAAAAAAAGGTATAGGACTTTGAGCCATTTTACTGCGGAATTTTCCCCAAAAATATGCATTTTACGATTCACTTCTTTCCCAAAATCAAATATTTTACATCGTTGTAGAGCATATTTTCCCATTTGAATGGGTTCCAACTCATTCCCAAAGTGCTGAAAAAATACTGAAACCAGATGATAACTGAGTAGTTTTAAATTGAATGAGGCCAAAAAAGCAGCTAAGGACAACTTTCTAAGAATTTTTTATTTGTGAAAGAGTTATATGCCTTGTGTCATTTTATGTCGGTGATGATAAATTTGTCTTCTTTCACTGTTTAAAATCCATGAAGAAATAACATATTAAGCAACATTGATAGTATTATATATATGTGGCAGAAGGTAAAAAAAGGCATAACTCTTGTCAGATTTAAAAAGAATCGTCAGACTTGTTGCTGTATGTAATCCAGATGGTATTGCTCACTTAAGTGAAGTTTCAAAATAAATGTCAAGACACAGAAAATCCCAATGAAGAACACATACTTATGACATTCTATGTACACAAGAAATTTAGTTCTAAACAAATACTTTAGAAACAATTGACCCTTCTGCAAACCCTTGACTGACAGATCGAACAAATAGCGATTGACCAATCCGAACGCCGCATCTTCACACACCTCCTAGATACCGAAACCAGTGGCGTGTCTGGGCTTACGCACTCACGCACGTGCGTAAAGTTAATTGACAAAGTCGAAAATTTAAAAATGCAATAAAAATCACCACCTTACACGGGTGAGGCATAAATAGATTTTTAAAGTGTCGTAAGTCTACTTCAAATTATACACAACGCGCATAATTCACCCTCTGATAAGGTTTCAGGTTGTCCACTACTCAGTTTACGAGAATGTAGATTTTACCTGGTAAAATTGCCCATAACAGTTTAAGGCGTTTCTTACAAGTTTAACTATTAGTTGCAGACTTTTGACATAGTTTCATGTTAGTATTGTACCTGTTTTGAATGTGCAAAACGCCCCCCAGAACGCACCAGAGACCATCTAGAAATCAAAATTTTCCCAGGGGAGCATGCCCCCCCCCCCTAGTAAGAGTGTGTACACTTATTGTTGAGGGTAGGGGTTTGAGAAAAAGGGCCAGAAGACAATCTATCAAAAATATAAAATATTATGCAGTTCATGGTATTTAGGAGTCGAATTCTTACATAAATTTATGGTAGTACCATGGAGAAATTTTCTCCATGGTAGTACTTTACCTGGTTTGGATGTGAAAAACGCACCAGAGACCATTTAGGAGTACAAATTTACCAGTGAGCTTCCCCTGGGACCCCCTAGTAAACTTGCACACACTAATTTTGTTTAACTACGCCCGTGACGTGTGCCCCAATCGTATTTTCCTTCATACAAAGTGTGTGTGTTGGGGGGGGGGGGGGGGGGGGGGGGGTCAGGAGAGCAAGCATCTTTCTCTGTATTTTGATGTGCATTTCAAGCACTCATTCAAAAGTGTAAATAAGTTTTGAAAATGCATGTGCATGTATGTAAAACAAGTACAATAGAAGGTAAAGTCAAGGGAAAGTAAACAGACAAAAGTGAAACATGAATAGAGGGTAATGCAATTGCAGTTGGTAATATCAAAGGTGGAGACAGGAACGTATATATAGGTTCCTGGTGTAGGGGAGGAGGAGGCTAACACATGTCAGAACCGTACGGACATAGTTAGTCAGGGAAATTTGATTTTAGTCATGGAAAGGTCAGGGAATTTTGCTTCGCTAAAATGGTACACACCCTGTTAATTAAATAGTTTAATTCAAGCACATTTTTTTGTGTTTTGATATGTATCTAAAACTGATTTATGTATTTTATTACATATTATTATGTGCATTGTGATGGGTATTTAGAATATATAAAAAACCTTTCTAAAACGATAGTTTAATTATCATTTTAGAAAGGTTTTTTATATTCTAAATACCCCTCAAAACGCACGTACGGCTTTCCAGTGGAATTTTTCTTCCCGGGGGAACATGCCCCCGGACCCCTCTAGCAATGGTGCGTAAACTCAAAATTGGTCCAGACAAGCCCCTGCATGGCATGTCGTGTAGACGGGCAACATCCACTTGATTTATATTCAGCATAATTATGCATACGAACAATTCTAGGGGGGGATGTAAAGTTCTTAGGCGCGTATTAAGGTCAGAAATAGGTCAAAGGTCATTGGGTGCAGATTTTAGAGATATGATAATTTAATTTTTATGTTATTTGCAATCACTCATAGATAACCTAAAATACTTTAGTTTATTGAATGTATAATTGGTCGAAAAATCTAGAAATAGAATTTTTCGTGACAGAAAAAGCAATCAATAATCACAAACAAGGGCAATAACTCTGAAAATAAGCCAGTAAATCGCGTATTCTGTTCATTTCTGCTATAATAGCTGGACACATTAGTGAAAAAATCATAAAAATGATTATACAATCATCAAAGTAGGTTTAATGTACTGGTATGGCCCTTCTTTCAACAAAAAGCCTTTTTGCACCGTACAAATTCAAAATGGCCGTGTTGGTAATAAGTAAAGTAATAAATGACTACTCCATACCTCCTTTACCTCTTGAAGGGTTTTCAGTCAACTGTATTCTATTTTTTTCTTGACCTATATTTAATACAAATACACAATGCCAGCAAGTTTGGTGAAGATCCAATAAAAAGTGTTTGTGTTAGAGAGCAGAAAAAGCTGAAACAGTCATTTTTTAAGTATTCGAGGGCAATAACTCAGACATGCCTCATGCGACTTTGCTAGTTATCAAACTTGAGCTAGATTCTATACTGATAAGTATAACTTAAACCATAGCGTAGCCCCCGAGAACTATGTCGTTTATTCGCGCGCAACCATGGTCTAGCCTATTTAGCACTGGCTTGGGCTCTAGGAAAACAAGAAGACCCTTCGTTTCTGCTTTTTGTTTTAGATGAAAAAGTCATTTTATTTGTAACATTTTTCTTAATTGAAAAGTTATTTAAATGTGTAGTTTGAGATATTAAGCATGATTTAACACCAACATAAATAACGCTTATTGAAGCTCTATATGTAAGCACAATTCATTATTAATTGCCTTTAAAGTTTAGGTCTCACTGTCCTTTCCTACTTTGCCGTAGTTCTGGAGCTTAATTGTCAAAGGGGGTCTTTTCTGTTTATTAGACCGAGATTACCCCCTCTGCCAAGAACTAAAAGGAAGGCAGGTCGGTGGTTTTGATCCCATTCGCTGCTGGTCAACGAGTAGGATTAGCCGAAATCATCTTCCTGAAATCATCATCATTTGATCTCATCACCCCTCATTTAATCATCGGCGCTATATGACCTTTTTGTGTCGCAGTGCCGTAAAACCCAACTCATCATCATCATCATGTACATAATATGCCGTAATCAAGCGAGTGCAGTTCCCCTCCGATCTCAGCTGTTTAGTAAAGACAATGTAGACATGCATATCCCGTTTTTTACATCTACAGCTGAAACAATGCATATATCTAGGTCCAAAGGGATGGGGTAGATCTAGATCTATTATTGATACTGTAGAATTACCGCATTGCTTTAGTTTGAATCCTTGATCTGGTGTTTATTCCGATTATTTATCGTTAAGCCTACAGTGCAGGCAAAAGGTTTTCGCGGTGGCCCGCTCGGAGGATTGCTAGGGTTGTGACGTCAAATTGCCTTGAGATAACGGAAGCATGGAATCAGTGAACAGTGTGTTAGTTAATTCATGGTTTTGTAAAATAAACAATACATTCACAGGATTTTGAGGCATCTGATTGGCCGAGAGCCCCATGCCATGTGCTAAACATTTATAGCAAGTTTGGTTAAGATCCAAAAATAAGTGGTTGAGTTAAAGAGCGGACAAGGCTGAAACGGTCACCCCAGGTGTAAAAATGATTTACACGCTGTGACTGTATCTCATAGTTTAACCCTGTGCCTACGGGTCGCAACTTTACGGAGTTTACAAACTGTTTGACTCTAGAACAGACACCGCGTAACGCGGCGTCTCATCTGGATCCAAACTGTTTGACACTCGTCTTAAGGTTTGTTTAATCAAAACTATGCATAAATCTAAACTAAACAAATATTGCACACGACAATGTCAACGCAGTCGTCTTAGCAGCAGAATAAGGGTTAACTTCTGCATTTCAGGGCCCCAGTTAAGCGGAATAAACTGAACAAATCCAACATTTTCTCACTCATTCAGCACCGAATGCTACGGTGTTACTACTGATTAAAGCGTATGACACCATTGGGTTTAAAAGCAGAAATAAAGAGATTAGTTTTTGAAATACTCCCCTTATCTGGAGCCCTGTATTTACAGAGTTGCCTTCTTTCCGTTCACAAGTTAGTTCTTTAATGGAAGTTATATCCATAAATTAAAAAAACAATTAAAAAGCGAATTTCTTAGATAAAGCCGCTTTTTCTGAAAGAATCACGTCCCATGTAGTTCTAATGGGATTCCAAACAAGTTTCATGTAGGTTTCCCCAAAACACAATGCGGCTTTAAACGGTATCATTCACTCGCCTCGGTCGCCATCTTGAAAGATGTTTGCCCCGGTTAGCTACAGCGCTTATCTGTTGTTAAGGGGGGCGTGGCTACGCCGCTTCTACAGAAGGGTCAATAAGAGGTCTCCTTTCATGTGTATGTATGAGGGGGAGGGTTGATGTGATGGAATAATTTTAAGTAAATCTATTCAAAAATAAGAAAGAAAAATATCATTGATGGTAAAAGAGATGGGGGGGAAAAGGAACCGAAACTGAAATGTTTAGAAACAGAGTTATGGGACATGTTCGTTATTTCAAATGATGATGATGATCATCGGCTTCCGTTCGTCTCTGTAGACGATGTCAAATGATATTGAGCACTTTAACGAAGTTTTAAAATGCTTGAGGCACACCCGCACAGGTGAGAAAATATTATATGTTCATGTTTTAACTCGAGAACAATGTACTTAATTAAATAAATCAAAATGGAGACGTGCATCAAAATAGCCCAAGCAATACATGTACATGTTCTGTTGTACATTTTATTATTTGCATAAAAAGTAATAAATATTCTTTTTTTTTTACTGAATGTTCACTGAAAAATATATAACAGAACAGTCTCGCCAGATGTACAGTGGACAAATGTGCAACAAGAGCATAAAGCAATATTTTCAATAAGATGTATTTCTAAAATACTATGCCCCTGCATGTGACCATGATCTCTAAATGACCTTGACCTTTGTCTGACATTATCCAAGCGCTTTTGAAGTCGAGTACACATGTCAAATATGGAGTCTCTATCACATGTAGTCCCAAAGTTATGAAAAATGTTTAATTAAGCCTATTTTACCTAAATGACTTTGGTCTGGCATCGTCAAAGTTGTGTTGAGCTCAAGATCTCCTTGGGTTGAGTACACATGTATACCAAATATGCAGTCTCTATCACATGTAGTTCTAAATTTATGGCCAAGGTTAAAGACAGGGCAAACACAATTTTCCCCCAGCTAAGTCATGCCGGCTTTTAAGATGGCGTCCAAGATGGCCGCCACAAACATGAAATATCACGAACATACTACCTATTGCAATTCTTTTCTTATTATTCGACTAAAAGTGATGCAAATGCACTTTGAACATTATAAAGGAGTCATAGTATTCACGTGACGTGAATTAAGACCGTTTAATAACCCTTATGCAGATACCAAAATGTTCAAAATGACGTCCAAGATGGCCGTAGTAATCATAAAAATATCACGTACACATTTACTTTTACTATTTTTATCTTATGGTTTTACTTAAAGGGATGACAATACACACTGAACATTACAAAATAGTCATACTGGTCACCAAATATGAAAAAAATCGGTTTAAATCTTAAACTACCAACAAAATGTTAAAATTTGGCCTCCATTAGATGGCCCCTAGAAATATAAAATTACTATCTATAATTCTAAGTTTCTTTAAAGTTTGACTGAAAACGATGACAATTCACTTTGATTATTATAAGAAAGCCATACCATTATGAAATCTTAATATTGACATTTTCACTATTCTACTAGGAACAAAATATTCAAAATGGCGTCAAAGATGGCCGCCGCAAGCTTAAAAATAGCACGTCCATCCTAATTATTACAATTATTTTCTTACGATTTTACTAAAATTGATTACAATTGACTTTGAACATTACAAAAGGGTCATACTATTCACGTATTGTGTATAAATAAAGACTGTTGAATCCTTACATTGCGAATAGAATATGCAAATAAGGCGTCCAATATGGCCGCTACATGCATAAAAAAATCATGAACATACTATGACAATGGGTTTCTTATAGTTTTACTAAATTAGATGATGACAATATATTTTGAACATAGAAAAATGGATATGTTATTTGCTACATGTGTTTTACCCTTACACAACGAACAAAATGATAAAGATGGCGTCAAAGATGGCCGACACAAACAGAAAATATATCGAAAATTGTATACCTATTATTTTCCAATGGATATGTTATTTGCAACATGTGTTTTACCCTTACACAACGAACACAATGTTCAAGATGGCCGACACAAACAGAAAAGTATCGAAAATTGTATACCAATTATTTTCGTATGGTTTAGCTAAAAAGAGAACGGAGTGTGAAAAAGGCAACTGTAATACGTAGTGAGTATGTTGGTGATATTCTATATTTGTGCTTACCATTTGGATGCAATCTTTAACATTTTAATTGAAGTAAAAGGGTTAAACGGTCTTTCTACAAGAACTACATGCTCTTTTCGTAATGTTCAAAGACCGTTAAACCCTTTCAGTCAAACCATCGAAAATGGTATAAGTTTGTATGTTAGTGATAGTTTGTTGCATGGCGGCTGTCTCGACGCCATCCTGGATATTAAGTTCGCCGCAGATAAACTTAATAATACGTTCAGTTTGTAATGTTTGAAGTCAATTGTCATCACTTTTAATCAAACCATATTAGGAAAGCATTTGTAAGAGTCAGTTTGCTCCAAATGTTTTATATTTGTGGCATCTTTGACGCCATGTTGAATATTTTGTTCGCAGTAGAAAGGTTTAACAAGAAATATCTTTAAAAAAGATATTCGGCGGAATGGGTGGTGAAGGTAATGATGTACATGGACTTGATTTTATCCAAGTTGCAATAAATAGGATGGTAAATCAGGATATTAAGCTTAATATTTATCTAATAAGACACGCGCAGTAATCTACGACCACATACATATAATCAAAGACTGGAGGTCTTGAGAGTCGCCAAGAATGAGTTTTTGCAATCATTAAACTACTGGATCTGAGGTTAATCATTAGTTTGTAAAGGCAGTTGGTCTCTCAAAGACTGAAGGTAAAAGTACAGCAGAGAGCATTTACACACGTTTATGCTTTTGATCGGGCTACATTTTGCTGCAAGTTGTCAGCTGTTTTTATTCCATCAATAAGTACTTTTTCAGAGGTGGTTGTAGAGAGATTTACTTGAAAATTCTTGACAGATGGTACAGTTTGCACATGGATCTACTGCTTGGTTCACGTGGGGGGTGTCAAATTTCCACTTCCATCTTTATAAGCCAATTGAATTGCACTTACTTCTTCCTAGGATGTGACTGAAAGTGATGAGAATTTTTAAAGACAGATCTAGATCACGGAATTATACTTCCATGTCTAGATCTACGTGTATCATTTTTATTTTGTAATTTGTAGATACCATAAATTACTAAAATTCGTATGTGTGTGCTCTTTTGTTAGTTGTTTATACTTTAAATATGGTTTGATTGTTTACCTGATTTGATTTGAGATTTTTGGAAAGCACCCCCGAAATATGCCGAATATGAATTGTTTGAAACGACCCCTCAAATGAGAAATTCATGTTGCCACCGGTAAATCACGGAATTATACAAAATGTGTATAATTTCTGTGGGTAAATACTTCAAGAATTCGTGTATGGAATTTGTCTTGTAGAGTTATAGTTCTATGTTCTGATTTATTATAAAAATATCTACAAAGTGTAGCAATGTACGTTTTAGGTATCTAGATACGTGTTGTTGGGTTTTCGCATTTAACCAAGAGATTGCGATCGCGTTAAAAAAATCACGGTTTGTTTACATTTGAGGTCACAGAGTTGCGCATGCGCTGGAGGAAAACGGTGTTAACACAAAAAATACCCATCATGCTCGAAATCTTTTCGACCGTCAAACGCCAGTTTTCTCGTAATCTCACTGAATTGTTACTGCTATTCTTTCTTTTTCATATACTTGGTACTAGATGAAAATTATGATTAATTCTGTTATGAACAATTTCGTTCTGATTTGCAGAACGCATCAAATCATTGCCGAACTTGAGACAATATGTCATATCTTAAAATAGAAACACTTTGTCATTCAAATCACTACCTAACGGTCGGGACACGTAAAATTTCTCGGTTATAACTCACTAGCAGTAGCGGAAAGTCCTGTTTACTACTGGTACCGCTACATAGCAAATCAGCCTATAACAGTCTGTGTCTCTTATTTTTACAAATTTGTAAAAGTCAGTAGTCAAGTCTAACCGCTACCCAATCAGACTATTCGATTTTAAGCACGTGTCCTTAAGCTTTCATTTCTGGTCATTCACGATTGGTTGGGCCATATAAGGTTTGAGGCTCAATGAGAAATCAGACCAGCTCCGCCGAAAAAAACGGTTTTTATCCACATTAGTTGAAAAATCTGTCTCATTTTGTATGTGTCAAAGCAGTAAGACGATTAAACAAATTTTTATAAACATAAAATGAATAATAAGCCACTATTGTAATGATTGAGGGTAATGGAAGATTAATGGTTGGTAAACCCTTCAAACTCATTTTCATACTAAGTGACAGCTTGGGCGAAGGTGTCATCGTCCTCCATCCCCTCGAAACTCATTTCTGCAACGAAAACATAAACTTGACCTTAATTTATAATTATGTTGAAGACAGGTACAGTGCTACCTGTCTACAACAACACTCAATGGGAGACAATGATTGAGTTTGTTGTTCGGAGGGAGTTGTTATTGGGAGGGTAATGGAAGGGTAATAGTAGGTGGTAAATTGGAGAGTTTACACACCAATACTCTTCCATTACCTCAGTATAAAAATGAATTAGGTGGGTTTACCCACCATTACTCTTCCATTACCCTCACTTTTAAAATGAGATGGAGGGTTTACCCACCATTACTCTTCCATTACCCTCAGTATAAAAATGACGTTGGATGGTTTACTCACCATAACTCTTTAATTACCTTCAGTTTGGAAATGAGTTTGGAGGGTTTACCCACCATTTCTCTTCCATTACCCTCAGTATAAGAATGACTTTGGAGGTTTTACCCATCATTATTCTTCCATTGCCCTCAGTTTGGAAATGATTTTGGAGGGTTTACATCCCATTACTCTTCCATTAACCTTAGTTTGAAAATGAGTTTGGAGGGTTTACCCACCATTACTCTTCCATTACCCTCAGTATGAAAATGACTTTGGAGGGTTTACCCACCATTACTCTTAAATTACCCTTACTTTGAAAATGATTTTAAAGGGTTTACACACCATAACTCTTCCATTACCCTCAGTTTGAAAATGATTTTGGAGTGTTAACCCACCATAACTCTTCCCTTACCCTTAGTATGAAAATGAGTTTGGAGGGTTTACCCACCATTACTCACTATCAAAGGTCCGTACAGTTGCATGAACAGGCCTAAACCCTATATATTTGATACCAAACTGTAGCCAAGACATATATCTATAAATCTATATAAGCAAACTGCTTAAAAACGATACAAAAACTCCTGGTTAGAAAGTTAGTTGCTGACCCCTTCAGCAACCACACTTTGGGCCAACGCGAGCGTACAACTATCCCCACTATCAAACGCCTTTTGTGCCTTGTATTTAACGAAGGCTCGCTGCACAGGGTTTAGCAGGTCCTGGAAGGCCGGCGAAGTTGTCGTATAGAAACCCTCGAGAACCTCCCTCAAACAGCTTTCCAGGGATTCCAGTGTCTCGTGTAGTACACGTTTGGGTGCCCTCTCCTCGATCACGCCTCCTTCATGTGGACGTTTCTCTCCGCTTGTTGACGGTTGCGGTATATATATATATATATGTGGCTCATTTGCCGGCATGGGGGTTATAATGGGGTTAGTTGTTCTATAGAAAAAATCCCTGCAGTCAGGACTCTCTGAAATATGTCTGCACATGTTTTCCAGAGATTTCTGTTTAATTTCTTGTTCCATGTTACCTACGTTGGCCTCTAAGGCCAAAACCTTTCCCTCTAAGGCCTTCCTGGCCACATGCTCTCTTTCTAGCTCAACCCTCACCTCCGCCACAAGCGTTGCCGTCTGTTTGACGACAGCTTGGGCGAAGGTGTCATCGTCCTCCATCCCCTCGAAACTCATTTCTGCAACGAAAACATAAACTTGACCTTAATTTATAATTATGTTGAAGACAGGTACAGTGCTACCTGTCTACAACATCACTCAATGGGAGACAATGATTGAGTTTGTTGTTCGGAGGGAGTTGTTATTGGGAGGGTAATGGAAGGGTAATAGTAGGTGGTAAATTGGAGAGTTTACACACCAATACTCTTCCATTACCTCAGTATAAAAATTATTTAGGTGGGTTTACCCACCATTACTTTTCCATTACCCTAACTTTTAAAATGAGTTGGAGGGTTTACCCACCATTACTCTTCCATTACCCTCAGTATAAAAATGACGTTGGAGGGTTTACTCACCATAACTCTTTAATTACCCTCAGTTTGGAAATGAGTTTTGAGGGTTTACCCACCATTTCTCTTCCATTGCCCTTAGTATAAAAATGATTTTGGAGGGTTTACCCACCATTACTCTTCCATTACCCTCGTTTAACCACCATTACCCTCAATATAAAAATGACTTTGGAGGTTTTACCCATCATTATTCTTCCATTGCCCTCAGTTTGGAAACGATTTTGGAGGGTTTACATCCCATTACTCTTCCATTAACCTTAGTTTGAAAATGACTTTGGAGGGTTTACCCACCATTACTCTTAAATTACCCTTACTTTGAAAATGATTTTAAAGGGTTTACACACCATTACTCTTCCATTAACCTTAGTATGAAAATGAGTTTGGAGGGTTTACCCACCATTACTCACTATCAAAGGTCCGTACAGTTGCATGAACAGGCCTACACCCTATATATTTGATACCAAACTGTAGCTAAGACATATATCTATAAATCTATATAAGCAAACAGTGCTTAAAAACGATACAAAAACTCCTGGTTAGAAAGTTAGTTGCTGACCCCTTCAGCAACCACACTTTGGGCCAACGCGAGCGTACAACTATCCCCACTATCAAACGCCTTTTGTGCCTTGTATTTAACGAAGCTCGCTGTACAGGGTTTAGCAGGTCCTGGGAGGCCGGCGAAGTTGTCGTATAGAAACCCTCGAGAACCTCCCTCAAAGGGCTTTCCAGGGATTCCAGTGTCTCGTGTAGTACACGTTTGGGTGCCCCCTCCTCGATCACGCCTTCTTCATGTGGACGTTTCTCTCCGCTTGTTGACGGTTGCGGTATATATATATATATGTGGCTCATTTGCCGGCATGGGGGTTATAATGGGGTTTGTTGTTCTATAGAAAAAATCCCTGCAGTCCGGACTCTCTGAAATATGTCTGCACATGTTTTCCAGAGATTTCTGTTTAATTTTTTGTTCCATGTTACCTACTTTGGCCTCTAAGGCCAAAACCTTTCCCTCTAAGGCCTTCCTGGCCACACGCTCTCTTTCTAGCTCGACCCTCACATCCGCCACAAGCGTTGCCGTCTGTTTGACGACAGCTTGGGCGAAGGTGTCATCGTCCTCCATCCCCTCGAAACTCATTTCTGCAACGAAAACATAAACGTGACCTTAATTTATATGTTGAAGACAGGTACAGTGCTACCTCTCTACTTGTTGGCTCATTTGCCGGCATGGGGGTTATAATTGGGTTTGTTTGTTGTTCTATAGAAATAATCCTTGCAGTCAGGACTCTCCGAAACATGTCTGCACATGTTTCCAGAGATTTCTGTTTAATTTCTCGTTCCTTGTTACCTACTTTGGCCTCTAAGGCCAAAACCTTTCCCTCTAAGGCCTTCCTGGCCACACGCTCTCTTTCTAGCTCGACCCTCACCTCCGCCACAAGCGTTGCCGTCTGTTTGACGACAGCTTGGGCGAAGGTGTCATCGTCCTCCATCCCCTCGAAACTCATTTCTGAAACGAAAACATAAAAATGACCTTAATTTATATGTTGAAGACAGGTACAGTGTTACCTCTCTACAACAACACTCAATGGGAGACAATGAATGAGTTTGTTGTTCGGAGGGAGTTGTTATTAGGAGGGTAATGGAAGGGTAATAGTAGGTGGTAAATTGGAGAGTTTACACACCAATACTCTTCCATTACCTCAGTATAAAAAAGGAATTAGGTGGGTTTACCCACCATTACACTTCCATCACCCTCTCTTTTAAAATGACGTTGGAGGGTTTACTCACCATAACTTTTTAATTACCCTCAGTTTGGAAATGAGTTTGAAGGTTTACCCATACCACCATTTCTCTTCCATTGCCCTTAGTATAAAAATGACTTTGGAGGGTTTGCCCACCAGCACTCAATTGTATAAACGTTGGTTAGTTTAACCCTGGGTTAAACTCTAACCGTGGGTTAAATTTTCACTATTCTGGTTAGCTAACCAGAATAGTTAAACTATTGTATAAACAGAGTTAACCGCATGGTTAGTTAACCAAACTAGTTAAAATTTAACCCAGGGTTATTTTAACCAAAACGGCCCACAATGCACCATTTGTCTCATTCCGGTAACATCATTAACAAATTTTTAAAAAGAGAAAATAAGATCCAAGACAAAGTAGATGGGCCTAAATCTTGTTTATGCAAGCGATTCTTCGTTCAATCGGGGATCAAAACCACAATTGAACGATAGACAGAATCGGAGATCGCCAATATGCATAGGTGTAATAAAATGCTCTCGAGATCTGTGCCGGATATTAAAAACAAAGTAGACATAGACAACAAATGAATTAAACTTAATAGATCTATCACAAGATGCGTAGATACGTAGATCCATCAAGGCCCAATTGACATCGGACACCCTTAGATCGCCAGCACAACACAATGTGATCTATCTCAGATCGCTATTACAACGGCGCTTTTCCTAGAATCTATCTTATTTCATGGTGATCTAGATCTATTCAAGGGACAATGGGCACGAAAACCAGTAATGCTGTCATTCCCAGTTTAAACAAATGTTTTCTGCCTCATTTCTTAGTCGTATTAATGGGGTTATTCTGTACATAGATAATTGTTTGCCCAGTGTCATAGTAACGGCTGTTAGGAGTTACTTCCCTTAATAGCGCGAGGCTCCTTATGGGGTATTTTAGGTGTGTGTTACAAATGACAGAGAGTGTGGAAGAGAGGGGAGATTTAAATAGGTTGACTGAACAGATATCAAACGAACTTTCTTTCATCATATATTTATTATTTTACAGTTTTTCATTGATATACATGTAGATCTAGACCTATGCATGTAACAACAGTCGATATAGAACCCATAACAATGTAATGCTGATAGATTATAGATATAAATAGATCTAGATCTATATGTTTTGTCTTGTTTCTCTCTCTAGCCAATGTGGACATGGTTTAAATCTATATTGACACACTGAAGACTTTTATGTTATGCTAGAATCTAGATCTATGTATATAAACAATAGTAAAAAAAATTTGGTTATGATCAGTCATATAATTAAAAGAAGGAAGACCTTGAAAAAATTCAAACAGTGGAGATCAAGATCAGCTTTGGGAAATGTCCTCAGCTGATCATGACCTAAACTATTTGTCACTCAAAATTTCTCTACAGGTTAAATTTTGCTTCAATGACTGTTAAAATAAAAATGCAAAGCTTTCATTGAATAATAACAAGGAATATATATAATGAATATATAAAGGTAAAGGATTTGTTTATTATAGTGTCACCCATATTGAAAAGGCCAGCCAGTGTTGACTTATGAGACACCTATCTTTATATTATAGGTCACACTATTTCAAATATGATCAGTCAATCTTGAGTTAGATGACCATGCATGATGCATGCACTCATTGAAGTAGATTCTAGTTTGACTGCTTAGTCAAATTAATAATTGCTAGATAGACAAAAATGGACGTAATTACTGGAACTTACTGTTTAATTATTATTCTGAGTAAAACATGCACCTGTGTTGAAAACAATTCATGGGCCACCTACTAGATGGATGCCTAATATAAGATTGACTGTAGAATATTGTAAATGCACAAAAACTTAAAGAATCAACATATATAATGTTATAAAATGATATATGATATACCTGTTTCATACATGACAGGAATGTGCTAGCATTCAGTAGAGCTTCTATGGGATGTGTACAACACAGGTGCCTGCTTAAAGCAGAATAATAATTTCACTGCTTCATTTACCTTATACTTCTTATAATTTCAAAATTAATTAAAACAGTAAATATCAATCGCAGAGTTGTAGATAAGCTTTGTCTTGGAATTGAGTACCTGGACTCCATGGATTTTAAATGAATTGGGTTTTTTGAAGAAAAAACATTGGGTATTGCATTCACCACAATCTCCTGGTTTCTAATTCTAAAAGTTGTGAAAATTTGATTTTTTTAGTGTCACTGTTGTATTGAGTGACCACTAACTGAAATGGCAGGAAGATGATTGAAGGCAGATGACTGCTTAAACCAGCAGCCATCTGTACTTGAGAATACCTAGCTATGTCTTCTATTGATTGGTTGCTTGATGAATGATTGACTGGATTATATTAAGCAACCCCTAAGTGAGGATATATTTGAATGAAGGTGAATGCTGAATGCAGGATAAATGTAGTGCAGAAAGCTCATACAGGTTTTTTTTGTTCATACTTTTTATTCTGACTGCAGTAAACAACAACCTGTACTTAAGATTGCATTGTGATCTTCTACAAAGTGACTACTCTTGTATGCAACTAGGCAAAAGCATTTCACATGTGTATCAGTTCTAATTTATTTCCATATATTTAAAAAAAAAAATTGTCTAAACAATAGACTGGGTAATTTAAGTGACTGTGTCCATATATTTTCTTTGACAGCAAACCCCTCTCTTGCATGTTATACATCACCAAGTAGTATTTAATGAATGTTATTTAGATTCAAGTTTGAATACAAGTCAGTACATATGACATTTATATTTGTTTTTTAAAGATCCAAAAGAAATAATTGTAAGATCTGCAAACTGATTTTTTCAAAATACTTTAAATAAGAATCTAAAACAGATAAAACAACAATCCAGTTTGAAGTCTCAGCAAAGTGAACCCTACAGCTAGCAGCAAGAGATGTTTCAATGAAAATAGATTATATAACAATGTATAGTTTCAAATCATAACAGCACTCTATCATTAGCTTTAAGTTAGGAGGATATTTCAATACTATTATAACAACTGTCACAAAGTTCCCACTGTTTCATCATGAATTATTCTGCTACTGAGTTTCACTAAATTGTATAAACAACTCTTATAATCTTCTTTAAACTGGTTGTTCAACACAAGTATGACAACAGGTTGATAATAAAAGGACACTTAATATTTATTATGACTATAGTTTACTCCTTTTTATTGAAAGCAGCAATTCCACCATTATTCCTTCAACATATCTAGTCAGTGATACAATAAAACTTCTCAAAAGTTACTCTTAGACAAATACTATGGTAAATACTATGTTTTACAGTAAAATACTGCTGAACTTAGGTAAAAGGCAGAGCAAAGGTAATGAAGGCAGTTCCTTGATAAATTTTCTGAATCATATCTTTATCCTAAAGCAAGCTGACATTTTTCTTTAAGAACCCAAATGCATCAGTGTTGAAGGTTGCTTAACACATTGATTACTGTAGGCTCAAGGTGAAAAAGCTGGTACCCTCCTGTATATGATAAGAGCAAAAGATAAACAGTATTTAAACTCCCAACATTCTGAAGTCTCCACATTTGTTGTGACTTTATATTAGAATTTGTCAAAATCAGCCACTTTCAATGTTCATTAGAATTGTCAAAATCAGCCACTTTCAATGTTCATTCTCATATAGTCTTTATAGGGATTTTTCAAGGCATAAATGAAAACATTTTGTAAATTTCCTATTTAAAATAGGAGTTTGTTTAAAGCTGATTGAAAATAAAGCAGACATCTTCTTTGGGGTGGAATTATGCTACACAGGACTGCAGAGGCAATAATCATCTGAATGGCCCTTTTTGGTTTCATCTAAATCTGAAAAATATAAAAAAAAAAATCTGTATAAAATAGGCCAATATTCAGTACATGGCTCATTAATAGTGTCTTACACAGGTGGTTGCTTAAACTGGTTTTAAAGCTCCTGCAGGAGCTTCCTCATGTGTTATATTCTGTATGTATTAGTCATATGTCTGTGATTTCTAAATTGAGTAGTGATCATGATGGCTGTGTATGACATTCTTGTACTTTTGCATAAGTATGAGAAAAAATGGTCAGTATATCTCTTTGATTGATATTAAATGTAGAAATGAATGAGGTTCAATTTAAGTTTTACATTCACTGGATTTATGTAACTATGCATACCTTATTTTAAATGTTGTTTATGGTGGCACACCATCCTCTGTTGAATCTGTTCCTGCTTTTGGCATCAAGGAGGGAGGGAATAGAATGGCAATACAAAGCCCCAGCATGGACAACTGCTATCCTCCAATAGAACACCTAAAAACAAAATACATTATAATAGATCTATATTTTAATTGAAAATCATAGTAAAAATAATTTCGCTCACCTGAGACATTGTACCATAGAAACTGACTGGGCAAGACAACATTCTGATATAGCTGATAAGCCCGGGGGTGGGGCCTAATTTGATCCAGGGGTCATAATTTGAACAATCTTGGTAGAGGACCATAGGGCAAAGCTATGTCAAATATAAATGATCTGGGCCTTATGGTTTCAGAGAAGAAGATTTTTAAAGGTTTTCCTATGAAAAACTAATAAGCCTGAGGGCGGGCCATTTTTAGCCTGGGGGTCATAATTTGAACAATCTTGGTAGAGGACCACAAGGCAAAGCTATATGTCAAATATTAAAGATCTGAGCCATACAGTTTCAGAGAAGAAGATTTTTAAAGGTTTTCCTACAAGTAACATAAGTCTATGTAAAACTGATAAGCCCTGGGGTGGGGCCAATTTTGACCCGGGGGTCATAATTTGAACAACTTTGGTAGAGGACTATAAGGCAAAGCCACGTGTCAAATATAAATGATCTGGGCCTTACGGTTTCAGAGAAGAAGTATTTTAAAGGTTTTCCTATGAAAAACTGATAAGCCCAAGGGGGGGGGGGGCTTTTTTGGCCCGAGGGTCATAATTTAAACAATCCTGGTAGAGGACCACAAGGCAAAGCTATATGTCAAATATTAAAGATCTGGGCCTTACAGTTTCAGTCTATGTAAAACTGATAAGCCCCGGGGCGGGGCCATTTTTGACCCGGGGGTCATAATTTGAACAACTTTGGTAGAGGACCATGAGGCAAAGCTACATGTCAAATATTAATGATTTGGGCCTTACAGTTTCAGAGAAGAAGATTTTTTAAGATTTTCCTATATAATTCAATGTTAAACTGATAAGCCCAGGGGCGGGGCCATTTTTGGCCCGGGGGTCATAATTTGAACAATCTTGGTAGAGGATCATGAGGCAAAGCTACATGTCAAATATTAATGATCTAGGCCTTACGGTTTCAGAGAAGAAGATTTTTAAAGGTTTTCCTAAGAAAAACTGATAAGCCCCAGGGCGGGGCCATTTTTGGCCCGGGGGTCATTATTTGAACAATCTTGGTAGAATACCATTAGGTCATGATACATACTAAATATCAAAGGTCTGGGCCTTTCAGTTTCAGAGAAGAAGATTTTTAAAGATTTTCTTATGCATTACAAGTTGTTCATACGGTCATGCTAGAAAATCTGGTCCTATAGCAAGGGGAATAACTCTAGCCAAAAACTTTGAACAAGATTTCGTTCCCCCTTGTCACTGAAGGTTCTGATAAAGTTTGGTTGAAATCGGGTTAGTGGTTTCAGAGGAGATGTTGTTTGAAAATGTGAACGGACGACGTACGACGGACGCCGGACGGAATGGGATCACAATAGCTCACCCTGAGCCTAAGGCTCAGGTGAGCTAAAAATATAACATAAAATATGTGACAATGGTCTTAACCCCATAACCTTTTTATGGCATAGAAAATAGGTGACCACTTAAATGCAAGTTAGAACTAAAGCAGATCTTACCTTTATGCACATTCTGCTTTATTTTCAGCCTGCTTTATTTTCAGCCTGCTTTAATAAGCTTCCATCTTCTGATTGAAAGAAAATATATCTTATGATGCATAGTCATAACTGTAGGAATAAAAAAAAATTGTAAAGTGGAGGAATAAGTTAAAGGTGCGAAAAGGCGTATTTATGACACAAAAGATAAAATAAAATGGAAAGCAACTTAAGAATAAAAATATATAGAAATACTTGGTATTTGATGCCTTTGGTTAAATATTGTGTTGTCAACAAACACACTATAGATAAACTTTTGCAAGCATAGATCTATAACATATTATGGCATGTAAAACATTGTTTTCTTGAAAAGGGATTAAATGCAATAAAACATAAAGAAACTTCAAACAAGATTTGTGTTTTGGGGTAGATGTTGTTGAAACGCCCTACGCCAAAAATAGGCCCAAACGACTCGGGACCGAAACGCCCCATTGCTTGGCAACTGGCTCTCAATGTAAACATAAATTAAAACTTATGAACTTTTCGATCAATTAAAAACATATTAAATCGTGGTAGAGTGGGTTAAAATGCAGTAATATAGATCTACCACGAGTTATATATTCTTTCTTGGTTCTTTGGTGTGTTCTTTTGGGTTTGGGGGTAGACAATCTAGATCCAGATCTCAATCGAGCGACCGTTTAGTAGGAGATCTTTTAAAACGTTGTCTAAAGTATTTTGTGTATAATTCAATTTTTCTGTTTCGAGTAAATACAGCTTAATATTGTCCGTTTTAAGCTGAATAGATCTAGATCTACTTACTTTATCTTGAGGACATGTATATCTAGATCTGTTATTGTTGTTCTCAAATGTATAAGCGCCAAATAAACTGTTTTATCCCTTCGGAGGCCCCAATTGCATTTATAGACAAATCTTAAAATAAACATAGATTCTATACATGTAGGTTTCAGGGGGGAATCACTTTCACTCTTAACACGGAGTAAATACACTCCATGCTCTAAACAAAACAGAAACTTACCGCTCGATATGTTTACGGATGCTTTTTAGATGTTGTGACGTTGATAGAATTCATCTCCCTATTGACATTTGACCTGTCATCAGCCTTCATGGAAGTCTGTACCCTTATCAGGATGCTATCTATGCACCGAACTGCCCCCGGAAAGCGGTGCATATCGTTTAACACACAATTTGAGATTTGAGTCGATCTTTCGGTAACCTTAATCGGCCATCTTGGGTTTTGGTTAAATATTTAACCCACCTCAGGGACCAGGGTTAAAATTAACCGAAAAAACGAATGGGTTAAAGTTAACCAATCTTTTATACAATCGCTAACCCAGAGTTTAACCATAAAGTTAAGATAACTAAACTTTTAACCCAGCGGTTAACTTTAACCAACGTTTATACAATTGGGTGCTGTACTCTTCAATTACCCGCAATATCAAAATGAGTTTGGAAGGTTTACCCACCATTACTCATCCATTACCATCAGTATAGAAATGACTTTGGAGGGTTTACTCACCATTACTCTTCCATTACCCTCACTTTAAAAATGAGTTTGGAGGGTTTGCCCACCATTACTCTTCCATTACCCGCAATAAGACAATGAGTTTGGAAGGTTTACCAACCATTACTCTTCCATTACCCTCACTTTAAAAATGAGTTTGGAGGGTTTGCCCACCATTACTCATCCATTACCATCAGTATAGAAATGACTTTGGAGGGTTTACCCACCACTACTCTTCCATTACCCTTGGTTTGGAAACGATTTAGGAGGGTTTAGACACCGTAACTCTCCCATTACCCTCAGTTAGAAAATGAATTAGGTGGATTTAATTACCATTACTCTTCCATTACCCTCGGTATAAAATGACTTTGGAGGGTTTACCCACCATTACTCTTCCATTACCCTAACTTTAAAAATGAGTTTGGAGGGTTTGCCCACCATTACTCATCCATTACCATCAGTATAGAAATGACTTTGGAGGGTTTACCCACCACTACTCTTCCATTACCTTTGGTTTGGAAACGATTTAGGAGGGTTTAGACACCGTAACTCTCCCATTACCCTCAGTTAGAAAATGAATTAGGGGGATTTAATTACCATTAGTCTTCCATTACCCTCAGTATAAAATGACTTTTGAGGGTTTACCCACCATTACTCTTCCATTACCCTAACTTTGAAAATGAGTTTGGAGGGTTTACCCACCATTACTCTGTCATTACTCTCAGTATTAAAATGACTGGAGGGTAAACTCACCATTACTCTCCCATTACCCTCAGTTTGGAAATGAGTTTGGAGGGTTTACCCACCATTACTCTTCCATTACCCTCAGTTTGGAAATGAGTTTGGAGGGTTTACTCGCCATTACTCTTCCACTACCCTCAGTTTGGAAATGATATTGGAGGGTTTACTTCCCATTACTCTTCCATTACCCTTAGTTTGAAAATGGGAGAGTTTACTCACCATTACACTGGCATTACCCTCAGTTTGGAAATGATTTTGGAGGGTTTACTCACCATTACTCTTCCATTAACCTTAGTTTGAAAATGATTTTGGAGGGTTTACACACCATTACTCTTCCATTACCCTCAGTATAAAAATGAGTTTGGAGGTTTTACCCATCATTATTCTTCCATTGCCCTCAGTTTGGAAATGATTTTGGAGGGTTTACATCCCATTACACTTCCATTAACCTTAGTTTGAAAATGAGTTTGGAGGGTTTACCCACCATTACTCTTCCATTACCCTCAGTATGAAAATGACTTTGGAGGGTTTACTCACCATAACTCTTAAATTACCCTTACTTTGAAAATGATTTTAAAGGGTTTACACACCATAACTCTTTCATTACCCTCAGTTTGAAAATGATTTTGGAGTGTTAACCCACCATAACTCTTCCCTTACCCTTAGTATGAAAATGAGTTTGGAGGGTTTACCCACCATTACTCACTATCAAAGGTCCGTACAGTTGCATGAACAGGCCTACACCCTATATATTGATACCAAAATGTAGCTAAGACATATATCTATAAATCGATATAAGCAAACAGTGCTTAAAAACGATACAAAAACTCCTGGTCCCAAAGTTGGTTGCTGACCCCTTCAGCAACCACACTTTGGGCCAACGCGAGCGTACAACTATCCCCACTATCATAAGCCTTTTGGGCCTTGTATTTCACGAAGGCTCGCTGCACAGGGTTTAGCAGGTCCTCGGAGGCCGGCGAAGTTGTCGTATAGAAACCCTCGAGAACCTCCCTCAAAGGGCTTTCCAGGGATTCCAGTGGTTCGTGTAGTACACGTTTGGGTGCTCTCTCCCCGATCACGTTATCCCCTTCATGTGGACGTTTCTCTCAGCTCGTTGACAGTTGCGGTATATATATATATATATATATATGTGGCTCATTTGCTGGCATGGGGGTTATAATGGAGTTTGTTTGTTGTTCTATAGAAAAAATCCCTGCAGTCAGGACTCTCTGAAACATGTCTGCACATGTTTCCAGAGATTTCTGTTTAATTTCTTGTTCCATGTTACCTACTTTGGCCTCTAAGGCCAAAACCTTTCCCTCTAAGGCCTTCCTGGCCACACGCTCTTTTTCTAGCTCGACCCTCACCTCCGCCACAAGCGTTGCCGTCTGTTTGACGACAGCTTGGGCGAATGTGTCATCGTCCTCCATCCCCTCGCAACTCATTTCTGAAACGAAAACATAAACTTGACCTAATTTATATGTTGAAGACAGGTACAGTGCTACCTCTCTACAACAACACTCAATGGGAGACAATGATTGAGTTTGTTGTTCAGAGGGAGTTGGTGTTGGGAGGGTAATGGAAGGGTAATAGTAGGTGGTAAATTGGAGAGTTTACACAACAATACTCTTCCATTACCTCTGTATGAAAATGAATTAGGTGGGTCTACCCACCATTACTCTTCCATTACCCTCACTTTTAAAATGAGTTGGAGGGTTTACCCACCATTACTCTTCCATTACCCTCAGTATAAAAATGACGTTGGAGGGTTTACTCACCATAACCCTTTAATTACCCTCAGTTTGGAAATGAGTTTGGAGGGTTTACTCACCATTTCTTTTCCATTGCCCTTAGTATAAAAAGGACTTTGGAGGGTTTGCCCACCATTACTCTTCCATTACCCGCAATAAGACAATGAGTTTGGAAGGTTTACCAACCATTACTCTTCCATTACCCTCACTTTAAAATTGAGTTTGGAGGGTTTGCCCACCATTACTCATCCATTACCATTAGTATAGAAATGACTTTGGAGGGTTTGCCCACCATTACTCATCCATTACCATTAGTATAGAAATGACTTTGGAGGGTTTACCCACCACTACTCTTCCATTACCCTTGGTTTGGAAACGATTGAGGATGGTTTACACACCGTAACTCTCCCATTATCCTCAGTTAGAAAATGAATTAGGTGGATTTAATTACCATTACTCTTCCATTATCCTCAGTATAAAATGACTTTTGAGGGTTTACCCACCATAACTCTTCCATTACCCTCACTTTGAAAATGAGTTGGAGGGTTTACCCACCATTACTCTTCCATTACCCTCAGTATAAAAATGACGTTGGAGGGTTTACTCACCATTACTCTGGCATTACCCTCAGTTTGGAAATGATTTTGGAGGGTTTACACACCATTACTCTTCCATTAACCTTAGTTTGAAAATGATTTTGGAGGGTTTACCCACCATTACTCTTCCATTACCCTCAGTATGAAAATGAATTTGGAGGTTTTACCCATCATTATTCTTCCATTACCCTCAGTATGAAAATGAGTTTGGAGGGTTTACCCACCATTACTCTTCCATTACCCTCAGTATGAAAATGAGTTTGGAGGGTTTACCCACCATTACTCTTCCATTACCCTCAGTATGAAAATGACTTTGGAGGGTTTACCCACCATTTCTCTTAAATTACCCTTACTTTGAAAATGATTTTAAAGGGTTTACACACCATAACTCTTCCATTACCCTCAGTTTGAAAATGATTTTGGAGTGTTAACCCACCATAACTCTTCCCTAACCCTTAGTATGAAAATGAGTTTGGAGGGTTTACCCACCATTACTCACTATCAAAGGTCCGTACAGTTGCATGAACAGGCCTACACCCTATATATTTGATACCAAACTGTAGCTAAGACATATATCTATAAATCGATATAAGCAAACCGCTTAAAAACGATACAAAAACTCCTGGTCCCAAAGTTGGTTGCTGACCCCTTCAGCAACCACACTTTGGGCCAACGCGAGCGTACAACTATCCCCACTATCAAACGCCTTTTGTGCCTTGTATTTAACGAAGGCTCGCTGCACAGGGTTTAGCAGGTCCTGGGAGGCCGGCGAAGTTGTCGTATAGAAACCCCCGAGAACCTCCCTCAAAGGGCTTTCCAGGGATTCCAGTGTCTCGTGTATTACACGTTTGGGTGCCCTCTCCTCGATCATGTTGTCCCCTTCATGTGGACGTTTCTCTACGCTCGTTGACGGTTGCGGTATATATATATATATATGTGGCTCATTTGCTGGCATGGGGGTTATAATGGGGTCTGTTTGTTCTATAGAAATAATCCCTGCAGTCAGGACTCTCTGAAACATGTCTGCACATGTTTCCAGAGATTTCTGTTTAATTTCTTGTTCCATGTTACCTACTTTGGCCTCTAAGGCCAAAACCTTTCCCTCTAAGGCCTTCTTGGCCACACGCTCTCTTTCTAGCTCGACCCTCACCTCCGCCACAAGCGTTGCCGTCTGTTTGACGACAGCTTGGGCGAAGGTGTCATCGCCCTCCATCCCCTCGAAACTCATTTCTGAAACGAAAACATAAACTTGACCTAAGTTATATGTTGAAGACAGGTACAGTGCTACCTCTCTACAACAACACTCAATGGGAGACAATGATTGAGTTTGTTGTTCAGAGGGAGTTGTTATTGGGAGGGTAATGGAAGACATATATCTATAAATCGATATAAGCAAACAGTGCATAAAAACGATACAAAAGCACTTAATAAAGACCGGGCTCTAAATATTTCATATTCCAAAGGTTGACAAGGGTATGGTATATGTTTAAAAGCTCGTACAGACGGACTGACAGACGTATACTCAATATATTTTATATCAAACTGTAGCTACCATACGTAGCTTCTTATTCAAGTAAGGCAACGGTGAAGACCTTGCTTAATAACGTCAACATACATTTTAATAGAGCCACGGGGTCTAATTTCAAATAAAAAATTAACTGTTTTTAAGTTTTCTCAGGCTTGTACGAGTATGCTATAAATCGCCAAAAAGCTCTACTTTGGCTCATATAAGTGCTTGTATCTACCTTATTATAAAAGATAAAGTTATCAATTTACTATAGCACACCATGACTTTTCCGTTACACTCAGTATGCAATTGAGTTTGGAGGGTTAACCCACCATTACTCTTCCATTACCCTTTGTATGAAAATGACTTTGGACTGTTTACACACCATAATTCTTTCAGAACCCTCAGATTTAAAATGATTATGGAGGGTTAACCCACCATTACTCTTCCAAAAACCCTCAGTATGAAAATGACTTTACCCAACATAACTCTTTCATTACCCGCAGCTTGAAAATGAGTTTGTAGGGTTCACCCACCATTACTCTTCCATTACCGTCATTATAAAAATGTCTCACTATAAAACCGACTTTGGAGGGGTTGCACACCATAACTGTTCCATTACCCTCAGATTGAAAAGAATTTGGAGGGTTTACCCACCATTATTCTTCCCTTACCCTCCGTATGAAAATGAGTTTATAGGGTTAACCCACCATTACTAAGTATGCAATGTACTTTATAGTAAGTATCTTTTTGACATTTCATATTTGCGGCAGCCATTTCGTACGCCATCTTGGATATTTTAATCTGAGTACAAGTGTTAAACGGTCTTTATCCATTAAGTGAATAACATGTCTATTTTAGTAAGGACGAAAGTTCATTGTGTTTACTGATAACTTAACTACATGTTTAAGAAAAGAATGTAATATTAAGTTCATTGTACTTTCTGTTTGTGGCTGTCATCTTTGTCGCCATTATGGACATCTTGTTCACCAAATAAATAGGAATAAAACAATCTTTAAATGCATCAAGTGTATAAGATATCCCTTTTGTACTGTCAAAAGTGCATTGCCATCTTTTTAGTCAACAACAAACACTTATAACTAAATAAAAGATAGTATTTCGTGATAAATATTATGAGGTTATTTAACAGTGTTGAGTACAATACTGAATTCTATTGGACGAGTACACAGCAGTCATAACCATATTTGGACGAGGCGATAGCCGAGTCCAATATGGATTATGACTGCTGTGTTCGAGTCCAATTGAATTCAGTATTGTACTCAACACTGTTAAATTACCTCTTTATTTCACACAATAAAATTATAAAATGACAAAAGAAACCACATGCATTTTTTCCTATTCATTCTAGCTTAGCCTTTGACTTCGAAATTTCTAAAAACAAATTACTGTGTTCCTTCCCTACACCGGCCCTCCCCTTACAACCAGTAGATCTAGATCTATTTCAAATCTATAATCGTCTACACGTATCATTTTGCATAATTTTCTGCTCTAGATCTAATTTTTAATCATTTACTCCATCAAGATACTCTTTTTTCCATCAAGATACTCTTTTTAAACACATTAAAGGTGTAAGAAGTCTAACAAAGGGCAGTTTTATAACGAACTTTATGAATTACCTCCCTTTAATAGTGAAGAAACACCTAATTTTATTCCTCAAAAGCATTTTTATATTTTTTATTTTGTTTGTTATCATTATAAAACTTACTCATGTTTAGAATTTCAGTCCAATAAGGCATAAATTATCTATATGCATTTTGAAAACTTACATTCTGATGAACAAAAATTATATTCATAACTTGTAAAAAAAACTTAAAACGTCAAAAACGTTCTTTACTGTATTAATTTATGACGTTTGAACGTTAACGCGCCAAAACGTCTACAGCATTTTGTTTATCGTTACGTCATTAAATTAGATAGATATTGCAAATGTAAGCCAAATCTTATTTTTCCCTCCCTATAACGTCTCGCTCCGAGGAACACACACAATATGTGTCTCCAATTGGGTGTCGTTGTAGAGATGGAACACTGTAGCAGACAATGGTGAAATACCAAGGGAAGTAACTCTTGACAGAGTGTCGGAAGAGTTGTCCAGTCCAATATGAAAAAAATATAGATTTTTTGGATCCGAGTCCAATATGAGAAAAATATGGCCTTCTGGGATAGCTTTTTTAAATTCCGGTACAATATAGGGTTCTCTTGTACCGTCACGTGGTAGAAAGAGGGGCTTTCGATTGGTTTAATCGATGTAGATGTGAAATAAAAATTTGTACCTGCCATCTTGGACGCCATATTTGAACATTGTGTTCGAAGATTAAGATTTAAACGGACTATATTATCATTTAGTGAACAGTATGGCTATATTATAAAGCGACTCGCAACCGGATGGTGTATTTCCATAAATAAAACCAAATGTGTAGCATTATCGTGCATCTGACATTAGAAAAATATGATCAGTCTAAAAACATCCTTAAGAAAGTCTGCAAATCGTTATGTTTTAGATATTTCCATCGCTTCATCTGTTGCGTCGAAAGACGCAACAGAAATTGATCAAGGGCTCAGACATAAACTCGAGCCGAAATATGTACTCTCCATCGCTACACACTGAAGTACATTAAATCAACCCAAAAGATATGAATAGCCATGTGGTCGAGTGGGCTAAGGGGACTACTTATTTTACTGTATGTACCCACATTCCGGGTCCCGGGTACGAATCCTATCAAAGCTCAATATTTTTTTTTTATTGCAATGCATTTTTGAAACAGAATTTCTTATCCTAAACTTATTCTTACACGTTTATATAAGCGTTTGACATATATTTACAAATTACTTATTTTAAATGCTAAATCTGGTTGCAAGCCTCTTTAACAGTCAATGTGCATTGTAATAACTTGTAGTAAAACTATAAGAAAATAATAAACAAATTAGTGTGTGCTAGATATTTCTGTGCTATTGGCGGCCATCTTGGGCGCCATTTTGAATTTTTTGGTCCCTGTAGAAAGGTTAAACTGTCATTGTTCACATTATGTGAATAACATGACTTCTTTATAGTGTTCTAAGTGCATTTGAATCTCTTTTAGATGTATAATCAGAAAACAATGGCAATAGGTAGTATCTTTCAAGTTTGTTGCGGCCATCTTGAATAGCGACGTTGGCCCACATATATCACAAATGCAAAAAGGAGTTTCATAATCTACACACTTGTACGAACATTTTGGCATTTAGAAACCTTTGTTTACAGAGGGAGACCGGTTGGTGCCAGATTTAGGCATGCTATTGGGCCATGGTTGCAACACTACTACCTGTACTGATGGGTCTATGGCCTTTGGTATCAATACAATATGTATAATATATATTCTATCTGTTTTCCCCAAACTAACTTGTCTGTGAAGCTTTATCACTGTGGACCAAATTTAATACAGTTGTACTTCGATATATCAGAATTTGCCTAACACGAACTAGCCGATATTATTTTGCCATTGAAAAACACCTGTGTCAAGGTATCTCAATCACAATGACATGAAACGGAATTTAAAAAAAAATCTTGATCGAGTTTTTATTAGATTACAGCGTCACAATTCACACCTCCGTCAGGTGGAGCCTAGGAGAGTTAACGTCCTATGCCTTGAGAAATTCACGCTTAGCCATCGGCAGGATTCGAATTCGGTTCGGGACATTCGATCCCAAGTGAGACGTTCGTCCACTGGATCAAGGTATCCAGAGAACAGGGCGACTAGAGGGCAGTATCCGATTATGGTTGGTAATTTTATTTTGCGATCAGCATCGACTTAAAAACCTTTCGCTCCAATCAATTCATTGAAGACAAATGATGTTTTATCCGTACAGACACTATTTTCAAGGAGCGGGACGTGTTGATATCTTTCGCAGAGGAGGCGGGGCTTATAGAGCTGCTCCCCGCGAATCATTTTGTTGCGTTGCTTTAGTAATGCAGTTATGGCTGGTCATTTCAAAGTACATATTATTTGTGTTAACAACCTCTTATATGGATAAAACATGCATGCATACTATAATGTGCATTTAATATTAGAAATTACAGCAAATATAATGTTAAATGTAAATAAAGGAAATGAACTGAATGTTTTCGGCGGTTAAGCAAAATAAACGACAGTAAATGATCGGCAAATTTACCATGAAATTTTACGATCTTTTTCTGTCGTTTAATTTGCTTAAACGCCGAACAAATTCGGTTCATTTCTTCATTATTTTCTCCGAGTTTCGACTGCACCTACACTCAGTGCAAAAAGAAACGCACACTTTTATTTCAATATTATCTGTATGTAGAAGGAACGTATTTGTGAAATAATCTTTTCATTACAGTTAGTAGTTCCGTCTTGGGCTATCAATGTTGAAATTGGGAGGTTTATCATTGAATTGGTATCATCACAACCTGTACAAATCGGTGCCCTGTTTTCATCAGGCACTAGTTAACTCTTTCGCTGCCAATTTAATCGTGAGATTTTTATCCCACCACCGTTTCATTGTCGTCTGCTTCAATTTTGTTGTTTGCAAGATTGTTTCAAAGTAAGATTCAAAGTAGTATGACTTAAAGTATATCTATACGAGTGTCAAACAGTTTAGATCCTGATCAGACGCCGCGTTACGCGGCGTCTGATCAGGTTCCAAACTGTTTGAAAACGCGCCTTTTGACGTCATTAAGAGTGAAAGGGTTAAAATACAACACAGTAATTTTAAGTATATGTTTTTCTAAACTTGTGGCAGAATCAAATTGATTTTGAGATATGGTCTTAGTATCTTAAAAAAGCCTCTTAATCTGCGCCTGAGCACAATGTGCGTTTCTTTTTGTACTGAGTGTATACTGAGCGAAAACGTTTAGTCATACATTAAGGATACTCGGAAACAAATTATTGCAACCGATATCGCTCAATGCCATTCCTATGGTGGCATATTTCTGACACCAGTTAACCACTTAATTATCATGATAACTTCCTGTTAATATCTCACATTAATATTTAACTAGTTACTTATCTAGAAAGCTTTCGCGTTAGTTTTCAGATAATTATCAGGTAAGTTGAATGTGGAAACTTTTCACGATAACCAGATAAATATCTTAACACGAACTTTGTCATGATACTGCTTTAAACCGCCACCACTTAACGAATTTAACTAGTTACTTAACTAGATAATTAACTAGAAAAGTTTCGTGTTACCAGTTATCTAAATACATGTATAGAAACATTGTATTCGTACTTCGGATTCCTTTAAAAATACACATGTAGGCCTATTTACAAAATGACAAACAGCGTATACCTTGGTCCAATGTTTCCTTTAGGAGCTCTCTGATCTGGGTCTACACCGTTTACCCAGGGTAGATTTACTCCACTGGCGTACACTGTTTGTGAAAGACGAGTCTACTCGTCGCAAGGGTCGAATGAGTTAACACAGGTGACAGCTTAAACAAGATGAAAGTAAATCAGAAAACTCATAGGCTACTGCTATAACTTCACCCGCCCCTAGCAGCCACCTGATTAACAAAACAAACTATTAACGAAGTCTAAGAGCCTTTCAATCTAGGTCTACAATGTTTGCATAGGTCAGATACAGCTGTAAATATTATTCTTTCCCGTTTAAACGCAAACGAACCGCAAACGCATTGCAATAAAATGTAGAAAATTACTACTTCTAGCCAATTCTGAGTGTTAATTTGAACATGGAAGGCAAACAGTTTGGAGCCCGGTCAGACGCCGGGTTACCTATTCGAACTTTAAATCACGGTTTTGCAAGGGAAATAGTAGATTTAGCGTAAAAGCCTTAATTGGGAAATAATAACATTTTCTCCACTGTATAATAATTATACAGTGGAGAAAATGTTTTCAGGCCTTCAACCGTTCCTACTTTTTCCTACTATTTTCCAACTTTTGATCACCTTCCTACTTTTTCCTATTTTTCTACCAAACCACCTACTTTTCTTACTTTTTTTCTAATAAGTGTTCAAGCACCCTCAGTATGGCCCAGAACGCAGGAAATGAAGCGCTTGATTTCAAAATTTTCCAGGGAGAGTACCCCCGGACCCCCTAAACCTGTTGGATCGCATCTTCGGTCTGTTGAATAAATTATAACCAAAGAATAAAATGGCTTTGGGTGAGAATGTCTTAAACTCAAGATTGCGGGGTTTAAATTTATATGGGCACGATGACTCCATGTGATAATTTGGTATCAAACAGTTCCTACTATTTTATTGAACATATTCCTCCTTTTTCCTACTTTTCCACTTCAAAAACTCCTACTTTTTCCCTACTTTTTGCATTGAGCTCACTTGAAGGCCTGTGTTTTTTTAATAAATGAAACGCTGGAAAATTTATCGTCTCTTTGTCTTATGAAACCACTTTTTTGGGTGTTTCATTTGGGGTGTTTACATCATTCTATCGATGTTAACTTTCTTCTTAGAATGCCCTCAGAATGCACCATTTCTTATGCAAGTTTAAAAAAAAATCAGGGGGAGGCCCCCCCATCTATGGGAGGGGTTATACCCCTCCCATACCCTCCCCACCTGTGCCCCCCCCCCACTGAAAAATTTCTGGATCCGGCCCTGAAATTATATTAAATGGATATCATAAGTGCATTTTAGTGGTGTATAACCTGTATGCTCTGTTTAGATACTTATCATCATACCTAATTGTCCATATTCTCATACATGTATGTATATGACGCTTTGCAAATGAATAGTAATGTTCAAGTGCATACACTCTATATTATTTCAAATGAACCATGCAGCTGTGAAGCGACAGATTCATTTAGATGCACTAGATCTATAACTGAATTGTTAACCAAATAATTAAGCCATATATGAGACAGTAGTCAACTCATTAAATTGACCTAAGATCCAACAAGGACGTTTCATTAACATGTTAAAGAAATGTCCCTGGATTTAAATAGGACTATGTGCATATGGGTGAGTCTGGCGTGTCATGGCTGCATGGCCGAAGTCTAGGTTAAAAGTGAAAACTTCACTTTAAGCATTTAAGAATATCCACTGTACTCACGGATTGTCAGCCATTGCCACTGAGGAGGATATTTCTGTGATAATCCGATTGTCCATAGGTTTAACTCCAAAAACACTTTATTAATCCACCAATGTTATGCACTTGTTCAACTGCTCAACTATTATGTTTTCTTTAGGTCACGTGTAGGAAAAACCATGTCCGTCCGTGTGTAATTTAGCCCAACCAATCAAATTCAAGGTCAATTCCTGTCAACGCTCTAGTGCTGCATTCCAATCGTTTGTAACTTATAGTCTGTTTCAATGCAATTTAATCCGTAAATGTCAGCTGTCTACTAAGCTCGGGTTCCATGAAAGAGGCTCGATCTTAGATCCATGCAGTTTTATGATCCAAACGTTTCATGTATTGGAAAAATAATATTTGACTTGTTTCGAGTTTCTAAAATTAATCTTCAAATACGATATAGATCTATCTAGATTTCTAATAACATTAACAAAAACAGTCTGGAACAGGCTCGACCCTGGTTCCAGGTAAGTATAGAAGTAGGAATTACAGTTTCTCAACAGTATATCTCTATAACATAGGCCTATCTCAAAGATGATATTTTAAAGGCAAAGCCATATTTATATTTAAATTTAACTATAAAATTTTAAACAGGCGACAATGTCGCTGTACGATAGCATAATACTATACATTAATACGCATTACGCGGAACAGATATCGGTACATGTAGTCAGGAGGTGGGAGCCTCCTTTTGGTTCGCACCTTACGAATACCGATGTCTGGAAGAGTCTATTACCGGGCACAGCCCCCAATCACCTTATTAGATATTAGTTAAAATTAGTTAAATATAAAAACTACGTGACAGTAATTACTCATATTCTTTTGTTGTATCTCATATATTCTATGTTATGTAGAATTCGAGAAAATAAAGTTTTGTTCTGTTCTGTTCTTTATTAGGACTCGTATGACTCTTCTGTGAATATATATTAATGTGTGGTGACAGTATATGGCACTAACAGGTCATTTTGTCGCGTTAAGATAATTATCAGGTTTTCGTGAAAAAAATCCACTTTCCACTTACTAGATAATTATGTCAGATATTAACTGGTTTCCTTTCAGAAAAGCTAAGTGGTAACTGGTGTCAGAACCATACCACCATACATTCCATTAACTGTGAACCTCTAATTAATTTCTGCTATTCCATATTTCTTTGTTATTGCTTTAAACTGAAAATGCTGTCTATGGAAAATCCCATGTTAAACAACTGTCTAAATTGTTTTCGCTCATAATATATCAAGTTGTATTTAATCTCCAGATTTGTCAAATTTATACATATATTTGTTTTAAACAGCTGATGTTGAAATGTTGAACCGCACTAAAGTGCCAGGTCTTCGTGGTAAGTTTACAATTTTGCTACAAATAAGAATGCTTGTTGGTCGTACAAAAGGTAAGTTGGAGCTTGAACAAATAACCTGAAGGAGCTTTATTCATTATGAGTTATGTTTGAATAAAAAGTAGGTCAGTATATCAAATCATACAAAAGGCTTATGCGCACTTAAGGGTCATAGTTTTAGCCCTCTTACATGAATAAAGGTCAGATCGGGTATAAATACGGTCAGTAAGTCAAATCACAGAAAAGCTTTCTGACACTGCAGGGACCATATTTAAATCTGAGTACTCTATCGGACGTCCTAGAGCCATCGGGCTCTTGTTGTCCATGCATTCAGCCGTAAAATCAATAAGGATAACACACATGGCCTTTGAATGTGTTGTTGAATAAATGTAACCTGTATATGAGCATCATTTTCTTTTATAAAGACCCTTAGAACCTAGGTTCATATATTTTCAAGCAACAAACCGCAGTAATACCTATCCTATACTACTTACCGTCAAAGAGTACCATTCTAGTCTACCTCAACCTCTCCATCATCTTTGACATGACTGCCATAAGTTGACATAATAAATCCTAAGATTTCCAAATTTGCATATTTTAAGTGCGATTGTAAAAATCGTACCTTTATCCCATGGCATTTTTCTTGTTATGTTGACATGCGACTACTGAAAGCAGGCTGTAAGTAAAGCAGAAATGTGCCTTAGGGCGCATTCTGCTTTACTTTCAGCCTGCTTTAAGCTACAATGATCTTTGGAAAAATCCTGAGATTTAGGAAAAATCCGGAGAAATGGCAGCCCTGCTTTGATGCTATATGCACCGCTTATATCATACCAAAATATTCAAACTTACCACTCTCAAAGTGTAGAGTTGATCTTGAATCAAGCGACTACGTAGTTAAGTAGTTTGTACATACAGTGGAGAAAACGTTATTCTTTCCCAATAAACGCGTTTACGCTAAAACTATTATTTGCAGTGCAAACAGTTTGGAGCCAGATCAGACGCCGGGTAACCCGGCGTCCGCTCAGGCTCCAAACTGTTTGCCACCAAGATAAACATGAATTATCAGAATTGTCAAAAAGTTATACTTTTCTACGTTTTAGTGTTTTGCGTTTGGGTACGTTTGCGTTTAAACGGGAAAGAATAACAGATTCTCCACTGTACATGTTGTAGCATATGTTATAGCTCTGTGTGGTATAATCAATTGTATAAATACCGACTGCAGAAGCCTTCTATTTGGGGGGTGTCATTCATCTCTTAACAATACATTATGTATTGTATATAATGCTGCACACAAACTTTCTATTGAATTGTCGCTTGGTGCAGGGTTGACTGTATATTGATACAGTGGAGAATCTGTTATTCTTTCCCAATAAATGCGTTTACGCTAAAACTATTATGTCCGATGCAAACAGTTTGGAGCCAGATCAGACGCCGGGTAACCCGGCGTCTGATCAGGCTCCAAACTGTTTGCCACCAAGATAAACTTGAAATATCAGAATTGTCCAAAAGTTGTTCTTTTCTACGTTTTAGTGTTTTGCGTTTGCGTACGTTTGCGTTTAAACGGGAAAGAATAACAGATTCTCCACTGTTTATTTTTACTTTCACCAAACATATTCCCTTAGTCCAAATGTTTATTTGTTAGTCGTGATTGTATTCAGCCACCAACTAGGAGAACTTAATAAGCCAACATTGCTTTCGTTCAAATCCTCGAGTATATTTATGTATGATTATAAAATATGTACTATTTCGAAATAATTATGTTTAAACTACATGTATAGGTTCATATATACAATGGGAAATTGTATAATTTGTTACAATTTTATTTCTCTATTTGGAACATTGTTATCTTTATTGTAAATAATTTTAGTTCACTTTAATTTAAACATTTTTCCTTTCCTTATAAATAAGATAGGGAAATATAGTCGGGTAACTCGTTCTTACAATGTCAGATTCGGCCCCATACAGCGTACAGTATAACCTCTCTATTACGACCACTAAATTGTGTCAAATATTAGTCGTTTAAGACAGGTGACTGCTTAAAGCAATGTGAAAGTGAACAGAAAGCCCCTATAGGGACTTTCCGTTTCACTTTCACATTTCTTTAAGCTGTCACCTGTCTTTTATACAGACAATTGGCATTCTTATTAGTGGTCGTAATAGAGAGGTTCTACTATATATAAACAATGGAACAATGGGAAACAAAAAATATCGTGAAACATACTTATTTACAACGTTAGTAAAGAAATAAAGAAACTACAAAAAACAATTAAAAAAATCAAACCCCTCTAAACCGGACTATGTGGGAACAACATTAAATCCCGATTTAGAGGGGTGACCAGTTCTGATGGATTTTAATCCATTATGTTTCCGGCATGGAAGATAGATGACCTATTAAAGCAGGTTAAATGTAAAACAAAGTGCGCCTTCTGCTTTATTCCCAACCTGCTTTAAGCTCTCATCTGCTACAATGTAAACAATGGAAATATTTTCTTCAGCATATGAATAAACCAAAGACGTTTTATGGTATAATGGGCTAAAATTAAGAAGGGTTGGATACTGGGATAAAGTTTTTGTCCGATTTAGAGAAAATTCCGGTATGGAGGGGGTACACTGTAAAGAGTAGACATATCCGTTACAAACAGTATAGACCCAGTCAGAGGAATCCTGCATGGATCTTTCTGATCAGGGTCTGCACTGTTTGACATTTTGCAATTTATTGCAGAAAACGTCCATACAGTGGAATGTCTGTTATTCTTTCCCGTTTAAACGCAAACGTACGCAAACGCAAAACACTAAAACGCAGAAAAGAACAACTTTTGGACAATTCTGATATTTCATGTTTATCTTGGTGGCAAACAGTTTGGAGCCTGATCAGACGCCGGGTTACCCGGCGTCTGATCTGGCTCCAAACTGTTTGCACTGCAAATAATAGTTTTAGCGTAAACGCGTTTATTGGGAAAGAATAACAGATTCTCACCTGTAAATGGTCATAAATATACTGGACTTGATTGAAAACTAGAAATGAACAGAAATTGTTTCAGAGATCAACAAGTTAAACACATTAAACGTCATGTGTTTTACTGTATTAAACCGTGCCTATTTTAACCCACTACCCCATAGACATTTTCTAATGTTAAAGATAGCTGACCACTTGAAGCAGGTTGAATGTAAAGCAGAATTGGCATTAATGCGCATTCTCATGTACTGTCAGCTTGCTTTAAACTACCATCTCCAAGGATATACAATCTGTTTGAGTGTTTAAGATGTGACTAATGTATGAATTGAATGAATAAGTCAAAGAGTGCAAAATGGCGTATTTCTGAGATAATTGTTTTAATTAATAACAGTAACTAGTTTATGTGTAACTATAATACCCAGGTGAGTACGAGATTTTCAAACTGAGATACAGGCCGAAATCTGAGACGTATGTGAGATACCAGTCCGATATGATGATAGAGGAAAACATCTTTCAACACCTATTGGATGAGTAAGTACTAATACAGTGAAAAATGTTATACAGTCGAACTTCGATATCTCGAACTCGCTTAATTCGAATTATCCACTTTGTCAACACATGAATTGCATTATTTCATATTCGGTTAAGTCGAACATACCCGTCTTTCAAAGTTAAAACGTGGCTCAACTTTGAAAAACGAGTATGTTCAACCTAACCGATTTCGAAGTTCGATTGTACATGTATATAACTTCAGGTTTAACTCCGCACATGCTATGTCTCTCTCAACCCCAATCTCTCTACGCAGGCACTGTATTACTGCATCCCCTGCATATAACGTGCCCAAAACTAATTTTGCCAATATTAGTAAAAAATACTTAGATTTAAACATAGATTTACGCTAAAACTATTATTTGCAGGGCAAACAGTTTGGAGCCAGATGATCAGACGCCGGGTAACCCGGCGTCTGATCAGGCTCCGAACTGTTTGCCACCAAGATAAACATGAATTATCAGAATTGTCCAAAAGTTGTACTTTTCTACGTTTAGTGTTTTGCGTTTGCGTACGTTTGCGTTTAAACGGGACAGAATAACAGATTCTCCACTGTATCTAACTTTGAGGAAAAAAACAGTAGAAAAGTTTAAGCAAACAATATTGCAGCAGTTAAGGCGTTCGAAATAATTGTCCTGTTTTGGGAACTGCGACCAGGGTCGTTGTAAGAAAGCAGTCGTTGCTGGAAGGGGCGTTATAGGGAGGGAACACCGTATCTGTTTTGAATGTGTGAAACGCCATCAGAACCCACCACAGACTATCTAGGAATAAAATCTTCCGGGGACAGCATGCCCCCGGACCCCCTAGTAAATGTGTGAATACTACAATGGAGACATATAGGATGTGTCATGAGTCGATGTATCAGACAAGCTGATCTCAACCGAGTCTAGAATTTATTTATTTTTTTATTCTAGACGAGGTTGAGATCAGCTTGTCTTATACATCGACGAGTGACATATTCTTTTCTCACATAACCAACAATTTAATGTATTTTTAAAGCAATAGCCATTGTTTAGAATCCCAGTGACGTAATGACGTCTTTATAAATAGTGACGTTACAGTGACGTCATCAAAGTGATCTCACACATGTTATATCCCCATTCCACTAGACGTCGCTCAATGGGATCTCTGCGCTCCTCCAGAGCGCCATAGGTCGCCACAGGATGAGGCGATATAACGGAATTTACGATCCGATTGGGATCAGATAACGCTCCAATGGCGATCATTGGTCGCCACACAATTCATTAAAACTGTTGCGACCTTGAATGATCAGATTGCGCTCCGCTGGCGCTCAAAGGCGACTAAGATGCGATCCACTGCGCTCTGTTGGCGCTCCGATGGCGACCACTGCGATCTATGGCGCTCAAAAGAGATCCGATAGCAATGTCGGCGACCGATGGAGATCCATTACCGCTCTGTTAGCGCTCTACTTGATCTAATTAGGGAGATATCCTATGACACCTGTGTCGCTCTGCCGCGCTCAATCGTTTTAAATTCGGCAGCAGATGTTTAGATAAATAGTTATACATATAGCTGCTTTCTTCTTGACATGTGTCCACTTAATGCAGAAGCATAGGAATGCAGACATTTCCTATAAGAGCTTTATGCATTACGTTGTACTACCACAAGTCTTTAGAAATTCGTGTATAGCTATTACTTATGTTCAAACGCACATCAAAATCAATGTTAAACGGTATTATATTGACACATTTTGCGGTATCATCATTGTATGGTTGTTTACAGTTTGCATCCGGATGAGACGCCGAGTTACATCATGCAATTTAGATATATTGATAGAAGATACAATCGGGTATTTTAAAATGCAGAGAATCAATTCAGATCGCCACGGAGCGCAACGTATCTACTAAGTTGCTTTGTTGGGTCAAGGTGGCGCTCTAAGGTGATCCGATAGCGCTCCAGTTACGATCTTGGCGATGAACTTGCGCCCCGATGGCGACTTAGGCGACCAATTAACGATCTGATGGCGCTCTGTCCAGAGCGCCACGGATCTTTGTGCAGGAGAGTAAACCGTTGGTGCTCATGGAGATCAGATAGCGATCTGTTTGCGACCAGGTATCGCTCTTGGCGATCTAGGCCCTTTGTATGGCGATCTGCGGCACTCTCACAGAGCGCCATAGATCGCCGTCTAGTGGAATGGGGGTATTGGAGACAAGGATATTCTCGATCGTTGTTCGCTTTTGTAAACAGGGGTAGTTATGTCAGAAACGGTATTCTTTCTCGTTTATACGCAAACGAAACGCAAACGCAATACACTCAAATAGGTCAAATGACAAGTGTTTGACAATTTTGACGACTCGTTTTAAATTAAGTGGGAAACAGTTTGGAACCTAATGACCAGGCGTCTGATCTGGCTCCAAACTATCTGCAATAGAAGTAATAGTTTGGAAATAATAACGTATTCTCCACCATACACTAAAAGCGTGGATTGGGCTACACATTAATGGCTGGAAAACAACTTGTCAAACAAAATATATCCTAGTTTAAATAATTAATGTTATTTTGAGTCAATCTTTTACATAGATTTAAATTAGTATTTTACCTGTTACGCACCAGAGACCGCATAGGAATAAAAGAAATCCGGGGGGAGTGTGCCCCCTCCCATAACCCTTGTATTCTAAGTGCGTACACTAATCGGAGTGGGAAGGGTAGGGGTTAGATATTAATGGTGGGAAGACAATCTGTAAAAATATATTAGCCATAATAAAATAGTTTACGGCATTTTGACTAGATTTATGTCTGTATTATACCTGTTTGGAATGCACAAAACGTCTTCAGAAAGTACCAGAGACCATCTAGGAATACACATTTCCTGGAGAGCATGACCCGACCCCCTAGTAAGAGTGTGTTCATAACTCGGTCAACCTACGCCCCTGGCTTGTGCCCACCAAAGTTGCAATTTGCTTCATACGGGCCTGATTTAAAGAAAGTTGGTTAAGCCAATGGTCTCGTTGCCATGGCAACCGTGCAAAGTGTCTTGAAAACCCTAAATAACTTGCTCAGAATGATTACATTGACATAATCTAGGCAATGCAGTAATATAAATTAGTTGGTGTCAAAGAGTGGGTCAAGACGTCAAATCATAGGAAAAGCTTCAGAGTTATCCAGGGCACCAATCTTTTGCCCTAGTTTCATGAAACTAGATTAATCACTTTGGCAAATTCTAGGTTAAGTATGATTATTGGTTATATATGAATAAAAAGTAGGTTAAATCAAGGCTTCTGAATACAAAAGGGATCATATTTGTACAGTGGAGAATCTGTTATTCTTTCCCGTTTAAACGCAAACGTACGCAAACGCAAAGCGCTAAAACGTAGAAAAGAACAACTTTTGGACAATTCTGATATTTCAAGTTTATCTTGGTGGCAAACAGTTTGGCGCCTGATCTGGCTCCAAACTGTTTGCACTGCAAATAATAGTTTTAGCGTAAACGCGTTTATTGGGAAAGAATAACACATTCTCCACTGTAGCAACAAATTCATTAAACTTACTCACAACAATCACCTAGACAAAATTTATAAATAGATTTTAGTCCTGTTATGTTAGGTCAAAAATAAGTCAGTAGGTCAAATCATAGAAAAGAGTTCCGAACTCTCTAGAGGCCACACTTTTAGTCTAAACCTTATTTATCTTACTCAGTTGGGTCACACATGAATATTGGTCATGTCAGGTCACAAAGTAGGTTAGTTGGTCAAATAGTAGAAACATTTCTGAAGAAAGGCATATTTACCCATGAACCCAAGTATTTAAAGTCATGAACCTCTTTGAGAGTTGAACCTCCAATGGTGGTCAGAGGGGCGTGGTCCTGTGGTTGGCGGAAGGTGATTACCTCGGGTTTCTTGGCATTGAGTGTCAGGCCAACTTTTGCACACTCTGTCTCAACCCTAGTTAAATGATCCTGTGCTTGATGCGTGGTATTTGATAGAAGATCTATGTCATCTGCAAAGTCTAGATCTGTAAGGACGACCTCGGGTGTTCTAGATCATCCCCGTGGTGTAATGGTCAGTCCTATGTCCACTTCTCTTCCCTGGATTGCTTGCCTAAGAGCATAATCAAGTTCATATCATGTTGACTCCATGAGCCAACTGTTTAACACAGTCTGGTATGATGACATAACTTCCTTCCCGAAAGAGGTAAATCTTTATCACAAAATTTGATTCAACTAGATCTACCAATACCAGAATTTCATTTCACTACCTATCAAAATTTGTAACCTATCAAAGCATTTATTTTTTAAATTGATATTCGTTCTTAAATTATTTTTAGCCCAATTACTTATAAATCTTCAGACAAATCTAACTAATTTCATTTTCATAAAACTTTGTATTTCGGCGCTATATGACCTTATTGTGTCGCGGTGCCGTTAAACCCAACTCTCTCTCTCTCTCTCTTGTAGCGTCCACTGTCCATGTTTGTGTTAAATCTATTAACGTAATCCATGTGGTAATCCAGCATAATTTCTGGGTATTTCCTCACCGAAAAATAAAAGTGTTAATTAATGTATACATATATTTAGTATAGAGAACTGTATGTTATTACGTATTGTGGAATACCACATCCTGGTTATCTGGAAGTCCAGCCAGGACACTATTACACATTAGAAACGAGATCAACATTGTTCTCTACTCAACCAGTTAGGAACTCCTACAGCAAAAGTTAACAACAGTATAACGAAGCGTTGTTACAATACCATCGATGTCCCGGTGATTTTGTGATGTTATGCCACAACATGTGATGCTGATGCTGATGCCGATGGTAGTGACTAGTGACAATGGTGATGGTGATGATGGCGATGTAATTTTTTTTTCTTTTCATTAGGGATGGCACCCGCCGGAGGAGATCTGCTGCGATGAATAGTACTGGCCAAATATGGCCAAATCCAATCCCATATGAAATAGATTCAAACATTGGTAAGTAGGGAATACTTTCCTTTCGGAATAACAAGCATGTGCGTTAACCATGCTACCCTAACGACGCGTCCACTCGCGATTTACAAAGTGTACATGTGAAGATTACATTTGTACCATGTAAATAGTGTGGACTCTCAGAAGGCTATTTAAGTAGTCCTCTGATCAGGGTCTACACTGTCATTTGGAAATATATTGTTATAAGCAACCTTATATAATCAGAAACGGACTAGACTTATATTGAAATTGGAACTGTCTATTAAAAGTTTCAGGGGTGAATGAGTTAACTATGCGACCTAAACGATGAGTATACTCGTCGTTTACCTGTTAACCCTTTACCTGATAGTCTATTTCTAGTATTGAAGATAGGTGACTTCTTAAAGCAGGTTGAAAGTAAAGCAGAATGCGCCTGAGGGCGCATTCTGCTTTACGTTCAGCCTGCTTTAAGCTATCATGTGCTAGAATATAACAAAATATTTCCTTTACTATATATTCATGACTGATTAAATTGGATCTATTTTCTTCAGCGGAGGAATAAATAAAATGCGCTAAAAGTCGCTCCTATTGGGGAAAGGGTTAAGGGTAAACTTTTCATATGTAAGCAGTATATTTCCTGATGAGAAGAGATCAAGGTCTCTACTATTTACTATTTTATGATTATATCGTTTAAACACCAAAACATACATGAAGTCGAAACTGAACTTGTGTAATTGGAAACATATACAGCGCTTCCTCTTTGCAACGACACCCAATGGGACATAACAAATGTGTGCGTTGTTCGGATGGAGTCGTTTTAGGGAGGGAAATTGACCTATATTAGCAAACAGCTTGAACCAAGATCAGACGCCGCGTCACGCGGCGTCTGGTCTGGATTCAAGCTGTTTGTCACTCTTCATTATGTTTTTTTCTATCAAAATTTCCAATATGTAAAATTTAGAAAACCAGCAGACGACAGTTTTTAGCAGGCGATGTTGAAGCGTTAGATATAATTGTCTTGTTTGGGGAAAAACGGAAAGTGTCGTTATTGGGAGGGAACCCTGTATAACAGTGCTTCCTATCCACAGCAACACCCAGTGGTAGACAAGGATTGTGTGTGTTGTTCGGAGGGATTTGTTATAGGGAGGTTAATTTGCTATATTTTCAAACAGCTTGAATCTATATAGACCAGGTCTGGATTCAAACTGTGTCTCACTCGTTCTTATGGTTTTTCCTGTCAAACGTCCGTTATTTTGACTAAGAAAAACAGAATACGACAAATGTCAACAGACGATATTGAAGCCATAAAAAGGTTGGTGGTTTCTTGTTTTGGGAACAGCGGACAACGTTGTTGTAAGGAGGGATTCTTTGTTTAGAGGGCTCCTGTGGGGAGGGAGCACTATATCTATTTAAAGTTACAGAAGTTAATGTGTTTCCATTTCAAACAGTGCAGATCATGGCGTTAAGACACATAGTTACTAGGCGTCTTAACAGACTCTACACTAGTTGACTCTCAGAGTGATTGAGCCATCAATACTTTCAGATACTTACAGTGGAGAATCTGTTATTCTTTCCGAATAAACGCGTTTAGGCTAAAACTATTATTTGCAGTGCAAACAGTTTGGAGCCAGATCAGACGCCGGGTAACCCGGCGTCTGATCAGGCTCCAAACTGTTTGCCACCAAGATAAACATGAAATATCAGAATTGTCCAAAAGTTGTTCTTTTCTACGTTTTAGTGCTTTGCGTTTGCGTACGTTTGCGTTTAAACGGGAAAGAATAACAGATTCTCCACTGAAAGATCTTAGAGTGATTGAGCTATCAATACTTTCAAGTACATAAAGGGGTAAGACCTTATTCATTCCAATTTACACGCAAACACATGTAGAAATTTGTAACATTTTCACCAGATGACTATTTAAATCTGAGTGACATAAATTTGGAACCTGATCAGACGCCGGATTACCAGTACCTTATATACATCAACACTGTTTGCAATGGGAATAATATTTTTACCGTAAACGCGTTTATTGGGAAAGGAACACTGTATTAGTAGTAAATTATTTTCAATCAAGCCTATTATAGGTGAGAGTTGTTCATCAAACAGAATTGTGCGCATAGAGGAAGTAGTTCTTTCTCCACGTCGCATAGTTCACACTTATAGTTATAAGTCATTCGTACATATTGAAACGAGCAATTCAGCCAGAGTGTGTTTTCTGCATGGAACCATACTCTGTTAAACACTTCTTATTAGATTGTGTTGATCTTTCTATCACAAGAAAAAGATATTTTGAAGCTCGTTCTATGAAAGAACTTTTTAGTTCCATATACAGTTGAGAATGTGTTATTCTTTCCCAATAAACGCGTTTACGCTAAAACTATTATTTGCAGTGCAAACAGTTTGGAGCCAGATCAGACGCCGTGTAACCCGGCGTCTGATCAGGCTCCAAACTGTTTGCCACCAAGATAAACAAGTATTATCAGTATTGTCCAAAAGTTGTTCTTTTCTACGTTTTAGTGCTTTGCGTACGTTTGTGTTTAAACGGGGAAGAATCAATCAATCCCGTGTAAACAGTTTTGAGCAAGATGAGATGCCGGGTGAAGCAGTATTTGATCACGTTCAACTGTTTGCCACACATATTAAACTGGAGATAGAATTGTCAAAAAAAAAATTATTTTCTACATTCTATTGCAATGTGTTTGCGTTTCGTTAAGATTTAAACGGAGAAGAACAATGTATCCTCCACTGTATGTCTCATTCTTCTTTTCAAACACTACCGTACAGCCGAGGAACAGAAACTTTGGATCTTGCGGGCCATAATTCATGTGATGCAGCACACGTGTGTCGTGTTCAAAGAACGCGGACAGGAAAGGGACTACATAAAGTTTGTACAAGTTGAAAATGGGTAAGTTTTTAGCTCACCTTGCACGAAGTACCAAAGTGAGCTATTGTAATCGCCCTGTGTCCGTCCGTCGTCAAACATTTCCTGACGACCTTTCGGTCAAAACGCCATGCCAGACAACTTTCTTGCAAAAAGCAAGAAAGAGCAAAGAACCATTGAAGCGTCTCATGTGAGACCCAACCTTTATACTTGATAGTTTGGTTAGAAATAACCATTGAAAAGCCTCTAGAGCATGAGTCATCTGGGCCTCACCAGGTAAACTGAGATTGGTATACCCGCTGACAGCTTATGCTGCATGCTTTTTCACACCTATCGAGAACAATCGGGGACTCCATCAATGGACTGAGGAAATAGCTTTAAAGATCTTCTTGGAAACCACTTGGCCAATTTCATCAAAACATCATAGGATTGTTCATTGTGGGGTACTCTCTCAGATTTCTTCAAATATAGATGATCCAGTTGAGGGTATAGACAAATACTTAATATAGTGCGAATTTATAACTGTATAATTATCATTGGACTATTTTCTTCTGTGAAAGAATAAATAATAGGCATAAAAAGGCGTATTTGTGGGGGAAATTGGTAAAATAGTTTTCGTCGAACAGTCAGCGTACAGTGCTGCCTCTATAAACAGAACTCATTAACACTGGAAGTCTTCGTAAGCTGAAAATTCTGTTGGCACACCAGAAAAGGTGTTTATCCATTTAAAGGCAAATGAAACACAAAGCTAGTGCACTAAAATGTGGACAATTTATTTCTGTACTTTTTTAATCTGACGACAATACGAGGTTAAATGATTGATTTGGGGATGAAAAGGTAAACGTGTGTTAAAGAGATACAGTCGAACTTCGATATCTCAAACTTGCGTACCTCGAAATATCGGATATTTCGAAACATGAATTTGCCTTATTTCAAGCTTGGTTTAGGTGAACATACCCGTGTTTCAAAGTTAAAACGCGGTTTAGCCGCGTTTACACTTTGGAATACGGATAATGTCGACATAACCGAGTTCGATATATCGAAGTTCGACTGTATTGTGTTTTTGTGTTAACTGCAGGTGTTCTACAAACGTTGGATTTCGCGAAAAAGAGACTAAGGTAAAGCTGTCACTAACGTGCAAGGTAAGAATGTTACGCACTATGTATACCTGTCATAAGTTCAGTAAAGAAAGCGATGGCCATCGATTGCGGGTTGGCCACCGGTCTGAATTACAGTGGAGATAACGTTATTTTGTCCGTTCAAACGCAACCGCATTACAATGAAATATGGAAAATTACAACTTTTTGACAATTCTGACTACCTAGTTTATTCTGAGTGGCAAACGGTTTGGAGCCTGTTCAGACGCCGGGTTACCGATCAGACGCCGGGTTACCGGGCGTCTGATCTGGAAACTGTTTGCAATGACAACAATAACTTAGGTGTAAACGCGGTCATTTGGAAAGAAAACGTTTCCCTACTGTACTCTGCACACGGGGCACAAACTGATAACCTAAACAGCAAACAATGGTAACTGAACACGCTACTGTAAAGAATTTATTTGTGCTATGCAAACAGTGTTGACCAAGATCTGAAAGTAGCCCCAGAAAAAGAACTGCGCTGTTTGTCATATTGTAATCTAGCCGTATTGCTAACAACATCGGACCGTAATTAGTCATACAGTGGAGAATGTGTTATTCTTTCCCAATAAACGCGTTTACGCTAAAACTATTATTTGCAGTGCAAACAGTTTGGACCCGGCGTCTGATTAGGCTCCAAACTGTTTGCCACCAAGATAAACTTGAAATATCAGAATTGTCCAAAAATTGTTCTTTTCTACGTTTTAGCTCTTTGCGTTTGCGTACGTTTGCGTTTAAACGGGAAAGAATAACAGATTCTCCACTGTACGTAAACTGCAGTAAGTAGGAAACTTGAAGTGTCCATTAAAAGTTCAGTGGTTCGATGAGGTTAACGAGCTTGCAAAATCAATATCAAGGATTTTTGCCGAAATATGTTTGTTGTCATATTAAATATTTCGTTACATCTTCTATTTTCGTTTCAGACACGCCAAGTTATACATGAAATCGGACACGTACTTGGGCTTTATCATGAGCACAGTCGAGCCGATAGGGACGATTATATAAACATAACATGGGGCAATATAGTGAAGGACTATGACAACCAATTCGAACTGTATGATATTGGGTACTACGAGGATTACAAACTTCCATATGACTACAGAAGCATAATGCATTATGGGAGGCGTGTACGTCGAATTTTTCAAAATAAATCTCCAAAACTTAACCAGGGCCGTCATATCTCCGGATCTTTCCGAATCTTCGGATTTTTCTTTATTTCTTCGAATATTTTCAGAAATCTTCAATAACTTTTAATTATTGGAAACATTAGTATGAGTGTCAAACAGTTTAGATCCACATCAGAAATCGCGCTACGCGCCGTCTGATCTAGATCTAAAGTGTACAGATACGATTCCTAAAATCGCGCTTGAAAATTTGGAAATCTTTATGAGCAACTTATGGTATCCCTGCTTAACCCTTTCGGCGCCAAATTATTCGTGACAGTTTCACCCCTTTACCGTTCCATTATCTGCTTCAATATTGTTGTCTGCAATATGGTTTCATTGTTAGATTAAAGGTAGTACGACTTAAGTAATGTCGACACGAGTGTCAAACAGGTTGTGTCCTGATCAGACGCCATGTCTGATTGGGATACAAACTATTTGCAAAGTCGTCTTTATGCGACCTCGGCAGTGAAAGTGTTAAACGCATCGGTCACTTACAGTGGAGAATCTGTTATTCTTTCCCGTTTAAACGCAAACGTACGCAAACGCAAAGCGCTTAAACGTAGAAAAGAACAACTTTTGGACAATTCTGATTATTCAAGTTTATCTTGGTGGCAAACAGTTTGGAGCCTGATCAGACGCCGGGTAACCCGGCGTCTGATCTGGCTCCAAACTGTTTGCACTGCAAATAATAGTTTTAGCGTAAACGCGTTTATTGGGAAAGAATAACACATTCTCCACTGTACTGCTTAAAACGTCTCTTTTCTTTACTTTTTAAGTATTTTGGCAAGAAAGATAATGGCACGAAAAGTGTTACTATGAGGACAGTGGATCCGAGCTACACTGATGTAATAGGCAGAGCGAGGGGTCTGAGCTTTTACGATATACAGGCTCTTAACTCATTGTATAAATGTGCAGGTAGGTATTAGTACTTTCTTCTGACATGGTCGTGTTGTTTTTTTTAGATACGAACATTCTAAACTATTAAATGGGATGACTATATTTATTGAGTGTAATCTCAGATATGTATAGTAGATATATACTCAAACGCAAAGAAAACACACCAGCCGAAAATATAAGTTAATTTGTTTTTATGAAAGGGCTTTTGAAAATTCTTTTTAATAAAAAGAAGACAATGGTGAAGCATTTTAACACATTGTCTCAATAGTTCCTATGCAATTCATGATACCTTTTACAAATAATGTCTTAACCCTTTACCTGACAGAAGCGCCTTTTAGCGCATTTAATTTATTCCTCCGCCAAAGAAAATAGTTCAAATTTATACAGTCATGAACATGTATAAAAAAAAATTACCTATTTACTAGCAAAAAGTAGCTTAAAGCAGATTGAAAATAAAGCAGAATGCGCCTTAAGGCGCATTCTGCTTTTCTTTCAATCTGCTTTAAGGGGTCACATGTCTTCAAATCTAGATATAGGTTATGGGGTAAAGGGTTAAACAAGACAAGTAGAATTTCAAAAGTCACAAATTTCAGTTTCTGGTAAGCCTACACACTGCATTAACCACAGCCTTGAAATGCCGATACGCGTACGGCGGACCACACACTTTATTATACTGCAAAGTAAATTCCTTACTTTTCATTGGTCAACGAGCCCTAGACATAATCCCATGTACCCTGTGAGCTGACAGGGTACATGGAAATGCAGCTGTTTTCATTGGCTGACAGGTCCCTGAGTGTTGATTTGCAGAATATAAGATGGCCGATTGCTCGACAGGATTGAGTGCATTCAATCGTGCATCCTCCGTTTTAAGTCCATTTCGACTAAGAACCAATCGGTGTTTGAATCTTTTAACAGTTGCATTATTTCTGGGAAAGTTTGACGTCGAAGTATGCCGAGTATGCCCAAATTTCTTTTGAATAACAACCATCAGACGTGACGACATGACGTCATTTACGCTAAACGTTATCTGCTTTGGCGCGATTTTGTTATTGTTTATTATGAGCGCTGTACACGACAAATTCCGAAATATTTCGTTTGAACAGTGAAAACTTTGCAGTATAATAAATTCGTTATACAGTTTCTTTACAGTGTACATGCGGATTTCTTCCCGGCTGGTAAAATCATGTAACCCTCGCCTAACGGCTCGGGCTCGGGCAACATGATTTACCTCAGCCGGAAAGAAATCCTCATGTACACTGTGAAGAAACTGTATAACTAATAGTATTCGGTATTTTGGAATACCATTCCACTCATGTACTAATGCGTCGATCAGATCATGACGGCTCTGAATATGCAGAATGCCGTTGTACATTCGACGTTCAAACTTGTACCAAATGTGCTCAATTGGTTCAGTTCAGGCGAAAACGCCAGCCAATGAAGCATGTTGATGTTGTTATTGGCTGCAAACGGCATAGTTACTCAAGCTGAATCCGATGTTGCGTTATCTTGTAGTATATTCATGACGTCATGGTGACGTTGACGTTATGGTCATTTAAATTTCCAATAACGATGACGTCGGTATCAAATTTTCGCATGTATATACAGGCTGTTTTTTTTCTAAGGCTAAAATGATTAAATGCACATGTATGCTACACTGATAACTCAAATATGGACATTTGCACATGCGGCACGTTGACGTCATTGTGTAGTTACATAACAACCAAAAAACATTAGCAGTAGGGGACACGTTATTCTTTCAAACGCAAACAAAATGCAATAAATTGGATAAAATGACAAGCTTTTGACAATTCTGAAGGCTCATCCATCCATTCAATGGAAATAATAGTTTTATTATAAACGCGTTTATTGAGAAAGAATAATGTCTTCTCCACTGTAACTATTTCTCCTTTATAATCCACAAAAACCCTTCGTTTCTCCGCCTTAGAATCGTCTCAAAGCGAACGAATTTTCGCAGTTTAAATACCCACCTAACCTGGCGTACTGTTTGTGCTCGTTGAAACTCTGTCACCACTAAAGTCCGGTAGAAGACAAAGCTAATCCAGCTGCTTAGAGTGGTATAGAAAATGTTTTTGTTGGTTTTTGGTAGAATAAACCCTCAACATCAATCCGATGTATGACCGCTGGGCATCCTAGAGCATTTTTTAGATATTCAAGATGGCGTCTTAGATGGCCGCCGGAATGTATCTGACTGGATGTTAGGTTTGATTCAATAAGCTTTAACGTATTTTTCAGCAAATTATAACTTAATGTAATGTTTTGTGACATTATTAAATTTCGATATAGAAACAAAACATGATATTGAGCTATAACAATAACCTATCATTCAAAATGGGGTCCAAATTGGCCGACACATTACCATTTTTTTTATTTAAAGTAAAATGAAAAGTAGATGTAACACTTTATCTGGCTTAGATTTGCTTCAGTTTCTTCCCGTCGTGATAATTATGTCTCCCCCCTTTCGGGGAGGGAGACATATTGGTGTTGTACTTTCTGTCTGTCCGCCCGTCCATCTGTCTGTTAAAATTCTTGTGCAGCTAACTCCTCCTACACTTTAGGAGGGATTTACTTCAAACTTTTACACATGAACCAGCTATATGTGAGGATATTCATGTGGTTTGGAAGTTTGGCTGCAACAATTTTAACAAAAGTTATGGCCCTTTGTAGTTTTTCCTTATATAGAGTATATAGCGAAAAATTATTGTGCAGCTAACTTCTCCTACACTATTTGAGGGATTTACTTTAAACTTTTACACATGAACCAACTATATGTGAGGATGGTCATGTAGTTTGGGACTTATGGCTGCAACAATTTTAACAGAAGTTATGACCATTTGTAGTTTTTCCTTATAAAGAGTCCATAGCGAAATATTCTCGTGCAGCTAACTTCTCCTACACTATTTGAGGGATTTACCTCAAACTTTTACACATGTACCAGCTATATGTGAGGATGGTCATGTGGTTTGGAATTTTGGCTGCAACAATTTTAACAGAAGTTATGGCCCTTTGTAATTTTTCCTTATATAGAGTATATTGCGAAAATGTATTGTGCAACTAACTCCTCCTATACCATGTAAGAGTTTTCATTCAAACTTTTACATATGAACCAGCTATATGTGAGGATGGTCATGTAGATAGGCATATGGGCTGCAACAATTATGACAGAAGTCACACAGTAAGTATACACACAATATTAATCTGAAAATGAAATGCTTACAATTTACAATGTCAGTATTTTGACATATGAATTTATTACTCTTATAGGTGCCAGGGTGGAGGTTGCCAGGGGGTGAATTTATTCCTCTTATGGGTGCTGGGGCGGGGTACCGGGAGAGACATGTGTTTTTTCTTATCTCAAAAACAAGCTCTAGTATAATTTCACATAACTAATAATAAAGCATGACACGATCAGTTCGACAATAAACTCATTTATAAGTGAATTATAAGATACTGTTACCAGAATACAATGTGCATGAAAACCGCATCTTAAGTTAACATTGAGGGATTTCATGCATAGCGATGAAAAATGCAATAAATATTTCAGATTAACAGACAAGTAATTAGTCAAGTCAAAATGCTTATATTACCAAATTGTTTATAGAACCCAATTACCTACCTTTAATATATAAATCACACTGTATTTTAAAGCAAAGTATACTGAAATTATAAAACAAAAATAAAGTTCTGTGTTTCCATTATTGTGAAAGTTGTCACCACATGGCATCGTTCTTGTCAGATATTCTAATTACACGTGAGATTCTTGGGAACAGAGAAATAAATAGGTTAAATGGATACAAATAATTTTTCTTGGGATGCAAGCCTCCTGAGGGTGGGATGGAACCTCCTTGAAACCATATAACTGTGATTCAATTTCTTTCAGTAAAAATTATGTTCATTATTCTCTTTCACCAAGCCTTTTTACAAGTATACTGTGTTTTTCTAAGCTAGTACAGCTACTTCAAAGAATCACCATGTCTTTGAAATATTGCTGAATGAGTACATGATTACACACCCACTCGAATGAAGGTTAGATAGTGTATTTTTGATAAAGAAATACACCACGCACATAATTCAAAATAAAATGACACAGTCCACATGCAGAGGCTTGTTTTCGCCCATATACCTTTCCTTTAGATGGTACACGATGAAGAAATAATCAATAGTACCTCTACCCTTAACAATGCCAAACTGCATGCATCAATGTTGATTATCGCACGCACATTGATATCCGTTTTCGGTTCATCAACTTCATTGTCTGGCCCTTGGACATCATGTATATACAATATATGTGGTTGGTATCTTATTAGATGTATATAAGTATGTGCAATAGTTTAAAGGACAGTGAATGTAAATTGCACTTAACATAGTCTCTTATAATTCATTTATGAATGGTATGGTTACGTTGTATCTTAGGATATATTTTCTGTTGTATTTATATTTGTTGTAACCATGATGAGACTCAAATAAAGAATGAACTAACACGATAAGTGTCGCTCATGAGAGCCTCTTCTTCGCCTTTTATAGTTTGAGGATGTAACGTGCCTCCCTGTTCTCAGATATCACACCATTACTGAAAACTGCATCAGTCAGTCGTCTTTACACATCGTACCCTTATTCCCAAGCTGCCTTTATCATCTCAACAATCACCCCTGGCAGGCCAGCGGCCTTGCAATATATCAGCATGCCTAGTATTTTGCACTTGTTATATGGCTGCTACACCAGGATGCTACGACTGAGTATCAACCCAAGACAGCACATCAGGAATGAAGCCCTTTATCAGGACATTCCTAGGGTGACAGAAAAGATTGCCTGCCGAAGAATGGGGCTAGCTGGCCACTGCTATAGACACAATGAGCTATCAGCTAGCAAGGTGGTGTTGTGGACCTCTAAACATGGGAAGCGGAACCGAGGGCATCCAGGCTTAACCATGGTTAATGTCCTGATGCAGGATGCAGGAGCAGCAACCCCAGAAGAACTAGCACAATGCATGACAGATAGGACAGATTGGAGGTGCCGGCAACGTGTAGATACAGATACATGTTTGCGGACGACCTGATGATGATTATATGAGATGACTTTCTAGCGCCTGTGGCGACTAATTTTGTGATAATTGAATTAGACAGTAACTGTACCATTAAGGTTCTATTTACTTTGGTAATTCAGGAAAGAATGCAATTGTTCATGCGAGTGAACTATAATCTGCTGAAAAAATCCTTCAGATGCATTGAATCAAACCCTACAGCTAGTCAGATACATGCCGGCGGCCATCTTGAATAACTAGAAATGCTCATGGATGACCGGCGGTCATACATAGGATCCTTGATGCTTCATGTGTATTCTACCAATAACCACAAAAACATTTTCTATACAACTCCAAGCAATGTTAAACTTGTTAAACCGCTGCCGGACTACTAGTATATCGCAAGCCTAAATGCAATGTCCAAACTGTTTTTTTCTATAAATAATGTAGGTCACAGTCAACTATATTAAAGGTACATGTATAACATTCGAAACTAGATTCGGTCAGTGTTGATCAATATCGGTACATACATTCTTCGTAGAGCGGTCGGTAATGTCCGTTAATTGACGATCCGAACTGAACCATATTCGAATATGGTTTGGCACGGCATATTCAGTTGGCGAGAAGGGCCGATCGTTCTTCGTTGAGTACCGATATCGACCGACATTAGCCTGTTATTATGGATGTATTATCAGGGCTGCCATAAGTTGACATGAAAAATCCTAAGATTTCCAAATTTGCATTTTCAAGTGCGATTGTACGAATCGTGCCTTTACCCCCTAGCCTTTTTCTTGTTTTATTGACATGTGACCACTTAAAGCAGGCTGTAAGTAAAGCAGAATGCGCCCGAAGGCGCATTCTGCTTTACTTTCAGCCTGCTTTAAGCTACCATGTACTTGGACAAAATCCGGAGATTTAGGAAATATCCGGATAAATGGCAGCCCTGTATTATTTTAACCAATCTCTTTGCCTAGCGTCCCATAAAAAGGACATAGTCAAACAGTGAAGAATTTGTCGAGACGTCGCTCAGAGTCTACAGTTTGCTGATTAGAATTTCAATATAAAAAAAGAAAAGAAAAATTTAGTCTATGCACCCCTTATATAAAAAAAAATTGAACGCAACCAATATATTTGCATGGAAGAATCCACTTTGCATCAATGGGTAAACACAATATCGTTTCCAGCTGGTTGCCAGCCGAAGAAGTGTAAAGCGGACCAGTTCTTGGGTAAGGGCTGCAAGTGTTACTGTGCTAGGAGAGAGAACAGTACTTCTGTGCCTTACGAACAACCAAGTAAGATTTTAAGTAAGACGTACATGTAAACAGTTTGGATAACATTCAGGGTAGTATGAACTTTAACAGTGTTGGTTGGCACTTTAACCACTTCATTGCTATTACGTCAACAACTTTAAACAATTGTCGTCTGCTTTTTAGCTCACCTGGCACTAAGTGCCATTATGAGCTATTTTTATCGTACCGTTCGTTCGTCCGTCCTCAACACTTTCTTTAAACGACGTCTACTAAACTACTGGCTGGATTTTTACAAATCTTGGCAGGAATGGTCCTTATATGGTCCTCTTTCAAATTAGTTTAAATTATTCCGGTGTGTTGCATATCTATGTCAGAGGCGCTAAAAAATATCGTTTCAATGAAAACTTACAAAATCTTCGTGTCAAAAACCACAAAGGTCAGATCTTAGATATTTGACACATGACATCATCTATAAGTCCTCTGTCAAGAGTGTTTAAATTTTACCCCTGGGGTCAAAATTGGCCCCGCCCCGGGGGTCGCCGGTTTACATAGTTATATAATGAATTCTTCAAAAAAATTCTTCTCTGATGCATGTATGAATACAGCCAGAGATTTGATAATTGGCATGGTGACACTTCTAGATGCCCTTTACCAATATTTTTGAAACGGTTCCGGTCAATTGCATATCTAAGTCACAGGAGCTAAAAATAGATTATTTTCAATAAAAACTTTAAAAATCTTCTCCTAAGTACATTGAGGTTAGATATTTGGCACAAAGCATCATCTTCTTATTCACTATTAAGATTGTTCAAATTATGGTCCCGGGGGTAAGAAATGACTCCACCCAGGGGCCGCAATTATACACAGAGTTATGTAATGAAATCTTCAAACATCTTCCTCTCAGAAACTGATATGGCCAGAGCTTTGATAGTGACACTTCTAGAGGTCTTTAACCAGTATAGCTGGAATGGTTCTGGTCTGATGCATATCTAGATCACAGACGATAAAAATATTTATTTTTACAATGAAAACTTCATTAAAACCACGGAGCAAAATCCACAACTCCTATCAAGTAAATAAACATTTTTTTCACCTTTGGTGAAACATGACATAGCAGAGGGTGTTTTTTTCCGGATGATCGATTTATGGCCGCATTAGGCTCTTGTTAATTTATTTCTCAAATTTAAAGTTAAGGTCTTTTGACTTACGAAATATTGATACGAGTGTCAATCAATTTGGATCGAAAAGCTTGAAACAATCCTACAGTAATTCTGCGTTTGGAGGCGGGTCATTTATTAGAGCTGTACGTTTTAACTGGATTGTACGAGATACAGTGAGAAACCCATCTAAACAGAACATGTTTTGGGGCAACCTCATTTTCCGGTTTAGAGGGGTTTCCAGTTCAGAGGTGTTTTAGTCCATTAACTAGTATAAAAGGTAGCTGATCACCTTTAGTAAAGTTGGTTGATAGTAAAGCAGAATGCACATTTAGGGACAATCTGACTCTATTTTCAACCTGCTTTAAGCTATCATCTACAAGAATATAGAATTTTTTCTGATGATACATAGTCATTAATGCATTAATTACATGTGCGTAGATAGAATTGGCAAAAATGGATGTGAAAAAGTCCTTTCTACTTTTTATGCCCCCAGAATCTACGATTCGGGGGCATTTAGTTTTTGTCATGTCTGTTGGTTTGTCCGTCTGTCCGTCCGTCCGTCTGTCTGTGCCAAAAACCTTAACCTTGGCTATAACTCTTGCATGTTTGTACCTGGACCTTTTATACTTGGCATGTGTCTTCCCTGTATCAAGACCTTTCCATCCATACAAACCTTTTTGACCTTGACCTTGACATTTGACCTACTTTTGTAAAAATCTTTAAATGGCTATAACATTTGCACCAGTAGGCCCAGGGCTTTCATATTTTGTGTGTATATTTCTTTTGTCAAGACCTTTCCAACCATACCAACATCTTTGACCATGCGACCTTGACCTTTGACCTATTTAATCAAACTTTAACCAAAAACCTTAACCTTGGCTATAACTTTTGCATTTTTGCACCTGGGCATTTTATACTTGGCATGTGTTTTCCTCATGGCAAGACCTTTCCAACCATACAAAACTTTTTGACCTTGACCTTGACATTTGACCTTCTTTTGTAAAAATCTTTAAATTGCTATAACATTTGCACCAGTTAGCATAGGGCTTTAATATTTTGTATGTATGTTTTGTGTCAAGACCTTTCCAACCATACCAATATCTTTGACCATGTGACCTTCACCTTCACCTTTGACCTATTTAATCAAACTTTAACCAAAAACATTAACATTGGCTATAACTTTTGCATTTTTGAACCTGGGCCTTTTATACTTGGCATGTGTATTCTTCATGGCAAGACCTTTCCAACCATACAAAACTTTGTGACCTTGACATTTGACCTACTTTTGTAAAAATCTTTAAATGGCTGTAACATTTGCACCAGTTGGCCCAGGGCTTTAATATTTTGTATGTATATTTCTTGTGTCAAGACCTTTCCAACCATACCAACATCTTTGACCATGTGACCTTGACCTCGATCTTTGACCTATTTAATCAAACTTTAACCAAAAACCTTAACCTTGGATATAACTTTTGCATTTTTGCACCTTGGCCTTTTATACTTGACATGTGTTTTCCCTTTCTAACCATACAAAACTTTTTGACCTTGTGACCTTGACATTTGACCTACTTTTGTTGAAATCTTTAAATGGCTATAACATTTGCACCAGTAGGCCTACGGCTCTCATATTTTGTTTATATATTTCTTGTGTCAAGACCTTTCCAACCATACCTACGTTTTTGCCCTGTGACCTTGACCTTTGACCTTTATTTGTATAAATCTTTATACGCCTATAACATTTGAACCAGTAGGCCTAGAGCTTCCATACTTTATAGGTTTCTTGTGTTAAGACTTCTCCAACCATGCCAATATTTCATTTACCCTACGACCATGACTTTTGACCTACTTTTGCAAATAAGCATTACATTACAGAACATGATGCTGGCTGGGGGCATTTGTGTTTCACAAACACATTGCTTTTCATCTGATCATCACCAAACGTTCTGAAAATGTTTGTTAACATAAAATGGAGACCAATTTGGATAACCAATGAAACTGCTTGCACTAGACGTCCTATAAGTTTATACAGTTCAATCCCTCCAAACTGAAGAAAATGCTTTCATGACTATGCATCATCAGAAAAAAATTATATATTCTTGCAGATGATAGCTTAAAGCAGGTTGGAAATAAAAGAAGAATCTGTCTTGTCCAAATATAGATTACAACTGCTGTGTAATCGTTAAATAAAAGTATTTCCCTATTGTACATGTACTCAATGCAGTTAACCCATTTGTGTCCTCGATCCCATAAGCAAACAATGTAGACTCTGATCAGACACAACATTATGCGGCGTCTGATCAGAGTCTATGCCGTTTGTCGATATGAATTTCAATATAAAAACAAGAGCCCAATGGGCCCTAATGCGCTCACAGAGTACACAGTCCCTAGATGTAACTAGACATATCGATAAAGGTGACTAATACCCCTACACAAGGCTTGTCACAAGAAGCAAATGTGTCAGAATAATGTTGATGTGTATTCTCCATATGAACTAGAGGGTTCAGAAGCATTTTCTAGGCTCTGACCTAATGACCTACTTTTTGACCTGACACACCTGATATTCATACATTGCCTAGATTTTATCAAGGTGATAATTCTAAGCAAGTTGTGTGAAATTATGAATGAAAATAAGGCCCCTAAAGTGTTTAGAAGCTATTTCTATGTTTTGACCTACTGACCTACTTTTTAACATTATGTAGCCAATATTCACACAGTGTCTAGCTTTTGTCATAATAATTATTCTAAGCAAATTACAAGAAGATTGGGCTAAAAAATTGGCAGCTTGAGTGGCAAGAATCTTTTTCTGTGATTTGATCTACTGACCTATTGTATGACCCGACATGACCTACATTCATGTACAACCTATATTCTAATAAGGTCATGACACCTACAAAATCTCATAAAGATATAACCAAACATATGACTTTCAGAATGTTTTAAATTTTTAATTCGATATTTCCGAACAACGAAATGACCACGCCCACTGGCGGTCATATTTTTTGACGGATCATAATTCTTTGAACAAATTTTAAAGTCTATCTTTCCATTGAGAAACATTTTGGTGAAAACGAAATTGAGATCGGACAAGTAGTTTCGGAGAAGATTTTGCTAGATATTGTGCACGGTTGCCATGGAAACCAAACAAATTACCCCATCCACAAACCTTTAACACCTTTTCATCCCCCACCCTACTGATGCTTCTGATGAAGTTTGGTTACACTAAGGGTGAAGTTTGGTTACACTAAGGGCTATTGGTTTCAGAGAAGAAGCCGTTTGCAAATGTTGACAGACGGACGGACAGAGCGGTATCACAATAGCTCACCTTGAACACTTTGTGCTCTGGTGAGCTTATTGAGAACTGAAATGAAAATTTAGACCAGGAACCCTTAGACAAGAGCCACATGGAACCGTTGATATAAATGTAAGATATCTTAAAGCGCTGAGAAATTATGACAATATGACTGCCAACTGCTGAGTAGATGATGCTGTGTGCCAAATATCTAAGCTGATGGTACTATTTTCCAGATAAGAATTTCATTGGAAAAATCGTTTTTTGCTCCTGTGACCTAGATATGCAACGGACCAGCACCATTTTAATAATATTGCTAAAGTACCTCTAGCAACGACACCATGTCAAATAAAAATGCTCTGGACATAGTAATTTTAGAGATGTTTGGGGATTATACTAATATATAGCTCTATGTAAATATGTGACCCCCGGGCGGGGTCATTGTTTACTCCAGGGGTTTATTTGAAAAATCTTGATAGAGGACCTGTAGATGATGCTTTGTGCCAAATATCTAAGCTCAGGGTACTATGGTCCCAGACGAGAAGATTTTTTAAGGTTTTATTGGAAAAATATATTGTTAGCTCCAGTGATCTAGATATGCAACAGACTGGAACCGTTTGAACAATATTGGTAAAAGGACCTCTTAGAGTGTAACCATGCCGAATATCAAAGCTTTGGCCGGATTGGTTTCAGAGAAGAATATTTTGGAATTTCACTATATAACTCTATGTAAATTTGGGGGTCATGTTTTTTAACCCAGGGACATAATTTGAACAATCTTGATATGGACCTGTAGATGATGATTGGTGCCAAATATTAAGCTTGGAGTACTGTGGTTTCAGACAAGAATATGTTTTTAAAACTTTATTGAAACGATTGAGTTTAGTTGTACGGCACCGCGACACATAAAATGGTCATATGGCGCCGATATGAAACGATCTATTTTAAGCTCCTGTGGCCTAGATATGCGACAAATCGGAACTATTTGAAAAACTTTACAAGAGGACAATATAAGTATCATTCCTGCCAAGTTTGGTAAAAATCCATCCTGTAGTTTAGAAGATGTCATTTTAAGAAATTGTTGACGACGGACGACGATCACAGCATGATCAAAATAGCTCACATTGGCACTTTGTGCCAGGTGAGCTAATATAAATGGAATAAGTATAGGTTAGACCATGGTTGAGCGCGAATAAACGATACTATAGTTCGAGGGGGCGTACAGTGAAGCTCATTTATAACGAACTTGGAAAAGATGAAAAACTGCTTAATACAAAATAAAAAATAATTCCCCGACTGCTTCCTTCTTTATTTCAATTGCCTCGTGCTTGCTTAAGATAACCTGGATATAACGAAATATTGGATAAGACAACATGAATGTTAGGTCCCTAAACTGGAGTTTACTTGTGAAATTGTTCTGTTAATACAACATGTCGATCATTATCACAGTTTGGAAATTGCCTAACAAAGGTGACATTACTTAATTACTTAGCTGCTCATCACCTCTGATAACAAAACAGTACCCAGCCAACACGTTTTTCTTTTGTTGACCTACTTTGTGTCGCAGTGCCGTAAAACCAAACTCATCTTCACCAACATGTTTTGTATATATGCTATCGATAGGACAACTGGAAATAATTAGTTTACTGGGCACATTATTTGTTTGGATCCAGATCAGATGCTTTATAACTGGGTATCTGATCGGACTTCTTGCTGTTTGATACCCGTATTCTGCAAAAAGATAACAACCACTGATTCTATATCAACATAGTAGATCTATAGAAAAATAACTTTTTATGTTAATAAAGTTTACTTATAATAGGTTGAGTTTTCTATTAATACAAAACGGGGAACAGTGTATATTTTCAAGAAGAAATATGGCATTTCTTATGGCATAGCCAATCTTATTTGTTATCATTTATTCTATTTGGTACAATTAATAAAAAAAAAATTCTAATTAATGTTCTACTAAAAGTTTGATGAGTAAAATGTTCTTTATATGCACAAAGAAATTTTATTGTTTGGATAAGACGAAATAATTTGCAAGACCCTGAATTTCGTTATAAGTGAGCAGCGCTGTATGTCGTTTATTCGCGCGCAACCATGATCTAACCTATTTAGCACTTGCTTGGGTTCGAGGAAAATAAGAATACCCTTTGTTTCTGCTTTTTGTTTTAGACGAAAAAATCATTTTATTTCTAATATTTTACTAAAATTAAAAGGTTATTTCAATTTGAAGTTTGAGACATTAAGCATGCTTTAACACCAACATAAATAACGCTTATTGAAACTCTATATGTAAGCACAATTCATTGGTAATTGCCTTTAAAGTCTATGTCTCACTATACATAATATAACGTCATCAAGCGTGTGCAGTTCCCCTCTGATCTCAGCTGTTTTGCACATCTACAGCTGAACCAATGCATACATCTAGGTCTAGATATATTATTGTTGCTGTGAAATTTCCGTATTGTTTCAGTTTAAATCCTCAATCTGGTGTTTATTCCGATTATTTATCGTTAAGCCTACAGTGCAGGCAAAAGGTTTTCGCGGTGGCTCGCTCGGAGGATTGCTACGTCACGTCGAGGAATTGCATTCAGTGACGGAAGCGTGAACTAAATGAACAGTTTGTAAGTTAGTCCATGGTTTTGTTCAACTAAACGATATAGTCACAGATTTTTGAGGCATCTGATTAGCCGAGAGCCAAGCCATGTGCTAATCTAATATATTAGCTTGGGATAATCAAATGTGACCATATGGGTTAAATAGCATCATATTTCAGCGAGTTGCCACGTCCCATCCTCCTTATGTCGAATGAAGAATTGTTTTACGGACAAGGACACGCACAAGAAGCTGAACAGTGGAGATGAGGTGGTCCATGGGCGCACTGTAGTAAAAGGCTATTGCAACACGAAGCCGTGCGGCAATGTTACATCTAATATCAAGTGTAATGATGGCCTATGGGAGGGGGATACCACTTTAAAATGCATCAAAGGTAGAATAGTCTTTAACACTGCACGCCATAGATCTATACGCCTTTTACGCATTTCATTAATCCCCCAATGTGGAAAAAAGTTCCATTTTTATGGTAATAAATTTGAAAACATTCGACATATTTCCGATATACTAGCAGGTGGAAGCTTCAATCAGGCTAAAAGTAAAGCAGAATGCTTTTCCAGCCTGTTTTAAGCAAAAATGAAAAAATCTAAGGGGTTAAGGGTTAAAGAGACTGAAAATCAGATGGCAAGTTGACATGGCAAGCCCCCAAGGTAAGCTTTAGACACATATGTAATTATGTTACAGGGATTAAGTGTAATCAGGGAATACGTGAACTCCCTGAAAAATCAGGGATTTCTAGTATTCCCTAAATCTCCCAGGGAAAAGGCGTAGTTTTTAAGCTTTTCGTTGATTTTTATGAATACATGTATATGGCAGTTACCTTTTATTAAAGTAATGAATCTTACCTCGTTTAGTTCATTAAGTTCAAAGGCAAGTACCACACTATAAAATATTTTGTTAACCTTATTAACAAGACATATGTCTTGGGGTTTTAGCTGTCCTGACTTAAATGCGCTCTGTTCACTTTTTTTATTCACTTGTGCGAGAAACTTTGTAAGATCGTTCGTTAGACCATGATATGTCAAGAAAGCATGATGTTTACAACCAATAGAAATGTCATAGATGAGTTTGGTTTTAAGGCACTGCGACTCCAAATAGGTCATATAGCGCCGATGAATGATGAGGAGTGATGCGATTATGATGATTTTTAGAAAGATGTTTTGGGCTAATCTCATTCGTAGCCAAGCAGCGCATGGGATCAAAACCACCAACCTGCCTTCCTTTTAGTTCTTGGCAGAGGGGATAAGTTCGATTTTATAAACCAGAAACAATTTCCTATGCCAATTAAGCCCCAGAACTACGACAAGGCAGGAATGTCTCTAAGGGAAAATGACATGATAGTACAAATCTATTAATTTGATGAAAAAAGGGACATTTCATCAATTCCCTAAAACGCCCAGTGATAACGCGTAATCCCTAAAAAGTTAAGGATTACCATAATCCCTGATTACACTTAATCCCTGTAACATACATACACACACACACACACACATATATATATATCGGAAAAGTTAAATTAAAATGACTTCACATGTCTTAGTATATAATTTTTTATGTAATAATCTAGTAACAAACATGTTTCGCCAGTATGGCTCCTCAGTGTTATATGGTATCGTGGTCAAGACGTCGCGTCATGTCGTCACAACCAATACGTCATTGTGACGTCATGTCGCGACAGTCGTATTTTTTCTTGTGATGGTGTAATTTTGGAAGAACAACTTATTAACGCTTGTATTTAAATCCGGTTTAAAACATTTCATAAAATACGTTTCTTTTATTAACCTAGCCGACGAACTGGCTGAGTTCATTTTGTAAAATGGAAACATGGAAAATTTAGGATCGGATGACATTTATGTAGTAATCGCAATGTCCACGTGTGACCATCCTTTCGTCCCCGGATCATATTTCGTATACCACATTAGTCCAACCCTGCGCTTCAGAGCTACAAAACGTGTACTTGTAAATGGTACATTATCCAATACAAACAGTGGAGACACATAACAGAGGGATTCCATATGAGCCCTTTGGTCTGTAGTGTTTGTCTTTTTGCAATACAGTCTAGCTCCGATAGCTCTAACTCGCTTGTATCGAACTTATCCATACATTTGTATTTCAAAGTTAAAACATGACTAAGCCACATACCAGTCTATGCCACGTGTATACTTTAAATAACAGGTATGATTGACTTATACAATATCGAATTATCAAATTTCAACTTAAAAATACGGGTTTCTTCGACTTAAGCTAGCTCGAAGTATCGAAAGTTGCATGTACGTATACAGTAAAATATATCTATGGCGAACATGAAAGTGTGTTATTTATTACGTCTTTACGAAAGGTGAATGCTTATAGCAAGGTGCCATTAAAACAGAAAGCTCCTTTCTGTTTTACTGTAATCTTCCTTTAAGCTGTCACTTTCCTTTCATACAATCAATAAGCCATCGTTGCAGTTGTCATAATAAAGATTTTCACTGTCTTGTTAAAATTACAAAAGTACATATTTTAATGGATTAGACCAATATGTTAACTAGAACAGTCCACTTGAAGAGTAAGAGGTGGACGAGTTATTGTCCAATCCTATTGTCTACTTCTGTCGGGTCTATTATTTCAGGGCTGTCATTTCTCCGGATTTTCCGAACTTTTCAGATTTTTATCCTAGCAGATGATAGCTTAAAGCAAAGCAGAATACGCCCTAATGCTCACACTGATTTACTTTCAACCTGCTTTAAGTAGTCACGCTTCTTCAAAACTAGAAACAGACTATGGGAAAAGGTACGATTCGAAAATTCGCGCTTGAAAAAATGAAAACTTGGAAAATGTTAGAATTTTTCCTGATCAACTTATGACAGCTCCACTGTCGGATCTATAATTTTTTCCATTTTTCCTCAGAAACGTGTGAAATAAATTCTACGTGGAACACTGATTTCAACATAGTTCCGCTGGAAGATGGATCAGATTTGAACAGCATACTTCACGGACACAAAGTAAGTATGTTTAAAAATACAGTAAATCTCAGTTATAACATGTGCTAGGAACCGTCTGATTTATTTCGGTATATCGAAGTTTCGTTATATAAGATCTATTTCATATGTATTATACGTTAATTAGAGATGAAGAATACATAGAGAATATTAGATGACTAACTTTGAATGAGAAATGTTATCTGGCAAGGCAAGGCAAGGCGGATGACTATATCAGGCTCACCTGATATTTTCAGAAGCCGAGCCAGATTACATTTCTCATTCAAAGCTAGAATAAAATATTCTATTTATCCTTGTTACAATAGCAAACTATATAAATAATGGATTTGTTAAAGCTAGAATCATTTTTAGCTCACCTGGCACATAGTGCCTAGGTGAGCTATTTTGATCGTCCTCTGTCCGTCCGTTCGTCGTCAACAATTTCTTTAAACGACATCACCGAAACAATTGCATAGATTTTTCCCCAAACTTGGCTTAAATGATCCTTATATGGTCCTCATTCAAAGTTGTTCAAACACTTCCGGTCAGTGGCATATCTAGGTCACAGGAGCTAAAAATAGATCGTTTCAATGAAAACTTAAAAATGGATGCATGAGTTGGGTTTTACGGCACTGCGACACAAAATAGGTCATATAGTGCCGATGAATAATGAGGGATGATGAGATGAGATGATATGATTTCAGAAAGATTATTTCGGTTAATCTCATTCGTTGCTAAGCAGCGCATGTGATCAAAACCACCGATCTGCCTCCTTTTAGTTCTTGGCAGAGGGAATACTCTCGGTCTAATAAACAGAAAATATCCCCTATGACAATTAAGCCTAAGAACTTCGGCAAAGTAGGAAGGTCTCTGGAGAAAAAAACTTAGAAAATCTTCTTGTCAAACGACAAGGACCAGAGCTTAAATAGTTGGCACATGGCATCATCTACGGGTCCTCTATCAAGTTTGTTAAAATTTTGTCCCGGGGATCAGTTTTACAAAGAGTTATATAGTGAAATCTTCAATTATCTTCTTTTCCTAAACTAATATGGCCAGAGCTTTGAATTTTTGCATGGTGACACTTCTAGAGGTCTTTTACCAAAATTGTTTATACCGATCTGGTTTGTTGCATATCTAGGTCACAGGAGCTTAAAATAGATTTTTCAATGAAAACTTAAAATATCTTCTTGTCAAAAACTACAAGGGCCAGAGCTCAGATATTTGCCATATGGCATCATCTATTGGTTCTCTATCACGATTGTTAAACGTTTGCCCCTTGGGTACAAATTGGCTCCGCCCTGGGGGTCACCGTTTGAGATAAATAGTGACATCTTAAATCATCTTCTCTGAAACTAATATGGGAAGAGCTTTAATATTTGGCATGGTGACGCTTCAAGTGGTTCGCGCCAGTTGCATATGTGGGTCTCATTAGCTAAAAACAGTTCCGTTTTTCAATGAAAAGTCTTACTGTTTGAAACCATCTACAAAGTCATGAGGTTTGATATTTGACAGAACACTTTATTTGCGTTCATCAACAAGATTTTCGAAATTATAATAGTGGGTAAAATGATCCCACCCAAGGAGTCGTGGGCCCCTTGAATTGGTTTTTCCAGGTGAGCGATATTTAGGCCCGCATAGGCCTCTTGTTGTTCTAAGGTTCTCACTAAAGAACTAGAAATGTTACTCTAGAAAAGCGCGCTATTATATAGATGACGTCAGCTCCTAGTAACGTTGAAAAGAAATAAAAGAACCTTTAATCTAGTGTTTTTTCACTCAGGACATCTAAAAGGTGGACAATTATAGAAGTATCTCAGCAAGCGACTTGTGGCGCGTACTCTCAAACACTTTGATTGCAACGAATATTTCGAATAAGCGTCGTTGCCGTCAGGATTCTGTTGAAAAAGTGTAAGAAATACTTTTCCTAACAGCGGGAAAAATAAGCGTCTCGGTAAAAAAAGTAGTTCCGGCTACAGGTCATGTGGCCAACTGACATAATAACATCGGTCATGTAACATACTTCATAAAGCAAAGTTGATCAGTCACCCTTTCATCCGTCAGGAAAAGAGGCACGTGGCAGGATAAAAGCTTATAGAAAGCGAATTTTGATTTGATTTATTGTAATTTAACACTCATATAGTGACTTACGGCTAAAATCAGGTGGAAGAAGATTCATTATACATATACCATTTCCAAGCTGTTTCGTGCACAATTCGACAAACCGGGTAGAACCACCTTCTTTCTGCAAGCCATCTAATGTTTTCCCACATGACAATCCGAAATGTATAGACAGGCGGCCCCTATAGCAGGAGAAGTGTTTATAGATTGTCGCAGAGCACGCCCCTTTTGACGAATACAGAAAGAACCTCTCTATTACGATCACTAAACAAGAGGGCCATGGCCCTAAATTCGCTCACATGAGGACAGTGTGCCTACGTTGACTGGGCAAGACAACATTTTAATAGAATTATAAATGGAGTTATCTTCCGGACAAGAAAACATGACAAAAGTGAATTTGGTTGCCAAGCTTATGACCCTTATCCATGACACATACTCTTATCGAGCTATTTCCATAATGGCTATATGATATTTATTTCACTAGCCGTTAGCAGAACTGAAGTTATTTTCGCGACAATAAAATATTACAAAGGGGAAAAACATAATATTGCTGCCCTTGTGCATGGCATTTTCTCTCATCAGTTTCTTTCCATACATGACATTTCATTACAATAGCATCAGTAGAACTGCAGTTGTCTTCCGGACAAGAAAATATCACAAAGGGAAATAACTCCAAAAATAATGATGTCAGAGTTATGGCCCTTGCAAATGGCACTTCCTCTCCTTAGGCTCTTTCCAAATATGCAAATTCATTTAACCTATTACCCCATAGCCGGTTTCTAGTTTTGAAAACAGGTGGCCAACTAAAGCAGGTTTAAAGTAAAACAGAATGTGCCTTAAGGCACACACTGTTTTACTTTCAAACTGCTTTAAGCTACGATCTACTAGGATATAGAAACTTATTTCTTATCTTACATTTTCATGACTGTATAAAGTGGAATTATTTTCTTCAGTGGATGAATAAATTAAAGGCGTAAAAATGCATATTTATGGGGTAATCGGTTAATAAACATCAGTATTTATGGGGGAATGGGTTGAATTGGAATTATCTCCTGGACAAGAAAAAATGACAAGACATACAGATAACTCTGACAAAACCAATATTAAACATATGTATAAATATGGGATAAGACATAATTACATAACTGTCAGTGGATCACTTCCAGATCCTGTTTCTCTAAGTATGAAGCAGACTGAACCATTTCTAAACTTTAGCAGACATGTTCAGCAGACACCACCAGTTCTGTTGGTCAGTCACTGAGGTCAAATAGTATGCAATAGCTAGAGATGCATCTAGTAGCTACTGGCTTACCCTTATCATACTGAAATGATGTCTGCTTAAAACCTACTGTATGTGAAAAATGTACAAAAATCAATTTAGAAAATGTAAAGTAGGTAAATGAGTGGCAAATAGTTTGGATCCAGATTAGATGCAGCATTATATTGCGTCTGATCTGGATCCAAACTGTTTGCAAATATTGGCTATTTGTATTATTACTGTGACCCCCGGGGCGGGCCAATTTTGACCAAAGGGACATAATTTGAACAAACTTGATAGAGGACCTGTAGGCGATGATAGGTATAAAATATCTAAGCTATGGCCCTTGTAGTTTCAGACAAGAAGGTTTTTTAAGTTTCCATTGAAAAAATTCTATTTTTAGCTCTGGTAACCTAGATATGCAACCGACCAAAACCATTTGAACAAAATAGGTAAAGGACATCTAGAAGTGTCACCATGCCAAATATCTAAGCTCTGGCAATATTTGTTTCAGAGAAGAAGACGTTTGAAAAGTTCACTATATAACTCTTTGTAAAACTGTGACCCCCGGGGCGGCGCCAATTTTGACGCCAGGGGCATAATTTGAAAAAGCTTGATAGAGGACTTGTAGATGATGCTATGTGCCAAATATCTTAGCTCTGGCCCTTGTAGTTTCAGACAAGAATATTTTTTTAAGATTTCCTTATTGTTTTACTTTGGTTGCCATGGCAACCAGAGTTCTACATTGTTTTTAATTCTTTGAACAAATGTGAAAGAGCTTGACCCAAGGAACATTCCTGTACAGTTTGGTTGAAATCTGTTAAGCGGTATAGATGATATCATTTGAATCAATTGTTAACGACGACGGACACAGGGCCATCCCAATAGCTCACCTGGAGCCTTTGGCTCAGGTGAGCTAAAAACATATAGACCTGCCTAACTTGTCGCGGTCCTAGGGCTTAATTGTCATAGGGACTGATTCTGTTTATATGAGTGAGATTATTCCCTCTGCCAAGAAGAACAAGAGCCGCATGCAGCCCTAAATCATTCACCTAGTACCCATGGTTACGGTCGTGGTAATGGACCAGTAATTATTAAGTTTTCACTTTTAGCCACCACCCGTAAATTCACCCCAATCCAGGTCCAATACGGCCAACTTTACGATCCGGTCCAAAAAAGTCCACAATTGATTTTACTAGTATATGTTGTTTGAGCTAGGCAGATTATTTGAAGAAAACTGGCAAAGGGTCACCCATGAACCATTACTTAAATCAGGCCAATAGGTTCAAAGATAAAGATTTTTAAAGTTTTTTTATACAAAAATATAACGAAAACTTGCCCCACCCACCGTTTTAGCTCACCTGAGCACAAAGTGCTCAAGGTGAGCTATTGTGATCGGTCGCCGTCCGTCGTTGTCGGTGTTGGTATCTGTTGTTCACAATTTGTTTCAAATAACTTATTCTCTGGAGTCAACAGCCCAATTTTAACCAAACTTGGTCAGATACATACTGTTGTTGTGAGCTTCAAATATTGTTAAAAAAAGTGGGTGGGGCAATCGGTCTTGTTGCCATGGCAACCATGTTCAATATCTAAAACAAGAGCCGCATGCGGCCCTAAATCGCTCACCTGAGGAACTGTTGTGTTATACTCGATGCATAATGAAGTTTGTCATTGCATGTATGTGGACTGTTGCATGAAACTGAAACAACTCGGAATTAGGTTTTCCTGTAGAAACTAGTCTATGTAAAACTGTTAAGCCCCGGGGCGGGGCCATTTTTTACCCTGGGGTCATGATTTGAACTATCTTGGTAGAGGGCCATAAGGCAAAGTTAAATGCCAAATATAAAAGGTATGGGTCTTACGGCTTCAGAGGAGAAGATTAGTTTTTTTAGGCCCAGAACTTTTATATCTGGTATCTAGCTTTGCCTTATGCACCTCTACCTAGATTGTTCAAATCATAACCTCCGGGTCAAAAATGGCCCTGCCCGAAGCTTTTCAGTTTTACATATACTTGTATAGGAAAACCTTTAAAAATCTTCTTCTCTGCAACCGTAAAGCCCAGAACTTTTATAGTTGGCATCTAGCTTTGCCTTAATGACCTCTACGAAGATTGTTTAAATCACGAACCCCGGCTCGAAAATGGCCCTTCCCCAGGGCTTCGTTGTCAGTTTTACATAGACTTATGTAGTAAAACCTTTAAAAACCCTCTTCTCGGAAACCGCTAAGCCCATACCTTTTATATTTGGCATCTAGCTTTGCCTTATTGTCCTCTACTAAGTTTTTTCAAATCATGACCCCAGAGTCAAATATGGACCAGCCCCGGGGCTAATCAGTTTTACATAGACTTATACAGAAAAACCTTAAAAAAACGTCTACTCTGGAACTGTAACCATTGTCAGAATTCAACTAGAGCTATCACTAAAGGTAATTGATACCCCCACTCCAAACTGACCTGTCACAAACAGCACAATGACATGTAGAACGAATAATACATGCATATTAAGGAACTAAATTTCAAGTTGAAAGGGGCATAATTCTGTCAAATTTTATGCAAGAGTTGTCACACTTGATGAAAATTCTCACAATAAAACACTTATAATGTGTACTAAGTTTGATGACAAAATCATGAATAGTTTTGAAGAAAATGGCATGTTCAAAGAAAAAAATCTTAATTAAGAGACAAAATATCAAGTTAAAAAGGGGCATAATTCTGTCAAATTTGGTGCAAGAGTTATGAAACCTGTTAATGAGAGTCCCCAAATAACACTGATAATGTATACCAAGTTTGAAGATTGTATCATAAACATTTTTCAAGAAAAAGGCAGATGTCCCTGTTTCCTATATAACCCACACCACTAGTGGTGGGGGTATAATAATACTTTGAGTGGATATTATTTTAGTGACCCAGATTGCATTAGGACTAATTATATAATTTCCATATTTTTCATTTTTGCTCAAACAGTAATAATGACAAATGGATTCTGAGTTACATCTTCATGCAACAGCCCACAAACATGCAATGACAAACTTCATTTTGCATTGAGTATAACACAATAGTTCCTCAGGTGAGCGATTTAGGGCCGCATGCGGCTCTTGTTTAAGATAACACAATTATTTTTAGAAATCTGGTAGAGAGTTATCGATGGATCATTTGTGTAAAATTATTTTCAAATTGGTCAAGTAGTTTCACAGAAGAAGATTTTTAAAGTTTTTACTATGCAGTAACATAAGGAAAACAAGCCCCACCAACTGGAGGCCATGATTTTTTAGATATCGAAATTGTTTTAAGACACCTGGTACAGGGTTACCCATGGATCATTTGTGTGAAATTACCTTTTAAATCGGACCAGCGGTTTCAGACAAGAAGATTTTTAAAGTTTTCACTGTATAGCCATATAAGGAAAATCTGCCCCACCCACTTGCGGTCATGTATTTTCAGATAGGAAACATATTTTAAGAAATCTGATAGAGGGTCACCAATGGCACACTTGGGTAAAAGTATTTTCAATACGGACCAGTAGTTTTTGACAAGTAGATTTTTAAAGTTTTTCAATTGGTTGCCATGGTAACCACAATTTCACCTATATTTGAAGAAATCTGAGAGAGAACCCTACAAGGAACAATCCAATGAAGTTTTGATGAAATTGACCCAGTGGTTTCAAAGTAGATCTTTGAACAAAAAGTTTGACGACGGACACTGGGGGTCACAATAGCTCACCTTGGAACTTCGTACCAGGTGAGCGAATAAGGAAGGCATGTCGGTGGTTTTGATCTCATGTGCTGTTTCCCAGCGAATGAGATTAAGCCTAATTCATCGTCCTGTAATCATCATCTTCTCGTGTCATCATCATTCATTGGCGCTATGTGACCTATTTTGTGTCGCGGTGCCGTAAAATCTGTCTCCTCTATCCATCAAAAAATGAAAGCTTATTAATTGTATTAAAACAGATGACAGCTTTAAGCTAGTTGCACGTAAAACAGAAAGCTCATGAAGGAGCTTTCTGTTTTACATACACATTGCTCAAACGTTGACAGTAGTCACCCGTCTTAAAGACGTAATAATTAACATAAGTTATTGGTTGGAATAGAGAGGATGTATTGTATTTATGTTCAAATTTTACAGGTTACCATGAAATGCTCCGGAAATTCGAACATCGTGAATACCCCAACGTGTGTACATGGAAAATGGCATGGAGAAATACTCCCCTGTACAGGTAGGCCCCTGTTACAGTGAAGACGTTATTCTCTCCCGTTTAACTCATTTGCGCCAAGTGGATTCGTGCATGCTTATATATTGAATAAGTCCATTTTAGCTCACCAGAGCAAGAATTGTTCAATGTGAGTTATTGTGATATCGCTGTGTCCGTCGTTCGTCCGTCTGTCCTACTGTCTGTCAACAATTGTAAACGACTTCTTCTCTGAACCCAATAGCCCCAGTGCAACTAAACTTGGTCAGAAACATGATGTTTGCTTGAGCTTTAAAAGTTATTGAAAACAAAAAGTTGTTTGGGCAAATGGTCTTAGTGACATGGCAACCATGCACACATTCTAGAACAAAAATTCTCCGAAACTACTGGTCCGATTTCAATTTATTTTCCACATCAAAATGTAAATCAATATACAGTGTGGTAATACCAAGTGACTTTGACGTCATAAAAGCTACCATGTACAGCCGTGTTTTGCCTCAACTCAACTTTTGAAAGAGCTGTAGGCATTTTATTTGTCAGGCAGATGTGACGAGACCCGGCCGATTCGAACGAGAAAGTAGTAAGCTTTGATCGTGTCCACCGTTTTCGCGGATTAAAAACGGGGGTTGTGCTGGATCGGTGGAAAACTTGCTGGAGAGAGCAAGGCAAAGGGCTAAGTGCTGTGTCCAGCGAAACCAATGTCTCGGTAAAAATGTAGGTTTGCGTATCTGTAAAGTTACATTGTCAGTAAAATGAGCTGTAAAATGGAGAAATAATGAATTGTATGCAACTGGTTTTGGAACACACAATGGAAATATAGGCAAAATCAGATATATACGGGAAAGCTACTTCGGGAGGAAAATAAGACCAATGCTACTATGAAAGCGGATTCGATGGTGATGAAGAGTTAATAAACAAATGACTGATTGTGCCTCTTAAAATATTGTGTCCCCCATAACTATTATTAAAATACTAAAGTACCCACCCAAAGATCTTGGACAAACAAAAGTTTGAAACACAGTTATATATATTGGACACAAGGCCTAGTATGTAAACAATCTGGATCGAGAGTCAGGCCAGACAAAATGCATGGAGTTGTAAGGGATGACTCGAAATAGACCGATCATATTTGGGAGGAAGATTCAAAAAAAGAGGAGGAGAAGTGACGTAGTCTACCCGTCTACTTTTCGGCTAAGGTCTTCGGCGAAAACCATCAAACAGGAAAGCGGATTTAGTCCAGGATTCCGGTAGATAACGTCGCGGCAAGAAAGGCTTATCGATTTTCACCAACTTTGAATAGCGTGTATTACCTGTACAGTTTAAGATCGCCGAAATTCGGAGCTAGTTCGTTATTGCGACTAACGCAGTGAACTTATTTTACTGGCTCTGAAAGTATCAACTTTTAACCAAAGAAGGAAACTCTTTTAGCTCCGGGTATTTATTTAACTGTTAAGCAAAGTCCTTAATTTATCAAAATGCCGAAATTTGGAGCTAGTTCGTTATTGCGACTAACGCAGTGAACTAATTTTACTGGCTTTGAAAGTATTTTCCTTTAACCAAGGAAGAAAACTCTTTTAGCTCCGGGTATTTATTTAACTGTTAGCAAAGTCCTTTATCTATCAAAATGTATGAATTTATAGGTTATATATAAATATCAAATTGTATAAAACTGGACTATCGCCATTCGGCTTCAAAGCAGAACACTTTACTTTTAACCTGCTTTATGTGGTCAAACGTCTGCAATATAGAAACTGGTTATGGTGAAAATTAAGGGTAAATGTAGTCAGTATATGAAGGCTTTACACTGATGATTTGGTACATCTTTCATGCAACAAATTCAGCGCAACCCGACTTTTTTGGTTGCCCTGAAGGCGACCATCCTTTCATAAAATTTGTCGTGCCCTATTTAACCTAAGTGTTACTCGGAGACTAAAAGGTGAATAATTAGAAAGTATAATGTATTTCATTAACCGATCAACAAAGAACCTGGGGCCCGTTTCATAAAACTTATTACTGCAAATGTTGTAGTAAGTCAAAACTTTAAAATACCTTTAATCTGTGATCATGTCTTGTCTGTAATCATGTCTTGTGACATCTTTTTGGAATCGTCTTTTCAAGACGATTCCAAAAAGATGTCACAAGACAGGATTAGATGGAGAAATAAAATATAATTGATACTTTTATAATCTGACTTACGACAACAGTTGTCGTACGAAGTTTTATGAAACGGGCCCCATGATGTTATTCTGTCTGTTTGGTACAACTGATACGAACAACTAAGATTTGAAGTATACATTCAACATGACGCTAGCATAGTAATCGATGTGTATAATCATGAACAAATGAATATTTGCAGTTTTTTTCTCTTGCTCATGTTTCCGTCAACTTCAATATATAGCTGGTTTCACTGGCAGCTGACACTTGTTGCAGTTTGTCACCTACGGAGCTAGAACAATCACAGAGCAAGTCATTTAGCTGAAGGCCGAACACATCATTGCAGCTGTCACTGGCATCATTGTTGAGTGTTGCGGTATGTGTCCATCAATAAGCATTCAATTCACAGATGACATAATATAAGTAGAACTTAAGTTATTGTTGATTGAGGAAAGGGAAAATTGACAAAATTATCAATTGTATCATGACACGTTCTTTCGTCACCATAAAAACAGAGCTATCTGACCGTGGTATATTTTACGATTTACCACAGTTGTGATATGACGTTATGAAATATAATGGTACAGACGTCTCTAGGCATTTCTTGAATGATGTCCATCAATTTGTCAAGATCGGTAACATATCAACTCTTTCATTTTAAACCGAAATAATCGATTTTCTACCGTGGTATATCGTCGAATATATCCCATTTAGTAATTCAAATGTACGCCATGAAACCAATCGGGCCATACGAGTTTAAAAGTTTGGATCGAGGACCAGAACCCGCATTTAACGTTGCCTCACTCTCGATCCAGATTGTTTACATATGCATTGCGTCCAATATATATAATTGTTTTTCCAGCTAAATGTATTTGGCCAAGATTGTTTGGTGGATACCTTAGTAATTGAATAACAGTTTATGATGCATACTCGTTCATTTATTGTTCAACTCTTCAACACCATCGAATCCGCTTTCCAAAGTAGCCCTGCTTTGATTTTCTTCCCAAAGTAGCTTTCCCGTATATATCTTTGTTTTTCTCCATTTCCATTGCGTGTTCCAGAACCAGTTGCATACAATTCGATTATTTCTCCAGTTTACAGCTCATTTCGCTGGCAATGTAACTTTACAGGTACGCAAACCTAGATTTTTACCGAGAAATAGGTTTCGCTGGACACAGTAGCCCTTCGCCTTGCGCTCTCTCCAGCCAGTTTTCCACCGATCCAGCAAAAACGCCGTATTTAATCCGCGAAAACGGTGGACACGATCAAAGCTTACTACTTTCGTGTTCGAATTGGCCGGGTTTCGTCACATCTGTATGACAATTAAAATACTTATAGCTCTTTCAAAAGTTGAGTCGAGGCAAAACACGGCTGTACATGGTAGCCTTTATGACGTCAAAGTCACGTGGTATTACCACACTGATATATAGAATTTAAAAGTTATTCAAAGGAATTTGATCCGTCGGAAAATGTGGCCACCGGAGGGCGTGATAATTTTCCTTGTTACGAAATATCGAATTGAAAGTTAAAAACCTTCTAGAAGTCATATGTTTGGCTATATTATATTTTAAAGAGATTTTGTCAGTTTATGTTCTTGATAACATTTAGTTCATACTTGAATATAAGTCAAGTCAGGTCATAAAGTAGGTCAAATGAAAACAAAAAGCGTTTGCCACCCCAAAGGCCATGTTTTAGCCCAAACTTCTTGATTGATTGATTTGTGTTTTACGGCCCATCGACACCAATGGTCATTTAGAGCCGAAAAATATTGATGGGAGAAAAAAGGATGAAATCAAGTTAAAACATAATTGTATTTTATATTTAATTGCTTTACAATTTGGAATAAATATTAATTGTTTTTAGAAAATCAAACATCTTGACAATTTCAACAAGTTTAAACAGTTCCCGAAGAGAATCTGTCTGAAAAACTCTAAATAATCTGAATAAGGTGAGATCCTTTGAAAGCACAGAAAACAAAGCAAATACTGAAAATTGCAGACTCGGTTTAATTGAGTCTGTTCATGAGCAATACTTAAATATGCAACAGTGCTCACGCCCCCTAGCACCAGCTGAAGCGGAATTCAATTTTCAACTGTAAAAGCCCTGAAATCAATGATTCCAAAGGACCAGAAAGTATAACAACACTGAGAATGAAGTACGGGGCACAAGACCTTAACATCTGCTGTTGTGAATTATATAATCTGAATAAGGTGAGATCCTTTCAAAGCACAGAAAACAAAGCAAATACTGAAAATTGCAGACTCAGTTTAATTGAGTCTGTTCATGAGCAATACTTAAATATGCAACAGTGCTCACGCCCCCTAGCACCAGCTTAAGCGGAATTCAACTTTCAACTGTAAAAGCCCTGAAATCAATGAGTCCAACTCTTATTCAGCACAAATCAGCACATTTAATAAAAATGTGCCGAATTGTATAAGATTCCAAACAAAATAAACATTCAGGTTGAACGTCATGTTTAATTAAGTAAGAGTGTGTTATAAAAGAGTTACCAATTCCGAGTCTTGCTAATACTACCTCATCTCGCCGAACCGGCTGGCATGAGTTACTGTGCTGAATAACCACTTGGGGTTAAACCTGGGTTTAGGGGCGCCCAACCTCACTCTTATCTCCTATATTCACCTATAAAGACATAAAATATAAACCCTGTTCCACAGCCTTACAATAAAAAAGACCGCAAACACAGTAGGTAAATACATGTAAAGCATTAACAAAAATTCTATGACAAGAAGATTATTAGTAACACGGGAAAGAATTAAACATTCAAGCCCGTGTTAAAAATAACCCACTATGGCAACGGTCAAATTGTACTCCAGCGACTAGTCTGTAGTCACGAGTAACTGTAAGACATGGATGGGTTAAGGGTAGTTCATATGGAGTACACAATACATCAACATTATCCTGACACATTGACAATGACAATTTTTTATTTGCAATATAAGGCCTCCGGCCAAAAATACAAATACCATCCTTGAACATAATATATGTAGTGTCAAATATTTTCAAAATATAATAAAAATATATATTTTTCTATTTCATTGCGCATTTGTTTCTTGTAACAATGTTCAACTAGGGATATAAATCACCGTTTGTGATAAAGTCGAGTTAAATCTTGGAACTTTGTACTAACTTGGCGTGCGCCTTAGAGCCCATTGGGCTCTTGTTCATCTAATGGGGTGCCTAGTCTAAATGTTTATTTTCATTTTGTTATATTTTGATGATGTAACTAAATTACTTTAATTCGAAATAGGTCCTTTCAGGCAGATTATTTATTCGGCTCTAAATGACCTTTCTGTGTCGATGGGCCGTAAAATACCAATCATTCATTCACATACGCATTTTAATAAATTTTAGAAAATGACACTTTTTTGACCATTCTAATTATTCAAGTCTATGTGAGTGGCAAACTGTTCGAGCCTGTAACACTTGTAAACAGCTCGTTCTGTCCCTTTACCAACCTCTAAAGCAAACCATGACACATCTTGTCTTATTGCACTGCAAATGTGTTCAGTTCACTGATCAAGGTCAGTCGCCACGTCAAAGGTGCGGCGGCTGGTCTTGGTCTACACTGTTTGACACCCACGTGCATTTTATGTAGCTGTATTTTATGCATTATTTAACAGTAAAGACCAAACGCAGTAAAGACCAAACTCAGATACAGAGCAAGGTATGACACCGGTGCTCGGTCGCTTCAATGCACGTACTTATCACGTATGTGTCGCACAGGTGAAACACTTTGTACGATATTTTCACAGTTGGGATATTCGAAGGATGAAACTTTCGGACGACGATTTTACGACACTACGACACACACAAAATAGATCATAAGCCCCGATGAATGATGAGATGATGATGATGTCAATATCATTTCGGTTAATGTTATTCGTAGTCAAGCTACCACCGACCTACCATCCATTTAATTCTTGGCATATTGTATAATCTCAGTCTTATAAACAGAAACATTTCCCTATGACAGTTAAACCCCAGAACTGCGGCGAAGTAGGACGTTTTCGGTTCAACATAACTACATCTCAATGTTTTGTTTTAGGTGGCGGTTGCTCTGTTGTTGGCAATGCAAAAGGTATAGTCACCTATAGACCTGTAGACGTCACGATCCAACACGGGGAAAAGGTGAGTAGCGTGTTCAGGTGATGAACTAAAAGGAAGGCAGGTCGGTGGTTTTGATCCCATGCGCTGCTGGTCAACGAATGGGATTAACCGAAATCATCATCATTTCATCTCATCACCCCTCATCAATCACCGGCGCTATATGACCTATTTTGTGTCGGACTGCCGTAAAACCCAACTCATCCATTCTATCAAAGTTGTTCAAATTATGTCCCCGTGGTAAAAGATGAACCCGCTCCGGAGATCACAGTTCTACATAGAGTAAAGAGTGAAATCTTCAACACCACATAGAGCCAACTTGACCCATCCTATTGTCAACATGGTCAGGTGAGCGGTCAAGAGTAAGCTAGCAGTATATGAAAGTGTATTGCTTTTCATGATTCTGTTGAAATGTGTTCAAATAAAATCATTTCGAGTCTACTTTCATTTCCGTCCAACCATACAACAATCAACATGACCTACTATACACAGGTATTGTTAATTCATTTATTAAAAAATGCAAACAAGTAATTGATATCTGCTTTGAACATTTTTTATCATGATCTGGCTGTGATAATACGTCATATTACGAGTCAGACGAAAACCCTGCAGCAAAACATTTAGTCAGTCTCCTATAGTTTCAAACATTGCTTTGCTCTGTTAATTAGGCTATCAAAACCAAACTAATGTTAAGTTAAAGCCTTTCATCTTTGTCAATTCCTCTATGTTTCTAATAAGGGTACATTTGCGATTGTTCCAGGTGACCGATATAAGGGCCGCATATGGCTATAATTACGGTTTCATTGAAAGCTGAGATTATTCAAATTTTGACTTGGATCAAAAGTTGCCTCCCCCTTGGGATCACACAATTTACATAGGAATAAAAAATGATCTCCAAAACTGAAAGGCTAAGAGTTGTGATATTAGTTTGTAGCATTATCTGGTGACCTTCACTAATATTGTTCAAATTTTGACGCTTGTGTAAACTTGGCACACTCCGTGTGTCCCAATTTTTGCTAAAATGCTTTCTGTCAGTATTGTTCAAATTATTGCCTTGATCATATGCAATTGGCACAATCATATTGTCATAATTTCTCAGCTTTAAGAATTTTTTACATATAAATCAATGGTTCCAGGTGAGCGATTAAGGGCCGTAAACGGCTTTTGTATATTTACATCAATGGTTTCAGATGAGCGATTTAGCGCCGTATACGGCTCTAGTTTTTTATTTTAGTTTGATAGGTATTTTTATCTATAGATGAATAAACCCGAACAACATTTATGACGAATCGTTTTCTAATATGTAATAGCTAAGAAAAAAGTTTAAGTGTTAGGATTTTTGTGCCAGATGATGTTTATGTGATAAATAGAATATCAAATTCACGTGTTTTCAGTATAAACTTTATTGAACTCGTTGGATAAAATAGTATATTGCTCGCCAAGGCTCGCAACATATTATTTCATCCAAGTCCTTCAATAAATTCACTACTGAAAACACACTATATCAATATCCTCTTTACGATACCTTTTCAGGGCTTCTTTAATATTAGTATTTTAGTTTTGACCCCTGAGACCTTCCTACTTTGTCGTAGTTCTAGAGCTAAATTGTCATATATTTTCTGTTTATTAGTCCGTCATTATTCCCTCCACCAAGAAGTTAAAGGAAAGGTTGGTGGTTTTGATCTCATCTCCCTTCATTAACCATCGGCGCTATATGACATGTTTTGTTTCGCAGTGCCGTAAAACCCAACTCATCATCCATTTTAGTTTAATACAGTATTATAATACGTTTTTTTTACGTTACTGCAGGTCAAAATTTCGTGTACGTTTTACGACAAAATCAGCACATTGCAAGTGTGCAACAATGGAAAATTGATTGGAACAATACCCAACTGTCCAGAAGAAGGTAAAAGGTCAAAGTCAATAGTTTCAACTTTTACAGCCTTGAACTATTTTATTTATCATATCTTATAGTAGCTTAAAGCTGCCTGCAAGTAAAGCAGAATACCTTTCAAACTTGCTTTAAGTTACCACTGCCTGCAAGTAAAGCAGAATACCTTTCAAACTTGCTTTAAGTTACCACCTGATCTCATTGTGTCCCCAGATACCTTCCTATATTACAGCGGCGCTGTGGCTTAATTGACATCGGGTAAGGTTCAGTTTGAGTAATTGCCCTCTCTGCCAAGAACTAACAGAAAGGCAGGTCGGTAGTTTTTAATACAATGCGCTTCTTCGCAGCGAATGAAGTAAAATAGATTAGCTGAAATCCTCTTTCTTATGAACAGATCTCACGTGGCTCCAAACTGTTACCAATGGTTTACCGTAACCGCAATAGCGCCTTCTTCACTGTAATAAGCCCATCACTAACTACAGTCGAAACTCGATTCTACGAACTCGCATTACTTCGAACATAACCGTATTTTTGGCTTAACCACGTTTTAACTTTGAAATAACGGTATGTTTGACTCGAGCAAGATCTCGTTTTAAAACTTTTGAAATACTGTAACGTTTGATTTAAGCGAGATCGAAGTATCGAATTTTGACTGTTTTTGTACTTTTCCAGGGAGCTGCGAAAAAAACAACGACTGGGATGCAGACTATGAAGTTTTCTCTGAATATTTACCCCAGGTCCTTGGAACATCGACCTTCTTTTACGACAAAGACGTGGTAAGTGTGCGAAGTTGCATTAAATATTAACCCTCTATCTCATAGATTGTTTTTCTTTTAACCAATTACTCTATATACGCTTTTTACCCACTTTGATTTATTCCTTCACTGAAGCAAACGCTTTTAATTTATAGTCATGCATATGCATCTTATCTTAGCAAAAAAGGCAGAATGCGCATTACTGAGCATTCTGCTTTACTTTCATCTTGCTATAAGTAACCACCTGTCTTCAAAACTATGAACCAAATGTTGGGGAAAGGTTAGGACAAGTGGCTATTAAGGTTAATGACACGGTGGCCATCCTACGTAACCTGATGGTTCGGTTCGGCGATATTTTCCCTTGATTCAGGTCAGACATACATGTATAGCGATAACTTTCTTTATAAAACACGGATCTACACGATATAAAGACGAGGGCCGTCTAAGAATAAAAATACACCCACGGTGAAAGCCATTTGGCTCCAAAACAGCGTAAATAAAAAGTTATTGAAGTCCGCGCAATTCGCAAGTCAGAAAAGTGTATAATTCGGTCCGGTGCATTTGAAGCGACTTTCGTAGTACGGTGTGGACTAAAGATAGAGTCGTTCACATTGGCAATTCATTTGTGAACTATATTTGCAACAGACTGAACTGTTCTGATTTTGTTTCGCAGAACAAACAGAATGATTTGGTCCGGGGAAAGATACGGTCCGAAGAAACTTTGCACTATTTCCCGACATCGAAGGAATTTCGCATGAAAACGCTGCTATAACTAAACTTACTCTTGGTTTACATTTATATTCCGATAGTTTAACCCCTTCTCTGCCCTATTTTGCGAGCGAAGTCTCATATGCAAACATCTAAGATCCGGATAAGACAACGAGTAATTAGGATCTACGTCGATATATACTTTGTCAGTAGCCATGTGTAGATATATAACACTCGATAAGCAAAATAGCAAAAATATACAGCATGCGCAAGACTGGCATGATAGTGAAGGGGTTTATCCTTGAAGAGCAATTGTTATTTGCAGTTATAGCGTTTTCGGAATGTAGATAAACGGTCTCTTTTGGCATATCGTATATCCTACTTGGTGAAATGACTATTCCTTCTGTGCAGCTGATTTCTGATGTCCTGCTTTTTTTATTTTCAGACATGCGGTTCCAAAACAAACCCCAAATATTTTCTAAAATTCACACTAATTTACTCTTTTTGTCAATAATACTTCTGCAATTTATAGTCATTTTTCTTTGGTGGTACATGTATGTCATAAGGGTTGCTAGCTTTACTGAGGTTGGAGCCCTTTGTCGATCTGTTGTTATTTGAATGATTGATTTCTCTTTCTGTGTTTCTGGGACTGCTTGCCCGTATTGGGTTAAAGATTGAGGGAAGCTGTATTGTTAGATATAGACATTTAGCTGACAAAAATAACCGATCGACCCGTGTCGAACAATGCTCTGACGGGCCGTACTGACAAGTGCGCTGAATCCATGCTTTTGAGCGTTTGAATAGAATCTGAAATCGTTCTCAAATAAATACGAAATACTCAAGCAGGAAACGCAATGCAAACAATACACCCACCTCTCAAGCAGAACACACACACAGTCATGGCTTTACCTGGGTGACTCGGTAGCTCAGTGGTTAGAGCGTTGGCATGGTAAGCCAGAGGTCCTGGGTTCGAGCCCCAGTTGAGTCACAACCTTTTCACCAAGTTACATTTGACGCCCAACGTAAATAACCCTTAGGGTAGTTTAAATGAAATATATGTAAAAATAAGAAACTCGTGGAGTGTTCGTGAGTAAGAATTCGGGACGAATTCTTGTGTAGAGGGGGTGTGTGTAGCCGGGTAGAGATTATGGTGAAATGGTAGAATGGCTTTACCTGGGTGACTCGGTAGCTCAGTGGTTAGAGCGTTGGCATGGTAAGCCAGAGGTCCTGGGTTCGAGCCCCAGTTGAGTCACAACCCTTTCACCAAGTTACACACACATATACACACACGCGCAATACTATTCTTTCATCTACACATTAAATAGAAAACAACACGCAAGACAAACATAAAGCAAAGTGAACATAGGAGCCCGCCTTGGTACGGTCAGTATCAATCAATAATTAATTAGAAATTAAAAATTAATAACCACTTGGGGTTAAACCTGGGTTTAGGGGCGCCCAACCTCACTCTTATCTCCTATCTTCACCTATAAAGACGAACAGTGTACATAAAATATAAACCCTGTTCCACAGCCTTACAATAAAAAAGACCGCAAACACAGTAGGTAAATACATGTAAAGCATTAACAAAAATTCTATGACAAGAAGATTATTAGTAACACGGGAAAGAATTAAACATTCAAGCCCGTGCTAAAAATAACCAACTATAGCAACGGTCAAATTGTACTCAAGCGACTAGTCCGTAGTCACGAGTAACTGTAAGACGTGGATGGGTTCAGGGTACGACAGAGAGGGAGAGAAAAAACATAGCACGAACATCCTACATAACTCTCCCGGTTAAGACGGCTTTAGAGATACATCATCATGTAGTGCTAAGCCCTGTCTGTAGTCGCACAACCAAAGAGGAAAGCATAGTTATCAATTGTAGATTGATCGATTACCAAACGTGAAGAGTGCAGCAATATAGTTAGACCATAATCCTTTTGAGGAAAGATCTAATACGGTTCACAAACAGGTTTTGAAAATGCATATGTCGAAGAATCTTACGAAGTCTGTAAATTACATCACCATAACACTCCGGATGTGAAATACCTTGCCGCAGAAAAGACTTTATGTTACATGTATACTTGTCAATGAGAGGAAGATTTCTATAAAATAATTTAGAAAATGTTTTTCGAAGTTTATGAAATCTGTACCCCTGTTTAAGAAGCTTTTCAGTAATTGTTTTATTACGAATGTGGAAGTCCTCAACAGAGGTACAGGCCCCTAGGAAAAAGAATAAGTTGTGAACTATAAACCCCGTGAGATATAAAACGGGGAACATCGCCATCTAGATGAGGATAGTTTACAATACTAAAATCGAAATCATCTCGTTTATCGTAAATCTTAGAGGAAACAATTCCGTTATTTATTAAACGATCCAAATCTAAAAATGGTGCCGACAAATTTGACTCGTTTGTTTTATTAAGGCGTAATTCTGTTGGGTAAATAAAAGGAAACAACGTATAAAAACAAGAGCCCCATGGGGCATATTTCGCTCACCTGAGAATAACTTACAAAATGGAGAAAATGATTTATGTCCAGGACAGGGTCATTTTTTACCCGATGGGCATAATTTGAACATTCTTGTAGAGGACCTGTAGATGATGATATGTGCCAAATATCTAAGATCAGGGTACTAGGGTTTTAGACAAGAAGAATTTTTAAGTTTCCATTGAAAAATCTATTTTTAGCTCCTGTAACCTACATATGCAACAGACAGGAACCATTTAAACAAAATAGGTAAATAACATCTAAAAGTATCACCATGCCGAATATCAAAGCTATGGCCTTATCAGTTTCAGAGGAGAAGACGTTTGAAAATGTCACTATATAACTCTATGCAAAACAGTGACTCCCGAGGCAGGGCCAATTTTGACCCCAGGGGCATAATTTGAAGAAACGTGATAAAGGACCTGTAGGTGATGATATGTGCCAAATATCTAAGCTCTGGTCCTTGCAGTTTTGACAAGAATATTTTTCAATTTGTATGGAAAAATTCTATTTTTAGCTCCTGTGACCTGGCCCTTGTCGTTTCAGACAAGAAGAATTTTTAAGTTTGAAAAAATCTAATATAGCTTCTGTGACCTAGATATGCAACCGACCGGAACCATTTGAACAAAATAGGTAAAGGACATCTAGAAATGTCACCATATCAAAGCTCTGGCCATATTAATTACAGAGGAGAAGACGAAAATTTCACTATATAACTCTATGTAAAACGGTGATCCCCGGGGCGGGGCCAATTTTGACCCCAGGGGCATAATTTGAACAAACTTGATAGAGGACGTGTAGATGATGCTATGTGCCAAATATCTAAGCTCTGGCCCTTGCAGTTTTTGACAAGAAGATTTTTAAGATTTCCTATTTTTTTCACTTTGGTTGCCATCAGAGTGAGTTCTGCATTGTTTTTAATTCTTTGAACAAATATGAAAGAGCTTGACCGAAGGAACATTTCTGTAAAGTTTGGTTGAAATCTGTTCAGCGGTATAGGAGAAGATGTCATTTGAAGCAATTGTTAACGACCTCGGACACAGGGCCATCCCAATAGCTCACCTTGAGCCTTTGGCTCAGGTGAGCTAAAAATGGGTTGTTTATATTAAAAATATCATCTAGATAGCGCGATGTATTGTTAAAGGCTTAGCATAAAATCCCTCTCATAACAGTACAACATGAGGCCCATGCGGGCCTAAATATCGCTCACCTGGAAAAACCAACACAAGGGTCACATGACCCCTGGGGTGAGAACATTTTTTACCCCAGAGACATAATTTCAAAAATCTTGCTGATGAACTTGAAAATTAAGTTTTCTGTCAAATATTTTGTACATTGATGGTTTCATTGAAAATTTTTTTTTTTTTAGCTAACGTGACCTAGATATGCAACAGACCCGAACCATTTCAACAATATTGGTAAAAAAACATCAAAAAGTGTCACTATGCTAAATATCAAAGGTCTGGCCATAATAGTTTCAGAAGATTATTTCACTTTATAAGTCTATGTAATACTGCAACCCCTAGGGCCTTGTCAGTTTTGACCCCAAGGACATAATTTGAACAACATTGAAAGAGGACCTAAAGATGATGCTTTGTGCCAAATATCTAAGCTCAGGGTACGGTGGTTTTAGACAAGAAGATTTTTTTGAGTTTTCATTGAAAAAATCTATTTTTAGCTCCTGTGACCTAGATATGCAACGGACCGATACCATATTATCAATATAGGTTAAGGGCTTCAAGAAATGTCATTATGCCAAATATCAAAGCTCTGGCCAAATTAGTTTCAGAGAAATACATGTTTGAAGATTTCACTATATAACTCTATGTAAACTTATGACCACCGGGGCGGGGTCATTTTTGACCCCAGGGACATAATTTGAACAATCTTGATAGAGAACCTAAAGATGATGCTTTATGCCAAATATCTAAACTCAGGGTACTGTGGTTTCGGACAAGAAGATTTTTTAAGTTTTAATTGGAAAAAATCTATTTTAGCTCCTGTGACCTAGATATGCAACGGACCGAAACCATATGTACAATATTGGTTCGAGGCTTCTAGAATTGTCACCATGTCAAATATTAAAGCTCTGGCCATATTAGTTTCAGAGAAAAAAATGTTTGAAAATTTCACTATATAACTCTATGTAAAGTTACGACCCCCGAGGCGGGGTAATTTTGACCCCAGGGACATAATTTGAACAATCTTGATAGAGGACCTAAAGATGATGCTTTGTGCCAAATATCTTAGCTCAGGGTACTGTGGTTTCAAATCAAAATAGCTCATCTTGGCACTACGTGCCAGATGAGCTAAAAATAGGTCTGCGACAAGGGGCGCGCAGTTTGTACCCATAGGGATACCAATCACTTGGCGGTTTATGGTACTCCCAAAACGTACATAAATATTATCCAGAAGAAATGATAAGGCATTACAGACATCGGTGCAAGTCCACATAGTGTAATGATTAACAGTGTCATTTGTAAACAAGAGCCGCATGCGGCCCTTAATCGTTCACCTGAGTAACCATTGTGTAATACTCAATGCAAAATGAAGTTTTTCATTGCATGGAAGTGGACTGTTGCATGAAGAAGTAACTCGGAATCTGTTTGTCATTATTACTGTTTGAGCAAAAAGGAAAAATATGGAAACTATTTACAAAAAGTCCATATATAGAAGGGTGTTTTAAATAATATTCATTCAAAATATTATTGAATTCTGACAATGGTTACAGTTTCAGAGTAGAAGATTGTTAAAGGGTTTCCTGTTTAAGTCTATGTAAAACTGATAAGCCCAGGGCGGGCCATTTTTGATCCTGAGGTCATGGTTTGAACAATCTTCGTCGAGGACCATAAGACAAAAGCTAGATGCCAAATATAAAAGGTCTGGGCCTTATGGTTTCAGAGAAGAAGATTTGTAAAGGTTTTACTATATAAGACTATGTAAAACTGATAAGCCCCAGGGGCCATTTTTGACACGGGGGTCATGATTGGAACAATCTTGGTAGAAGACCGTAAGGCAAAGCTACATGCCAAATATAAAAGGTCTAGGCCATACAGTTACAGAGAAGAAGAGTTTTAAAGGTTTTCCTATATAACTCGTTGTAAAACTGATAAGCCCCAGGGCGGGGCCATTTTTGACCCGGGGGTCATGATTTGAACAATCATGGTAGAGGACCAGTAGGCAAACCTACATACCAAATATAAAAGGTCTAGGCCGTACAGTTTCAGAGAAGAAGAGTTTTAAAGGTTTTTATATATAACTCTATGTAAAACTGATAAGCCCCAGGGCGGGGCCATTTTTGACCTGGGGTCATTATTTGAACAATCTTGGTAAAGGTTCACAACACAATGCTACATATAATATTTGGTTGTCCTAGGACTTATGGTTATTGACAAGAAGATTTTTAAAGTTTTGACTTTGGTTGTCAATATTATGTAAATACGGAAAATGACCACGCCCTCTGGCAGCCATGTTTTTTGACGGATCAAAATTCTTTGAACAGTTTGAAAGTATATCAATTGAGAAGCATTTTGGTGAAAACCAAATTCAAATCGGACCAGTAGTTTTTGAGAAGAAGTTTTTTTTTTAGATATTGTGCATGGTTGCCATGGCAACAAGACTGATAGCCGCACCCACTTGTTTTCAACAATTTTTGTAGCTCATAACTACAGTATGTATCTGACTAAGTTTGGTTAAAATTGGGCCATTGGTTTCAGAGAAGAAGTTATTTGAAACAAATTGTGAACAGACGACACCGACGTACGACGGACGGCGACCGATTACAATAGCTCACCTTGAGCACTTTGTGCTCAGGTGAGCTAAAATGCACGATCAATATTACACGCCAGAAATATTTTCCTTTTTCTGGCAAAAGTCTTTTCAATAAGTTGCATAAGTTTAGCTTTTATTAAATTATGTGGTAAGGTAGTATATAGTGTTGAAAAGTCAAACGTACTTATATTGCAAACTTGGTATTTTCTCTGTTGAAGCTTCGTCAAAATTTATTCGAGTTTTTGATAGACCAAAACAGAAAAAGTCCAGAATTTCCGTAAGTCTTGTCACAATACCTTTGGTTTTAATTAAAGACGATGTCAAAAGTTTGGAAAGCTTAATAATAGTACATGTTCTTGAATTAGCAATAAAACGAGACTTTTGTCGAGTTTTGGTATCCAGTACATTGTTGGAAGTTTGTGACATGTAATGTTGACATCAGCTATTAATTGTTTACATGTATCAAGATGATTAGATACTGCATTACGCTCCGTTAAAGTGGTTGATGTATAGGATTTGGTATTCACAAGGTTTAAAGCACCAACATAATGTAATCGTCATATAATTATCACATTATTGGATGCTTTGTCAGTAGCAATGAGTACATACTTGGAATGAAAGTCTTGTATGCCCTTCTTTAAATGACGAATGTTAAATTTAGGTTTAGGTGGTAACAGATGGTTATTGGATAAATAGAACGAAATCCGGGTACCGATAATATCAAAATTTAATTATTTCTAGTTTGAAAGAGCGTCGTTAGCCTGGACTCAAATCTGATCAATCAAAATGCTTGAGCACGTACCCAGACTGAACTCAAAGGCGATGGGCCCAGTAACATTAGATCTAGACATTAAGCTGACGAAAATGACCGATCGACGCACGTATATTGTCGATATTTACCGGCATTGGCCGGTCTCAATAAGAACATTCTACCTTAATCGTGCTGATTCTTCCTATAAATATATAACTCCCGCTTACTCAATATGAACTGTAACATTGTCTAATAAAACAAGGATAACTTTTCACCAACATCCCTGACGTTAAAATCTGGGCCATGTGTATGACAGGACCATCTTCACTCTTTGACTTCTTAAGCTACAGAAATAATTGTTGCACCTGCCACCTATCTGGAAGCCGATTTGTGCCTAGTGATTTCAAAATCGTTTATGAAAAACAATATTACAAGCCCCGGCACAGTAAAACTGCCATTTTTCAGCCATTGACCTATGAGTGTTACCTTGGTCTGGTATTCGACACACCATTTTATCTTCGAGTATATTTATGCTAAGTTATTTAATACTGCATCTATGCATGTTGGAGTTCAAACCCAGATAAGGTAAATTGTTTCCCTTTTTAGCTCACCTGTGCGAAGGTGAGCTATTTTGATCGACCTGTGTATTCACAACATATTTTATAAAATACGAATGAGACGATTCCAAAGCCATGTTCGATAAGCTCGGTGTAATAAAATAAATATTAGATGTAAGTTTGCGTGACATTCAAATTGTCAACCTTCGAAAACAAGAATGTCACCCTTGGCTACGCCTCGGGGTGACATTTTGTTTCTCGGGTTGACAATTTGAATGTCACGCAAACTGCCATCTAATATTTATATACTGTCACATATTGGACATTTTGACAGAAAAACATAATGACAAGTGACAAACAGCTTGAATCCAGATCAGAGATCGCGTTGTTTGACCTGGATTCAAGCTGTTTTATAAATGTATGCAAATTTTCTCCCTAAAATAACTCCCTCCGAATACCATACACAATCTTTGTCTCCCAGAGGATGTTGTAGAGACGGAGCACTGTATTTCGGGGTACAAAAATTGGGTAGGTCGAGATCAGTGATAACAAGGTCTACATTGTTTTTAGCTCACCTGAGCCAAAGGCTCAAGGTGAGCTATTGGTATGACCCTGTGCCCGGCGTTGTGGTTAACAATTGCTTCAAATGGCATCTCCTCCTATACCGCTTGACAGAATTCAACCAAACGTTAAAGAAATGTTCCTTGGGTCAAGCTCTTTCAAAGATGTTCAAATAATTAAAAACAATGCAGAACTCAGGTTGCCATGGCAACCATAGTGAAAAAATAAGCAAATCTTAAAAAATCTTCTTGTCTTCGCGTCTGAAACTACAAGGGCCAGAGCTTAGATATTTCAAACATAGCATCGCCTACAGGTCATCTATCAAGTTTGTTCAAATTATACCCCTGGGGTCAAAATTGGCCCCGCCCCGGGGGTCACAGTTTTACATAGTTATATAGTAAAATGTTCAAACATCTTCTTCTCTGAAACTAATATAGCCAGAGCTTTGATATTTGGCATGGGGACATTTCTAGATGTCCTATACCAAAATTGTTCAAATGATTCAGGTCAGTTGCATAACTAGGTCACAGGAGCTAAAAATAGATTTTTTTCAATGAAAACTAAAACACAATCTTCTTGTCTGAAACTACAAGGGCCAGAGCGTAGATATTTGGCACCTAGCATCGCCTACAGGTCCTCTATCAAGTTTGTTCAAATTATGCTCCGTGGGTCAAATTGGCCCCGCTCCGGGGGTCACAGTTTAACATAGAGTTATATAGATAAACCGTCTTATTCTCTGACACTAATATGGCCAGAGCTTTTATATTTCGGTATGGTGACACTTTTAAATATTCTTTACATATTTTGTTCAAATTGTAATGGTCTGTTACATATCTAGGTCAGTCCTGGACATAAATCATTATCTCCATTTTTTTCAGCTATTCTCAGGTGAGCGAAATATGCCCCATGGGGCTCTTGTTTAAAAAAACTAATAAACGCTAATGTCACGAGCATTGTTAAAACAGGCTGAAACTAAGGTTTCTATAGGAGCTTTCTGGTTTACCACTTGACCCCTTATCAATGTATATACGCGTCTTTTGAAAAAAGTGTATCTGTGAAAAGTACACTTGTACTATGCAAACACTGAAGAGTCAAATTAGAAGGCTCCTAAAGGTGTTCTCTTATCAGGGTCTGCACTTTTTGCCATTTTGCAACACATTGATTAAACAAACCCGAAATGGATAACTCATATGTATGCAGTAAACCACTCTTATACAGTCCACTACCCCAATCAGTCGGATACGACTGATTGGGGTAGTCGACCGTATAAGAGTGGTTTACTGCATACATTGTACATAAGAGTTATCCGATTACCTCCCTTTAATACACAAAATGCCAACCTGAAATCCGGTCTGTTACATATCTAGGTCAGTCCTGGACATAAATCATTATCTCCATTTTTTTCAGCTATTCTCAGGTGAGCGAAATATGCCCCATGGGGCTCTTGTTTGAAAAAACTAATAAACGCTAATGTCACGAGCATTGTTAAAACAGGCTGAAACTAAGGTTTCTATAGGAGCTTTCTGGTTTACCACTTGACCCCTTATCAATGTATATACGCGTCTTTTGAAAAAAGTGTATCTGTGAAAAGTACACTTGTACTATGCAAACACCGAATAGTCAAATTAGAAGGCTCCTAAAGGTGTTCTCTTATCAGGGTCTGCACTTTTTGCCATTTTGCAACACATTGATTAAACCAACCCGAAATGGATAACTCATATGTATGCAGTAAACCACTCTTATACAGTCCACTACCCCAATCAGTCGGATACGACTGATTGGGGTAGTCGACCGTATAAGAGTGGTTTACTGCATACATTGTACATAAGAGTTATCCGATTACCTCCCTTTAATACACAAAATACCAACCTGAAATGGTCAAAATTGGACTAGACAAAATCGGAAACTGGAATTGTTCTTTGGAAATTTCAGGGAAGAAAGGGCTAAACTATGTTTTTTCCTTTGTACCTTTCAGGTTGATATGGTGTGTCGTAGCTATACTGACAATACTAAAACTACTAGAGTATCATTTTTGCTGCTCTGCTGGAAAGGAGAATTGAACGGGACTATCATTCCATGTACAGGTGAGTAAGCGAGTAACTAAATGAGCGAACGAGTGAGATGGTTGGGCGGGTGAATGAGTCTGGTTGTACGGCATTGCCACTCTGAATATCTTCTATAGCGCCGATGAATGATGACACGGCAACCAAAGTAAACAAGAGGGCATAAAGGCCCTTATAATCGCTCACCTGTTGTGCTGAAGCCTGGTAGCTTCACCTTTCTGTTTCACCCTTTTAATCTAAATCTATTTAAATGTGTATATAGCATGTAAACAATTAGGGAATACAACATCACAAGCCAGAGCTTAGATATTTGGCACATAGCATCGCCTACAAGTCCTCTATCAAATTGGCCCCGCTCGGGGGGTCATAGTTTTACATAGAGTTATATAGTGAAATTTTCAAACTTCTCTGAAACTAATATGGCCAGAGCTTTGATATTTGGCATAGTGACACTTCTAGATGTCCTTTACTAAATTTGTTTAAATGGTCCTGGTTGATTGAATATCTAGGTCACAGGAGCTAAAATATATTTTTTTCAATGAAAACTACAAGGGCCAGAGCTTAGATATCTGACAAATAGCATCGCCTACAGGTCCTCTATCAAGTTTGTTCAAATTATGCCCCTGGGGTCAAAATTGGCCCGCCCCGGGGATAACAGTTTAACATAGAGTTATATAGAGAAAAATTCGAACATCTTCTTCTCTGACTCTAATATGTCCAGAGCTTTTATATTCGGTATGGTGACACTTACATATTTTGTTAAAATTGTTCCGGTCTGTTACATATCTACGAGGGCTGTCCCAGTAAATCGTGGACCGGGCTTACTGTAGAAAAAGTTATTACCATATGAGCTTGAAATTTTCACGTATTTTATATACATATATTCTGAGTGTACACACCAAATTACAGCAAAATTTGTGTAAGTTTAACATTTCTGTACACAACATAAAACTGCTAACAGGGCTCCTATGTTCACTTTGCTTTATGTTTGTCTTGCGTATTGTTTTCTGTTTGGTGTGTGGGATTGCGTGTGTGTGTGTGTGTGTGTGTGTGTTTGTTTGTTATGGTATGGCTGTGTGTGTGTTCTGCTTTAGAGGTGGGTGTATTGTTTGTGTTGCGTTTCCTGCTTGAGTCTTCTTTCGTATTTATTTATATGCTTACGCGGCGCACGCTGGCGACGTCGACGACGTCATAGTCTTTCAAGTTTGAACGTCATCACAAAACACGTTTACTGCTTTCAAAGTACTCCCTGTTATGTGTAATACACTTGCGATGTCGCTTAACCCACTTCTGGTACACGTTGCTGAACCAACTAAGTACTGTCTAATGAACGATTAAATTGTTGAATTGTCTGCATCACTTCATTTGTCTTGAAAGTGGTTACCCCGAAGATGTGCTTTTAACTGTGAGAAGTACAAACAGTCTAGTGGTGCGAGGTCTGGTGAATATGACGGGTGGACAACTCTCTGAAAACCAAGTACATCGATTTCAAGCTGCGTCCTGCCAGCTGTATGGCTTGGAGCATTGTCTTGGTGAAAAATCACATTCTCGATGTTGTTGTACAGATCCGGACGCTTCTTTCGTAATGCGTTCATAACGGCAAATTGTCTGAAGTGAGACAAATGGTTTATTAAACCATTCACTTAGGACCAGGCTGCTTTTTACATGAACAACGGTTTCATTTAGTTTGGGTAAATTTGAATTTCGTTGCAATTTGATGCACACATGAAACTTAGCAGACAGTTGATTTACTTATTCCAGTACACTCGGCATCAGTTCTCACTGTCTTACGTCTATCTCCGTCAATGGCGTCTTTCGTAGCCTTAATGGTACCTACGTCCTTGTAGGGTTTACGTCCATGCTGTACACTTTCTGTCCATCCATCGCTAAACCTACTGCCGTGCCACTTGAACACAAGGCTCCTGGAAACACTACTGTATCTTTCTGTGCATTTTAGTTTCTAATATGTGTCTGTAGGCGTCAAGCCTGTCTTTACACAGAGCTGGATTGCCGTTCTGCGCGCTTTCTCTTCTTCCAACGTCGTCATGGTCACAAACGAGAAATGCTGACGAATGACATTCAAAAATGTGCGATTGTCATATAAATTACATCTGACGTTCGAAATCTTCTGTGAAAACGTCATAATGACGTCACGATAAGCAGACGATAATTTGTCGCGCTTAATTTTAATTTAACTGTAAAAATATCAATTTATTGAACGCACAGATAGCGATTTTCTATGCAATTTCTGGACTGCGCAGGATACACATCTTAGCCCTCTGACAAGAACTAAAAGGAAGGCAGGTCGGTGGTTTTGGTCCAATTTACTGTTTTGCAATGCATGAGATTAGCCGAAATCACCATCCTGAGATCATTTTCATCTCATTTCATCACCCTTCATTAACTCATCGGCGCTATATGACCTTTTTTGTGTCGCAGTGCCGTAAAAAAATACGAAAGACTCAAGCAGGAAACGTAACACAAACAATACACCCACCTCTCAAGCAGAACACACACACACAGTCATACCACAACAAACACACACACACACGCAATACAATTCGTACATCTACACACTAAATAGAAAACAACACGCAAGACAAACATAAAGCAAAGTGAATATAGGAGCCCGCCTTGGTACGGTCAGTAACAATCAATAATTAACTATAAATTAATTAATTATTAACAACCACTGGGGGGTTAAACCTGGGTTTAGGGGCGCCCAACCTCACACTTATCTCCTATATGCACCTATAAAGACGAACAGTGTACATAAAATATAAACCCTGTTCCACAACCTCACAATCAAAAAGACCGCCAGCACAGTGAGAAAATACATGTAAAACATTTAACAAAAATTCTATGACAAGATCATTAGTAACATGGGAAAGAATTAAACATTCAAGCCCGTGTTAAAAATAACCCACTATGGCAACGGTCAAATTGTACTCAAGCGACTAGTCTGTAGTTACGAGCAACTGTAAGACATGGAAGGGTCAAGGGTACGACAGAGAGGGAGGGAAAAAACAAAGCACGAAAATCCGACACAACTCTCCCGGTTAAGGACGGCTTTAGATATACATCATCATGTAGTGCTAAGCCCTGTCTGTCGTCGCACCCAACTCATCCAATCCCAACCATCCGGAGAATGGAGGGGGGGAGGGGGGGGGGGTATGGAATCACCCCAGCGTCGGCGTTGGTTTTTCATGGTTAAAGTTTTGGGGTAAGTGTTGTAATTGTAATGCACTAACACTACATGAAATATTTGCATTAGGAAGCTGATATTTGGAATGGAGGTGCTCTGTGGGTTGAACATTGATGTTGTGTAGTTAAAATGTAAATAAAAAAGTAAAATTTAGTCAAAATTTCACCTTTTGTGGACTTAGGTTTTTCGGTTGATTTATCATGGTTAAAGTTTTTGGGTAAGTGTTGTAATGCACTAATACTACATGAAATATTTGTATTAGGAAGCTGATATTTGGAATGAAGGTGACCTGTGGGTTGAACATTGATGTTGCGTAGTTAAAATTTAAATAAAAAAGTAAAATTTAGTCAAAATTTCACCTTTTGTGGACTTGGGTTTTTCGGTTGATTTCTCATGGTTCAAGTTTTGGGGTAAGTGTTGTAATGCACTAATACTACATGAAATATTTGTATTAGGAAGCTGATATTTGGAATGGAGGTGACCTGTGGGTTGAACATTGATGTTGCGTAGTTAAAATTTAAATAAAAAAAGTAAAATTTAGTCAAAATTTCACCTTTTGTGGACTTGGGTTTTTCGGTTGATTTCTCATGGTTAAAGTTTTGGGGTAAGTGTTGTAATGCACTAATACTACATGAAATATTTGTATTAGGAAGCTGATATTTGGAATGGAGGTGGCCTGTTGGTTGAACATTGATGTTTTGTAATTAAAATTAAAATTTATTTTTAAATTTAGTCAAAATTTTACCTGTTGTGGACTTGAGTTTTGGGACAGAAATTTCAAAGTTAGTTATGGAGTAAGTGTTGGAATGCACTTATACTACATGAACTATTTGCATTTATAAGCTGATATTTGGAATGGAGGTTCCCTGTGGCTTGAATATCAATGTACTGATACACTTTCTATTGATAGTTACCTATTTAAGAAAGGTTTAGTTAGGCGAGATTTGTTGTTCTCCGACAGCTCTTGTCTTTCACCTGTTTTATTGAAATTGAATGGCTGAAGCTATTTGCAGAATATTATGACGATTGAACGTCAGATAAATAAATTATAAGCAAAGTCCACGATTTACTGGGACAACCCTCGTAGGTTAGTCCTGGACTTAAATCATTATCTCCATTTTTTCAGCTAGTCTCAGGTGAGCGAAATATGCCCAATGGGGCTCTTGTTTCTGTTCTAGATGTTTTATGTGCTCTGTAGGTCTTGTTTATGTTCTGTTTATACTCTTTACTTATAGTTTTTAAAATGGTTTTATTTCTCTGTTTTATTTCTGTTAAGGTTCTTTTAGCTATATGATATTTGTTTATCATGGTATTGCAGCTTTTATTAAACCATGGTTTCCATTCCTTTTTATTTTTAGTTGTGGTATATTGTTTTGGTTCCCCAAAGTTTCTTGTACATGTGTTGTGAAACAGTAGTTGAATATCCTCAAACATATATCTATTTCTTCAGGAGTAACATTGTCATGTCTGCTAAGGTTTTCTAAGTACTCAATTATACGCTCGTATGTATGATTGTTTGGTCATCAACATTCTGTAAATATTTATGTTGTTTATTCTTATTCCATAACAGTTGGTGATTAATAATATGATTATCTTCTTCAGGGTTATTGCTGAGTCAGATTCATATGCAGCTCAATGGGGCTATGTACATCTGAATATAGACATGAAAATGGTTGTATATTTAAAGTTGTCACATACGTCATGAAATATATTTTACTTATAAGATAGTCTAGGGTACTTACTCCTTTACAGGTAAGCAGGTAAGTCCTGGTGAGGACTTGTCATTTTCAATTCTGCCATTTAGTATAAACATATCATTGGCTGCACATAATTCAAGTTGCTATTTACCATAATTATTGACTGTTTTATCTGTAGATTGTCTATTTTTGGGGATATTTAAGATATCAAGTTCTTGAGAGGATTTTTACTGTCTGTAAACATTTCTTCATTGCAAAATAAGTTGAAAATATACTCATCACATATAATGAAATCTTCTTTATCACCGGTTCTTGAATTGAAATCACTTAGCAGTAATATATTTTCATCATCAAAACCACCGACCTGCCTTCTTTTTAGTTCTTGGCAGAGGGGATAATCACGGTCTAATAAACAGAAACAATTCCCTATGACAATTAAGCCCCAGAACTGCGGCGGACGGAACAAGTTTATGCGATTAAAAATATCTGTTTGATAAATAACTACGGCCAGATTATTAAATATTTTACGGTGGTTTTTATCTAGTACTCTGCGTGACAATTAATGGGATATGACGAAAACATCTTCCTTAAATCATCTCATCAATCATCGGCGCTTTATGACCGAATTGTTGTCGCAATGGCGTAAAACCCAACTCATCACGTTTTACATATTTAATTCCAGGGGGAAAGTGCACTGTGTCGAACAAACAAGATCAACTTTATAATATATTTTTGGACGATGTTTATCTCAGTGAGGGTCGGCATGTTGATCATGGCACATCCGTAAGTACAGTGTTCCCTCCCTACAACAGCCCTCCAAACAACGACTCTCTGCTTACAACGACCCTTGCCTCAGCTCACTAAACAAGACAATTATTTCTAACGCTTTTACTGCTGCAATGTCGTCTTCTGTTGTTCTTTTCTCAAAGTTACATATGAGTGGGATTTATATAGAATAAATATATCCCGCCAAAACCTGTTTCCAGCGGTTTTGGAAAACTTGTTATTTTTCAATGAATATTCACAATGTCCAGTGTCTGCTGAGCGTGTTAAGTTAACAAACAGTTGTGAAATGCGGTGCCACGAATTACCAAACAAGAGCCGCATGCGGCTCTAAATCGCTCACCTGAGGAACTATTGTGTAATACTCAATGCAAAATGAAGTTTCTCATTGCATGGAACACGGTGGCCATCCCACGTGACCTTATGGTTCGGTTCGGCGAAGTTTTTTCCTGATTCAGGTAAAAAATGTAGCGATAAATTTCTTTATAAAGCACGGTTGATTGATTGATTGAGTTGGGTTTTACGGCACCGCGACACATGAAATGGTCATATGGCGCCGAATATATAAAGCACGGATCTACTCGAAAAAAAGGACCGTCTAAGAATGAAAATACACCCTCGGTGATAGCCATTTGGCTAAAAAACAGCGTAAATAAAAAGTTATTGAAGTCCGCGTAACTCGTAAGTCAGAAAAGTTTTATTCGGTCCGGTGCATTTTACAAAAGATACCCTAAAAAAGTTTTTGAAGCGACTTTCGTAGTACGATGTGGACTAAAGATAGGAGTCTTTCACATTGGCAAATCATTTGTGAACGATATTTGCAAAAGACTTAACTGTTCTGATTTTCTTTCGCAGAACACGTAGAATGACATATCGACCAGAAATCCCTTCTAGAACTCTTTATTTACGTTTTGTCTAGCAATACACACTTATTTTTTAAAGACCTTGTTCACTGGTATATTTTTGACAGTCTTTGAAAAGAGGCGTTATGCTGCAATTCTCGGCCATTTGAGAAAATGTTATTCCATCCTTTGAAATACGTATGAAAAACTCTTTTGAAAGTAGTGATATGGATTTGTCTTTGGTTGAAGAGACCAAAGTCGAATCTATACCACCTTGGACCATAAAACCACCCCAAGTTATTTTTGATCTAACTTGGCATAACAAAGACTGCACCAAGCTCACTTGAATACAAGTCTTTTCTAAATGAAATCCTTTCGGGATATGAAGACTATAACAAGTTTTTAACGATGGTTCAAAAGATGATGAGAAGGTTGCTGCAGCCTTTGTGACTGATAATACAGTTACAAAGTTTCGGCTACCTGACAACGTCTCCATATTTTCAGCGGAGATCAAGGCTTTTGACTTGGCTCTTGATTATGTTGCTGAAGATTCACATAGTAAACACATAATATTTTCGGATTCTCTTTCTGTTCTACAATCCTTGAGTAAATGTTCTACCAAAAATGCTCTTATTAAGAATAGTGTCTTAAAATATCATGAACTGTCGAACACTAAAGATGTAAAATTGTGTTGGATACCTGGTCATTGTTGTATTCAGGGCAGACTTTGCAGCAAAGTCTGCCTTGGCATTGCCTGAATCTGAAATGAAAATTCCTTTCTCCGATTTCAAACCCAAAATTACTAGTTATATTTTTAAAAAATGGCAGGAGTCTTGGAGTGAGGAAACTCACAACAAGATCGATGCTGTAAAACCTGTATTAGGTGAATCATTTACATCTTGCCGGACGGTTCTTAGAGATGAGGTAGTATTAGCAAGACTTAAAATTGGTCACTATTTTCTAACACACTCTTACTTAATTAAACGCGACGTTCAACCTGAATGTATATTTAAGAAATGAATTGCGTACTTCCGGTATTCATGAGCTGATGCAACTTCAATGCTTTTACTAGCCCGAAGGGCTTCTCGCTTTACTTTGCTAGTAAAAGCATTGGATTTGCATCAGTTCATGAATAACGGAAGTACGCAATTTATTTCTTATATTTATATTCCATTGTGAACCGAGAACTGTACATTACCGTACTAATAGACACTTTGGCCGATGCTTTGCGTTGCCAATCGTAGTAACGATCTCTATATATGGACTTAAAATAGTCCCAATCACATATAATAATTACTGGATAAAATTAGACTTTTAACCGGTAAACTTTCTCGTTTAAAAACACTTTTGAGACATTTAAAAGCACCTGAATTTACGAAATATTTGTATTATAAGCATCTTAAATTTAGGTTGCGTTTTTTAAAACCGAATTACTCACACGCCATTTTATTTTTATTTTGCGGATTGTAGCAACAATTTTCCACATGTACACTGAAAAAGCAGCGTTTCAGTAGTAGTGGAGTGTTTATGTTTACCTTAACAGGTATCGTTCCCCATTGATAAACCTGAAAGTAGGTCCTAACTGGGTCAGTATTATTCCGCGTTAAAAAACACGCCTACCATATTGACTTCTGTATCTGTTTGAAAGTGATCAGTATGGCGGACCTAAACCAGCCGGGTAGAACTGGATTTGAAATGACCATTCATCGAAATATGCGATCTGGCTCTTGCGAGGCAAAGATTTTATCATGTTGACTCCATGAGCCAACTGTTTAACCCAGTCTGTTATGATGACATAATTTCCTTACTGAAAGAGGTAAATCTTTATCACAAAATTTGATTCAACTACCAATACCAGAATTTCATTTCACTACCTATTCAAATTTTGTTTTCAATAAATCATATTTGTAATCTATCCAAGCATTTATTATTTAAATTGATATTCGTACTTAAATTAGTTATAGCCCAATTACTTATAAATCTTCAGACAAATCTTACTAATTTTCATTTACATAAAACTTTGTATTTCGGCGCTATATGACCTTATTGTGTCGCGGTGCCGTTAAACCAAACTTTCTCTCTCTCTGAACTGAACTGAATCTAGACGGTTTGCGAATATTTACCATAGGACATGATCATCGGTAGAATATTATTTACAGCATACAACACAACGTTACAACGCCTCTTGATTATCATGGACATACAGTCTGGCTCCGAATCACTTCAAACCAGAGTGGCAGATGCTTTTATATCTCAATTTTAAACATAGCCAACCCACCACGTAATTAACCATTACGTTTTAAACACAGGCCTACTAGTAACAATAGTACAGATATTTCGCTGTAAGCACGATAACGCGGCGTCTGATCTGGATCCAAGTTGTTAGCAAATATTACCGCCCTCAGGACGGTAAGGGTCAAGTTACACTGCGGCTGATCTGGATACAAACTTTTCATATAAAATCTGATCTCTTATGGGGTCATTTCACCGAGCACGACCTTGAAAAGTCACACGCGACCACGCGCGACCTTGATCGCAGCTCGGTTTTCTCGTAGTCGCGGGCAAAAACCGCACGACCTACCACATTATTTTCTGTGTACGCTCTATGTTCGATGTTAGCTCGTTTGACCTTCGATGTGTAAGCTCTACCTTCGTCCTATACGCTCTACAAACGCTCTATATACGCTCTACCTACGACAATCCACTCGATCTGAAGCGATCTTGACCCGACCAAGACTCGTTCTGTTTGATCAGTCTGCGACTTTGCCTCAACCTCTCGACGATCTATCCTCGAAAACACGCGACCTCGGCCGACCAAGACTTATGCCCGGCCGATCTAGCTACGTACGAGTTGCAATGTATCCTCGATCAATACGACTTAGATGCGATCTCGAACGTTCTAGCCTCGCTCAGAAAACCAATCCTCGATCTTTTCTCGACAGAGTCTCGCTCGAGCTACGCGCAAATTCGTTATGGTCGCATGGATTTGCGCGCGACCCTTTGCGATCTCAATAAAAGGTCTCGCGATCGTTGGACGACCTTCAGTTTTTGACCAGTTTCCGAAAGGAAATCATGGACCAAATCGATATGCATTTGATATTGGTTCGGTTCGGAGCAAGTCGGCAGTGACGGGAATGGCCTATCGCTGTTCGTAGACTCCAGATATTTGGTCCGATCTTATCAGGGGTCCTCAACATTATCTGAAGTTTTGATTATATTTACTTTTTTATCCAAACTAAACCAATACAACCCATATCACACCATAACTGGATAAACATTTAAAAAAGCACCCCGAAAAAATACAAAAAACTTGAATTAATACCAAAAAATATTTAAGTATTCCTATACCCAATAACCCGTTTCTAGATTTGAAGACAAGTGACCACTTAAAGTAAATTGAACGTGAAGTAGATTGCTCCTTAAGGCGTATGTGGTCACTATTGTGGGAGGAAACCGGGGTATTCGGAGAAACTCCACTTGTTCGGATGGGCGACCACTGCCGGTATCGAGCTCGGACCGCATTAGTGAGAAACATGTGCGCTAACCACTGCGCTGCCCATACAGTTTGACTCTGATATTTAGGGATTTTTTTGGGCGGGGGTTGTTGAATTTTTCTTATTTTTTCTCTATTGTTTTTTTGTCTTTTTTACCCTTTCACTGCCAATATGACGGAACTACCCATCTTACACTGTCGCTGCCTTATAATATCGGCTTATATTTGTCACCCTCTTTAACTTTTGAAATATCAGTGTTATGCGTTTTGGACTTAGGAAACATTGATATGAGTGTCAAATAGTTTGGATTATATTCAAACACCGCATTACAATGTACGAGGCGTCTGAGCAGGATCCAACATGTTTGAGAATGTCGATGTTGGCGGCATTGGCAATGATAGGGTTAATCTTTTGATTTTATTCATGAATCAAAGAAACAAGTGTACAATAAACCAAGATTTATTAAAAATTTAATATATTTACGCAAAAAATACATTATTTATAATATTTGCAAAGGATTACATTAATGTACTCATAGTTACTTTATTTTTTGAAGCTTAAGCGTACATAGGTCGCACCTTAATCCTTCCATCTCGATCCAATCATGCCAATAGAAATAATATGGAGCGTACGGGGCTAGGGAAAGTCTTGGACAGGTCGCGTGGAGCGAGGCTTGATCGCAAAAGAGCGAAGCTAGATCACACGGATCGAGCAACACGACCATGCGCGCGATCAGTTCTTGCTCGAGTAGACTGAGCATCGCTCACCCCCGCTCTAGTTTCGATCGTCCCTCGACGAATACGTTCTTTCCTCGACCATGCTCGCTCTTTCGACGCTCTCCGCGCGACTTTTAGGTCGAGGCTCGGTTTTTTGACATGTCAAAAACAGAGCTACGATCTATTTTTCCGCGAGACCAATCCTCGACCATGTGCGACCACAAGAGACCAAGGTTCGACTAACCCTCGGTCATCCGTCGACTACGTGCGACCTGGGGCGACCAAGCCACGGTCTGAGATCGCAGCTCAGTCTTCCGGGAAGATTTCTTGGTGAAATGACCCCTTTATGTACCTGTAAACACCTTTTTTATGGTGATGTAATTTACAGATTTCGTAAGATTCTTGGACATATGCATTTTCAAAACATGTTTGTGAAACGTATTAGATCTTTCCTCAAAAAAGATTATGATCCAACCATAATGTTGTGCACTTCACGTTTGGTTATCGATCAATCTACAATTGATAACTATGCTGTACGAGGGACTAGGTAAAAGACTGGCGCGTGACAAGCATAAAGCAAATAAGAACAACTTGACAGGCAGAGGCAGGCGTCGGTTAGATTATTAGGGGGCCTCCGTGGCCTAGTGGTATAGTCACTGTGACTTACATCACTAAGCTCCTCACCGCTGTGATTTCGAATCCCAGTAGGGTCGTTCGGATTTTTCATGTGGGAAAGCCTTCCAGCTGGCTTGCGGAAGGTCGGTGGTTCTACCCAGTTGCCGATTTGTGCCTGTTACAGTGCATAAAGGACTTCTGTGGTCTTCCTCCACCTGTGATTAACTGGACGTCGCGATATGACTGAAATACTGTTGAAAGCGACGTAAAATCAAAAACAAACAAACAAAAACAAATTGACAGGCGTTGGTTAGATTATATAGTGGCCAACGGGCCGTGACCTACCTGGATGATACCTGGTCGATCTAATATGGGTGATGGTGTGTTACACAGGGTTTGCAGAATTTAATCTGGTTATCACTGTTGATTATATATAATTACGAAAGAATAATTACAAACTGACGAGATTTTGTTTTTGATAATGAACAATTGAAAAAAAAATTAAATAAAAAAAAAATTCTTAATTTTTTTTTTATTATTAAAAATCCCTAGGTCAATTATACCTAAATAGTAAATGTAATAGCTAATTATTTTCGATATGGCAAACCACATAATTTTGCTAATGATAAGATAGCGAACATTGATAGGCAGGCAATCAATAGGGAGTGCAGACGAGCATTAAACTAAGAACAACTTGGCAGGCATAAAGCAAATAAGAACAAATTGACAGGCGTTGGTTAGATTATATAGTGGCCAACGGGCCGTGACCTACCTGGCTGATACCTGGTCGATATGGGTGATTGTGTGTTGCACAGGGTTTGCAGAATTTAATCTGGTAATCACTGTTGACGACAGATTGATGAGGGGTGATGCGATAAAATGATGCTTTCAGGAAGATGATTTCGGCTAATACAAGAGCCCCATGAGGCATATTTCGCTCACCTGAGAATGGCTGACAAAAATGGAGCTAATGATTTATGTCCAGGACTGACTTAGATATGCAACAGACCGGAACAATTTGAACAAAATATGTAAAGTATATTTAAAAGTGTCACCATACCGAATATAAAAGCTCTGGCCATATTAGTGTCAGAGAAGAAGTTTGAAATTTTCTCTTTATAACTCTATGTAAAACTGTGACCCCCGGGGCAGGGCCAATTTCTACCCCATGGGGCGTAATTTGAACAAACTTGATAGAGGACCTGTAGATGATGATATGTGCTACATATCTAAGCTCTGGCCATTGTAGTTTCAGACAAGAAGATTTTTTAAGTTTTCATTGAAAAAAAATCTATTTTTAGCTCCTGTGACCTAGTTATGCAACCGACCAGAACTATTTGAACAATTTTGGTATAGGACATCGAGAAGTGTCACCATGCCAAATATCTAAGCTCTGGCCACATTAGTTTTAGAGAAGAATAGGTTCGAAAATTTCACAATACATGTATAACTCTATGTAAAACTGTGACCCCCGGGGCGGGGCCAAATTTGGCCCTAGGGGCATAATTTGTACAAACTTGTTAGAAGACCTGTTGTTGATGCTTTATGCCAAATATCTTAGCTCTGGCCCTTGCAGTGTTTGACAAGAAGATTTTTTAAGATTATCTTATTTGTTCACTTTGGTTGCCATGGCAACCAGAGTTCTGCATTGTTTTTAATTCTTTGAACAATTTGAAAGAACTTGACCCAAGGAACAGTTCTATAAAGTTTGGTTGAATTCTGTCCAGCGGTATAGGAGGAGATGTCATTTGAACCAATTGTTAACGACGGACACAGGGCCATCCCAATAGCTCACCTTGAGCATTTGGCTCAGGTGAGCTAATTAATCAAAGGTATACCATTCTAAGACAGTACATTTAACATCGACATCTACACGAGCTCATTTTACGCCTGTCTCGTATTTTGCTTATAGTTTCGAGTCACACCAAACGCCGGGTAACCCGGCCTCGGATGGCTCCAAACCGTTTACAAACCGTATTAAAATAAGTATTCAGATCTGGCAAAAATATGTCTGTTTCTACATTTACTGCAATTTTTTTCTGCTTGATTCGATAAAATAATAACGTCTTCTTCACTGCACCATGTTTGTTATTCAGGTTCCTGTTACGCGCAAATATTACGAAGCCTTTTACGTCAGGTTCCTTCCTGTTACGTACAAATATGACAGGTTCCTGTTATGTGCATTTTGTACTTCAGGTAGGGGTTACGTGCAAAAACAACGGTTCCATCGTCTATGATGTCATTTGCAATAACGGTACATTTCTGGAAGAGCCACCTATCGATTGCCCTAAAGGTAAAACGTCGAAATACTTGTATGCATATGTTTTATAATTAATATCTTACATATCCTAGCAGATGTAGCTAAAAGCAGGCTGATATTTAAGCAGAATGCATTCTGCTTTACCGTCAGTCTGCTTTGTATTTTATGTGTCTTCAAACAAACTAACAGCATTCTCACGTGGTTCTGGGGCATGCCACAGGAACACAAGAAATGGGACAGACTGTTTAAACCTTGCATGCTTGAAAGAGGCGACTAAATATAACTCATCATAAACTGTTATCGAGTGCCAGAGGTAAAACGTTGACACGTTTGCATGATCAATTACTTCATAGATATGCATTTTACGTCCTTATATGTACCTCAACTTAATATTTACGACAAGAAATAGTGTATATATCTTAGCAGATGGTCGCTTAAATCAATTATTGAGTTGGGTTTTAAGGCACAGCGGCGCATGAATGGTCATATGGCGCTTTTAATCAAACAGAATATACAGCATACCGTAATTTCCGGCAATTAGCCCGCACCTTTAGATAGCCCGCTACCGGCATATTGCCCGCAGAAAACTTAAAACTTAAAAAAGTTTCGGCAAATAACCCGCACCGATTGACGGACACGAGCCCCCCGGACACGAGACCCCCCCCCCGGCCGATTTTGCGCGGGCGGACACGAGCCCCCCCCCCCCCCCCCCCCCCCGTCTGTTTTACGCGGGCGGACATAAGCCCCCCTAGTCGGACAGATAATTAACTGCAAATTATTAATTGTTTCATTTTAATCATGATACATCTTAGGAAAAAGATAATGATGATAGATCTAATCATTTATATTGTCAACTTGATTGCACAATAGTGACAAAATAAGATCATCGTTGCCTATTAGCGAATCAAACTGTCGGTAACACTTTGATGTTACATGGAATTAATTGTTTAATTGACTCTCTTTACTGACGAAACACCGCCAGTGAAACGTGTACGCTTGATAGATTGATAGAATCTATTGTCCTTATAATTATAAGTTAAATGTATTGTTTGTGTCTCATAGTTCTCAAACATATCAAAGTTCTCAAACATTTGGGGTTAAAAGCACAATATATAAAGTGCAATTATGACAAAATAACACTTAAAAACACGTTTTGAAGTTTTAAATCTAAATTTTTACACAATAAACATGTTTCTTATCATACGGTGGGTCAGGTAACTGTGCGCTCATGTCCGCACGCGCAAAACAGGCGGGGGGCTCGTGTCCGCCCGCGCAAAATCGGCCGGGGGGGGGGGGGGGAGCTCATGTCCGCTTACCAACCGCACCGTCTATATGCCCGCACCCATATTGTGAAACTTACTTAAGATTCACCGCTATAAAGAGTAATATGGACCAACTTCCGATCATTATCAACGTTAAGTGCTGGATAGTCCTTAGCATTATTCTATGCTATGCTTTATTCGGATCTCTATTTTACTGAAAACGGTGACATATGAAAACAGAGTGGATCAAAATGGTTGTATTTGTTGTGAATACATCTAGACATTGTCGGGTATGATCAGTTTTCATCTCATTCGCGGTTTGATAAACCCGTGAAAACTTACTCAATGCAGCCCGTTTGCTGTTAGAGAAGGTTGTCAGATACAGCGTGATGCTGCTACTACCTCCTTCATCAGGTGGGGCCATACTCATTGGACGTTTCGGCACTGTCCCACGACGTCCTCCTATGGTGTGCCGACCGGAGGTGATCAGTCTCCGGCCAAGAGATAGTACGCCTCTGCTACTTTCCTCGTCTGCAAGGTTTCGATGGTCAGTCGCTAGTCATCTGAACTGTGTCCCCCTATCCACTGCTCCTCTCTCTTCCGCCATAACCACAATGAAGCAGACTCTGTTTCCCGGGCAATAATCGAGATGGCCCGTTTACGGACCTGTCCTGTGACCCCCAGTCTACTGAAAGTGCGCTACAGTGATTGCGCGGGGAACAATACAGCATTGGCGATTGTATTGGTTGTATTGTTCTTCATGGACCCCTATTGTATTTTGTGTTTGTTCATGCACTAAATTTAATCATTTACCTGTTAACCGCGACTTATTGCAAACAGTTTTGACCCTGTTTAACCGCAGATAATCCAAACCCAGGATCCAAATCGTTTCTCATTCGTATAAATGTAATTTCCTTGGTAAAGAGGTATGGCAAATGTGTTTAGTAATGCTAACATATATTTGAATTTCCTCTCTGTCTTTTTCACAACTTAAAAGAAACGGTAACATTTAGCTCCTCGTTACACAAGCTCTATCATTTGATTTTTTCTGCAATCCCGATGGTTAAAAAGATTCGTCATATAGCCTGCTCCGTGAGATAGCCCGCATGCACCTTCTTGACCGTTGATAGCCCGCGGGCTTATTGCCGGAAATTACGGTAATGCGTCTTAAGGCGCAATTTGCTTAGCATTCAATCTGCTCCGAGTTATCACATGCCTTTTAGCTAGACAATAGACATGGGCTATATCACTGGTCAATACAATTTCTAACTTAAATCTTCTAAAAAGTTTAGTCAGTTGTTATAAAATATGGGGTCTCCCATAGAAAACAACTTCCGTTTTCTATAATCAATAAAAGTACACATTGAACAGTCGCTAATGATGTGAGGTACCCGATGAAAGCGATCGCATTGAGAGATGTAAATTGCAATAGTTGGTTTTTATTTGTTCAAAGTTTAGTCCTTTTTTCAATGCAAAGTGAGATATTTTGAAAATTTACATTGTAAACGGACGATTGTACACAATCTGCTAAATATTGTGCGGCTTTGTAGCTCACCTGGCACGTAGTATGGTCCTTTTTCTAAGTTGTTCAAATAGTTCCGGTCCGTTGCATAGCTAGGTCACAGGGGCTAAAAATAGATTTTTTCAATGAAAACTTAAAAAACCACAGTACCCTGAGCTTAGATATTTTGCACAAAGCATTGTCTTCAGGTCCTCTATCAAGATTGTTCAAATTATGTCCCTGGGGTAGAAAATGACCCCGCCCCGGGGGTCGTAATTTTACATAGAGTTATATAGTGAAATCTTCAAACATCGTTATCTCTGCAACTAATCTGGTCAGAGCTTTGAAATTTTGCACGGTGACACTTCTAGAAGCCCTTTACCAAAGTTGTAAATATGGTTTCAGTCCGTTGCATATCTAAGTCACAGGAGCTAAAAATAGATTTTTTTCAGTGAAAACTTTTACAATCTTCTTGTCTGAAACCCCAATACCCTGAGCTTAGATATTTTGCATAAAGCAGCATCTACAGGTCCTCTATCAAGATTGTTCAAATTATGCCCCTTGGGTCAAAACTGCCAAGGCCCTAGGGGTCGCAGTTTCACATAGAAGTTCATCAGCAACCTATTTGAAATTATGTCTCTGGGGTAAAAATGATAACACCCCAGGGTCATGTGACCCTTGTGTTCATTTTTCCAGGTGAGCGATATTTAGGCCTGCATGGGCCTCTTGTTATTGCTTGCTACTTTTTCAACATTGTTTGCCAACTGTTGAAACAAGAGGCCCTTGGCCCATATTTCGCTCACCTGAGAAAAGGTGATAAAGTTGCGAGAATGATTTATGATCCAGGACAGGGTCATTATTTGCGCCAAGGGGAAATATTTGAATAATCTTGATAGTTGCCTTGTAGATGATGCTTCGTGCAAACTATCTCAGCTCTGTGACTAGTGTTTCAGACAAGAAAATTGTTTAAGGTTTCATTGACAACAAATGTTTTTATTAGCTTCTGTGACCTGGATATACAACTGACCGAAACCATTTCTTCAATATTGGTCAGGGTAATCTAGAAGTGTCACCATACTAAATCTCTAAGCTCTGGCCACACCAGTTTCAAAGAAGAAACTATTTTGACCCCAGGAACATCATTTGAAAAAGTTTGATAGTGGTAGATGATTCCAGCCATTACTGGAAATTTCATTTTCGTCAATATCTCAGAAAGTATGCACGGTATCAAAACAATGTTGGAGTCTACCCCACTGTTTAGAGGGGTAAATAATCAGATTAAGACATTTTCGTAAAGATCGCATAACAACTTTGTGCTGAAAAAGGCATATTAGCTCGCCATTACTAAAACACTTGTTTTTGTCAATATATCAGTACCTCTGCATGGTATGCTTCAATTTTCTTCTTCAAAGTCGCTCAAAAGTGGTAAAAAAAATTGCAAAATATGAAAAGAAGAACCGCCATTATTGATGTCACAATCGAGCATACGTTCTCCTGTTGCCGTTTGTCTTGGGTATATAAATTATAAGAGCCTTGAAAGAATGATCCCACATCAGTTATATTTAGAATTCTAAGGTACCGTTAATTTGACAGTTTATATATCTTTATATTTATTCCTGAATTCCATTACTCCTTGCGGTAGGCGACAGCTATATGCGGTCGTGCTGAAATATTTACCTAACCGAACTTAAAAAAAAAGCTGACAACCGCTCAAAAACGGGCGGACGTGGTCCAGTGGTAGCACACTCAACTACGATGCCAGGGGTTATGAGTTCGATCCCCCGGACCAAGTCCTTCGGATGATACTTTATAAAAACAGAGGTCCGATGTATCAGGGCTTTACACTGTGCATCTAAAAGAACCAGATAACTCTGACAGTAATAATAGAATGGCATCGCTCCTGGACTTTCGGATGTTAACAACCCACTGATTTTCACGGATCTCGGAAATCTAAATAAAAAGTGAACAAAACACGGCAATCTATTTTGAGAATTAACAAACCACGGTTTTATGGTCGGAAATTTAACAAAACACGGAAATCTTATTTTTAGAATTAACAAACCACGGAAATATGCCAAACACGGAAATCTGATCGGAAATTGACGTCGCGTTTTTATGACGTCATTAGAACGCATTTTTCAGCGTCATAGCTACATAGCAACATAATAATGGCGTACTTAAACAGATGGGGATAGAAAAGCCTGAAAAGGAAAATCCAATGGCCGTAAACCGGCAATCGCCTCTTTCAACATCCGATGTTTATCATTTATTTCTATACATCCAATGTACCTCAAAAGTGGTACCTTTTCGGCCAAAGGGATGCGAAGTGTACGTTTATCGGCTGGACAATTCGTAAGAAATTAATGATTGGGTCGCAGATGGCCACTGCTTGTCCAGCGAGGGAACACGGAAAGTCCTTGGACGATCAGGCCCAATAATAAAAAAAACAACTAGATCTATTATCTCCTTTAAAGAACGGAGGGAAAGAAGAGGTTCACCGATAAACGGTTCCGGAAAGAACGGAGGGAAAGAAGAGGTTCACCGATAAACGGTTCCGGAAAGAAGTGTATATCTCGGAACAGTATCCCACAACTATTGTCATTCATTATATTGGAGACGAGAGCCTGTCCGTACCGAGATCGCACGGAAAAAGCTTAAAGCAGACAAAAATATGAGCGCGGATCTGACAAAAGGGGGCTTATGGCAATTTTTTTCGATTTTTACTTTTTTGCATTTTCTGAAAGTATATTCAGTTTTATCCCCTGCCGAAAGGCAGAGGGATACTGTTTTAGGTCTGTCCGTCCGGCTGTCCGTCACGTTGTCCGTGCGCAACTGTATCTCTGAAACCGATGAACAGATTTAAATGAAACTTGGTATAGTTATTTGTCATCATCAGAGCACCGTGGGAAATTTATTTTTTTCAGAAAATTTTAGGAATTTATGAGTTATCTGCCCTTTTTGTGTTAAAAATGCCATATTTAACAGTTTTTACACTCTAGCAACTACAGTATTCAACATATTTTGTTTATACTTGCACACAATGTCTATAAGTACAAGTTCTTGAAGGTGTGCAATTATTGTCAAAAAAGAATACTTGTGACAAGAGTTATCTGCCCTTGATGTACTTAGAAATGCTAGAAAATGATTTATTTTGATATTGTTTACATACTAGTGTCTATAAATATGCACGGATTTTGATAAAAACTTTCTTGAACTATGTATGGCTATAAGTTTTCAAATGAATTTGATTATTGTTGAAATCAGAGAAATAAGTCATGAGTTATCTGCCCTTGATAAGTAAAAAAAAGCCATATTTAACAGTTTTTACTCTCTATCAACTACAGTTTTTAATGGATTTGAATTATACTTGCACACAATGTACCATTCTTGAAGATGTGCACTTCTTGTCAACCATATGATACTTGTGGCAAGAGTTATCTGCCCTTGATGTACTTAGAAATGCTAGAAAATACTTTATTTTAATATTGTTTACATACTAGTATCTATAAATAAGAATGGATTTTGATAAAAAAAATTCTTAAACTATGTATGGCTATTAGTTTTCAAATAATTTTGATTATTTTGAAAACGGAGAAACTAGTCAACAGTTATCTGCCCTTGATGAGTCGAAAAAAACATATTTAACAGATTTTACCATCTAGAAACTACAGTCTTTAATGGATTTTGATTTAACTTACACAAGATGTATATAAATATAAGTTCTTGAAGGGGTGCAATTATTGTCAAAAAAGGATACTTTGTGGCAAGAGTTATCTGCCCTTTATGTACTTAGTAATGCTACACAAGGCTTTATTGTTTACATGCTAGTGTGTACAAATGTGAATGGATTTTTAAAAAAAAAATTAAAACATATATGGCTATTATTGCTAGAATGAGTTCAATTATTGTCGAAAATATGCAATTTAGTCAAATATGCAATTTAGTCGAGAGTAATCTGCCCTTGATGAGTTAAAAATGTCATATATAACAGTGTTTACACTCTAGTAACTTCAGTTTTAAACAGTTTTATAAATACATGCATAGAATGTATATAATAAGTATAATTTCTTGAAAGGATGGAATTATTGTCAAAACAAGATACTTGTGGCAAGAGTTATCTGCCCTCTATGTACACATGATCTTTGAAATGTTTTATTTTAGTACAGTTTACGCGCTAGTATGGACAAATGTGAATAATTTTTTATAAAAACTTTATTATAGATCTACTTTTAAAGTTTAAAGTATAAATACATAGCCATTAGTTTGCAAATGTCTTCATTTATTGTCGAAAACGGACAAAATTGTCAAGAGTGTTACACCCTTGATGAGTTGAAAATGCCATGTTTAACAGTGTTTGCACTCTAGTAAATTCTACAGTTCTGAATTTATTTTGATAATACTTGCACACAATTATAAGTTCTTGAAAGTGTTTAATTAATGTTGAAATTTAATCAAGAGTTACGTGCCCCTGTCATACTCAGATTTGCTACAAATATTTTAGTATTGTTTAGGCTCTAACATGTACAAAATTGAATGGACTTTTTATAAAACTTTGTAAAAAGCTTTTGAATGTTGATCTTTAAAGACAGGTGATCACCATTTGCCCCTTCCTCCCTCAATAAAGTTTGCCACTTTCTTCTCGACAATCGCTGCGGCAGGGGATATCAGCTCTAAGGTGCTTGTTTAATTAAAATCTGAAAGATTTTTTCAAATATATTGATTTTTAACAAATTTACGTCGATTTTCGTACACCAATCAATAGGTAAACACAAAAATAGACCACAACGTCATGACGTCAAAAGTAAGGAAAGAACGTCGTTACAATACTCAGCATTATTGCTTTACTATTTGAACTAAGGACGTTATTCTTAATCCTTATCCGATCGATCGTGACCATAACACCTACACAGGCAAAGAGATTGGGATCTAATTGAAACGCCGAGTAACTCAGCGTCTGATTCGCATCCAAGCTGTTTGACTATATTTTACCAACTTTGAGCGACCTTGAAAATTGAATTAGATAAGATATTTAGCGAGCGTCAATTTATCGACTGGATAAGGGTTAATTACAACATAGTCGAGGTCGATGGAAGGGTGTAAGAAGAGACAAAGATACAGATAGAGTGGGACAGACAGGTAGACATACAGAGGGCTAGGTAGACATAGACAGACAAACAGAGAGAGAGAGAGAGAGAGTGGGGAGATGTATTAGATCTAATACATGTACAACAAGCGAAATGGAAAATGGAGACAGGTTCATATTTCATTTTTACTGTGCACATTATGGAACAGGACATGTGAAGTATATGTGCTGCCTTAGTCACATAGGGTCGTACAGCAGCGTACATATTATTATTGTAAGTATTATTATTATGTACAGATAGGCCTAGCTCTCTAGTAATAGTCCTGTTGGAAACTTCACATTTGGCAACACGTCCCCGAAGACGCTGTTGTCACCTGGCGTGTGGATGGTCGACTCCCAAGGCCACTACCTCTGGAACGTCAGCACTTAATTTGAAGTACATATACTGGAAATGCCTGAAAAAAAGCGAAAAACTTGTCAAATCAAATGGTCAGAATAGGACTTGAATCAGCTGCTTATATTTGTTTACACTTTTTGCATTACTTATATACTCTATGTCATACCGGTACATGTACTTTTGACATACAAGATTAAATTCATATGAGAAACAGTGTAACTGGGCTATTTATCTAGAGTCAAACAGTTCACAAACACATGTACACGGCATAGTTTTATTTTAGACCCAAGTTTAAGCATCGTACTATCATAATTTGGACAACGGCGACCTCTACATAAATCGGTAATTTCATTGTAAATATAAAGCCCCGTTCTCACTGTCACGGTGCATGCTGGTCCACTCCCGATACGCCCCGGTAAAGATAGCCGGTGAACCGGGATAAACCGGAACATTATTTTACGAAAAAAATGCGTTCTCATATTCCCGATGTCTCGTCCGATAAATCACCGGTTGTGAAGCCGGATCTCCCCAGAATATCCCGATTAATTCTGTTATAATTACGGTGCTGGGTTGGCCTGTTCCTGGTTAATCCCGGTGTAACCCGCCAGTGGTATCCCGATGACCATCGGTATCGTCCCGTTCTACCCCGGTTGTTCACCGGTGACGCGCCGACGTTACCCGGTGTTCGCCGGAAAGTACATGAACTGGAGAAAGCGTGGATCAGCATCAGTTCTCTTTTGTCTATCTGGGTAAATGAGGTGTAATGCATACGCAAAGCAATACAAGTAGATCATTATAATGTTGTGCGCTGTTAAAGGTTCGTTTAAATTTGAGTGACAATAAGTTTGCCCGTCGTCTGATCTGGTTCCATACTGTTTGTAGTGGACATAAAGGCTCTCTAAAGGACGAAGCCATTTATTTAGAAGAACAAATTCTTCGTTTAATTGTTACTGTATATACAATAGAGCAGACGAAACTATTTCCTATTTAAACGTCGAACCGCAAACAAAAGAAAGAAAAGATGTAGAACATTGCATTTTTTCTATAAAAATGTCTATGCTCGCCAACACCCTGGTTGTTCACGATAGAGACCAGGACCTGCCCCGGATGTGCCGGTAAAGCTCCGGATGCTGACTGCCGGTCTGAGCCGGTTCAATCTGGAAATTCCTGGTCGTCCCCGGTGCCGCCATGGTTGTACAACCGGTGACCCCAGGCGCGCCCAACTGGGACCCCGGGGCCATATCCGGGACAGTGAGAACCTAGATATGTCTGTGTTTTATACGTGTACGGCATTACCGGGTTCAAAGTTTTAAAGTACATATACATGTAAGTAGAAGTGATTTTCTGCATTTACCTGTGCAGTTATCAGCGAGGTGGGTACATGTTGGAACAATTGGATCATCCTTGGCATAGTTCTCTAACACCCAGTCAAGCATGGTGTTGACGGCATTGGGTCCATTATCACAGAGCCATTCTTTCCGATCGACTCTTGTTCGTTCAGTAGGAAATTATCAAATAGCCCACCATGTATTTTCCGAAGGGAAGAGCTCATTTGTCTTCCATAATGTGTTACTTTTTGGCTGCAGTAAAAAGTTACATGGAAATAGATTGTTCCATCTCCACTACCCTCATCTGCACGCTCTATAGACACTTGTTATATAGACCACGCTCTAACTTGGCAGCATTGTAGATGTAGGTGCCAGGCTGTCCAAAAACTCCTCCAATGTTTCTGGATCCTGAAAACAAAGTAGACTATTTAAGAATGACAGCAATCCATAGATTTTTATTTTCAAGATAAACCATAATTAATTTTTTTAATGTAATAGAAATAGAACCTAGACGCGCGTCATGAAATTTAAAAACCTGTAAAATACGGGAGCATGATAAATGAAATAAAGCTCGAGATCTCTGAAAAATATATAGAGCTCTAGTTCCTTTAAGGCGCGCCGATAATCTAGAGTCTGCCCTAAAAGCAAATCAATAACACGTTTCGTAACGGGTAACGGCCCATAGGAAGCAAAATTTGATTGGTGGAGGGGGGGCACACTTCTTCCTTATATTGTCCACTCCACATTGTCCGTTAACTTTTCCTGTTAGCGCTCACCCACCTTCATTTATTTACCGATTTTGATTAAACTTCCTACAAATATTCCATACCACAATAGCTCGGACGAGTTCGCGTTTCAGACGTTGGCGGCTATTTTTAGCAGAGTTATGCCCCTTTATTGTCAAAAATGGGCATTTTTAAAAAAAAAAACAGAACTTTTTTTTTAATTATTCAATTGATTTCAAATTTGATATGGTGATACAATGAATGAAGTTACCTAACATATATTACGGGTTTTTGGCTTGACTTCGTATTTTCAGAGTTATGCCCCTTTACATAATTTTTTAACAATATATTCTTTCCTGATAATAATTTTACTTACATTTTGTCTATTGTAACCAAATTTCATATTTATCTTTCTCATCATGCAGGGAAGGCACCTGTGAATTTTGGTTTCTGTTAAATTATTTTTCTATGAGTTATGCCCCTTTACATCCTTAAAATTTAAAATAAGCCACACTTCGTCCGTTAACTTTTCTTCTTAGCGCTCTCTCACCTTCATTTATTGACCGATTTTGATTAAACTTCCTACAAATATTTCATACCACAATAGTTTGGACGAGTTCGCGTTTCAGACGTTGGCGACTATTTTTAGCAGAGTTATGCCCCTTTATTGTCAAAAATGGGCATTTTTTAAAAAAAAACCAGAACTTTTTTATTTTTGATTCAATTGATTTCAAATTTGATATGGTGATACAATGAATGAAGTGACTTAATATATATTACGCCAATACGGGTTTTTGGTTTGACTCTGTATTTTCAGAGTTATGCCCCTTCACACAAATTTTTTAACAATATATTGTTTCCTGATAATAATTTTACTTACATTTTGTCTATTGTAACCAAATTTCATAGTTAGCTTTCTCATCATACAGGGAAGGCACCTGTGAATTTTGGTTCCTGTTAAATTTCAGACGTTGGCGACTATTTTTAGCAGAGTTATGCCCCCTTTATTGTCAAAAATGGGCATTTTTTAAAAAAAAAAAAAACTTTTTTCTTGACTATCGCAATACTATCGGGATAGTACTTGAGCTATCACAATACTACAGCATAGTCATTTTGAGATCGATAGTCGGGCCTACACTCCGGGCGACTTTTTCCGGTCGGCCTGAGTCTGGACGACTTTGACACCCGTCGGCCGTGACGGGCGTATTTTGCCGCACTGCGGTGCTCTTGTTTTATTGTGCGCTAAAATGGGGGGGGGGGGAGGGCACACACTTACATACACGTTTCAAGATATTTAAAAAGGTGTTTTCAAGGAGTTTCAGGGCTACCATTTCTCCGGAATTTTCCTAAATCTTCGGATTTTCTTCTAGTACATGATAGCTTAAAGCAGGCTGAAACTAGAAACAGGCGGTGGAGTAAAGGTACGGTACGTAAAATCGCTCTCGAAAAATGCCTATTTGGAAATCTTAGGATTTTTTATGTCAACTTATGGCAGCCCTAGAGTTTTAAAAAAAATAGAAAACTTCGTCTAGGCCTACTACGAGATTCGATCTCACGCCTGTTTCCTAAACATGATCACAGTTTACGAGTCGCCAATATTGCCACTACAAAATAGACGTACGAAGATAATGTATTGCTCGTGTACAATGAAATTTAATGTCTGTGAATACTAACATACACGTTACTATAGATGACTAGGTTATTACAATGATTTATATTAGTAGATCTAGGCTAAAGTATGTGTCAATACAAGTGATTCATTTTCTGCGCAATCTATTTTTAGAATATCTATGAGCAGATAAATAGAATCAACCGAACAATGTTTGATAGTAGTTTATGTACAAATGTATTACTTTACATGTTGCAAATTCATTTCTGATTAAGAGTGAAACTAGATCTAGAATATTGGCTTTATTCCTTCGATCGCACACAGGTTTTCAGGTAAGTTTGATTGATGGTGAAATGGCTGTCGAGCGAATCGATAATCTTGACTCACTTTAAATAGGTCATTAAATTTTATGCTGGAATCAACACTGCTAGATAAAATATCGTTCTAATCGTCATATATAGTATACTCACATCACTTTTTCCATCCATGTCGAACATTTATTCTATCCTCTTTGTCCAACCGGTGAAAAATTGAGTTGAAAAGTCAAAACAAATCTATCAGATCAAACAGACATGTGTTTACAACACTTAGCACATGGCTTGGAGCTCTCGGCCAATCAGATGCCTCAAAAACTTGTGAATATATAGTTTATTTCAACAAACCATGGAATAACCAACACACTGTTCACTTATTCCACACTTCCGTCATCTCAAGGCAAGTTGACGTCACAATTCTAGCAACCCTCCGAGCCAGCCACCGCGAAAACCTTTTGCCTGCAATGTAGCCTTATTGATAAATAAGCGGAATAAACACCAGACCAAGGATTTAAACTGAAGCAATACGGAAATTTCACAGTAACAATAAAAGATCTAGATCTACCCCGTTCCTCTTGACCTAGATATATGCATTGTTTCAGCTGTAGATGTAAAAAACGGAATACGCATGTCTAGATTGTCTTAAAAACACAGCTGAGGTCAGAGGTGAACTGCACACGCTTTATGACGTTATTTTATGTACAGTGAGACCTAGACTTTAAAGACAATTACTAATGAATTGTGCTTACATATAGAGCTTCAATAAGCGTTATTTATGTTGGTGTTAAAAGCATGCTTAATGTCTCAAACTTATCATTAAAATAACCTTTCAATTTTAGTAAAATATTACAAACAAAATGACTTTTTCGTCTAAAACAAAAAGCAGAAACGAATGGTCTTCTTGTTTTCCTCGAGCCCAAACCAGTGCTAAATAGGTTAGACCATGGTTGCGCGCGAATAAACGCCCCCTCGAACTATATCGTTTATTCGCGCTCAACCATGGTCTAACCTATACAAAGTCATGACGTAACTTTAAAGCGTCATTTATCGACGATGACGTCGAAAGCCATAAGCCCCCTTTTGTCAGATCCGCGCTCATAACCGGCGAAGATTGCAGGAAAAATGCGAGAGAATCTAGACAAGCCGGCCAATAAACTGTATAAAGAAGTCGCTTCGAAGGGAAACACGGTCACGTGAAATGTCTTGAATGTAGGTTGTGATTTAGATTAACGTAATAAATTGTTCAGCTTAATAAACTGTCAATATTTAAAATGTTTTTGTATTTATATTTTGAATGTTTATTCGAATGGTTTTCATCCGCAAACGTTCACGGATGTCTGTTGCTATTTAGTCACGGACGTCAAACGTTATCTGAAATGTCCGTGTATTGTCCTACTTTTCTCGGAAGTCACGGAAAATCACGAATTTTCACGGATATCTCGGAAAATGATGACATTTCAGAATTTAAAATCCGTGCTTGTCAAGACAACTCTGACTTATTTGGAGTGTCTGGGACACTTTTTCGGACTACTTTTGCAATTTTCCTAATAAAATATAGGTTTCATGAGTCTCCGTGAGTTCCGTGAATGTCCGTGTTTTGTCATGGGCGAGGATTTTCTGTATCAATTCCCCTCTCCCTCTCTGGCGTCCAATTAGCCCATAGATGGCAGGAACAGACGTTAAGCAAAAACAAGAGCCGCATGCGGCCCTAAATCGCTCACCTGAGGAACTATTGTGTTATACTCTATGCATAATGAAGTTTGGCATTGTATGTATGTGGACTGTTGCATGACACTGAATCAACTCGGAATAAGTTTTCCTGTAGAAGTCTTTGTAAAACTGATAAGCCCCGAGCCGGGTCCATTCTTGACTTGGGGTCATGATTTGAACAATCTTGGTAGAGGACCATAAGGCAAAGCTAGATGCCAAATATAAAAGGTCTGGGCCTTACGGTTTCAGAGAAGATTTTTAAAGGTTTTCCTATCATATGTATATGTAAAACTGATAAGCCCTGGGGCAGGGCCATTTTTGACCCTGGGGTCATGATTTTAACAATCTTAGTAGAGGTCCATAAGGCAAACATGCTACATGCCAAATATAAAAGGTCTAGGCCATTCAGTTTTAGAGAAGAATAGTTTTAAAGGTTTTCCTATGAAAAACTGATAAGCCCCGGGGCGGGGCCATTTTTGACCCCGGGGGCATTATTTGAACAATCTTGCTAAAGGTTCACAACATGATGCTACATGTGAAATTTGGTTGTCCTAGGACTTATAGTTATTGACAAGAAAATGTTTAAAGTTTTGACTTTATTTGTCAATATTACGTAAATACGGAAAATGACCACGCCCTCTGGCGGCCATGTTTTTGACGGATCAAAATTCTTTGGACAATTTTGAAAGTATATTCATTGAGAAACATTTTGATGAAAACCAAATTGAAATCGGACTAGTCCTATTTGAGAAGAAGATTTTTTTAGATATTGTGCATGGTTGCCATGGCAACAAGACCGATTGCCCCACCCACGTTTTTTAACAATTTTTTAAGCTCACAACTACAGTATGTGTCTGACCAAGTTTGGTTAAAATTGGGCCATTGGTTTCAGAGAAGTTATTTGAAACAAATTGTGAACAGACGACACGGACACCGACGTACGACGGACGGCAACCGATCACAATAGCTCACCTTGAGCACTTTGTGCTCAGGTGAGGTAAAAACAAATATCGGTAAATTGTTGATTTGCTGTCAAAGGAGGCACAAAGAAATATAGCTCTTGCCTGTAGGCAGTTGGTTAAGTCAGAATACTGGTATGTTGTAGTAGTGCGGAGTATCAGGGTGAAATCAATATAGTTCTATTAGTGTAGCTTAGCTGAGACTGCAACGTGATACCTTGCTCCATACCGCGCTTGTAGGCCATACACATCGCCCATACTTGTCTGAATTGCCGGAACATTGCAAAGAAGTCTCTGAACATCTTGAACGCAGAAAAGCCCATCAATAGTTAAGCATCAAGTTGTTGATGATTAGTCGTTCAATGTCATAACAGCTGAGCTATTTGAGTATACATATCTCTCATCAACTACAGTAACTGAGCACCTATTACACAACTGTAGGGTATCGGCGGTAGTTCAACGAGGGGGTCAACGTCGAATACCTGATCCATATAGGCAGAAGCGCAAGATGCACAACTCCTCCGAAACATACCCGAGCAATACAGGCTCGCACAATATACAATGTAGTTTAAGTTTAATCAAATGTCGAAGTAGTCCTAAAGAAAAATTATATTGCGCATGCTCTAACTGATTTATGTAGTTAACCCAATCATGTAGAAACATTCAAATAATCAAACGGTCAAGAACATAATTCAAATCATGTCGAAAACCGGCATCTGGAAATTTGATTCAACATGATTTGAAAAAAAAAAAACACGTTTTTTTTCAAATCATGTTGAATCAAATTTCCAGATGCCGGTTTTCGACATGCTTTGAAAATGTTTTTTTTTCAAATCATGTCGACTGTGAAAACATGATTTGAAAAAATTGACATGATTTGAAAAAAAAATCAAATTAGAATTTTTTTCAAATCATGCCGCTACAATGCACCACAGGATGTAATGAAAATGATTAAGTGTTCACGTGGCAGTCAGGTACCGTGTTCCAGTATGCGATGTCATTGCAATAGTTCTTGCCTTTCTTGCAATGAATTCTGTGCATGTCATGGAGAACGTATTTGTTGTAATGAGAATTTCATCACATTTAAGTGTTTTGTTTAACCATTTGTACGATGCAAAAGTACGTTGCGTACGCTTTTTAGGTGAGCTTTTGTGATACCGCTCTGTCCGGCATCCGTTGTTCCGTCTTTCAACAATTGCAAACGACTTCTCTGAAACCAATAGGCCCAGTGAAACCAAACTTCATTAGAAGGCATCAGTAGGGTGGGAGATTTAAAAGTTGTTTAAAGTTTGCGGGTGGGGTAACTTGTTTTGTTGCCATGGCAACCGCGCACAATATCTAGAAAAATCTTCTCCGAAAGTACTGGTCCGAATTCAATTTGGTTTTCACCAAAATGTTTCTCAATGGATAGACTAAGAAAGTTGTTCAAAGAATTTTGATCCGTTAAGAAACATGGCCACAAGAGGGCGTGGTCATTTTTGATGTTCAGAAATATCGAATTAAAAGTTAAAAACATTCTAGAAGTCATATGTTTGGTTATATCTTTATAAGATTTTGTCAGTGTCATAACCTTGATAGAATATAGTTCGTACATGAATGTAGGTCATATCAGGTTATAAAGTAGGTCAAATCAAAGAAAAAGCTTTTTGCCACTCAAGCTTCCATATTGTTATCCCAATATTCTTGAAACTTGCTTAGAATGGTCATCTTGACAAAAGCTAAGCACTGTGTGAACATGGGTTACATAAGATTAACATGAGCCGCATGCAGCCCTAAATCGCTCACCTGGTACCCATGAATACGGCCATGTTAAAGGACCAGTAATGATTAAGTTTTCACTTATTCACCCCCACCCAGCCACTGCTGACCATGTTGTTTGAGCTAGGAAGATTATTTGAAGAAAACTGGCAAAGGGTTACCCATGAATCATTAGTTGTGTAAAATCATTCTTAAATCAGACAAATAGTTTCAGAAAAAACTTTTTTGAATGTTTTTCTATACAGAAATGTAAGGAAAACTTGCCCCTACCACTGGCGGCCATGTTTGTGTAAGGTAACAAAATGATTTTAAGAAATCTGGAAGAGAGTCAACAATTGACCATTTGTGCAAAAGTATTTGTTATTTGGACCAGGAGTTTCGGAGAAGATTTTTAAAGTTTTTACTATGCAGTAACATTTATGGAAACCTGCACCACCCACTGGCGGCTATGTTTTTTTAGATATCAAAATAATTTTAGGAAATCTGGTAGAGGGTCACCCATTAATCATTTGCATAAAATTACTTTCAATTCGGACAGGTACTTTTTGACAAGATTTTTTTTTAAAGTTTTCACTGTATAGCCATATAATGAAAATCTACCCCACCCACTAGCGGCCATGTTTTTAAGATAGGAAAATTATTTTAAGAAACCTGATAGAGGTTCACCAATGGCACATTTGGGTAAAATTATTTTTAATTCGGACCAGTAGTTTATGATAAGAATATTTAAACAAGAGCCGCATGCGGCCCTAAATCGCTCACCTGGTACCCATGATTACGGTGATAATAATTGACCAATAATGATTAAGTTTTCTCTTATTCACCCCACCCACTGGTGGCCATGTTGTTTGAGCTAGGAAGATTATTTGAAGAAAACTGGCAAAGGGTTACCCATTAATCATTATTGATTGGAAAACTAACCCCATCCACTGGCGGCCATGTTGTTTTTAGATAACACAATGATTTTAAGAAATCTGGTAGAGGGTCATCAATTGACTATTTGTGTAAAACGATTTTGAATATGGACCAATAGTTTCAGAGAAGAAGATTTTTAAGATATTTAATATACAGTAACATAAGGAAAAGGTGCCCCACCCACTGGCGGCCATGTTTTTTAAGATAACAAAATTATTTTAAGAAATCTGGTAGAGGGTCATCAATTGACCATTTGTGTATAATTATTTTCAATTTGGACCAATAGTTTCAGAGAAGAAGATTTTTAAAGTTTTTACAATACAGTAACATCAGGAAAATCTGCCCCACCCACTAGCGGCCATGTTTTTTAAGATAGGAAAATTATTTTAAGAAATCGGATAGAGGATCACCAATGGCACATTTGGGTAAAATTATTTTCAATTCGGACCTGTAGATTTTGATAAGAAGATTTTTAAAGTTTTTTCAATTGGTTGCCATGGCAACCACAATTTCAATTGGTTGACCTAAATTTGAAGAAATCTGAGAGAGTACCCTACCAGGAACAATCCTATGAAGTTTTGATGAAATTGGCCCAGTGGTTTCCAAGAAGAAGATCTTTGAATAAAAAGTATGACGACGGACGGTCACAGGGCGATCACAATAGCTCAGCTTGGGACTTCGTGCCAGGTGCGCTAAAAAAATCAATTAGTTGCCATGGCAACCACAATTTCAACTGAATAACCTATATTTGAAGAAATCTAAGAGAATACCCTACAAGGAACACTCCTATGAAGTTTTGATGAAATTGGCCCAGTGGTTTCCAGGAAGAAGATCTTTGAAGAAAAAGTGACGACAGACGGACACAGGGCAATCACAATAGCTCACCTTGGCACTTCGTGCCAGGTGAGCTAAAAGTAGGTCAGTAGGTCAAAACACAGACATTAACACTGAAGGGGGCCTTATTTTTAGCCACAATTTCACACAATTTGCTTAGAAGTTGTGTCAGGTGAAATAGTAGGTCATTAGGTCAAAGCCTAGAAAAAGCGTCAACATTATCCTAACACGTTTGTTTCTTGTGAAAAGGCCCTAGTGGGGGTATTAGTCACTTTTAGCGATACGTCTAGTTAAATCCGGGGACTGCACATGTGTACTCTGGTGAGCGCCTTAGTGCCCATGTTTCCCTTTCAGGGTACCCCGTAGGGGCTTCGCGTAGGAAACAGCGGTAGTTAAAAAAAATTGCCCCCTCCGGTGTCCCACTTCCCGCCAGTAAAATGTCCGTAGTAATAGTTGAAAATTGATAGGGGGTAATTTTTTTCTTTCACGTGCATTTTCACGCCATGAAAAATTGGGCCAAAAAAAAAGGACACCATGATAGGAAATTGACTTTTATTCAATTTCACTATCATGGTGTCCTAGTTTTTTGCCTCAATACTACATTTTATACATAATTATATTATTAATTATCCATTGGACAATGTTTTGTTAGATTCAGAACATCTATCCTTTCTTTTATTTTGTCCATTATCCAATTATTTTCAAATTGTTCTACCCATTTCTCTATTACGAGTTTTTGAAGTTGTTAAGTGCCACTGTCTTTTGCATTTACATTAGGCTTAAAATCGATAAATGAAAGTCACAAGAAAAGTAGGAGAAAGACCTAGACGATACCGAAATTAATTGTGACAAATGCGTACAAAAACCTATATGCTTCTACAATTGACAATGCTCTCAGAATGTTTCAATATAAATTTATCCATAGAATTATCCCAACAAGCATTTCATTGATGAAAGATAAGATGTAAGAAAGCAATATATGTGATTTCTGTAATATGCATGTAGAAACGATCAAACACCTATTCTGGGAGTGCAACCACGTACAACACATCAAACTGATGAGAAAACACAAATCTCAGCATGAGGGTCCGTCTAAAGACCCCAAACCACTCCAAACCTGTCTAAAGCACTTAACAACAATTCAAACCACTTAAATTCCTTAATATCTACTCAAAAAGGGCTTATAAATGGCAAATTTAAGCTAAAACAATGAAACAATGTTAATTTAAATTTAATTAATTTTATGTTTTTCTTTTCAAGGGGAATAACTCGAACAAAACTTAAGATCACTTTACACAGTTACCTCTAAATATTAACTCACTATCCTAATAGCCTGTTCCTGGTTTTGAAGACAAGTATTCTCTAAAAGCAGGTTGAAAGTAAAGCAGAATGCGCCTTAAGGCGCATTCTGCTTTACTTTCAGCCTGCTTTAAGCTACAATCTGCTAGAATTATAAAAAAAAAAAACTTGCTTTTAAAAGTGGTTTTGGGAGGTTTGGATAAGTTTGGGGAGGTTTGGGGTCTTTAGAAGGACCATCAGCATGAATATAAATTATATTAGTCTCACGTGGAATATCAGACACCAATGTAAATACATGTATGACAATTCAAGCAAAACATTATATACCCTATAACAGCAAAACAATACATTTTCCAAACAAACAAAAATAAATAAAATACCGAGTTTTAACCACTTCAAAAACACATTGACACGTAAAATTAACATTGAAAGACAAAAAAGCACAAAACAGAGATAAACTGGAAACACACATCAAACGAAGACCTCTTTTAGAACAGATATAACACAACGACAAAAAAATAATAATAATAGGAAACAATTTACATATTCAGAATAAACTTTAAGGCTGGTACTTACCCATTACAAGTCCAACTCTCCTTCCACCCCTCTTATCCCCCCTCTCTCTCTCTCACTCTCCTTCTCTCGCTCACCACTGAAAAAAGATTTTCATCTCAGGTGTAAAATGTTTCTTGTATAATATGAAAAATTGCATAATATGTATTATGATGAAATAAAATTCATTAAAAAAAATGAAAAACGTGGTTTACGTATTTGTATCTGGAGCCCTGAAACTGGTTCTAAATCGTTTACAGTCACAAATATATGACTCAGTATCAAATAAATAGGAGTAACCTTTTGTATGTTTGCTACTTACAGACCCCTGTCTGAAACCCGATGTTCCAAATGCAGAATTAGAGACGAGGACTGCAGAATACCAACATGCCACTCAGGTATAAAGAAATGAAACAAAAATAATAAAATGCATAGTTGTAATCTACTTTTAGCTCGAATGACCTGGCCCCGAGGTTATAAAACTTTAAAGGAACTCTGTGCTCCAAACTCAGAATTTTTCTCAGCTCATAACACTTCGACAAACATTTTATTACACATAATTAGTATGTTCATACATAATTATACTGTAATAATGTATCCAAATGAGGGTACAATAATGAAATAAAACGTGTATTGTAAAAACTAGAGCCTGTTATCGAAACTGAGTTTTGAGCACAGAGTTCATTTTAAGTTTTATAACCTCGGGGCCACGACAAATTTCATCACCGCCAAATTGTCTGCTTCAATTCTTTTGTCTGCAAATATCCCATAGTCAGAGGTTGGGCGCCCCTAAACCCAGGTTTACCCCCCCCCCCCCAAGTGGTTGTTAATGGTTAATTTATAATTAATTATTGATTGCTACTGACCGTACCAAGGCGGGCTCCTATATTCACTTTGCTTTATGTTTGTCTTGTGTGTTCTTTTTAGCTCACCTGGCACACAGTGCCAAGGTGAGCTATTCTGATCGTGCTAATAAATACGAAAGAAGACTCAAGCAGGAAACGCAACACAAACAATACACCCATCTCTAAAGCAGAACACACACACAGCCATACCATAACAAACACACACACACACACGCAATACCATTCCTTCATCTACACACTAAATAGAAAACAACACGCCAGACAAACATAAAGCTAAGTGAACATAGGAGCCCGCCTTGGTACGGTCAGTAGCAATCAATAATCAATTATAAATTAATTAATTATTAACAACCACTGGGGGGTTAAACCTGGGTTTAGGGGCGCCCAACCTCACACTTATCTCCTATATTCACCTATAAAGACGAACAGTGTACATAAAATATAAACCCTGTTCCACAACCTCACAATCAAAAAGACCGCCAGCACAGTAAGTAAATACATGTAAAACATTTAGCAAAAATTCTATGACAAGATCATTAGTAACATGGGAAAGAATTAAACATTCAAGCCCGTGTTAAAAATAACCCACTATGGCAACGGTCAAATTGTACTCCAGCGAATAGTCTGTAGTCACGAGTCCGTCGTCGGTCTGTCCGTCGTCAACAATTTCTTTAAACGACATCTCCCCCTAAACTACTGGATGGATGTTTATCAAACTTGGTAAAAATTATCATTATATGGTCCTCTTTGAAAAGTTTTCAAATATTATCGGTCCGTTGCATATCTAGCTCACAGGAGCTAAAAATAGATTTTTTCAATAAAGACTTAAAAAATCTTCTTCTCTGAAAACACAGTACCCTGAGCTTAGATATTTGGCAAAATGCATCATCTACAGGTCATCTATCAAGATTGTTCAAGTTATGTTCCTGGGGTCAAAAATGACCCCGCCTCGGGGGTCACAAAATTTACAAAGAGTTATATAGTGAAATCTTAAAACCTCGTCTACTCTGAAACTAATATAGCTAGAGCTTTGATATTTGGCATGGTGTAACTTCTAGATGTACTTTACAAATTTTACTGGCCACATCGGCACGCATCAACCGTGAGCAGACGAAGTAAACCGTTTGGTTACCGATCAAACGACTATAATGCAAACGTTGGTTATATGATGTGGTATATTTTGTGTTGTATAAGCACAACACCAACTATGCTTGTTCGGTGCTATAAAAACAGAGAAAACGACGGATGTATTACCTCATGTGTCGGGTTTGTTGACTAAAATTGTGCTGACGAACAGCTAGTTCGGGTGTACAACCGACTTTAAATAATGATATGAATTAAGCCTCAGCTATATGTGTTATTGAGATATCTGTTTTATTTTAAAAAAGGCATCAGTGAAGTGCAAATCGGGATTTGCCTATCCCAATGGCCGTGAAACGATGGCGATAACTTGTGAATATGGACAGTGGGTAGATTTGCCTGGAGGATGTAACGCAAGTAAGTAAGCCAATGGGTCTTTGGAGAAAACACAACAGTACTGGAAGACGTCATTAATACCACCATACCGATCAAGTGTCTGTTAAGCATAAAGAGGGGAAGAGAAATGTGTATGTTCTCCAAATAGTGATGTCCATTGTGCATCAAGATTCTATAGAACCCGTCGACAGATAATTCAGTATTATATATTGTTCTGCTTCCACTGCAAAGAACACATTTTGATATTGTAGGACAAGAAAAACCACGTGGATGCACTATAAACATGCACGCGTTGCAACAACGTAATGTGACATAATATGGCTTTGATAATTCGTGCACTCCGAAGTTAGCACCTTAATTGTTGTTAAATTGAAATATTAGTATCGAACTTAAAACATTATGCCATGTTTTATTGTGCAATAAACCACGAATAGTGGTAAGAATGCTTATAATAAATCACTAGGACTACGACCTCGTGATTAAATTACTTCGCTAAAGCTAAATTTTATAGGTGAATATTGGAGATAAGTGTGAGGTTGGGCGCCCCTGAACCCAGGTTTAACCCCCAGTGGTAGTTAATGATTAATTTATAATTAATTATTGATTGCTGCTGACCGTACCAAGGCGGGCTCCTATGTTCACTTTGCTTTATGTTTGTCTTGCGTGTTTTTTTCTATTTAGTGTGTAGATGAAGGAATGGGATTGTGCGTGTGTGTGTGTGTTTGTTATGGTATGACTGTGTGTGTGTTCTGCTTGAGAGGTGGTTGTATTGTTTGTGTTGCGTTTCCTGCTTGAGTCTTTCGTATTTATTGATACAACTTATTGAAAAAACTTTTGCCAGAGAAAGGAAACTATTTTTGGCGTGTAATACTGATCGTGCTTTTTTTTTTTTTTTTTTACAAATGACACGGTTAAGTATTACACTATGTCTGTAAATCACTATCATTTCTTCTGGATAATATTTATGTACCACCGCCAAGTGATTGGTATCCCTATGGGTACAAACTGCGCGCTCCTTGTCGCAGACCTATTTTTGTACTGTTATGAGAGGGACTTAATGCTAAGTCTAAAACCTGATACACAGGCAGATATGATTGAAGCCTTTAACGATACATCGAGCTATCTAGATGCTTTTTTAATATAGACAACCCATTTTTTGATACGTTGTTTCCTTTTATTTACCCAAAAGAACCACGTCTTAATAAAACAAACGAGTCAAATTTGTCGGCCCTATTTTTAGCTCACCTGAGCCAAAGGCTGTGAGCTATTGGGATGGCCCTGTGTCCGTCGTCGTTACCAATTGCTTCAAATGACATCTCCTCCTATACCGCTTGACAGAATTCAACTAAACTTTACAGAAATGTTCCTTGGGTCAGGTTCTTTCAAATTTGTTCAAAAAATTAAAAAAGAATGCAGAACTCTGGTTGCCATGGCAAGCAAAGTCAACCAAAGTGAAAAAATAAGGAAATCTTAAAAAATCTTGTCAATATCTGCAGAGGCCAGAGCTTATATATTTGGCACATAGCGTTGCCTTGTGATCCTCTACCAATATTGTTCAAATAATGACCCCCGAGCCAAAAATGGCCCCACCCTCGACTTATTAGTTTTTCATAGGAAAACCTTTAAAAAAAACTTCTTCTCTGAAACTGTAAGGCCCAGATCATTTATATTTGACCTGTAACTTTGCATTATGGTCCTCTACCAAGATTGTTAAAATTATGACCCTTTGATCAAATTTGGTCCTGCCCCAAGGCTTATCGGTTTTATATAGACTTATATAGGAAAAACCTTTAAAACTCTTTTTATAGCTATATATATCACGATATTGTTTTGCCCAGTCAGCTTAGGTGCAATGTTCTCAGGTGAGCGACTTGTGGGCCATGGCCCTCTTGTTTGATCTCCCTCTCTGTCGTACCCTGAACCCATCTATGTCTTGCAGTTACTAGTTGCTTGAGTACAATTTGACCGTTGCCATAGTGGGTTATTTTTAGCACGGGCTTGAATGTTTAATTCTTTCACGTGTTACTAATAATCTTGTCATATAATTTTTGTTAGATGTTTTACATGTATTTACTTACTGTGTTGGCGGTCTTTTTTATTGTAAGGTTGTGGAACAGGTTTATATTTTATGTACACTGTTCGTCTTTATAGGTGAATAAGGAGATAAGTGTTAGGTTGGGCGCCCCTTAACCCAGATATAACCCCCCCCCCCCCCAGTGGTTGTTAATAATTAATTTATAATTAATTATTGATTGCTACTGACCGTACCAGGGCGGGCTCCTATATTCACTTTGCTTTATGTTTCTCTTGCGTTTTATTTTCTATTTAGTGTGTAGATGAAGGAATGGTATTGCGCGTGTGTGTGTGTGTGTGTGTGTGTGTGTTTATGGTATGACTGTGTGTGTGTTCTGCTTGAGAGGTGAGTGTTTTGTTTGTGTTGCGTTTCCTGCTTGAGTCTTTCGTATTTATTCGATATGAATAATAATGTTGTGAACGATCGTACGTATTAAAATAAGAGCCGCATGCGGCCCTAAATCGCTCACCTGGTATCCATAATTACGGTCATGTAAATCGACCAGTTATGATTAAGTTTTCACTTATTCACCTCCACCCACTGGTGGCCATGTTGTTTGAGCTAGGAAGATTATTTGAAGAAAACTGGCAAAGGGTAACCCATGAATCATTATTTGTGTAAAATAATTCTTAAATCAGACCAATAGTTTCAGAGAATATTTTTGGAAGTTTTTCTATACAGAAATATAAGGAAAACTTGTCCCACCCCATGGCAACCACAATTTCAATTGGATTACCTATATTTGAAGAAATCTGAGAGAATACCCTACAAGGAACAATCCTATGAAGTTTTGATGAAATTGGCCCAGTTGTTTCCAAGAAGAAGATCTTTGAATTAAAAGTTTGACGACGGACATAGGGCGATCACAATAGCTCACCTTGGCACTTCGTGTCAGGTGAGCTAAAAACGCGTAAGTTAACTTATGTTGACTGAAATGCGCGGTTATTCTCGGTATTTAAGCTCATCTCACTGTAACCTTTCGGGGCATATATATTACTATCTTTCATATGGCAACAAGCGTATCACATATTACTTTAAATTTAGTTCATATGTAGGTTCATGTACCAAAGAGAAAACAACAACGCGTTCCCCGCTTTGAGTACTACCGGGCTTAACTTTGAAACTTGTTTATTCTTTTCTGTCAATAACTAGTTTGGGTGAACCATCTATTCAGTATTGTCTTTATTTTGCTTACAATGACAAATTCTTCTTACCAGTGATAAATAAGAGAGTTTTCAAAAGCTTACACTGGGGACAACATTCTTTTTCTTGTTTTTACGCACGTGTACACAATAATTATCCCGTTACAAGAAATACATAAATGAAAGTGTTTTGAAATACTGCAAAGTAAATGACATATTTGACAAACATATTTTGGCCTGCTCAGACACCGAGTCACTTGAAGTATGAAGTATCTCCAAAGTGTTTAAATTGACATAATTGCTTAGCAAAATCGGCACCATATGACCTTTTAATGTGTCGCGGTTCCGTAAAACCAAACACAACAACAATTGCTTAGCAAAAACATGAACAGCTGTTTGCCCTGCTGCTATATTGAATTATATATGATACTGAAGTAGAAAGGTTTTAAATGTTTATTTTACATGTGGCAAGATTTTAACCCCTTTGTTTAATATAGACACGTTCACAGGTGTTTATCTGTTTCATCATATATAGACTGTTTTGGCAGAATGTTAAAAAGTCTCGTTTCTTAATAAACACACTTAACTGGCGTCATATACCAACCCAGCCATTTTTCATGCCGGCATCCGAAATGTTCTCGTAGCGTGCTAAATGTTAATTGGATTCACGTTTACTCGCAAAATTTTATACACTTGTAGAACTGGGCTACCGAGTTGAAATCACTACAGGGTCGGCTTGGTATGGAGGCACTGATGGGGATGTTTTCATAAAGTTATACGGTAAAGCAGGACAACAGACGCAAGAAATAGAACTCACTAAAGGTTTAGAGGGACGTTGGAACAAATATGAATCCAATATGATTGACAGTTTTATTGTCAGTTTAAACGATGTTGGTGAAGTAAGTATATTAACGTTTATATTATATATGCATTTATGCTTTTCGGTGAATTACTAGGAAATGGCAGTGGATTATCACTTGACAATTTCACTGTTTCAATCAGTGGGATTATCGTCGCACGTGCTTCTTTTATGAATTTTCCCCGTAGGGCTCCCCTTGTCCTATCGTTTCATGCCGGCAGCCCGATTTTTCGCGATACAATCTCACGCATATCTGGAAAAAAGGAACGTTAAAGTTAGAGTAAGCGTTATTCCTCCCGGCGTATGCCTGTGCGATGGAAACTATCTTAACATATTAGGGTGAATTTCCTCGAGGATGTGTAAGACCGATCATAGCTTTAATGCCAGATGCACCACATGTGCTTTTTTGAGTACTTTCTTTTATTTTGCAAATACACCCTTAGGTTTTCAGTCGCTTTTAATTTAATGTAAGATGCTAACTTGTGTCAGTAAATAAATGCTGTTTTAAATGATTGTACGATACCTGATAAAAATTGAAATTACTTCAAACGTTTCTTTGCCAACCATAAGGTAAGTTGCAAACAGTATAAGGCTGCATCAAATACTAATAATATTTAGTTACAAAATGTTCATACCAACAATCAAAATATGTAAAAATATAGGAATGACTTAAAGAAAGTTTGAGCATTTTAAAAGTAAATTGATACAGACTTTCATGTAAATCAAGCCAATTAGCACCTCTCCCTTTTTCGGTTAAAATCTATGATGTCGGTGTTAGCAAACGAGCGATATTTCAAACTAATTGAATATTTTACAGTTGTTCAGTTTTATGAGTTTAGTGATCATGCACCATTGTCATTTTATAGATTATGTAATACATGTGTATATGCCCCAGAGACCTTCCTGCCTTGTCGTGGCTCTAAGGCTTAATTGTCATAAGGGATCTTATCTGTCTATAAGACTGAGAGTATCCCCTCTGCCAAGAGCTAAAAGGAAGGCGGGTCGGTGGTTTTGATCCCATGCGCTGCTGGCATCGGATGAGATTAGCCAAAATCATCTTCCTGAAATAATTCCCACATTATGTAATGGTTGAGCCTCTTAGTGTTTGTCTTGCCTTGTTGATTTTCTTACTTTTTCGAGTGTTTCGTTTGTTTTGATGTTTATGTATATATAGTCGTTTCTCGGCGCCATATGACCATTTAATGTGTCGCGGTGCCGTAAAACCCAACTCAATCAATCAAACATGTGTATATGATGAATTAGTATTTGAAATAGAATGATGATGAACAGAATACATTTAGAAATGGTTTGATTGGCAGACTATCGGATTTTAATGTTTTATATAACGATGATAGGGAGGTGAATAGTTTAGACTATATTGTTGATTCATTTACAAATATCGTTAGGAAAGTTGCTGACTCACTGTTTTTAAAACATACAGAAAGATACCCTAGTTTGGAAAAGTGTAGCGTAAACGATCAGGAATGTCGTGAGGCAAAGAGGCGGTATAAGAATGCTTTGTACACTTTTAATAGTACTCAATGCGAACTTAATAGAATAGAGCTTTGTTAATTCCAAACAATGTATATTGCATTTGTTTAGTAAAAAAAGCATTTGAGTCACGGCGCGGCGTTGAGAGGTGGGTGAATTGTTTATGTTGCGTTTCCTGCTTGAGTCTTTCGTATTTATTATTTGCATAGAATTTGAACGATTAAAACACACATTTCAAAAGCAAAAAAACGAAAGAAATATAGACGTAGATCTACCCTTAGAAGAATTTAAGAATTAGTTTGAAGATATGTACAGCCAAATAAACCATAAACGTAATGACGAAGCCGAAAATGCTTATGCTACGCATGATTTTAATGATAGTATTAGTCCTGTTTTTTATTGTTTAGATAAAAAAATAACCTTTAAAGAAGAATGTACAGTCATTTTATTGTTAAGGAAAAATAAAGCTTCTGGAATAGATAACTTAATAAATGACTATTTTATAGAAGCTTGTGTTATTTTAACAGGTTATATAACTGAAAGTCTCAATATAATATTTAATTTAGGAAAAGATCATTGCACTTGGACTAACGGTATACTAGTACCTATATACAAGAAAGGCGATAAGTCTGATGTTATCAATTACAGAGGCATAACTCTATTAAGCAATTTTGAACGTTTTTTACATGTGTACTTAACTGTGGTTTTATGCTTAATAAGTCAATGTTAGGATTGGGGATATATTAAACTATACTTACACTCGATGAATAGTGGCGGCAGGCTTCTGGTGACTTCACACTAATCTGGATATTCTTTCTGGTTTGCTTGATACGGCTAACCTTCAAGATGGCGGTTTTGCACACGGACCTCTCTCGCACTGCCTGCTGGGTGAACCACTTCCGCTTCGCCAAGGGACGCTACTCTTGACAACCCCAACACTCCTCCTCACCTTATGAAGGAGTGGGCCATCTTTCTGAAGCGGGGTCCAGTTGACAGTTATTTGCTCTTTAATTAATATGCCAGGGGTCGAGTCTGTTTGCTTTTTCGTCAAACCAGAAACATTGATTTTGACATGATCCTGAGGTCCTTTTGTCCTTGAATTATGCCATGCCAGGGATCACGTTTGGGTTGCAAATCTGTCAACCCAGACACAACGCCTGGCACGACTTTTACCCCCCCCCCCTTCCCACAGCTCCTTACAAGATGGGCGGTTGTAGTCTCTTGTACAACCGCTCCGCATTGCGGTTGTTGAGCCGTAGAAGGTCCTCCCACTTGCAGCCCTTGTTGCGTGCCACTTCAGCTGCCATTTGACCAATAAATGCCGGAGTGGTGTGGATGAACGGCCCCATCCCAAAATACGGGGCATCTGTCTCTAACAGGAACCTTCCAGGTTCAATACCTTTCAGACAGTCGATCATGCCGGCGTCCCACGGGGCAGCAAACTTATTTACCTTTACGGTATATCCAAAATAAGAATTTGGGGACGCCGCTACCCACCGCTCCTTCATAACCATTGTTCCTGTATAACAATGGCAGTGGGTCAACTGATTCCTGATGACTGCTGGTATTGAGGAGGATGTGCATTAATGTCCTCCAGCACTCATCCGAATTACCCTTGAGGCTGCGGTAGTGCAGGATCAGCACATGGCGTAGCTCCAACAATGCTAACGCGGCCTCAAGGTTGTCAATTTGGGCGTCCCAGGTTTCAGCTTTTTCGGTCCTATCAAGGCCTACTTCTCCCAGGGCAACCACATCCGGAAGGGCGATCAGCCCCTTAAAGCGCCCAGTTTCCCTCACCGGGTGTGGTTTTCCTAGGGTGCCATCCTATAGCTGGCACCACCCCCTGCCTAACCCACTGTCGGATACCATCAGGTGAATGGTAAGTTTGAGGGTCGCAGAAAACTCCGACCACTCCACTCACCTCCACCTGATACTCCCGATTGATCATGGCCGAAGAGGTAAGAACATTCAAAGAGTCCGTAGTAACATTGAACTTCTCCGTGACCCTATCCAAATGACAATGGGAGTCAAAGGCCCATTGCTTGGGAAGCATCTGGAGTTCCTCAGGCGATGGGGTAAATAGATCTCTGAACATATCGTGCTCCTCAGGCTTGAGGCGTGACATAAGCACCAGCAGACGTCTCCATACCAGAAGAGGGGCTACCGCTCTTCGCCCAGGGTAGATCATTGGGTCCTGTATATGGTTCCATGCCCAACTCTGCTAGCAACTCATTCATTCCCCTCTGGAGCTCTTGGTACGGGATTCTCACTTCCCTATCAGTGTCATTGATCTCCGCAAACGCCAGGAGATCCTCCAAAGAACGGTGCCCGCCCACCAGCATAGTTTGAAGGGGAAACCAGAGCCGTTCTCCTTCTGCTGGCTACTTCTCTTCCGTGAAGAGCCGGATGAAATAGCAAAGGGACATGAGCGTTTCAACGCATGACCCTCATCCATCTCACCAGGACACCCACGTACCGGACACCGCCGCTGGGCTGCCTCCTGGGCCATTGGTGCACGCGGCTGCTGTGCTAGATGTGACTCCAATCTTTCCGGATAGGTATGAAGTGCACGCGGCTGCTGTGCTAGATGTGAATCTGATCTGTCTGGACGAGCCTGAACTGCACGCGGTTGCTGTGCTAGATGAGAATCTGATCTGTCTGGACGAGCCTGAAGTGCACGCGGCTGCTGTGCTTGCTGATATCCCGATATCTCCTCCAGACGTGTCTGGAGTGCATGCGGATGCTGTGCTTGATGTCTACACTGATCCTGGGGATATGTTCTAGGTTGTGCACGCGGGTGCGGTGCTCGACGGGATCGTTTGGCGTATTCTTTCTGATACGACCTTGGTGCACGCGGACGCTGTGCTTGCTGATGATACTCTCTAGCTGGACTCGAGCGCCTCTCCGTATGACTGCTCCTCTCCCTGCTGTATGCGCGGTCCGGACTACGGTGACCGTGTCTCCTTTCTGGTCGTCGAGACGGTCTACTCGCCCTACTCGCGACATCTCAGCATAGGATATTGTTGCGCTAGGCTGAGATGAACGACTAGGTTGTAGATTACTCCTCGGTGCTGACGCAGTTACAGACGACACGGGATTCCTTGCCCCCTGTCCGGTTGTCGTAACAGGGCCCAGGTCTACTGTCTCCGGATTTTTGCAGCGCGGTTTCACAGGACTCTCTGGTTTTGGTTGCTCTATCGGCTCCCTCTTCGGACTGGATGCCAAAATCAGGTCATCCAGGGACTCTACGTATGTCGATTTCCTCGGTTGAGGGTTCTAGTAGCAACTCAGACTCCAGGTGTCCAGTGATCCTTGGAAACGACGGATCCACAAGGCGGATGTCCCGGCTCACTTCTGGGATCTCCTTGGACTCCTTTATGGGTTTTGGCAGAGGATAAATCCATTGGCTTATCCAAACCGTCCCTCTGTATTGAACGGTGTACAGTCGTGTGGCCAATGACTTTAAGAATGCTGTATTCCTCTGTCTCTTGGCAAGCTTGACTCGACCCAAGAGAGCAGATTCCGCTCTATCCCTCAGCCAAGTTGGACAATAAGGGATTAGGTGCATCAGCCTCTCCGACCCCATCACCTCATCCCTGACACTCAACATCTCCACCTCCTCCAACTCGGTCTCGAAATCTATGCCAGCCATACTGTGGAATAGATGAAGATCAGGATTGTCTTACATTCTACGGTTCTTACACTCTACACACTTATACGTGTCAATGTCTAGAGCATCAGTGGGAGAGACATCAACACATGAACCATGAAACCATTCGTCACAACATTCACATTGTATCGTAAACCTACCCTGCCAAGGTTGACGACAGAAGCAATATACCCTATCATCCCCCTAGCAGTAGGTGTTACTTGAGGATTAGCCCTCCAATGTTCAATCCAATGCGGCAGCTTGCGGTCCCGACATGGTTTCAGGCGATCATGGTTGACAAAAAAAGACTGCATTTCTGAGTTTTACCCTAAATAGTAGGTAAGATGACAGCATAGTGACGATAACCCCGGCCCCTTCCAAGGTGGGCAAAGTTGCTTGCACTTACCTTTCAACACTGCCATGTCCAATAGGTATACCGCGTCACCAACCTCATACCTCTAACGGTCTGAGATCATAATCTCTCTTCATCCTTATCGTACTAGTCCTGAGCTTCTATCTGGCTGTCTCATGAGCTTCGACCATACTTATCGCCAATTTCTGTGCATATGTATCGGGATCTTCAGACTTGTTACCTGATAGCGGGAACATCAAGTTAGCTGGAACATTGACTTCCCTTCCAAACATTAACTTATTAGCGGTATACCCAGTCATTCTATTAACCGATGATCGAAGCCCTCCAGCAATCTGCTGTAAGTGCTGATCTCATCGGTTGTTTTCCCTATAAAGCATCGAACTGCATGCATCCATTAAAGTGCGGTTATAGCGCTCTACTTGACCAAGCGCGATATGGTGTCGTCCGTGCCTTATGAATTTCCAGAACTTCACAGATATCTGAGAACAGATGGGATTCAAAATTTCACCCCTGATCAGTAAAGATCTCAAACGGTACCCCAAACCTAGCGAAGAAATTATCAATTGCTGCTCTGGCAGTTTTTTCAGCAGTCTGTATGGGTAATGGTATACACTCCACCCATTTAGTGAACTGATCAACCATCATCAACACATACTCATTTCCCTTATTTGACTTAGGCAATGGACCTAGAAAGTCTAGATATACTCTCTCCATTGGTGCCCCTGAATGAAATTCTGTGAGAGGGCATCGGCCATGCTTCGTAGTCTTCTTATTGCTGTTACATGCCGTGCAACCCTGAATGTAATGGGTCACATCTCTCTTTAAACCAAACCAAGTGAACTTTTCCTTTAACCTCTCAACAGTACGCGGTATACCCTGATGACCTGAGAAAGGTAAGTCATGATGTAACATCATGATCTGTTCCCTCAGGGATTTGCTGGTTCTCTCTTCAGGATTCCACGACCTACACTGGGCACAACCCCTTTCGGGTCCCCCCCCCCCCCCCCCCCAAGATGCGTACCGCGGCCTACACCCGGTATGACCCCTAGGGTCACCCCCAGATGTAATTTCTGAAAGTTCATCATCGTCGAATTCACGCCGGGCGATGATAGACAATATCTCTGGTGTGATATTGCCACTGCTCATTCTGACAGCGACAATAACCCTCGCCAGCCTCTTTCCAACGCCTTCAATTTGTTGAAGTTCTTCAGCATCAGCGAAATTAATGTTCACCGGTTCACGGTTCTCAAATTCCTCAAACTCCATGTCCGATTCAAAACTTCGGTAGGATAATTCCTACGAGGTAGAAAGGAACCCGGACATCGTCTAAGCGGTTTATTTGAAACAGCAAATATGTCCGACAGCACACGTGAACCAACGAAAATCAAATCCTACAAACAAGTATAAAACAATTCGGCCAAATAATTATTTAAATATAAGCGCAACAAATAAATACGAAATACTCAATCAGGAAACGCAACACAAACAATACACCCACCTCTCAAGCAGAACACACACACAGTCATAACAAACACACACGCACATGCACAATCCTATTCCTTCATCTACACACTAAATAGAAAACAACACGCAAGACAAACATAAAGCAAAGTGAATATAGGAGCCCGCCTTGGTACGGTCAGCAGCAATCAGTAATTAATTATAAATTTACCATTAACCACCACTGGGGGGGATTAAACCTGGGTTTAGGGGCGCCCAACTTCATTCTTATCTCCTATATTCACCTATAATGACGAACAGTGTACATAAAATATAAACCCCACCCCTTCACTATTATAGCAATAGGAACGAGTAGGAAGAAAGAATGATATAGCGTTTCACCCACTTGAAAAGGTAGCGATTTGGACAGGCGGGTGGATTCAAAATACGCTGCCACCAATGTTGTTTTTACGCTTAATAAGTCAATGTTCGGATTGGGGATATATTAAACTATACTTACGCTCGATGACTGGTTGCGGCAGGCTTCTGATGACTTCACACTAATCTGGATATTCTTTCTGGTTTGCTTCATACGGCTAACCTTCAAGATGGCGGTTTTGCACACGGACCTCTCTCGCACTGCCTGCTGGGTAAACCGATTCCGCTTCGCCAAGAGACGCTACTCTTGACAACTCCAACATAACGTATTACTAATTGGTGTGGGGAAAATAGAAAAAATAACAGGCGCACAGTTTGGTTTCCGGAAAGGGAGATCTACTGAAGTTGAACGTTTTATTTTACATTCTATTATTCAGAAATATGTTAACGAAAATAAAAGGATTTATTCTTGCTGATTGGTATGAAAAGTTGTTTCGACAGCATCTATAGAAATGCGCTATGCTTTAGGTTATATAACACTAATGTTGATCGTAAAAGGCCGCGTATAATACGTAATATGTACCAGTCTGTGAAATCATGTGTTAGGTTATGTAATTCTTATTCTGATTACGTGAATATAGCAGTTGGACTGAGACTAGGGGAGATAAACTCGCCCATAATATTTTCTCTAATCGTAGATGATAGAGCCTTATTTGCAAGACAGGGTAAACTGTGGTATTAACTTCCAAGACATTTGTTTAATTCTACTCCTATTCGCAGGAATAGTCCTGAGGATTACCAATTGTCACTTGACAGACTAAACCAATATTGTAATCATTGGGGGCTTGAGGTAAATGTCACCAAAACAAAGGTTGTTCTTTTTGGCAAGAGAGGTAATCTCCAAAGAATGGAAAGCTGGACGTAGGGACAGCAGTAAATTGATGTTGTGAACGATTTAATTATGTGGGTGTTACTCTAAATTATACAGGAAATTTCACTATATTTACATTCACCCTGTAACGTCTTCTAGAAGCGTATTGAACATACGAAGTATAATTCTCAGTAAACCTACAAATTGAAACTGGTTCCGGCCAATTAGAAAGAGGGCGGAGTCTCCGCTAGAGATATACCGACCTAGCGACCATCTGATGGTTGCTATGGGTGAAATTAGGCTAACTGTGTTTTTAAAACATGCTTTAATAATAGATATTCATGTTGCATTGTTAATTTTTAATGTCTTATAAGTGTTCGTTACGTACAAAGAGACGGTTTACTGGGTGAAAGCCTGAGTTTGTAATGCAACTCCAAAACATGTATTTGGGACTACTTTTCATATCATATATTATGAGATCGAATGGCTGTTACATCCAGGGTTACATCTATCAAACATATTTGGTGGGTTTATGATACATGTAAATTCATATACACAAAAAACAATATTGTCAAGATTCACAAAAAAACAGAGACCTTCCTTCTTTGCCGTAGGTCTGTGGCTTCATTGTCATAGGGAATGTTTTCTGTTTATTAAAATGAGATTATCCCCTCTGTCAAGAACTAAAAGGAAGGCAGTGAGGCGGTTTTGGGATTAGCCGAAATCACCTTCCTGAAATCATCATCATCTAATCTTATCACCCCTCATTTTTCATCGGCGCTATATGACCTAGTTTGTGTCGCAGTGCCAACAAAAACACGTCATTCATGCCTTAAATTAAATACTCAAACCTTATACGGAAAAGGTCTGATGGCTATGAATACGTTCTTGTCTAATTTGCAAAAATATGAAACCAAACCTAAGATCGCACTAGTCATTTGATGCGTTCGTTTCACCTATCATAACGTATGCATGGGAAATATGGGTTTTTTCTCAATCTCATATTCTGAATTTTTTTAAAGCTGTACATGTACTTGGTGTTAGAAAGCAAACCTGTAACGCGGCTGTTTATGGAGAGCTTTGACGATATCCACTCTATATAAACACATTCGTACGTGTTGTATAATATTGATTTACAATTTGCAACTCAGAAAATATTCTGACCAGAACTATTGTTGATAATTCAATAGTATACACTCCATTAAGTATAGAAATCAAACGTGTTAAACAATGTTAAAACTTTGCTAGAGAAATATGGGTTTTAATATGTATGGTACAATAGAACTGACATAATTTTATGTCAATGAGTTGTTTTAATTTATCTTTTTACGCAACGACTAGCAGATTCATTTTTACAAGGATGACATCGATATATGAATGATAGTAGCATTTTAAACTTGTATAGAAACATTAAGATAAACTTTGGCCTGAAAACTTATCTCGATACTATTGCATCAAGAAAACTTCGGGCAGCGTTAACGAAATGACGAATTTCAGGTCATAATCTCAGCGTGCATATCGGAAGGTACAACAGAACGGAATTAAACCAGAGAACTTGCCGAATATGTAACTGTAACGATATTGAAGATGAATATCAGTTTGTTTTCAAAAGCACACAGTACTAAGGTTTGAGATTGAATTATATTAAGAGATACTTTAGAGATATACCGAGTATGTTTAAACTAACTGAATAGCTTGGTACACAAAATAGAAACGGATTATATAATTTATGTAGATATAAGAGAAGCTACAAAACTGAGAGTTAACACTAAAAATGCGACTTAGTCATTTAGCAATCTGTTATTAAACAAATGTCAAAGTTCATATATGCATTATAAAACTGTAAGTTTGCATTCAATCACACTGCTACGATTTAACAAAGTTCATACATGTACATTTAGCATTATTCATCCTATTCCAGGGCTGCCGTAAGTTGACATGAAAAATCCTAAGATTTCCATATTTGCATTTTTCAAGTGCGATTTTACGAATCGTACCATTACCCCATAGCCTTTTTCTTGCTTTGTTGATATGCAACTACTTAAAGCAGGCTGTAAGTAAAGCAGAATGCGCCTTAGGGCGCATTCTGCTCTACTTTCAGCCTGCTTTAAGCTACCACGTACTGGGAAAAAATCCGGAGATTTAGGAAATATCCGGAGAAATGGCAGCCCTGCTATTCATGTACAAGTAGGTCTAAACCAATGTCAGTGTATGGTACACATTTATAACACAAAACATGTGAAGTTTTTGTGTAATAAGATTATATGTTATACAATTATGCTATGTGTAATATGGACATAAATATGTGGATATGTACATACTTACTATAAACGTAGATGCCGAAGTAAGAGTGGTTTGATATTAGACTTACAGTAGCATCTGTATCTATCAAACATATCAAAGGTTTACTCATTAGACTTACAGTAGCATCTGTATCTATCAAACATATCAACGGTTTACTTCGCTTTCGAGCGATACTCTATGAGAAGGTCCAGGGTGTAGTAACAAGAGCGGTTTAGCTTAATAGGTCCATCTATCGGACACAAACTTACCACTAGGAGTTATTGTTAAAAGTGTCATGTTTATATATGGGGCCGTTCCATGACAAAACCGGTATTAGTGACAACTTTTTCGAAATTTGTTTTTTCTCATTTTCTTAAAGACCATTATTTAAACTGTCGAATACAATTGTTTTTTCGGCGATATGACGCATTTTCATACTTTTTAGACGTTACAACGCGATGCATGGTTGATCGTTTTTAAAAATAAACAGGATGACGCCAACGTCACGAATTGCGACGTTAAGGTTTTCCCTTGTTATGTTATGGTAAACACTTGTTAACTAGATATTCACAGCAGTTAAGCATTTCAACATCCAATTAAACGAAATAACTTTTGAGCACTGTTGACTTATTCGAACAATTGAACAATTTCGAGCCAGATTAAACGCCAAGTATCTCCGCTGGCGCTTAATACAGTCCAAAGGTTAAGCCACAGATGGTTTAATGTTTGGGTTTGGTTTATTTATAGCTTGCATTATCTATATTGAACGGTAAATAAATACTATTTTCGCAGTTTATGGTGTTATATGAAAAAATAACTTCGTTTTAAACTAAAAGATCTAAAAAAAATTCCTGCCTAACGGTAAACATTGCTGAATTATGGCACTGGGCATGTAACGTCACGACTGGCTTCACTCAGGTAAGGCCGGACGGTCTTGTGGAGGTAGCGCTTTCTCTCGTCACTCAGACCCGCAGCCTCCAGTAAAGTAGGCAATCCGTTGATGTTACAATCTGGCACCAAAATGTTGACTTTGTGCTCTGGCTGGTCGACCCCGGTACGCATGGACACCACTCCGCGTTCATCTTTTGTTATTCTGAAGTACTGTTGCTTACTAAAAATAAAAACAAGAGCTCGGGTAAGTAGACTCCGGTAATCTGACATATTCTTAAAAAGCTGTTGAGATGATTTTATACAGAAACAAATAAAAAAATAATTGTAAATGTAAAACGTGTTGGAGTTCGAACTAATAATGACAGTAAGCCACAAGTACCGCACATAACGTGTACACACTTATTATCCAAAACTTGAGTTTGCATTATTAGTCTGCTTAAAACGGGATTTAAAAAGTCTCCCCGTACTTCATTCTCAGTGTTGTTATACTTTCTGGTCCTTTGGAATCATTGATTTCAGCGCATTTACAGTTGAAGGTTGAATTCCGCTTAAGCCGGTGCTAGGGGGCGTGAGCACTGTTGCACATTTCAGTATTGCTCATGAACAGACTCAATTAAACCGAGTCTGCAATTTTCAGTATTTGCTTTGTTTTCTGTGCTTTCAAAGGATCTCCCCTTATTCAGATTTACCTACTCGCTCCACAGCGGTAATAATTTCATGAACCTTAGACACTTCAAGAATACTAACCTGATTTCGGGAACTGGCTTAAATAGTGGGCTTAAAAAGCTCTTCCAGTCTCTCCATTGCCATGCTGGGTAGCGGACAGCGTCATTTGTAGTGGAAGACAACTTCACCACATCTTCTAGTTGGTTCAACGTCTCGATGTTTGAACGTCTGTAGAGGGAAAAAACAGTTTACAACTAACCAACATAAAAATGTATAGAGCAACTGTATAGAAATAAAACATAATGTTTGTCATAATCATGATACTTTGTTTTAACTACTTGATTTATTATACCTGTAGAGTTTCTTTAAAAGTCCAAAGCCGCTATCAACCAAACATCTAGCATGCCCAGGGACCTGCATTAGATACACCACACTGTCATGTTTCCCGGTCATAACTCTCCATTGAAGATACCCTATCATGTACCGGTTCTTGTTTTGTCCTGAAAATAAACAGTATGGTTTTATAACTAATAGACAACGAACTTCAAACTAACCTGTATCACGCTGATCGAGACAGTTATAGAATGCGCTATTTATACAGTGGACGTTTTTTCCCCCGTTTTTAAAAACAAAACAAAAACAAGGCACTAAAATGCAGAAAAAGACAATTATATGTCAATTCCGGCTTTTCATTTTCATCTTAGTGACAAATAGTTTGGAGCCTGGTCAGACGCTGGGTTACCCGGCGTCTAATCTAGCTCCGAATTGTTTGCAGTTGAATTGATAGTTTCAGCGTAAACGCATGTATTGGGAAAGAATAACTAAACGTTTTTTCCACTGAATCGTCCTTCATACTAGACTTGCAGCCGGTCTGTGGCTTTTCTATTTTCTTTGTCGCTGGGTTGAATACTCCTTAACGAATTGGGGGGCCTCCGTGGCCTAGTCACTGTGACTTACATCACTAAGCTCCTCACCGCTGTGAGTTCGAATCTCAGTAGGGTCGTTCGGATTTTTCATGTGGGGAAGCCTTCCAGCTGGCTTGCGGAAGGTCGGTGGTTCTACCCAGTTGCCGATTTGTGCATGCATAAAGGGCTTCTGGGGTCTTCCTCCACCTGTAATTAGCTGGACGTCGCGATATGACTGAAATACTGTTGAAAGCGACGTAAAATCAAAACAAATCAAATCAAATCCTTAACGAATTAGTTATAACTAGTTAATCAGGCGAAAGTTTGAACTGTTGTTTTGCTGAATAAAAAATCGAGCTGTTGTGTTTTTTCAGAAAACTAAAACTGAATTCTGCTTGCTAGATGCAAAGGTTGTTTTAAGTCTGAACTGTTTGAAAATCAGAAAACTTGAATTCATAACTATTATCTAATCGAAATGTACAGCTTGCTTTCTTTATTCGTTTTAACGTCTCATCCGAGTTATCGTTATCTGTTAAGACGTAACTATTGCGGGGGAGCGTTATCGAACTGTACATAGCAGTCATACCCATCAAATAGTGATACACACTCTATGAGTTTTCGTCATGTGTATTTAAATTAAACCCGTGTAAAGCGATACTAAACCAAGTTTAACAGAGATGTCTGTCCCAGCTCCAGTCCATTTGACACTTTTGAAAAATTAGGAATGTATCTATGCAAGCCGTTAGATTCATTTAAGATTTGTCTTTAGAGAAAATTGAATTTATTAAGTGCAAAACTGTATTTAAAGGCCTTTGGACTAAAGAGAATGGTTTAATCTATTATAAGAATATATTACCTTGGCAATTGTCGGCATGGAGAGAGATGGACAGTTCGTCTTTACTGTAAGTATTCAGCACGTAGTCCACCATTGAAATGACAGCATTTGGGCCATGTGTCTTTGTACCGTTAATGCCAATGGTTTCATTTTCGTCAATCATGAAATTCAGTTGTTTTTGTTGACCATCGATCCTCACTCCAAATATTTGCATTTTGTGCAATGAGGCAAAGTAAATAGGTCTCATTTGTCTAGAGAAATTTGGGACAGGGACATTTTGTGAAAAGTCAAATGTGTAGTGGTTAAATCTTTCTTGCGGTCTTTCGTTGTTAGAATCTTTAGCTTTTTTAATACAGCTATTGTAAAGGTCTCTTTCCTTTTGAGGGTGAGTGTGGGTGAGTTGGGTTTTACGGCACTGCAACACAAAATAGGTCATATAGCGCCGATGAGTTAATGAGGGATGATGAAATGAGATGATAATGATCTCAGGAAGGTGATTTCGGCTAATCTCATGCATTGAAAAACAGTGAATGGGATCAAAACCACCGACCTGCCTTTCTTTTAGTTCTTGTCAGAGGGGATGATCTCGGTCTAATAAACAGAAAACATTCTCTATGACAATTAAGCCCCAGAACTACGGCAAAGTAGAAAGGTTTCTCCTTTTGAGCTACAACAACATGGCCATGAAATGCTGCCGTCAACTCAATCTTTTCGTATTCCTCCATGGCACACTGGATGCGTTGCCTGTGCTTTTCACATGTTGCACAAACATCATCTCGTGGTGACGCAAGTTTCACATGTTGAAGGCAAATATTCCAGATTGCACAAAAACAACTTTGTTTCACTGCTCGGACAGAGGAAGCTTCGCAAATTTTCATATAATCTTTGTGAAGATTGATTTTTGTCAGCCCATTTTCCAAATAAATAGGAGGCAAATTGTACCGCCCTCGAGGCGCAGCCGGCTGCGGCAGTCCGTACGCATCTGCGAAATTCTGGATAAACTCCACTACTCTCTTGATGTCATCAAAAACCAACGCATGTTTCGGCTTTTTTCCCCAGTTTCCATGCCTACGTGGCACTGCCCCCTCCGTCTTCACATGAGCCACTAAAGTCTCTAAAGCATGTCTTCCAATGTCGGTCACGAGCATAAAAGTCTTTTTACAAACGTTTGCTCCGCAATATTGATACTGGATGCGTATTCTTTTGCGTTTCTTTCCTCCTTGTTTTTTCTTTCCGTCGTAACTATTCATCAGAGAGCCCATGATATATACATGTCTTTTTCCTCCTTTGACATTTCTCGTAGAGACAAGATTTTCAACAATTAGTTCCTTGTAACACTTTCGTTGACAGTCACATCCATCCTGCACATACCGTTTTATTCTACCAATATCCTCATCCTCAAATATCTCTTCAATAACATCATCTCCATATTCAGACTGATCTGGTGTACCATCATTGTGTTCATCTATAATGAATTCCTGAACCCTGTTATCTACTACTGACATTACAGTTGCTCTGTCAAACTCGTCGTCCGACGCATCGCTTTCTGGTCCCGGCTCATTTAAAAATGTATCGCTCTCTTGAGAACCGCAAGGAGTTGCTGACGGCGTCCTACCAAAATGGTCTGAAAGAAGACTCGAGTTCCTGCAAGCAATAAAGAAGCACTAAGAAATAGTTTGGCTTTTGGAACAGTGGTTGTTTTCGCATAAATAATATATTATATTATTCTATCGACAAGGAATTGCTAACAGAGATGGATCATATCTATTAAAAAATCAATCTAATTTCAAGAAAGCATTCAGATCTACGGAATTGTAAATATGGTAGAACGGACTTGGATCTACACTGTTTTACTCTTTTTAGCATCTAGGTTTAATTCTAATTTTACAATTGAGCCATGCTAAAGTAGATCTGTAGATTCTGATTTTTTAAAAAAAGGAGATACTGGTGAGGTTCGAACCAGGAACCTCAGTCTTCAAAAGCCGAACACGCTACCGACTGCGCCACAACTAAATTCACATCATTAAGTGTCGCGTTTACGTATACATGTATAAATAATCAACCCTATAACCTGCTCAATACACATGGCTCCATAGAATCTACTCTTTTTTTCTTTTTCTTTTTTTAAGATCTTCAACAATTATGAATAAATACATAATCAGTATTAATCACGCACATATCCAAATATTATATTTATAAAATGATTACATTTGAAGATCGATCTAGATCCACCATATTCGTGATCGACCTAGTCAATAAGAGGTTTATACACGTAGCAAACTATACAAAGACTATGCATCTTAGATCTAATCAGTTTCTCTATGTCTATACAATCGTCAAACGTTTATGAGTTTTAACATTATCTAAAAATAAATCTGTTTAAAAAGCTTTAAAAGGTAGATCTACAGGATAAAAATAATCTGGAATAGACAGAGGTCATATTATTTATAAATATGGCGGCATGCATAAACACAACACATGGCTGGCTAAATCTCGCTTTAAAACACTCGGATTTAGTCCATAAGATCTTTATCAAGTGAATATAGAAATAACTTTCTTACCTCAAGATCACTATCCATTTTTCTTTTTACGACTCAACGTTATAGATCCAAATAATATTGTAAACACAAATCTACTTCCTGGTTGATGGTTGGAAAAAGTTGAAAACATGACGTCAAACTTTGATCGATCGTTACGTCATTATATAGGCAACGTCGCTAATACAGATTTGCTTGAGTCTTCTTTCGTATTTATTTGTCATGGAACTGCTCATATAGAGATCTTAAATCACCATAAACTGTAAAGTTTACGTGAAAAACAATTCTGTTTGTTAAAAAAAAGAAAGAACGAATGACTTTCAAATGACATGCAGTATTTCAGTGTTGTCTCGATTCAAAGCTGCTGCGCGGATGTGATCTTTTTCCAAGTGTACCGATTTGATACAAATATTTACGTGACGTCAAAACTAAACAAACAAAAGAAATCAAAGTTCTTGAGAGCACTAGTGATGGTTTCAAATTGAATTACAAAGTAAATCGACTTTACGTTTTTGAACGACATTATTGAATTTGAGTGTTGCTTTCTTGAGCGGGTGAGTACTGAGTCAAAGTCTTGGGAACGACGGCGACTATGAAGGATTCAAATCAAAGATTTAAAACCATAAAAAACTAAATACAAAATGTTAAATTTCTGCCACTGGAATATATTTATTTGAAATTATAATTGGTCTAAAAAAAGGAATTCAAATACGGAAATACGAAGTATTGATAGTTTAACCATTTTCTAAGTGACAATAAGAGGTCATTTTCCCCAGAATGCGACACCACTGCTGGAACAATCATCCATCCCATTTGATTAACCCCAGATACTTTCATGCCTTGTCGATGCTCTGGGGCTTAATTGTCATAGGGGATCTTTTCTGTTTATAAGACCGAGATTATCCCCTCTGCCGAGAGCTAAAAGGAAGGCGGGTCGGTGGTTTTGATCCCATGCGCTGCTGGCAACGAATGAGATTAGCCTAACTCATCTTCCTGAAATCATTCCGACATTATGTAATGGTGGAGCCTCTTAAAGTTTGTCTTGCTGTGTTGTTTTTCTCACTTTTTTTTAAGTGTTTCGTTTGTTTTGATGTTAATGTATATGTAGTCGTTTCTCGGCGCCATATGACCATTTTATGTGTCGCGGTGCCGTAAAACCCAACTCAATCAATAAAACCATTTGATTAACAATCGATCTCAACAATATTGAATATAAAAGGTCTATGGTATGCGATAAATAAACTTAGCACATGGCTTGGAGCTCTCGGCCAATCAGATGCCTCAAAAGCCTGTGAATATATCGTTTATTTTACAAAACCATGAAATAACTAACACTGTTCACTTATTCCAAACTTCCGTCATCTCAAGGCAATCTGACGTCACAACCCTAGCAATCCTCTGAACTGCACTCGCTTGATGACGTCATATTATGTACAGTGAGACCTAAACTTTAAAGGCAATTAATAATGAATTGTGCTTACATAAAGAGCTTCAATAAGCGTTATCTATGTTGGTGTTAAAGCATGCTTAATGTCTCAAACTACACATTGAAATAACCTTTCAATTTAAGTAAAATATTACAAATAAAATGACTTTTTCGTCTAAAACAAAAAGCAGAAACGAAGGGTCCTCTTGTTTTCCTCGAGCCCAAGCCAGTGCTAAATAGGTTAGACCATGGTTGCGCGCGAATAAACGACATAGTTCTCGGGGGCTACGCCCCCTCGAACTATATCGTTTATTCGCTTGCAACCATGGTCTAACCTATACATATTACTAGGTATGCATTCTTTAACACACAGAAAAGTTTACAAACGAAATTGTGATGTTGGTTTTTTTTGCTCTTTGTTAGTCTAAATTATTAAATACATTTCATTATTTATAGATTTCTCACATCGACATCCGCTTAGATGCTATCGATACATGGTTTCTGTCAACGGTTTCTATCTACGACCCAAAAGAAGAAAAATACTATGAGTTCTATGCTGGACAATGGATATCGAACGATAAAATAGTCACATTGCAAACCTAATAACGGTGAGTTAATTATTGAATATCAACAGTGCATAAAGGGCTTCTGGGGTCTTCCTCCACCTATAATTAGCTGGACGTCGCGATATGACTGACCCAAGAGACCTTCCTACTTTGCCGCAGTTCTTAGGTTTAATTGTCAAAGGGAATATTTTCTGTTTATTAGGCCGAGATTATTCCCTCTGCCCTCTGTTTTGATCTCATGTGCTGCTTGGCAACAAATGAGATTAGCCAAAATCATCTTCTTGAAATCATCATCAACTCATCTTATCATCCTTCATTACTCATCGGCGCTATATGACCTATTTTGTGTCGCAGTGCCGTATTGGATGAGTTGGGTTTTACTGCACTGCGACATAAAATAGGTCATATAGCGCCGATGGTTTGATGAGGGATGATTAGATGAGATGAAAAAAAGAAAACTTCTTGTCAAGCTTAGAGCTTAGATTGTGGGAATGTAATCAGGCTTCTTTGTAAACCTGCCCTGGGATTGAAAATGGCCCCGCTCTGGGGTCGAGTTTACAAAGTATTATACAGTAAAATTTTCAAACATTCTTCTCTGAATCTAATACGGTCATGTTTGTTCTGGTCCGTTACACATCTAGATCATAGGTGCGATATTGTATCGGTGTTAAACTCGTCTGAAACCATAGTCTCTTGAGAATAGGTATTTGGTACATAACATCAATTACAAAGGTCATCAATCAATGGTGATCAAATAATACCACTTGAGCAAAACAATGTCCCCCTCCATGTATCACAGTATGCTATGGACATTATTGCTGTCCCTTAAATGCGTCATTTAGGAAATATGATGTTGGTTATCCATTTTAATGCAAATTTAATATACATACCCGATGTTTTGGATTGACAATAGTAAGTCTACAAACTATTTAAAAAGGTATACCTTTTAGATTTTTAGGTTCAAAGACAAGGCAGTGTGGGGATACATATTCGGGACCTATTTCTATGAATACTCTTTTCCGTGAGGCTGGTAAAGTAAGAGACGGTATCGGTTGCAAATTGCTGTGTTCTGAGGACAATTTGTGTTTTGTGGTTATTTACTCTATTCAAAATAGAGATTGTGGATTGATTAATGACAAGGAGTTGGATTTGGCTATTGAAGACCAAATGGGACTGCCTGTTTTTACCAGACGTATTTGTTATAGCGGATGATTACAATATTTATAGGACTGGATATCGAGCCATTTTATCAAGCACACACATATGTGTTGAACAAAATTGACGTTATACGTTCTTGTACAAATTTTGAAATAACAATAATGCTTCCACTATTTTGGCCTTTTCCAAGTTGTAATTGCTGATGACCGATCCATTAAAGGGACTCGCAACCGGATGGTGTACTTGTCAAAATAAAATAAAATACTCAAATAAAAGCAAATTTGTGGCATTATTTGGCTTCTGACATTAAAAAAATATGATCAGTCCAAAAAAAGTCTCAAGAATCGTCACCGAATCTTAGATTTTTAGATATTTTCCATCGTTTTTCTATACCGACTAGTAGACGGTATAGTTGTTGTTGTTGCTTCTCTACACAGGCTTAGACATAAACACGAGCCGAATTACGAAGTTGTATGCACTTTCGATAGCTACACATTGAAATACGTTAAATCGATCCGAGATAAACGGATAGTTCCGTGGTCCATTGGTCTAAGCGGTTTCCCCTATTTTGCCTTCTGTCCGCCAATGCCGGGGCCCCGGGTTCGAATCCCACTAGAGACCCAATATTTTTTTTATTGAAATACATTTTTTTAAACAGAATTTCTTATCCTAAACTAATTGTTTACCATTTATATAAGCGTTTGACACATATTTACAAATTACTATTTTTAATGCACCATCTGGTTGCGAGTCGCTTTAAAGGGAAAAAGTCGTGTGATTAATTTCCAACGCTAGTCTCAACTCCATGTGAGGATTACAGTGGTGTATGTGTTATTCTTTCCCAATAAACGCGTTTACGCTAAAACTATTATTTGCAGTGCAAACAACTTGGAGCCATATCAGTCGCCGGGTAACCCAGCGTCTGATCAGGCTCCAAACTGTTTGCCACCAAGATAAACAAGAAATATCAGAATTGTCCAAAAGTTGTTCTTTTCTACGTTTTAGCGCTTTGCGTTTGCGTACGTTTGCGTTTAAACGGGAAAGAATAACAGATTCTCCACTGTACTTCCATTGAGGGCTGTCAGCGATGATGCTAAGAAATGAAACGTTGTAACCCCCTGTTCAGTGGCTGGATCCTAACGCTGGACTACCCTTATATGAGGACAACAAAGGAGGCAAAAAGGGTGAGGAATATGATTTGCAAGCATAAGGGCGTAGTTGTCTAGTTCCTTGCAGAAACACTTCATACATTTTTAGCTCACCTGAGCACATAGATCAGTCCGTGTCGTCTGTTCACAATTTATTTCAAATAACTTCTCTGAAACCAATGGCCCAATTTTAGCCAAACTTGATCAGATACATACTGTAGTTGTGAGCTTCAAAAAAATTGTTAAAAAAGTGGGTTGGGCCATCGGTCTTGTTGCCATGGCAACCATGCACAATATCTAAAATAGTATTCTTCTCAAAAACGATATACTACCAAAACTGTTCAAAGAACTTTGATCCGTCAAATAACATGGCCGCCAGAGGGCGTGGTCATTTTCCGCATTAACGTAATATTGTCAACCAAAGTCAAAACTTTAAAAATCTTCTTGTCAATAACTTTAAGTCCTAGGACAACCAAATTTCATATGTAGCATCATGTTGTGAACCTTTACCAAGATTGTTCAAATAACGACCCCGGGTCAAAATTGGCCCCGCCCCTGGGCTTATCAGTTTTACATAGGAAAACCTTTAAAACTCTTCTTCTCTAAAACTGTATGGCCTAGACCTTTTATATTTGACATGTAGCTTTGCCTTATAGTCATCTACCAAGATTGTTCAAACCAAGACCCCTTGGTCAAAAGTAGCCCCGCCACAGAGCTTCGATACTTGCCGTAATCATATTTCGGAAGCTTTGCATAATTATAGTACCAACTGGTGCCGAAGAGAACATGCTGAAAATGACGCTCTTTCAAAATGGAAAGAATTAATTTTTGATATTATCGATATCCGGATTTCGTTCTATTTATCCAATAACCATCTTTTACCACCTAAACCTAAATTTAACATTCGTCACTTAAAGAAGGGCATACAAGACTTTCATTCCAAGTATGTACTCGTCCCTGTCGACAAAGCATCCAATAATGTGATATTTGTATGACGATTACATTATGTTGATGCTTTAAACCAGGAACTTGTGAATACCAATTCCTATATATCTACCAATTTAACGGAGCGTAATGTAGTATCTGATACATGTAAACAATTAAAAGCTGATGTCAACATTACATGCCACAAACTTCCTACAATGTACTGGATACCAAAACTCCACAAAACACCTTATAAGTCTCGTTTTATTGCTAATTCAAGTGCATGTACTACTACTAAGCTTTCCAAACTTTTAACATCGTTTTTAATTAAAATCAAAGAACATGTTCAAAGGTATTGTGATAAGACTTACGAAAATTCTGGATTTAATCTGTTTTGGTCTATCAAAAACTCTTAATGAAATTTTGGCGAAGCTTGAATATAGAAAATACCAAGCTTGCAATATAAGTACGTATGACTTTTCAACACTATATACTACCTTACCTCATAATCTAATAAAAGCTAAACTTATACAACTTATTGAAAAGACTTTTGCCAGAGAAAGGAAGCTATTTCTGGCGTGTAATACTGATCGTGCATTTTTTACAAATGACACGGTTAAGCATTACACTATGTGGACTTGCACCGATATCTGTGAATCACTAACATTTCTTCTGGATAATATTTATGTACGTTTTGGGAGTACCATATACCGCCAAGTGATTGGTATTCCTATGGGTACAAACTGTGCGCCCCTTGTCGCAGACCTATTTTTGTACTGTTATGAGAGGGACTTTATGCTTAGTCTAAAACCTGATACACAGGCAGATATGATCGAAGCCTTTAACAATACATCGCGCTATCTAGATGATATTTTTAATATAGACAACCCATTTTTTGATACGTTGTTTCATTTTATTTACCCAAAAGAACTACGCCTTAATAAAACAAACGAGTCAAATTTGTCGGCACCATTTTTAGATTTGGATCTTTTTATAAATAACGGAATTGTTTCTTCTAAGATTTACGATAAACGAGATGATTTTGATTTTAGTATTGTAAATTATCCTCATCTAGATGGCGATGTTCCCCGTTCCACATCTTACGGGGTTTATATTTCACAACTTATTCGCTTTGCTAAGGCCTGTACCTCTGTTGAGGACTTCCACATTCGTAATAAAACTATTACTGAAAAGCTTCTTAAACAGGGGTACAGATTTCATAAACTTCGTAAAACATTTTCTAAATTCTTTTATAGAAATCTTCCTCTCATTAACAAGTATAAATGTAACTTAAAGTCTTTTCTGCGGCAAGGTATTTCACATCCGGAGTTTTATGGTGATGTGATTTACAGACTTCGTAAGATTCTTGGACATATACATTTTCAAAACCTATTTGTGAAACGTATTAGATTTTTCCTCAAAAAAGATTATGATCCAACTATATTGCTGCGCACTTCACGTTTGGTTATCGATCAGTCTACAATTGATAACTATGCTTTCATCTTTGGTTGTGCGACGACAGACAGGGCTTAGCACTACATGATAATGTATCTCTAAAGCCGTCCTTAACCGGGAGAGTTATGTCGGATTTTCGTGCTTTGTTTTTTCACTCCCTCTCTGTCGTACCCTGGACCCTTCCATGTCTTACAGTTGCTCGTAACTACAGACTAGTCGCTTGAGTACAATTTGACCGTTGTCATAGTGGGTTATTTTTAACACGGGCTTGAATGTTTAATTCTTTCCCATGTTACTAATGATCTTGTCATAGAAATTTTGTTAAATGTTTTACATGTATTTACTTACTGTGCTGGCGGTCTTTTTGATTGTGAGGTTGTGGAGCAGGGTTTATATTTTATGTACACTCTTCGTCTTTATAGGTGAATATAGGAGATAAGTGTGAGGTTGGGCGCCCCTAAACCCAGGTTTAACCCCCCAGTGGTTGTTAATAATTAATTAATTCATAGTTAATTATTGATTGCTACTGACCGTACCAAGGCGGGCTCCTATATTCACTTTGCTTTATGTTTGTCTTGTGTGTTGTTTTCTATTTAGTGTGTAGATGAAGGAATGGTATTGCGTGTGTGTTTCTTGTGGTATGACTGTGTGTGTGTGTGTTCTGCTTGAGAGGTGAGTGTATTGTTTGTGTTACGTTTCCTGCTTGAGTCTTTCGTATTTATTACATAGGAAAACCTTTAAAACTTTTCTTCTCTGAAACTGTAAGGCCCAAACCTTTTATATTTGTCATCTAGCTTTGCCTTATGGTCCTCTATCAATACTGTTCAAATCATGACCCCGGATCAAAAATGGCTATGCCCCCGGGCTAATCAGTTTTACAAAGACTTATGTAGTAAAACCTTTAAAATTCTTCTCCTCTGAAACCTTAAGGCCCAGACCTTTTATATTTGGCATCTAGCTTTGCCTTATGGTTCTCTACCAAGATTGTTCCAATCATGACCCCAGGGTCCAAAATGTACCCGCCCTTGGGCTTATCAATTTTACATAGACTTATACAGGAAAACCTAATTCTGAGTTACTTCTTCATGCAACAGTCCACATACATGCAATGACAAACTTCATTATGCATTGAGTATAACACAATAGTTCCTCAGGTGAGCGATTTAGGGCCGCATGCGGCTCTTGTTTCTTTTGGTTTTCCGCCGTTACTTGGACATTAACCGCCACAACCTCAGAGACCTTCCTACTTTGCCGTAGTTCTTGGGCTTAATTGTCAAAGGGAATTGTTTCTGTTTATTAGATCGAGAATATTCCCTCTGCCAAGAACTAAAAGGAAGGCAGGTTGGTGGTTTTGATCCCATGCGCTGCTGGTCAACGAATGAGATTAGCCGAAACCATCTTCCTGAAATCATCATCATTTGATCTCATCACCCCTCATTAATCATCGGCGCTATATGACCTATTTTGTGTCGCAGTGCCGTAAAACCCAACTCATCCATCCATAACCGCCACAAATGTGGCATTTTAGGGTGGAAATCTTAATAATACTCGTCTAACAATAGTTGATTGTCAGTGAGTGTTCACTGTTTGTGTATAAAGGATCTTGTATGAGTGCTCATTATTTATCATTTATAATAAACGAGTCGACTAAAATAATATGACGCGAGCGTCATATTTATTTTAGTCGACGAGTTTATTGAAAATGATAAATAATGAGCACGAATGTGAGATTCTATTTATCACATTATAAGTTTAAGCACCTGTTAAATTGATTGAAGCCGTAGTTTGTAGACCCTCCGCTATATAGATTTTCACCTAAAACGATACGTTGTTTACGTTAACGTCATAGTAAATGACGTCATTTGGTGTCCCGCTACATGCAGCGCTTGTGGACGAACAAGTCGGGCCGGAGCCAAAAAAACGATATTCCACTAGTGGATTACGATATTTATACAATCGCTTTATGCAACTACCGACCACACATTATGTTATGAATATAATTATGTTATGTACAGTAGTCATAGCAATTATCTATAGTGTTATAAAAGGTTACCGCAATTGTGTTTTAAGTTATAGTTTTAGCCATCACGTAATAAGACGGAATATCCCTTAAATGTGCGTACATTAGAAACACATTGATCTGTCCGGGTCTGAGGTTATAAAACTTCAAGCGAACAATGTGCTCAAAACACTTATTTCTTTTAAAGGTGTTCTGCTTCACATGACACGCTTTAAATTGTATCGATTTTCATAGTTAAATTTTGCATCCAAATACTGTTTGCTGAAATGTTATTAGCCGAGAACAATTCTGAGGTTTTGAACTTTTATGACCTCGGGGTCTGTGTAACCTCAGTCCGAGCCAACCAAAAACAACACTAGCATATGCGAACAGATTGGATCTAGAACAACATCTTCTTCCGAGTAAGAGCCAATTTCTTCGACAAATGTGTAAAGGATTTTAAATGCCATTAGTTAAATGCATAACTAAAGAAATGACAGCAGGCGACATAATTGCAAAGTGAAGCTATTTTGGCATCACATATATTGAACGGATGATCAAAGCATAATGGCATGATGGCTGGGAAAGTAAAATTAAAAGCAAGTCGTGTGTTTGTATTGTTTCCTTTCTAGCTCACCTGAGCACAAGGTGAGCTATTGTGATCGGTCGCCGTACGTGGGTGTCCGTGTCGTCTGTTTACAATTTGTTTCAAATAACTGTTTCTCTGAAATCAATGACCCAATTTTAACCAAACTTGGTCAGATACAAACTGTAGTTGTGAGCTTCAAAACCTGTTCAAAAAGGTGGGTGGGGCCATCGGTCTTGTTGCCATGGCAACTATGCACAATATCTAAAAAAACGACCGGTCCGATTTCAATTTGGTTTCTCAATTGATATACTTTCAAATTTGTTCAAATAATGTTGATCTGTCAAAAAACCTGACCGCAAGAGGGCTTGAGTACAATTTGACCGTTGCCATAGTGGGTTATTTTTAACACGGGCTTGAATGTTTAATTCTTTCCCGTGTTACTAATAATCCTGTCAGAGAATTTTGTTAGATGTTTTACATGTATTTACTTACTGTGCTGGCGGTCTTTTTGATTGTAAGGTTGTGGAACAGGGTTTATATTTTATGTACACTGTTCGTCTTTATAGGGGAATATAGGAGATAAGTGTGAGGTTGGGCGCCCCTAAACCCAGGTTTAACCCCCCAGTGGTTGTTAATGGTTAATTTATAATTAATTATTGATTGCTGCTGACCGTGCCAAGGCGGGCTCCTATGTTCACTTTGCTTTATGTTTGTTTTGCGTATTGTTTTCTGTTTGGATTGTGGGATTGCGCGTGTGTGTGTATGTATGTGTGTGTGTTTGTTATGGTATGGCTGTGTGTGTGTTCTGCTTTAGAGATGGGTGTATTGTTTGTGTTGCGTTTCCTGCTTGAGTCTTCTTTCGTATTTATTTGCTCATTTGCCGTATTTACATAATATTGACAACCGAAGTCAAAACTTTTAAAATCATCTTGTCAATAACCAAAATAATCAACCCCGAGTCAAAAAAGGCCCGGCCTGAGGCTTATCAGTTTTTCATAGGAAGACCTTTAAAAGTCTTCTGCTCTGTCACTGTAAGGCCTAGACCTTTTATATTTGGCATGTAGCCTTTTAAAGCTATAGCAAGATTGTTCAAATAATGACCCTCGGGTCAAATATGGCTCCGCTCAGGGGCTTATCAGTTTTACATAGACTTATATAGGAAAAAACTTTAAAAACCATCTCCTCTGCAACCTTAAGGCCCCGAACTTTTATATTTGGCATCTAGCTTTGCCTTATGTTCCTCTACAAAGTGTGCTCATATCATAACACTCGGGTCAGAAATGGCCCTGCCCCGGGTCTTATCAGTTTTACGTAGACTTTTATAGGAAAACCTTTAACATTCTTCTTCTCTGCAACCGTAAGGCCCAGAACTGTGATATTTGGCATCTAGCTTTGCCTTATGGTCCTCTAACAAGATGGTGCATATCATAACCCCCAGATCAAAAATGGCCCCGCCCCGGGGCTTGTCAGTTTTACATAGACTTTTAGAGGAAAACCTTTAAAATTCTTCTCCTGCAACCTTAAGGCCCAACACTTTTGTATTTGGCATCTAGCTTTGCCTTGCGGACATCTACCAAAACTGTTAAAATCATGCCCCTGTGTCAAAAATTGGCCCGTCCCGGGACTTACCAGCTTTACTTAGACTTATAGAGAAACCCTTTAAAAATCCTCTTTTCTGAAACCGTAAGGACCACACCTTTTATATTTGGCATCTAGCTTTGCCTGATTGTTCTCTACCAAGATTAATCAAACCATGACCCCATGGTCAAGTATGGACCCGCCCCAGGGCTTATTAGTTTTACATAGACTTATACAGGAAAACCTTTAAAAATAGTCTACTCTGAAACTGTATAACCATTGTCAGAATTCAATAATAATTTGAATGCATATTATTTAAGTGACCCTTTATTAGAAGTATTTATATCAGTTCTATAGTTTTCCTTTTTCCTCCAACAGTAATAATTACAAACGGATGCTGAGTTACTTCTTCATGCAACAGTCCACAAACGTGAAATGACAAACTTCATGTTGCATTGAGTATAACATAATAGTTGCTCAGGTCAGCGATTTAAGGCCGCATGCGGTTCTTGTTTAATATTCCGTTAACAGTTTCAAAACGTACTTTTATGTGTACTGTGTTCGCGTTTACAATCGTTTAGCTGGCAATGATAACGTAAAGGTAGTTTGCCGTTAAAACATTGTCTTCTGAATAACAAAACTTTTCTGAACCCTTTCCTCCCTGAAAGCTCAAATACACAATTCTAGTTTTCAATTTAGTCTAGTCCATTTTAACTATTAAGGGTTGTTTCAGACAATTTATTGTAATATGACAAACAGTGAAGACCCAGATCAGAGGGCTCCTAACGGAGCCTTCTGATCTGAGTCTTCACTGTTTGCATAGGACAAGTGTACTCCTCACAGGTACACTGTTTGCAAATGACGCATATATGCGTGACTAGGGTTCAAAGGGTTAACCGGAGTCTGCATTACCTCACTTTGCGTCCAATATAACATTGGCGTTAAACTCCATATGACTTCTTTCGGAGAAAACAAATTATTAACACCTGTTATGTTCATACTGCCTTTCTTTAAGACAGTACTATATACAAAACATGCGGACATTTTCTTTAAACTTGGCATAGATACGTGTTAAGGAACCATATATGTTTTTATATGCTTGTTCTTATGTGTTGATGTAACAGGCACGTGAGGTTTTTCATAAATAAACTTTACAAACTAACGTTAAGTCTAAACGTACTATAATGCTCGTTTCCGTTTCGCAGTCCTTCTTAACTATTTCGCTACTAAAGTAATCCGGGGATTTTTACCCCTTCACCGTTTCAATGCGTTTCATTTTCGTCTGCTTCAATTTTGTATCTTGCAAGTTTGTTTCAAAGTACTATTAAATATAGTATGACCTAAAACATGTTATAAGTACAGAGGGAATGTGATACCGCCCTTTTTTTTTTTTTTTAAAAAAACACAACAAAATTAAAAACAAGAGCCGTATACGGCCCTGAATCGCTCACCTGGAACCGTGGATGTAAATGTAACATATCTTAAAAAGCTAAGAAATTATGAAAATAGGATTTGCCAATTGCGGATTGGATTATGCTGAGTGCAAAATATCTAAGCTCAGGGTACTGTGGTTTTACACAAGAATATTTTTTAAGTTCTTATTGAAAACAATCTATTTTTAGCTCCTTTGACCTAGATATGAAACGGACCGGAAACATTTGATCAATATTGGTAAAGTACATCTAGAAGTTGAGCCATGCCAAATATCTAAGCTCTACCTACATTAGTGTTAGATAAGAAGAGGTTTGAAGATTCACTATATAAATTTGTGACCCCCGGGACGGGGTCATAATGAACAATCTTGATAGAGGACCTGAAGATAATGCTTTGTGCAAAATATCTAAGCTCAGGATACTGTGGTTTGAGAGAAGATTTTTTAAGTGTTTATTGAAAAAAATATATTTTTAGCTCCTGTGACCTAGAAATGCAACAGACAGGAACCATTTGAACAATATTGGTAAAGTACATCTAGAAGTTACACCATGCCAACTATCAAAGCTCTAGCTATATTAGTTTCAAAGAAGGAAGAGGTTTGTAGATTTCACTATATAACTCTATGTAAATTTGTGACCCCCGGGGTCGGGTCATTTTTTACCCCAGGGACATAATTTGAAAAAACTTGTAAGCGGACCTGAAGATGATGCTTTGTGCAAAATATCTAAGCTCAGGGTACTGTGGTTTTAGACAAGAATATTTTTTAAGTTCTTATTGAAAACAATCTATTTTTAGCTCCTTTGACCTAGATATGAAACGGACCGGAAACATTTGATCAATATTGGTAAAGTACATCTAGAAGTTGAGCCATGCAAAATATCTAAGCTCTACCTAAATTAGTTTTAGATAAGAAGAGGTTTGAAGATTCACTATATAAATTTGTGACCCCCGGGGCGGGGTCATTATGAACAATCTTGATAGAGGACCTGAAGATAATGCTTTGTGCAAAATATCTAAGCTCAGGGTACTGTGGTTTGAGAGAAGATTTTTTAAGTGTTTATTGAAAAAAAATCTATTTTTAGCTCCTTTGACCTAGAAATGCAACAGACAGGAACCATTTGAACAATATTGGTAAAGTACATCTAGAAGTTACACCATGCCAACTATCAAAGCTCTAGCTATATTAGTTTCAAAGAAGGAAGAGGTTTGTAGATTTCACTATATAACTCTATGTAAATTTGTGACCCCCGGGGTCGGGTCATTTTTTACCCCAGGGACATAATTTGAAAAAACTTGTAAGCGGACCTGAAGATGATGCTTTGTGCAAAATATCTAAGCTCAGGGTACTGTGGTTTTAGACAAGAATATTTTTTAAGTTCTTATTGAAAACAATCTATTTTTAGCTCCTTTGACCTAGATATGAAACGGACCGGAAACATTTGATCAATATTGGTAAAGTACATCTAGAAGTTGAGCCATGCAAAATATCTAAGCTCTACCTACATTAGTTTTAGATAAGAAGAGGTTTGAAGATTCACTATATAAATTTGTGACCCCCGGGACGGGTTCATTATGAACAATCTTGATAGAGGACCTGAAGATAATGCTTTGTGCAAAATATCTAAGCTCAGGGTACTGTGGTTTGAGAGAAGATTTTTTAAGTGTTTATTGAAAAAAAATCTATTTTTAGCTCCTGTGACCTAGAAATGCAACAGACAGGAACCATTTGAACAATATTGGTAAAGTACATCTAGAAGTTACACCATGCCAACTATCAAAGCTCTAGCTATATTAGTTTCAAAGGAGGAAGAGGTTTGTAGATTTCACTATATAACTCTATGTAAATTTGTGACCCCCGGGGTCGGGTCATTTTTTACCCCAGGGACATAATTTGAAAAAACTTGTAAGAGGACCTGAAGATGATACTTTGTGCAAAATATCTAAGCTCAGGGTACTGTGGTTTTAGACAAGAATATTTTTTAAGTTCTTATTGAAAACAATCTATTTTTAGCTCCTTTGACCTAGATATGAAACGGACCGGAAACATTTGATCAATATTGGTAAAGTACATCTAGAAGTTGAGCCATGCCAAATATCTAAGCTCTACCTAAATTAGTTTTAGATAAGAAGAGGTTTGAAGATTCACTATATAAATTTGTGACCCCCGGGGCGGGGTCATTATGAACAATCTTGATAGAGGACCTGAAGATAATGCTTTGTGCAAAATATCTAAGCTCAGGGTACTGTGGTTTGAGAGAAGATTTTTTAAGTGTTTATTGAAAAAAAATCTATTTTTAGCTCCTTTGACCTAGAAATGCAACAGACAGGAACCATTTGAACAATATTGGTAAAGTACATCTAGAAGTTACACCATGCCAACTATCAAAGCTCTAGCTATATTAGTTTCAAAGAAGGAAGAGGTTTGTAGATTTCACTATATAACTCTATGTAAATTTGTGACCCCCGGGGTCGGGTCATTTTTTACCCCAGGGACATAATTTGAAACATCTTGTAAGAGGACCTAAAGATGATGCTTTGTGCAAAATATCTAAGCTCAGGGTACTGTTGTTTCAGACAAGAAGATTTTTTAAGTTTTTATTGAAACAATCTATCTTTTGCTCCTGTGACTTAGATATGCAACGGACCGGAAATATTTGAACAACTTTCAAAGAGGACCATATAAGGATAGTTTCTACCAAGTTTGGTAAAAATCCATCTAGTAGTTTAGGAGGAGATGTCGTTTAAAGAAATTGTTGACGACGGACGGACATAGCACGATCAAAATAGCTCACCTTGGCACTTTGTGCCAGGTGAGCTAAAAAAACAAACAACAAACGTGACAGTGCCTAAACCATAATACCGATTTTAAACAGTTTGCTTCGGATCAAAACATCAAAATATACGTCATCAGACTCATCACTGCAATGTTCCTAATGTAAGGAGTTTGCATTTATTATCGTTTCATTGGGAAATAGCAACGTCTTTTACGTGTAAGACATCTCAAATTAGTTCATTCCCTTTAAGGCATTACATCAGAACACACACTAAATCATGAAATAATTTACCAGGAAAAATCCTAAAGGAACATTCTGTTTTACACCAATCTTGTATTAAGCAATATAAATTTATCAACACAAAATATAAACTTTTATGACCTTCCCGTTTACTGATTCAGAGAAAACGGTGATAGCCCTGTCGTGATTTCACTGCAATATATCAACCAACACTAACAACATAGAACATGCTATTGTTTCCTTTTTAAATTAACTCGATAAGATAAATGTATGAACTAACAATCCGTTGAAACAGCTAGTTAATACGAACTTTTTAATTAATTTAACAGTGTGGCAAACATTTTGTGATCCGCCACCAACTTGTTTGTACATGACAGTACTGTCTAATTATATACCTCAAACGCGTGTAAATATCATAAGACTCCCTACAGTGGAGAATGTGTTATTCTTTCCCGTTTAAACGCAAACGTACGCAAACGCAAAGCAATAAAACGTAGAAAAAAACAACTTTTGGACAATTCTGATATTTCATGTTTATCTTGGTGGCAAACAGTTTGAGCCTGATCAGACGCCGGGTTACCCGGCGTCTGATCTGGCTCCAAACTGTTTGCACTGCAAATAACAGTTTTAGCGTAAACGCGTTTATTTGGACAGAATAACGTTTTCTCCACTGTAGCTCCATAAAAGTAAAATAAACACATCTGACTTTGAAACGATCTTGCAAACAACACAGTTGAAGCGGGCGACAATGAAACGTTGAAGTGGTAAAATATCACGATTAATTTGGCAGCGAAAGATTACAAAAACCAAAAAAAATCCAACACTGATGTGAATGTCATACCGTTTGCATCCTGATCAGGATCAAAACTGTATGAAAATGCCAGTGGTGTTGGTCTTAGCAGGGAATGGGTTGACTCTGCCACTTCCATGACTGTTACAGTGGAGAATGTGTTATTCTTTCCCAATAAACGCGTTTACGCTAAAACTATTATTTGCAGTGCAAACAGTTTGGAGCCAGTCCCAAACTGTTTGCCACCAAGATAAACATGAATTATCAGAATTGTCCAAAAGTTGTTCTTTTCTACGTTTTATTGCTTTGCGTTGGCGTACGTTTGCGTTTAATCGGGAAAGAATAACAGATTCTTCACTGTATCACCCATGTTTCAAATTGTAAAATTACATTTGAAATGAGTGTCAAACAGTTTTGATTCTGATCAGATGCCGCGTTACCCGGCGTCTGGACATGATACAATATATTTGCAAAAAATATTATAATCAATCTAAATGAGTGAAAGGATGACAACTTGTCAGAATTAGACACTCATAGATAGTTACAAACATACTGGGTCATGAGCAGGCGCCATTTTACTCTGACCAGGATACAGTGGAGAATCTGTTATTCTTTCCCGTTTAAACACAAACGCAAAGCACTAAAACGTAGAAAAGAACAACTTTTGGACAATTCTGATATTTCATGTTTATCTTGGTGGCAAACAGTTTGGAGCCTGATCAGACGCCGGGTTACCCGGCGTCTGATCTGGCTCCAAACAGTTTGCACTGCAAATAATAGTTTTAGCGTAAACGCGTTTATTGGGAAAGAATAACAGATTCTCCACTGTACAATACATTGCCGTATAGTTAACCCTTTCACTCTTATTCACGCCAAAAAACGCGTTTACAAACAGTTTGGATCCTGATCAGACGCCGTATATCGCGGCGTTTGATCATGCTCCAAACTGTTTCACGCTCGTATCGATACGTTTTAAGTCATAATACAACGCATCTTACTTTGAAACGATCTTGCAAACAACACAATTGAAGCGGGCGACAATGAAACGTTGAAGTGGTAAAATATCACGATTAATTAGGCAGCGAAAGATTAAAAAACAAAAACAAAACACTGATGTGAATGTCATACCGTTTGCATCCTGGTCAGGATCAAAACTGTTTGAAAATGCCAGTGGTGTTGGTCTTAGCAGGGAATGGGTTGACTCTGCCACTTCGTTTGCGTTTAAACGAGAAAGAATAACAGATTCTCCACTGTATCACCCATGTTTCAAATTGTAAAATTACATTTGAAATGAGTGTCAAACAGTTTTGATTCTGATCAGATGCCGCGTGACCCGGCGTCTGGGCATGATTCAATATATTTGCAAAGAATATTATAATCAATCTAAATGAGTGAAAGGATGACAACTTGTCAGAATTAGACACTCATAGATAGTTACAAACATACTGGGTCGTGAGCAGGCGCCATTTTACTCTGACCAGGATACAGTGGAGAATCTGTTATTCTTTCCCGTTTAAACGCAAACGTACGCAAACGCAAAGCACTAAAACGTAGAAAAGAACAACTTTTGGACAATTCTGATAATTCTTGTTTATATTGGTGGCAAACTGTTTGGAGCCTGATCAGACGCCGGGTTACCCGGCGTCTGATCTGGCTCCAAACTGTTTGCACTGCAAATAATAGTTTTAGCGTAAACGCGTTTATTGGGAAAGAATAACAGATTCTCCACTGTACAAATGACTTTAACCCTTTCACTACAAACATTTTCGTGAGATTTTTATCCCTTCACCGTTTCATTTTCGTCTGCTTCAATTTTGTTGTTTGCAAGATCGTTTCAAAGTAAAATTCAATGTAGTATGACTTAAAACATATCGATACGAGTGGCAAACGGTTTGGATTCTGATCAGACGCCACGTTACGCGGCGTCTGATTAATGATCCAAACTGTTTGCATACGCGCTTTTAAGCACCATTGAGAACGAAAGGGTTAAAATATCACCGCAGTTGAACGTGGCAGTTAACCCTTTCCCCAAATTTATAGGACTGGTGGTTGCTTACAGGGGAGAAAACGTTATTCTTTCCCGTTTAAACGCAAACGTACGCAAACGCAAAACACTAAAACGTAGAAAAATATAACTTTTGGACAATTCTGATAACTTATGTTTATCTTGGTGGCAAACAGTTTGGAGTCTGATCTGGCTCCAAACTGTTTGCACTGCAAATAATAGTTTTAGCGTAAACGCGTTTATTGGGAAAGAATAACAGATTACCCACTGTAATAGAGGAGACTGGAAATAAAGCAGAACGCTATTAAAAGGATTCACCTGCCCGGGCACAGGAACGCTTTTCTGTTATTCTTTAATAGATAAAAGCATGGAAGTGTATCTCTATCAAGCGTAAGGGAACGAACAAAAAATGAGTCTATTGGAAACAATGTAACGGAGGAAATGTACGTTATATTAGAGAAATTCCTTCACGGATGATGGAACAGTCGAACATGCGCCTAGGAATGGTAATCGAACCTGCGTCACTGTTACATGTACATGTACAATGTTTTCTGTTGGAACTATTTCCGTCTAGTATTTAGGTTAAATGTTTGAGAAATGTTAATAACACAACATCGATAGCAGTGTCAAGCTGTTTCGATCCTAATGCCGGTTACCCCGGGTTTAAAAAGAAACGCATTGACGATTGTTTCACGGCATTTCGACTTTCTGAATCCTATTTAGCGCTTGCTAACTTTTTTTTTAACACGACTTTATTCAACCTTATTTTGCACATACACAAGGAGTATGACAAACAGTTATGATCCTGATCATTAGACATGGAAAGATCATCTCGATATTCGTGATTGTATGCTAAACAGTGTTTATCCTGTTAGCATTGTTATATTAAACAGATTATAATCAGGATGCGTACATAGCCGCGGTGTGAAGTGGGACTTCCTTTCTACGAAATCATTATTTTCATTACAACAAAGAAATAACAGTAGACATCAACATATACAGTGGAGAAAACGTTATTCTTTCCTAATAAACGCGTTTACGCTAAAACTATCATTTGCAGTGCAAACAGTTTGGAGCCAGATCAGACGCCGGGTTACCCGGCGTCTGATGAAGCTCCAAACTGTTTGCCACCAAGATAAACATGAAATATCAGAATTGTCCAAAAGTTGTTCTTTTCTACGTTTTAGCGCTTTGCGTTTGCGTACGTTTGCGTTTAAACGGGAAAGAATAACAGATTCTCCACTGCAGCAGTTGTATCTTACTACATATATTTAGTCATACATTCTGAGTTTAACATTGACACTTGAAGGCGTTGATGTACTAAAATCAGATTTTTTCATTCGATGTCGCTTATACTATTATGATTGTTTAACCCTTTGCCTGCTGGTCGCGACTTTATTGATTTTTGCAAACAGTTAAGATCCAGATCAGACGCCGCGTAACGCGGCGTCTGATCTGAATCAAAACTGTTTGACATGACACTCGTCTTCGGGTTTATTTACTTAAATAATGTATACATCTAAATGTAACAAACTTTACAGACTATAATTTCAAAGCAGACGACATCACCGCAGATTAAGGGTTAATTTAAAATGAAGCACGATTATTTCCCTGCATGGAAAGGGTTAATTATTGAACATGCTTAACCCTTTCATGATCAAATATTTCGTAAGGGTCTTACCCTTTATCGCCGTCTGCTTCAATATAATTGTCTCGATATCGTTTCATAGTTAGATTTGAGGCAGATACGCATCACGCGACGTCTGATCAGGATCCAAACTATTTGCAAACGCGCTTTAGTACGTCATTGCGAGTGAAACGGTTAATACATGTATACTCCATCCTATTTAGTTACATGTATACGGAGAGACTATTGACAGTCGATCTTCAATAGCGATTTCACGTCAAATTCGCTATTGACAGCCAACTGTTTAATAGCAGTTCTCGTTAAAATCGCTATTGACAGTCGACTATCATTAGCGAAGTTGACGTCAAATCACTATTGACAGACGTAAGTAATAAATTTGTTTGGATACTAATATTTCAATATTACTTTAATAATGATCCATAGCGTTATGTTGTGTGTTCATGTCTGTCCGTCCGTCCGAGCTCACACGCCGGTACTTGTGTGGCTAAAATACACAAGTGAAAAACATGAAAACTAGTCATCTCACGTGACATTGACCATCTCTTTTGACATTAACCTGGCTGTAAGTCGGAATCTGGTTATGGTTATCTCCTAGATCATTTGATTCCTAAGTAAGAGCAAAAAGAAATTTATTTTGAAATAATAATCTAATACAGCATTTTTACGTTCCAAATGAGTGACGCTGAGCTACAGTGGAGAATCTGTTATTCTTTCCCGTTTAAACGCAAACGTACGCAAACGCAAAACACTAAAACGTAGAAAAGTATAACTTTTGGACAATTCTGATAATTTATGTTTATCTTGGTGGCAAACAGTTCGGAGCCTGATCAGACGCCGGGTTACCCGGCGTCTGATCTGGCTCCAAACTGTTTGCACTGCAAATAATAGTTTTAGTGTAAACGCGTTTATTGGGAAAGAATAACAGATTCTCCACTGTACCGAATGAAAGGGTTAAAACCACAACGCTCTTCATCTTTACAAAGAAAGTTGTATCCTGTTAAATGATGTCTTTTCTAAGATTTAGCTATTAAGTAGGGTAAAGAAAATGAGTAGGAGTTTCTAGGATAAAGATATTTAGTAATATCTCAATTGGTAATCCTGTTAAAAATAACTAAGCTCATAAAAAATAACTAGAGTAAACATGTCCTCCCAAAGCCTGTTTCAAGTTTTGAAGGCAACATTTTGTACCCGTATGATCACTTCCCATTACCCCATTAATGCGACTTTTAACGCCTTCTAATTTATTCCTCCACTGAAGAAAATAGTTGCAATTTGTACTGTCATAAATGTGTATGATACAAATTATTTTCTATGTTTAAGCATTCTGGTTTACTGTCAACCCGCTTTACAGTGGAGAATGTGTTATTCTTTCCCAATAAACGCGTTTACGCTAAAACTATTATTTGCAGTGCAAACAGGTTGGAGCCAGATCAGACGCCGGGTAACCCGGCGTCTGATCAAGCTCCAAACTGTTTGCCACCAAGGTAAACATGAAATATCAGAATTGTCTTAAAGTTGTTCTTTTCTACGCTTTAGCGCTTTGCATTTGCGTTTAAACGGGAAAGAATAACAGATACTCCTCTGTAAGTGGTCATCTGTCTTTAAATCTAGAAGCAGGCTATGGAGTAATGGGTTAAAGTAGATTGAAAGTAAGGCACATTCTGCTTTACTTTCAGTTTTAAGCTAGACGATATTTCTTACGTGACGTATTTATGAATGTTTGAAATGAAACTATTTTCATTAGTTGCAAAAATAAATTGAGATGTAAAAAGGCATATCTATTTATAGTAATGGGTTAAAACGCCTTCATAATAGACTCCTTAACCCATCATTTCTCATAGGTCCATATTTATAAAAACAAACAAATATATTGCACCCTTAAAGGTGGAGGCTAATAGTAGACTAAAAGTAAAGCAGAAAGTTTTTACAGATGACAGCTTCAAGTAATATGAAAGTAGCCTACAGAAAAAGCTCCTGTATGAGATTTCTCCTTTTGACTTTCATTATGCTTAACTCTATGAACCCTAATCACGAATATATGCGTCATTTGCAAACAGCATACCTTTGAGGAGTACACTTTATCATATGCAAACAGTGTAAACCCTGATCAGAGGACTCCTTAAGGAGCCCCTGATCAGGGTCTACACTGTTTGTCGATCAGGGTCTACGCTGTTTGTCATTTTGACAAATATTGTAAAAATCAACAGTAAAATGTCAAAAATGGACTACATTGTAGACTAAAGTGAAAACTATTTGCATACTAGTGTAACAGTGGAGAATCTGTTATTCTTTCCCGTTTAAACGCAAACGTACGCAAACGCAAAGCGCTAAAACGTAGAAAAGAACAACTTTTGGACAATTCTGATATTTCAAGTTTATCTTGGTGGCAAACAGTTTGGAGCTTGATCAGACGCCGGGTGACCCGGCGTCTGATCTGGCTCCAAACTGTTTGCACTGCAAATAATCGTTTTAGCGTAAACGCGTTTATTAGGAAAGAATAACGTTTTCTCCACTGTACTCTTTCCCAATAAACGCGCTTAAGCTAAAAATCATTGTTTCCGATTACAACCAGTTTCGAGCCACACCGTTTTCCGCTCAGATTAAAATCTAAAAGTCAGAATGTAAAACAGTTGTCATTTTCTACAATTTATTGCAATGCGTTTGCGTTAAAACGGGACATAATAAAGTCTTCTCCACTGCATGATGTAGCTTGTGACTTCCATTAGGCACATAGGGAGAGTGTATTGCATTATCCGGATACAGTGGAGAAAACGTTATTCTTTCCCAATAAACGCGTTTACGCTAAAACTATTATTTCTATTGCAAACAATTTGGTGCAAGATCAGACGCCGGGTAACCCGGCGTCTGATCAGGCTCCAAACTGTTTACCACCAAGATAAACATGAATTATCAGAATTGTCCAACAGTTGCACTTTTCTACGTTTTAGTGTTTTGCGTTTCGTTTCGTTTCGTTTCGTTTAAACAGGGAAGAATAACGTATTCTCCACTGTACAATTGAGTTGAGTGGTTTATAATATGCTTATTGACTTGACGTTAACCCCGTAGCTTGTTTCTACTTTTGCAAACAGCTGACCACTTAAATCAGGTTGAAAGTAAAGCATAACCTTAACGCGCACTCTGCTTTACCTTTATCCTGCTTAAAGCTACTATCTGCTAGAATACAGAAAAACTTCATTCGGTGCATATTAATCTCTGTATAAAAAGGAAATATTTCCTTCAGCACATACTCAATTAAAGGCGTATAAAAGGGAACTATTTCTTCTATATACATGTATAAATATTCAAAGGCATAATAGGCGATTTATGGAGTAATTTCTTAAAGTATGTCGAGCTCCTTGATGTCAGCCAGAAAAATTAATTCTTTCACACCTGAAATTTGAAATGATAAGTTCCTGTTTCCATGTTTGTCTATTTGTGGGGTTTGTTTTGCCTATAGATTACAGTGGAGAATCTGTTATTCTTTCCCGTTTAAACGCAAACGTACGCAAACGCAAAGCACTAAAATGTAGAAAAGAACAATTTTTGGACAATTCTGATAATTCTTGTTTATCTTGGTGGCAAACAGTTTGGAGCCTAATCAGACGCCGGGTTACCCGGCGTCTGATCTGGCTCCAAACTGTTTGCACTGCAAATAATAGTTATAGCGTAAACGCGTTTATTGGGAAAGAATAACAGATTCTCCACTGTACTAAATGGCAAACAGTACATATTGATCAGAGGGCTCCTATTTGAGCTCGTTTCTAATTCTTAAGGGAAAGGACCACTTAAAGCATGTTTAAAATGAAGCAGAATGCGAGCCAATACGCGTACATGTACGTAGTGAGGTATACTATGTACAGTGAAACCCCTCTAAACCGGACATGTGTGGGGACAACAAAAATGTCCGGTTTAGAGGGGTTTCCGGTTTAGAGGGGTTTGGACTTGTTTCTAATATGGAAGATAGCTGACCACTTAAAGCAGGTTGAACGTAAAGCAGAGGTTCCAGTTTAGAGGGGTTTCAGTGTATATAGAACTATTGTAGCCCGTAATGCCAAACCGGGGTTTGTATCCAACATTTGTGCAACCTCTGTAATGCGCCTTTGCAAACAGTTTGGACCCGATCAGACACCACGTTACGCAACGTATGATCAGGGTTCAAACTGTTTATCAGTTGTTCCGAAATGTCATCACTCATACTGTCTTAAATTGTAATGTAATTGCAACCACCAATATTGAAGCAGACGGCAATATAGCGGTAACGGAGAAACAACTCACGACGAATCTTACCATAAATGGGTTACATTCAAATGACTCTAAATTAGCTTCTGTTTTGAAAATGAAGCGACTTGTCTGCGAAAGTAGAAATCAACAATTATTTTTTAGATCATCTTTAAAGAAGAAAGGTACAACGCTTAGATTCTGAAATGTTTGCAAATGTTAGTCAACTTTAGCTTTGTACAACTACAGTGGAGTAAACTTTATTATTTCCCAATAAACGCGTTTATGCTAATAAATACGAAAGAAGACTCAAGCAGGAAACGCAACACAAACAATACACCCATCTCTAAAGCAGAACACACACACACGCGCACACGCACGCAATCCCACACACCCACCCACACACCAAACAGAAAACAAAACGCAAGACAAACATAAAGCAAAGTGAACATAGGAGCCCGCCTTGGTACGGTCAGCAGCAATCAATAATTAATTATAAATTAACCATTAACAACCACTGGGGGGTTAAACCTTGGTTTAGGGGCGCCCAACCTCACACTTATCTCCTATATTCACCTATAAAGACGAACAGTGTACATAAAATATAAACCCTGTTCCACAACCTTACAATCAAAAAGACCGCCAGCACAGTAAGTAAATACATGTAAAACATCTAACAAAATTCTATGACAAGATTATTAGTAACACAGGAAAGAATTAAACATTCAAGCCCGTGTTAAAAATAACCCACTATGGCAACGGTCAAATTGTACTCAAGCGACTAGTCTGTAGTCACGAGTAACTGTAAGACATGGAAGGGTTCAGGGTACGACAGAGAGGGAGAGAAAAAACAAAGCACGAAAAACCGACATAACTCTCCCGGTTAAGGACGGCTTTAGACAAACATCATCATGTAGTGCTAACCCCTGTCTGTCGTCGCACAACCAAATAGGAAAGCATAGTTATCAATTGTAGATTGTACACTGTTATTTGCATTGCAAACAGTTTGAGGCCAGATCAGACGCCGGGCCACCCGGCGTCTGATCAGGCTTCAAACTGTTTGCCACTCAGATTAAAACCAATAGTGAGAAAAGTAAAACAAATTTGGGGTTTTTCTACATGTACATGTAAGTGAAATGCGTTTGCGTTTAAACCGGAAAGAATAACATTTTCACCACTGTAAGTGTACAGGATGACAGGTCTAGTGGTACATGTATCTATATAAACACGCAGTAGTTATTGAAATACATCTTCATTGTCTGGCAATGGATTCGTTCGTGTATATTTTGGTAAGGCTTTTTATACAGTCTAAAATGTGTACATCATTTATTATATTGAACAGATTCAGAACGTTATGTTACAAGTATTATATTGTATCATGTTATATCAGGGCTCCAGATAAGTAGAGTTTTTCAATAAAAAAAAATCTTTATTTCTGCATTAAACCATATGGTGTCACTTCTATGTCTGCATTAAACCCTATAATGTCACTACTCATTAGAATTGTCTCTTCGAGACGATTCAAATGAGAAGTAACACCATCGGTTTCGGTGCTGAAATGAGTGAGAAAATGTTTGATTTGTTTGGAGCCCTGGTTATATCACACTGTACTATACTAAAATAAATGTATACGATGCACGGGGAAGTCGTTATTAAGGCATTTACGCTAAACCTATCCATTTCATTAAAAAACAGAAGGGAGTCAGAATAGGCCATCTACACTGTTTGTCATTCTTATTAAATAAATAGTCCAAGTTTAAAACACTTGTAACTTTCTACATTTGTTTGCATTACGTTAAAACCGAAAATAATATTATAACGTTTATACAGTAGTTGACATTTCATATTCAATGTAACGTTGCATTTTTTATGTTATGTTGTTATGTTTAAATACCGGCCTTTCAAACAGAAACTTAAAATGAATATTTCAACTGAATCTTACACGATTTTATGTATGTATGCGATATTAAATAAAATGAAATGCTATGCAATTATAATGTTATAAGTAATGGGTATAACGTATTTTGCTGTCTCACTTGTAGCTTTGAAATACACATACATGTAATACGATTTTCTGGAAATAACGACCGTATAACAACTTAAATAAATTTTCTCGTAAAATAGATAACGCACAAATTTCAATATCCTATCTTTTAGACGCTATTTTTCGTCATATTCGGCGAATAAAGATTTAGCAAGATACAGTGGAGAATGTGTTATTCTTTCCCAATAAACGCGTTTACGCTAAAATATTATTTGCAGTGCAAACAGTTTGGAGCCAGATCAGACGCCGGGTAACCAGGCGTCTGATCAGGCTCCAAACTGTTTGCCACCAAGGTAAACATGAAATATCAGAATTGTCCAAAAGTTGTTCTTTTCAACGTTTTAGCGCTTTGCGTTTGCGTACGTTTGCGTTTAAACGGGAAAGAATAACAGATTCTCCACTGTAACATGACTGTTTGATATTGTATCCATTTTATTACACACGGTTAGCAAAACGTTATATTTCAAATCGAAACTAAATGGATGCGGAACAAAACTAAATGTAAAGGAAATTAACAGCTTTTTTGAAACTTTTACATTGTTTATCTGAGTGGCAAACAGTTTGGGCCTGCTCATGTGCCTGGTTATCCGGTGTCTGAACTGGCTCCAAACTGATTACAACAGAAATATTGGTTTTAGCATAAACGCATTTATTTGGAGAGAATAACCTTTTCTCCAAGCCGTTTCGGCTTCCTTTTTACTCTTACCTAATATATGTATATTACATACTTTGTGCAACTTCTGGAATTCAAGGTATTAATCAATTTATTTGTTTGTAACTGCTCCGATATAAGTTTTTCATTGTTGACAAGTGTTGGATATTTAGGATTTTTTACGCATTGTACAATTGTAAAGTTACATAACGACATGCAGAACGTAAAACTCTTTTGAAAACTGACTTTATATTAGTATGAGTGGCAAACAGTATGGGGCCGGTTCAGCATTCTGGTTTAAAACTTCTTTTTTAAACGACCCCTTAATTGTATATACATGTTTTTTACGTTATTGCTTGAAACAGGATTGATGTAAAATGAGAGAAAACTAATTTAAAAGCTTTCTGGTGTCACTTCACATAGGATAGGTTGTAGCCTTTCTTTGATATAACAGGGCTCCAGATAAGTAGAGTTTTTCAAAATCTAAAAATCATTTGTTCAACATTAAACTGAGTAGTAACACCATATACTTTGGTGCTAAAATGAGCGAGAAAATGTTTGAAATGTTCGGAAAATTATCTGTTATCTATAACCCTGGTATATTCAATTAAGTCTTCCCTTTGAGATGGTTTTAACTGTATTTAACGGGAATCTTTAAAAAAAAAAAAGATTCTTTTCTTGGTACGTACTATTCCAAATACAACTATTTCGTGGTAAAAACGGGTGAATAATATTATATATGTACTTTTCAATTTACGTGTGTAAGCTAAAACAAAAACGATCCTTTACAAACAGTTTAGAGTCTAGTCTAGACGCCAATTTTACCATCGCCTCATCAAGTTCCAATCTATTTGTTCTATAGACCTTCCTACTTTCCCGCAGTTCTGATGCAAAATTGTCATAGGGAATCTTTTTATTTATTAGACTGAGATTATTCCCTCTCTCAAGGACTAAAAGGAAGGCAGATCGTCGGTGGTTTGATCCCATGCGCTGGTTTGCAGCGAATAAAATAAGCCAAAATCATCATCCTGAAATCGTCATCAAATCTTATCATCCCTTATTATTCATTGGCGTTATGACATATTTTGTGTCGCAGTGCCGTAAAATCCACTCATCGTCATTATTATCATCTAACCTGTTTGCTACCTAGATCTTAATAAGTTGTCAATATATTCAATACTTTTTTACTAAGTTTTATGTGTTAAGGTTAATGTAAACGAGACCGAATAATGTCTTCTCCACTGCATATCTAAGCATGTACAGTGGAGAATATGTTATTCTTTCCCGTTTAAACGCAAACGTACGCAAACGCAAAGCGCTAAAACGTAGAAAAGAACAACTTTTGGACAATTCTGATATTTCAGGTTTATCTTGGTGGCAAACAGTTTGGAGCCTGATCAGACGCCGGGTTACCCTGCGTCTGATCTGGCTCCAAACTGTTTGCACTGCAAATAATAGTTTAAGCGTAAACGCGATTTTTGGGAAAGAATAACACATTCTCTACTGTATGAGCTCAGTCCTTCCGAAAACCCTTGACCCAGCTCTCGGTGTCAACAGGCAGTGTTTCGATATATAAATACTTATGGAAAATCTGTATGTTAGTTATTTATAGCCATTCAAGACACGTCAACACAATGTCTGATGGACAGAGCTTTGATTTCATTATACACTTGTTATAACATAATAACCCATACACGTATGGATAGGAAAACAAGTTATACATAACTTATATAAATTGACGATATATACGTGTGCACATTATGGCATTATGGTTGAGTTTACATAAAACAAAACTATTTTATTGCATATATTAACCAGATTTGTTTTACATAAGGGCTTTAAATTCTCACAGGGCTTACAGATCTCATAATACCGGGCGTGAGACCTTCCTACTTTGTCACAGTTCTTAGGCCTAATTGTAAAAGGGAAAGTTTCAGTTTAATTATTAGACTGAAATTGAGCTAAAAGGAAGGCAGGTCGGTGAACATCGTCCTAACATTAGTATCATCTTATTTCATCATCCCTCATTATTCATCGGTGCTATATGACCTAATAGTTTGTGCCCCTGTTTCGTAAAACTAAAATCATCTAACCGAGCGTGAGTTTTGCAAGCCGCAGCCTAAACCGGAACCGGAACCTCTCATAGAGATTGTAGATCCCAAAAAGGGTATGGTTACCTGTTTTAACGAAACGAAATATGCAATTCAATAAAATGTTTCTGAAAGAAATTTGATTTTCATTACATTCTGAACATTAATTGTGTTTAGATAAGACAAGGTACTGAGCTATATAGTATGTGTATTTGACATTTAACCCTTTCATCACCGAAGTCACCTAAAGTCAACGTTGCAAATAGTTTTTATCCAGATCAGATGAATATATTATGCATATTACTAGCTGTTGCTCGTGATGACTGTGATGAAATCGCAACCCTCGGCTATCGCGAAGAGAAGGGCATCTTCAAACTCAACACCGTCGACATTCCCGCCATCCTGGACACCCAAGGGCTTACCAGCGGCAATAGTTGACGAAGATGTTGAGCTTCCATCCTCGACATTCACGCCATCCGCAACAAACCCGCCATATTCGACATTGCCGCCACCTTCAACACCCGAGGTTATACCAGAGGCAATAGATGATGTGTTTGATGATATGGACGAATCTTTCGCTGATAATCGTAAGTAGACGTTAACACATTCACTTCTAGCTACGAGTATACTCGTGATTATCAAACACTTTTATATATGTACATGTATTTGAAGTATACATTTGTCTTGTGCAAAAAGTGTAAACCTGCGATAGAGAACTCTGATCAGGGCATTGGTAGTCATTGTGCAATTCAGACCTTAGTTGAACCTTAAATTTGAACAATACTCAATTTGGAGAGGGTTTACGGCAGACAACTACAGTTACTGACGCTGCTTGGTACCGAGTGCCAAGATACCTTCCTACCGTGTTGCAGTTCTGAGGCTTAATTGTCATGGGGAATTATTTATGTTTATTAAACTGAGAGTGTCCCCTCTGCTAAAGAACAGAAAGGGAGGCAGGTTGGTGGGTGGTATCAAGGTATCGAAGTTTGACTGAAGTTGGGAAAATATTATACGTCGGGTTTATCTTGCAATCGAACAAACCTTTGTCAAGGTATCTCAATCACCATGACGTGAATCTGGATCGAGAGTTTCTATTTTATGACATTTCCTCAGTCCTTTGATGGACTCCCCCATATTGTTCTCGACAGGGCAATGGAAGTACATGTAACTGTAAAAATATGCATCATATGCTTTACAAGTTTGCCGAGTGAGGCCCAATAATACTCAAACTCGAGAGGTTTTCCAATGGTTACTAGTATTTATAACTATCAACTATAAAAGTCCGGCCGCACGAAAGACGCTTCAATGATTCACATTAAGCATAATTTTTTGCACGGGAACTGCTTGAGGTCAGGCAATGTCTCAAAAATTTTTAATCTGTTTTACTACTTTGTCAATAACTCCTCATAGACCTTCCTACAGTGGAGAATCTGTTATTCTTTCCCGTTTAAACGCAAACGCAAAGCGCTAAAACGTAGAAAAGAACAACTTTTGGACAATTCTGATATTTCATGTTTATCTTGGGGGCAAACAGTTTGGAGCCTGATCAGACGCCGGGTTACCCGGCGTCTGATCTGGCTCCAAACTGTTTGCACTGCAAATAATAGTTTTAGCGTAAACGCGTTTTTTGGGAAAGAATAACACATTCTCCACTGTACTATGTCGCAGTTCTGGGGCTTAATTGTCGTAGGGAATTGTTTCAGTTTATTAGATCGAGATTTTCCCCTCTGTCAAGGACTAAAAGGAAGGCAGGTGGGTGCGTTTGATATGCACAAATTACCTTTCTGAAATCAGCATCCTCTCATTTCATCATCAATTCATCGCGCTATATGTCCTATTTTGTGTCGCAGTGCCGCGAAACCCAACTCGTCCATTATCCATCTGACAACAACCTACCTTGGTAACTTGACTACTTATTAAAATCATCGTTTTTGTGTCCTATGAAAGATTGTTTTGACTCCCAGATATTGGAGCCAGTATATGACGCCCAGAAAATTCAAACACGAAGTCACCGGTCACTCACTTTAAAGACACAAGAATAACAAACTATTCAGTGGTCGTAAACTAATGGAGACGATTAACAGTCGGGTGGACCCTCAGAGTGTAAACATTTTCATACTGTGCATTGAGCAGTTCACGCTTAGTCAGCGGCATGATTCGAATCCGGGTCTTTCCGATCCCAAGTCAGACGCTTTACCACTGGACCAACGCGCCAAAGAGACGACTATCTCTAGAACGCAGTGTCCCTTTCTAGTCAGCATTTTTATTTTGCGGTCAGCATCGATGTACAAAATAAAATAAATCATAACTTCAGTTATCTACATTGTAGAAGAAATTATAATGTCCGAGTTTCGACTGTACATATATCAAGTTGTATTGAATCTCAAGATTTGTCTCCAGATACCTTCCTACTTTGCGCTGTTCTAGGGCTTAATTGTCATAGGGAATCGTCTGTTTTATTAAACCGAGATTATCCCCTCTGCCAAAAACTAAAAGGAAGGCAGTAGGTCGGTGATTTTGATCGCTGCTTGGCAACGAATGAGATTTCCTGTAATCCTTATCTCATCTCATCATCATTCATCGGCACTATATAACCTATTTTGTGTCGCAGTGACGTAATACCCAACTCCACCTCGTCATCACCAGATTTGTCATATTTATACATATATTTGTTTTAACAGCTGATGTTGAAATTGTCAGCCGCACTGACGTGCCAGGTCTTAGTGGTATGTTTACAATTTTCCTACTAATAAGAATGCTTGTTGATCGAAAAGACAGACGGGAGCTTAAACAAATAACCTAAATTGAGCTTTATGTTCCACTTTCAACTTGCTTAAAAGACAAGGAATGAATTAAAATTGTAAAATGTACTTATTAGTTAACGGTTTAACCCTTTCCCTCTCAATGACGTCATAAAGCGCATTTGCAAACAGTTGTAATCCTGACCGCTTAAAGCAGCGTCTGAACAAAATCAAAACTGTTTGCAACTTATTTTCCAAATTACGTTACTTAAACTGCCTTAAATCTAACTTTGAAACGATATTGCAGATAACAATATTAAAGCAGAATACACTATGACGGTGAAGGGGTAAAAACCTCACGATAATTTTGATCATGAAAGGGATAATATCGGTGACAATATTATGTGCAGGGTTCCAGATAAGGGGAAGGAAACTGAACAAATTCATCATTTTCTCACTTATTGCAGCACAAAATCCTATGGTGTTACTACTCATTAGAATCGTCTCTTCGAGACGATTCTAATGAGTTGTAACATCATAGGGTTTTAAGCAGAAATAAAGATTTAATTTTTGAAATACCCCCTTAGCTGGAACCCTGATTATGTGTTACTTTAATACCCAGGTGAGTACCAGATTTTCAGACTGGGATACAGGCCACCATCCGAGACGTTTGTGAGATACCAGTCCGATATGTTGTTAGAGGAAACTACCTTTCAACACCTCACGATTGAGTATGTTCTACAGCTATCCCTCTCTACAATGGCCCTCCAAACAACGACGTCCTCCTTACAACGACTCTTGTCCCAGTTCCCTTAACAGGATAGTTATGTCTAACGCTATTACTGCTGCAATATTGTCTGCTAAAAACTGTCCTCTGCTGTTTTTCTCAAAGTCAAATATTGGGCATTTTGACAGAAAAAGACAAAATAACGAGTGACAAACAGCTTGAATCCAGATCAGACGCCGCGTCACGCGGCGTCTGATCTGGATTCAAGCTGTTTGCAAATGTAAGTCAATTTCCCGCTCTATATAACGAACAACGAGCAAATTTCTTGTCTAGGGAGTGCTGTAGTACAGTGCTCCCTCTATACAATGACACCAGATGGGAGACAAATAGCGTGTGTTGTTCGGAGGAAGTTGTTATAGGGAGGAAAACTTAAATTTAAAGTGGGTAGAGCCAAATGGCCTTTTTACCATGGCAACCGTGCACAATATCTAAAAAAAGAAACTCTTCCCCGAAACTACTGACCCGAATTTAATTCGGTTTTCTCTAAAATATTTCTCAATTGATAGACTTATAAAGTTGTTAAATAATTGTTTATCTGTCGAAAGACATGTCCGCTAAAGGGCGTGGCCATTGTCCGTGTTCGGAAATATCGAGTTAACAGTTAAGAACTTAAGGAGGCAGATTGTTGGCTATATCTTTATGTGGTTCAGTCAGTGGCATGTCCTTGATAAAATTGAGATCATACTTAAATATAGGCCATGTCGGTTCATAAAGTAGGTCCGAAAGGTAAATTGCAGAAAATCTTTTTGAGACTCCAGGGGCCATACTGTTAGTCAAATGTTCTTGAAACTTGTACAGAATGATAGCAATTATAACTCCCAGTGCGAATGTAATAATTCAGTCATTTCTAAGCGTCCATCTAAGTACAGGTAGTGGAAGACCTCGGATGCCCTTTTTGAAAATGATGATGATGATGGCATCAGAGCACCAGATGAGGGTAGTTTTTCAAAAACTAAAATCTTTATTTCAGAATTAAACCCTATGGTGTCACTACTCATTAGAATCGTCTCAAAGAGACGATTCTAATGAGTAGTAACACCATACGATTTGGTGCTGAATAAGTGAGAACATGTTTGATTTGTTGAAATAACTACCTCTTATCTGGAGCCCTGATGGCATTGTTAATGATGGTGGTGATGATAATGATGATGATGGCGTTGGCGATGTTGACAACGACGACTTTGAAGATTTAATTTGTTATTTTGTTTTCATTAGGGATGGCACCCGTCGGAGGAGATCTGCTGGGTTGACTAATGCGAGCAACACATGGCCAAATCCAGTCGCATATGAAATAGAACCAACAATTTGTAAGCAGGGGAGAAGACACTCTTCTTTCCGAATAAACGGGCGTATGCGTTAACCATGCACCCCTAACGACAAGTATACTCCTTTATGAGCTTTTTTTACCGACACCTAATAATTAACAAACACATCAACTTAACATGCAAAAAAGCAAACTCCACTCTTGGCTTTCTAAGAAGAAACTTAAGAAATGTCCCCGAAAACTGCCGCAAGATAGCATACACTTCACTGGTCAGATCTATCATGGAATACGGGGCAACAATTTTATTAAAAAAGACTATAGAAGCAGAGAGACGGGATCAATAACACGCATGAGACTCGAGCTCGAGACGCTAGCAGACAGACGGCTCAGCTTGCGGTTAATATTGATGTACAGGGTGGTTGAGGGGCTGGTGCCGACATTGCCAGCTCAAAATTACGTTATTCCTGCCAAACAAAAAAGAAAAATCAGAGCAAAAAACTTTGAAGTTTGTATTGCCTCAAATATCATTCAAAAGCAAATTTGCAATAATAGTAGGACCCTAAAGATTCCAGACAGCAGAACACAACAATATAAAAACTCTTTCTTCGTCGACACCGTCATCCACTGGAACCACCTGCCAGAAAACATTGCATGCGCTACTTCCCTAGGGGCCTTCAATACCGCCCTCGGGAACCATCGCCGATAAGCTAGTCATCGGCGCTCTCTCTCACCGTTGTATAAAAACCGACATCGGGTTCTACAACGTAACAGATACAGATACAGAATTAACACAATTATGATCTTCTGCATGACAAACACTGCAGTTTTGTTATGTTAACTTTGAAATCAGGGTCTGCACAGTTTGCTATTTCATGAAATGATCTGCTAGTTGCACAAACATCTCAATATGTTTAGGTCAGCTTTGAAATCAGAGTCTGTACAGGTTGATATTTCATGAAATGATCTGCTAGTTGCACAAACACCTCAATGTGTTTAGGTCAGCTTTGAAATCAGAGTCTGTATAGGTTGATATTTCATGAAATGATCTGCTAGTTGCACAAACACCTCAATGTGTTTAGGTCATCTTTGAAATCAGAGTCTGTATAGGTTGATATTTCATGAAATGATCTGTTGGATGCACAAACACCTCAATGTGTTTAGGTCAGCTTTGAAATCAGAGTCTGTACAGGTTGATATTTCATGAAATGATCTGTTGGATGCACAAACACCTCAATGTGTTTAGGTCAGCTTTGAAATCAGAGTCTGTACAGGTTAATATTTCATGAAATGATTTGTTGGATGCACAAACACCTCAATGTGTTTAGGTCAGCTTTGTAATCAGGGCCTGCACAATTTGCTACTGCATATAATGTTCTGCTGGATAGACACACACTGATAGTGTCTTTATTTCAAACTTGAAACTATGGGTTGCCCGGTTTTCTGGTTGTTGAAATAAGCTTTTGTATTTGACAAACACTGTGCACAGTCTGTTTGGTCATTTTGAACCGAACAAATAAACTCATATTGAAAATTGATTGCAATATCTAATAAAAAATAGATTAATACATTCTTCCATAGCGACGACTATACTCGTCATTTACAAATACTGTACCCGTGAAGAGCACACTTATCCTATGCAAACGGTGAAAGACTTAAGATCATAAGGTTGCTAAAGGAGGATACGTTGTTATTTCCCAATAAACGTGATTATGCTAAAATGATTGTTTCCCGTGCAAACAGTTTAGAACAAGATCAGACGCCGGGTAAACCGGCGTTTGATCCAGTTCTAAACTGTTTGCCACTCAGAAAGTGATTAAACTTGAGACAGAATTGTCAAAAAAGTTGTAATTTTCAACAATCTATTGCAATGCGTTTGCGTTTCGTTCGGGTTTAACCCTTTACCCCATAGCCTGTTTCTAGTATTGAAGACATGTGTCACTTAAATCAGGCGCATTCTGCTTTTCTTTCAGTCTGCTTTAAGTTACCTTCTGCTATAATATAGAAAACATTTCCTATGATACTTTTTCATAACTGTATAAGAACTATTTTCTACAGTGGTGGAATAATTTAAAGACGGAAAAAGGCGTATTTCTTGGGTAATGGGTTAAACGGAGAAGAACTACAATGTCTTATCTACTGTATGTCTCTCTCTTCTTTTCAAACACTACCGTACAGCCGAGGAACAGAAGATGTGGATCATGCAAGCTATAATGCATGTGATGCAGCACACGTGTGTCGTGTTCAAACAGCGCGGACAGGAACAAGACTACGTAAAGTTTGCACAAGTTAAACGTGGGTAAGTTTCTTGTAATTTATACGTTAGCCCTTTAGTGCTGAACCATTTTCCCATTAGGATCGTCCTTTAGCGCATGTATTCTTCCACTTAAGAACATATTTCCAGTTTATACAGTCATACGCATGGACCAAAATAAAAATTTCAATAGCCTAGCAGATGAGCAGAATGCGCTTAAGGCACATTCTGCTTTACTTTCAACTCTTTGAACCCTAGTCACGCATACATGCGTTATTTGCAAATTGCGATGAGTACACTTGTCCTATGCAACAGTGTAAACCCTTATCAGAGGGCTCGTTAAATGCTCTCAGATCAGGATCTACACTGTTTGTCTATTACTGTTTGTCTATTTGGCATATATGGTAAATATCAAACCTTAAAAGTCAAACTGGACTAGACTAACTTGAAAACAAGAGTTGTCCATTTGATGTTTGAGGGAGGAAAGTGTTACGTTATCATCTGTCTTCTACACTAGAAACATGCTATTGGGTAAAGGGATAATCACGCATTTTACGCCGCACTTTATTGCACCAAGAATGTTTATTTCATGATTTAGGCCACCGGCCCCTGACATAATACATATTCAATATAAAAGTAATAGTTTTTCAGTAGGCATCAGGTTAATGTAACTTTATGATCCTGTGAACTTGCAATAGGTGATCGTAGATTCAGGTTTACGTGAATGCCCGTCAGTATCCGAGTTTGGCCGACCTGACCTTTGCTACTGTTTCCCAGCCTGTCTGGTATACACGCAATCCTACATAACGTCGTAAACCAATAAAAAATGGGACGGGGTACCAGCACTGTTTTAAAGCTGGGAGAGGATCATTTGACCGACAAATATGAAATAAATACTACTTTTGGCGTTAGGTATCCGGAAATACCCGACACCGCTCTATAACAAACTATTTACAGTATATACACAACTTTTCAAACACATTTACAGTAGAGAATCTGTTATTCTTTCCCGTTTAAACGCAAAACGTACGCAAACGCAAAGCGCTAAAACGTAAAAAGAACAACTTTTGGACAATTCTGATATTTCATGTTTATCTTGGTGGCAAACAGTTTGGAGCCTGATCAGACGTCGGGTAGCCTGATCAGACGCCGGGTTACCCGGCGTCTGATCTGGCTCCAAACTGTTTGCACTGCAAATAATAATTTTAGCGTAAACGCGTGTATTGGGAAAGAATAACACATTCTCCACTGTACATGTATCTACATATTTATTTGATATACATGAACATACACACATATCCAACCCATGCATTCGTGCATATAGATAAATACATATACACATACATGCATACAATACAATTCGATATCATACAATGCATTGTAAAATAATACAATACCACACAAAACTTCCGTACAAACATGCATATAAGTAACATAGGAAATAGAGTTTATAACACTTTTCTGTACTTTTTTAAATCTTGCATCAATATGAGGTTAAGGGTGTACATATCAAACCAGTAAAATTTTCAAAGTATCTGGTTATTTTGGAAGAGCTGTTTATATTTAAATGAAAAAATAGACAAAAATGCATATGCTGGTGTGCATTACGGCAATTTGGAAAAGGTTATTTTTTTCTCAAATTTTGTCAAATTTAGAGAATATGCTTCAGAAAATCTCTTTTAAATAAACATAACTATGGTTATTTTGTGTTTTATTATGGATGGCTGAGTTTGTTAGTACGGCGCTGCGCTACAACTAGTTCATATAGCGCCGATGAGTTATGAGAGATGGTTAGATGAGGTGATGAATATTTCATGAAGATGGTTTTGGCTAATCTAATCGCTGCAAGGCAGCGCAGGGGATCAAACAACCGACCTGTCTTGCTTTCAGTTATTGGCAGAAAGGGTAATATCGGTAAAAAAAGAAACTATTCCCTATGACAACTAAGCCTTATCAATCATATTGTTTTATGAATAATTGATTTTTTTATGACAAATAGTAAAACATATTTCTTGTATTTAACCTGTACTTCTATTGTGTCAGATGAAAGCTCATACAGAGGCAATTCAAAATATTAAAATATTTGATAGGTAAGTGTTTAACATTTTGAGTTATTAAAGAAAAAAGAGTTATCTTCCTTTACAAAATTTACACAATAGTACCATATCTGTGATATTCCGAGCTTCATAAATAAATACGAAAGAAGACTCAAGCAGGAAACGCAACACAAACAATACACCCACCTCTAAAGCAGAACACATACACAGCCATACCATAACAAACACACACACACACACACACAACAAACACACACACACGCAATCCCACACACCAAACAGAAAACAATACGCAAGACAAACATAAAGCAAAGTGAACATAGGAGCCCGCCTTGGTACGGTCAGCAGCAATCAATAATTAATTATAAATTAACCATTAACAACCACTGGGGGTTAAACCTGGTTTAGGGGCGCCTAACCTCACATTTAGTGCCTGTTTTGTCTTAGTTTTCCATGAGGAAATACTACCATAGAAATGGAATAACTTATACAAATAAATACGAAAGACTCAAGCAGGAAACGCAACACAAACAATACACCCACCTCTAAAGCAGACCACACACACAGTCATACCATAACAAACACACGCACACACACACACACGCAATCCGATACATTCATCTACACTTTAAATAGAAAACAATACGCAAGACAAACATAAAGCAAAGTGAACATAGGATCCCGCCTTGGTACGGTCAGCAGCAATCAATAATTAATTATAAATTAACCATTAACAACCACTGGGGGGTTAAACCTGGGTTTAGGAGCGCCCAACCTCACACTTATCATCCATATTCACCTATAAAGACCAACAGTGTACATAAAATATAAACCCTGTTCCACAACCTTACAATCAAAAAGACCGCCAGCACAGTAAGTAAATACATGTAAAACATCTAACAAAATTCTATGACAAGATTATTAGTAACACGGGAAAGAATTAAACATTTAAGCCCGTGTTCAAAAAAACCCACTATGGCAACGGTCAAATTGTACTCAAGCGACTAGTCTGTAGTCACGAGTAACTGTAAGACATGGATGGGTTCAGGGTACGACAGACAGGGAGAGAAAAATCAAAGCACGAAAATCCGACATAACTCTCCCAAATAACCATGTTTGTTTATTTAAAATAGGTTTTATTGGAAGCGGATTCTTTGACAAGGACAAAGGAAGACAAGTCGAATCCTAATCTGACGCACCTTTTCAAAACAAAACTATGATGTTTTATATACTTTGAAAATTTCCCAAATTCATGACTTTATTACACCCTTAAAGGAAAATAACTCTATTTTAATTTGGGGGTGGAAGGGTAAAAGTTTTGCAAAAGAGATATTGTCATATGTTTGTGTTAACCGCAGGTGTTTCACGTTCGTTGGATATAGGGGAAAAGAGTCTCGGTTATCGCTGTCGACAAAGTGCAAGGTAAGAATTCACACACTATGCACAGTGATCCCTCCCTACAACGGCACTCCTAACAACGACTCCCTCCTTACAACGACCTCTGTCGCTGTTCCACGAAACAAGACATTTATAACTTAGGAATTCATTCCTAAAACATCGTCTGTTCAAACTGGTCGTCTGCTGTTGTTTTTTTTTTTCAAACTAACATATAAGAAGACATTCTGATAGCATTAATATATTGTCGAGTGACACACAGCTTGGATCTAGATCAGACGCCGCGTTACGCGGCGTCTGATCTGGATTAAAGCTGTTTGCTAATGTACGCCAATTCTTTATGTGCACTCCCTATAACGACTCCCTCCGAACAACACACACTATCTGTGTCTCTCATTGGTTGTCGTTGTGGAGAGGGAGCGCATGTACCTGTAAAGAGTTCATTTGTCCTATGCAAACAGCGTTAAACCAGATCTTAAAGTAGCCCTCTGACCATGCACTGCGATGTTTGTGACTTTGTAATATACCTGTATTACAAACAACAATCGTAACTAGAACTGCTATCACTAAAGGTGAGTGCTACCCCCACATCAAACTGCCCTGTCACAAACCCCACATAAGGTCATAAATAGCAAGTAAAAATTTGACCTTCATCTTGCATTTGCAAATTTCAAGTTGAAAAGGGACACAGCTCTGTCAAATGTGTAAGAGTTTGGAAACTTGCAGAAAGCATGCCATTATAGCACAAATAATGTGTTTTAAGTTTGTAGTCAATATCATAAATAGTTTTCAAGGAAATGGCATGTCCAAAACAATAAAGTTAAAAAGGGGCATAATTCTGTCACTTTCTGTGGAAGCGTTATTAAAATTGAGAAAGATTGTTAAAACATAACATCTATATTGTGCACCAACTTTGAAGACAATATCATAAACAGTTCTGAAAGATATGGCAGAATGTGTGATCTAAGGAGCAAAATTACAAATTGAAGAGGGGCATAATTCTGTCCAATTTCATGCAAGAGTTGTCACACTTAAAGAAAAGTCTCACAATACAACTACAACACGTATAATGTGTACATGTACCACGTTTGAAGACAATACCATGAATAGTTTTCAAGTAATTTGCATGTTCCAAGAAAAACAGACCAAATTTTCAAGTTTAAAATGGGCATAATTCTGTCCTTTTTGCAAGAGTTATGTAACTTAAAGCAGAGTCTGCAAACATCACACTTATATGCTGTACGAAGTTTGAGGACAATATCATAAATAGTTTTCAAGAAAATGATATGTCCGAAGAATAATGTACATATTAAGGAACAAAATTTAAATTTATAAAGGGGCATAATTCTGTGGTGGGGGTATAATTAGTCATAAATGAACTATAGTAAATAGGCAACTTGAGGTGTACATTAGAAATTTACCAAGCTCGAAATATCAATGCTTACCCGAATAGATTTTGTTTTGTTACATCCATTATTTCGTTATATCAAAGTTCGGATTTTATTTCCGTTTCAGAAACGTCACATTGTACATGAAATTGGACACATACTCGGGCTTTATCACGAGCACAGTCGCAACGATAGGGACCAGTATATACGCATAATAAAGAAAAATATAAAGAAGAGCAAAGTAAACCAATTCGACAAGATGGATGATGGGCACTACGATGATTACGACCTCCCATATGACTACAGAAGCATAATGCATTATGGGAAGAATGTACGTCGAATCTTTCAAAATTGAAACTGGATAACTTAAACCTTTTCGGTACCAAATTAATTGTAATATTTTTACCTCTTCACCATCAAATTGGTGTCTGCTTCAATATTGTTGTCTTCAGTATGGTTTCATTGTTAAATTAAAGGTAGTACATGTATGACTTAAGAAATATAGATACGAGTGTCAAACAGTTTGCATCCTGATCAGACGCCGTATCTTATATTGATACAAACTGTTCGCAAAGTCATCTTTATGCGATTTCGGCGATGAAAGGGCTTAAACTCATTCATTTCGAGTCTATTCGTATTTCTCCTAATTGCAATTCCATAAATTGAACTCGTTAAAAGACGAACATATCCGTATTTCAAAACATAGGTTACAGACCTGAATCATAAAAAACTTATTACCATGAGCATATGGCGAAACTGTTATAAAGTGTGGAGAAACTGTTATTCTTTCCCGTATATGCTTACGCATATCCAAACGATGCGCAAACGAAACGATAAACGCGTTTAGCGTTTATAAGTCGATTTTTGCGTTTATAAGCGGTTTTTCCGTTTATAAATGCGTTTCAATCGGCATACTTTTGTTATTATCGACACCGATCAATTATACGAATGAAAAAACCCCGAAAGGTATTCGCTCACCTATAATTGACATTCCAGTCATGCTTAGTAACTCAGCGTCTGATCCGGACGAATCATTGATTCAGACCAAAAACTTAGTGACTCGGCGTATGATATGGATCCAAGCATTGGTTCAGATCAATTGATTAGAAACTCGGCGTCTGATCTGGCTCCAATCAATGATACGGGTTGAAAATCTCCTCCCTGCTATGAACCGTCTAATTGCATCACTTATCATGCGGCAGTTAGTCAAGATCAAATATATACTGTTTGATAAAGCGAGAAAATCCCAGCGGGAAGGCTTATTGCGCAACTTAGTAGGGACTTTATGACAGGAAGTTACCCATGACTGCCCCTCGTACATGTGCCTAAGGGCTAAAGTGGGTACCTTTAGAGTGTTATAGTACATTGTGTCATTTAAAGAGCTATATGGCTTAATTTGCAGAAGGTACGTGTAGAATTCAATATCTTCGTACGAAGTTTTATGAAACGGGCCAAGGTAGCCAAGACCTTTGATCTTAAATACAGAATAAAGCTTGCCTGAAGCATATTAAGTTATTCACTTTCCTGCCTTGTCGTGGCTCTGGGGCTTAATTGTCATAGGGGATCTTCTCTGTTTATAAGACCGAGATTATCCCCTCTGCCAAGAGCTAAAAGGAAGGCGGGTCGGTGGTTTTGACCCCATGCGCTGCTGGCAACGGATGAGATTAGCCAAAATCATCTTCCTGAAATCATTCCCACATTATGTAATGGTGGAGCTTCTTAGTGTTTGTCTTGCTGTGTTATTTTTCTTACTTTTTCGAGTGTTTCGTTTGTTTTGATGTTTATTAATATGTAGTCGTTTCTCGGCGCCATATGACCATTTTATGTGTCGCTGTGCCGTAAAATCCAACTCAATCAATCACTTGTCCGTTTAAGCTAGTAGAGGTACAAAATCTGAAGAATGAAAATATATTTGGAAGACTGAGTGGCGCGTACCAATTTAAAATGTTTTGTATGAGTACAGTGTAGAAAACGTTATTCTTTCCCAATAAACGCGTTTACGCTAAATCTATTAATTCAAATGCAAAAAGTTTGCAACCCGGCGTCTGATTAGACTCCAAACTGTTTGTCATCACGGTTAAAACATTCAAGTGGGTAAACATTCAAAAGCCTCTACGAAAATAGCATGCATTTTAGTTTCTGGCTTACATTCCATTCGGCATTGTATCATAGTTTCTACAAAATTGAGGGGTTCTTGCTATTTGGAACTATGAGTCATGTTACGTTGTTGCATTCTTTATTATCCCCTGCCGAAAGGCAGAGGGATACTGTTTTAGGTCTGTCCGTCCGGATGTGTGTGCGTGCGTGCGTGCGTGCGTGCGTCACGTTTTCCGTCCGCAACTGTATCTCCGAAACCGATAAACAGATTTGGATGAAACTTGGTATACTTATTTGTCATCATAGGAGCACCGTGGGAAATCAAAAATGTTTCAGAAAATTTTAGGAATTTATGAGTTATCTGCCCTTTTTGTGTTAAAAATGTCCGTCCGTGCGTCCGTCACGTTTTCCGTCCGCAATTGTATCTCCGAAACCGATAAACAGATTTGGATGAAACTTGGTATACTTATTTGTCATCATAGGAGCACCGTGGGAAATCAAACATTTTTCAGAAAATTTTAGGAATTTATGAGTTATCTGCCCTTTTTGTGTTAAAAATGCCATATTTAACAGTTTTTACACTCTAGCAACTACAGTATTCAACATATTTTGTTTATACTTGCACACAATGTCTATAAGTACAAGTTCTTGCAGGTGTGCAATTATTGTAAAAAAAGGATACTTGTGACAAGAGTTATCTGCCCTTGATGTACTTAGAAATGCTAGAAAATGCTTTGTTTTGGTATTGTTTACATACTAGAGCCTATAAATATGCATGGATTTTGAAAAAACTTTCTTGAATTATGTATGGCTATTAGTTTTCAAATGAATTTGATTGTTGTTGAAAACGGAGAAATTAGTCATGACTTATCTGCCCTTGATAAGTAAAAAAAGCCATATTTAACTGTTTTTACTCTCTGGCAACTACAATTATAAATGGATTTAGATGATACTTGCACACGATGTCTATAAGTAAAAGTTCTTGAAGGTGTGCAATTATTGTCAAAAAAGGATACTTGTGGCAAAAGTTATCTGCCCTTGATGTACTTTGAAATGATAGAAAATGCTTTATTTTAATATTGTTTACATCCTAGTATCTATAAATATGCATGGATTTTGATAACAAAAATTCTTAAACTATGTATGGCTATTAGTTTTCAAATAATTGTTATCATTTTTGAAAACGGACAAACTAGTCAACAATTATCTGCCCTTGATGAGTCAAAAAACCCATATTTAATAGTTTTTACCATCTAGAAACTACAGTCTTTAATGGATTTTGATTTAACTTACACATGATGTATATAAATATTAGGGTTACAATTATTGTCAAAATAGGATACTTTGTGACAAGAGTTATCTGCCCTTTATGTACTTAGTAATGCTCAACATGGCTTTATTGTTTACATGCTATTGTGTACAAATGTGAATGGATTTTGAAAAAAAAATTAAATCATATATGGCTATTATTTATAGAATGAGTTCAATTATTATCGAAAATGTGCAAATTAGTCAAGAATACTCTGCCCTTGATGAGTTGAAAATGTGTTTACACTCTAGTAAATTCTACAGTTCTGAATTTTTTTTAATAATACTTGCACACAATTATAAGTTCTTGAAAGTGTTTAATTACTGTTGAATTTGAATCAAGAGTTACCTGCCCCTGTCATACTTAGATTTATAATGCTACAAACGACTTTATTTTTTGTATTGTATAGGCTTTAAAATGTACAAAATTGAATGGATTTTATAAAACTTTGTAAAAAGCTTTTGAATGTTGATCTTTAAAGACAGGTGATCACCATTTGCCCCTTCCTCCCACAATAAAGTTTGCCACTTTCTTCTGGACAATCGCTGCGGCAGGGGATATCAGCTCTAAGGTGCTTGTTTTCAATTGTATTAAAGTATTTGGGCATCGGTCATTTACTGCTACACGCTTCTCTTTTCTTTAATTTTGAAGTATTTTGGCAAGAAAGAAAATGGCAAAAAACGAATTACTATGAAGGCATTGGATAAGAGCTACACTGATGTAATAGGCACAGCGACTGGTCTGAGCTTTCACGATATACAGGCTCTTAACACATTGTATAAATGTGCAGGTAGGTACTTCAACCCTAATATCGCCAACTATTATTGCAGGGCTCCAGATACAGTGGAGAAGACGTTATTCTTTTCAAACGCAAACGTATTGCAATTAAATAGAGAAAATGACAAGTTTTTGACAACTCTGTATGCTCATTTAAATATGAGTGCCAAACAGTCTAGCGTCTGATATTGCTCCAAACTGTTTGCAATGGAAAGAAAATAGTTTGAGCGTAACATTGATTATTGGGCAAGAATAATGTATTCTCCTCTGTAAGAGTGCATAAATCACTTATGTTCAACACTTTCCCTTTCATGCTTCCACAAAACACATTGGACCCGTCTTGCGAAACGTCGTACGGCAAATATTGTCGTAAATAGTAAGATGATAAAACTATTATTTTTTATTTATTTTTCCATCTTATCTTGTCTTGTGACATCTCTTTGGACTCGGACTTGAAAAAGACGATTCCAAAGAGATGTCACATGGCAGGATTCGATGGCGAAATCAGACGTTATGTTGTGACCTACGACCGTATTATTGTTTTCGAAAGACGGATCCCTTGTTATTTCTCCTCATTAGAATGCCTAAACTTATTTTTGAACTAAGATTTAAGCATTTTTTCCATACAAATTGTGTTTGTCACAGTAAACTATATTGAAGGTAGTACTCCCATTATTAGATTCGGACAGTGTTGATCAATGTCGGTAGATTCATTCTACGTAGAGCAGTCGGTAATTTCCGTTAACTGACGGTCCGAAATGAACCATATTCGAATATGGTTTGACACGGCATATTCAGTTGGCGAGAATAGTGGTCGTTCTATGTAGAGTGATTTACCGATATCGGCGGACAGTAGCCTGTTATTATTAACCCATTGTTCATAGCGTCCAATAAATAAAAGACATAGGCAAACAATATATACACATTACCAGTTGACAGAGCGATACAGAGTGATGTATTTAGCTCGAGACGTTTTTGGCGGAAATAGCCGATCTGACGAGCGCCTTGGCGCGAGTCTGATCGGTTGTTTCCGCCAAAAACGTCGAGAGCTAAATGCAACACTCTGTTGCGCACTGCCAACTGGTAATGTGTTTATTATATGCCTTGAATACAAACCAGAAACAACTAAATAGTTGTTTAAATAATTTTATATCCAAAATTTATTAGTTATTTGAAGCAGAACAAGATTTTTTGTATGTCACAAAGAATAACGCGGCACTCGTACATGTACGTAAATGACGTCACGTCAAATCGAAAGCGAGGTCAGAGTAAAATACAAAGTGGCTGATACAAGGTGGCTGATACAGACTCTTGTATTTTACTCTGCAAATACACGCGGAAACGCTCGATATCACTCGAAGGCATATAATATAGACTTTCATAACTGTTTGCTGATTTGAATAAAACAAAATGACAATTTAAACCGGGCACCCCTTACATCAACATTGGACTAATCTATATCGATTCCAGCTGGTTGCCAGCCAAAGAAGTGTAAAGCGGACCAGTTCCTTGGTAAGGGCTGCAAGTGTTACTGTGCCGAGCGAAAAAACAAAAATGCTGTGCCTTGCCCACAACCAAGTAAGTCATTTAAATTAGACTGACGTACAGTGGAGAATGTGTTATTCTTTCCCAATAAACGCGTTTACGCTAAAATTATTATTTGCAGTGCAAACAGTTTGGAGCCAGATCAGACGCCGGGTAACCCGGCGTCTGATCAGGCTCCGAACTGTTTGCCACCAAGATAAACAAGAATTATCAGAATTGTCCAAAAGTTGTTATTTTCTACGTTTTAGTGTTTTGCGTTTGCGTACGTTTGCGTTTAAACGGGAAAGAATAACAGATTCTCCACTGTACATGTATACAGTTGTGGCTAAAAGGCAGGGAAGTATGTATGAATGTTTACAGTGTTGGTTGGTAGTTTAACCCCTTCACTGCTATGACGTCATTAGACTTAAACAATTGTCGTCTGCTTTCTAATTTATTTCTCCAATTTAAATTTTAGGTATTTTGACTTAGGAAATATTGAAACGAGTGTCAAACACTTTGGATCCTAAAGCTTAAAACATATCTACAACAGCATTATGCGTTGGATATGGGTCATTTATAGAGCTGTACGTTTCAACGGGGTTGTACGGTATAATTTTTATACATGTAGTAAAATCCATCTAAACAAGAATCCCTCTAAACAGAGATATATCTACAGAACCATTCTGCGTTGGACGCGTGTCATTTAAAGAGATGCACGTTTAAACGGGATTGTATGGTAAACAGTGAAACCCATCTAAACAGGACATGTGGGGGGACAATATGAATGTCCGGTTTCGATGGGTTTCCAGTTCAGAGGGGGTTTACAACCCATTTCCCCATAACTTGTGTCTAGTATGTAAGATTGCTGGCCACTTAAAGCAGGTTAAAAGTAAAAGGAATGCCCTTTAAGGCGCATTCTGCTATACTTCTAACCTACTTTTAGCCATCATCTACTAGATTATAGAAATTGTTTCTGATTAAAATTTCTGATCTAAATTTAGACCAGGCATCCCTTAGATAAAAATGGACTAAACTAATATATTAGCATGGGAGAATCCACTGTGAACATATGGGCTAAATAAAATCATAACATTTTAGCGAGTTGCCTCGTCCCATCCTCCATATGTCCAATGAAGAATTGTTTTACGGACAAGGACACGCACAAGAAGCTGAACAGTGGAGATGAGGTGGTCCATGGGCACACTGTAGTAATAGGCTATTGCAACACGAAGCCGTGCGGCAATGTTACATCTAATATCAAGTGTAATGATGGCCTATGGGAGGGGAATACCACTTTACAATGCATCAAAGGTAGAATAATCTTTAACCCTGTACTCCATAGATACGCCTTAATTCCGGTGGAAATGGATCAGTATTTTATTTGTTTCCATGGGAACGCCCAAAATTGACTCAATATGATTCATGCCTGCGAATATTGCCCATATAACAGTCAGTTTTTCTCCTAAACATTTAAATCTTGTACCAAATTAAAGATAATAAAAGTTGTGATTTTATTTTTAGCTTCTATTTTGAAATTACCTAATTTGCATATACAATTCAATTTGGATTCAATTCAAGCTGTTTGTCACTCCTCATTCAGGTTTTTTTCTGTGAAAAATGTGTCCATTATTAAACTTTGAGAAAAACAGCAGACGACAATTTTAAGCAGACGATATTGCAGCTAGTACAAGCGTTATACATAATTGTTCTGTTAAGGGAACTGCAGCAAGAGTCGTTGTAAGGAGGGGGTCGTTGTTGGGAGGGCTGTTCTAGAGAAGTAGCGTATATATTAATAGCAATGTCCGCGTGCGACCGTCCTCCTACTTTGCCGCAGATCTGGAGCTACATTGTCATAGGGAATATTTCCGTTTATTAGACCAAAGATTATCCCCTCTGCCAAGAACTAAAATGAAGACAGGTCGGTGGTTTTGATCTCATGCGCTGCTGCTCAACGAAAGGGATTAGCCGAAATCCCCTTCTTGAAATCATCCCATCTTATCATTCCTCATCATTGATCGGCGCTATATGACCTTTTTGTGTCGCAGTGCCGTAAAACCAAACTCATCCATCCGTCCGTCCGCCTGTGTCCCAATTGTCCGGAGCATATTTCGTATACCACATTAGTCCAACCCTGCGCTTCATGGCTACAAATCGTTTACCTGTAAATAGTACATTATCCAATACAAACAGTGTAGATACATAACAGGGATTCCATAAGAGCCATTTGGTCTGTAGTGTTTGTCTTGTTGCAATACAGTCGAACCCCGATAGCTCGAACTCGCTTGTATCGAACTTATCCATATTTCAAAGCTAAAACGACTTACGTGACTAGGCCAGTCACCGGGTTTAGCCACGTGTTTACTTAAAATTACGGTTATGATTGACTTATACATTATCGAGTTATTGAAATTCAACTGAAAACCTACGGGGGGTTTTTCGGCTTAAGCTAGCGCGAAGTATCGAATGTCACCTGTACGTAACTACGTATACAGTAAAACCTCTCTTTTGCGATCATTGCATTCTGTTTATTATTAGCTGACTTCATATAGCAAGGTGACAGTAATACAGAAAGCTCCTTTAGGAGCTTTCTGTTTTACTGTCAAGTCAACTTGCTTTAAGCTTTCACCTGTCTTTTAGAACCAATCAGCCATCGCTATAGTTGTCGTAATACAGGGGCCCGTTTCATAATAACTTCGTACGACAAATGTTGTCGTAAGTCAGATTATAAAAGTCTCAATCATTATTTATTTCCCGATCTAATCCTGTCTTGTTACATCTTTTTGGAATCGTCTTTTCAAGACGATTCCAAAAAGATGTAACAAGACAGGATTCGATGGAGAAATAAAAAGAAATTGATACTTTTATAATCTGACTTACGACAAAATTTGTCGTAAGAAGTTTTATGAAACGGGCCCCTGATGTTTTACTGTATTGTGAAATTATAACAGTACAAATTTTAAATTGAATGTATCGAGTTGAAAACTAAAACTGTCCACTTGAAGATTAATGGGTCGACGAATCATTGTCCAATCCTGTTGTCTAATTCTATCGAGTCTATAAAAGGTTCCGTTTTCTTCAGAAACGTGTGAAATAGATCCTATGTGGAATATTGATTTCAACATCGTCCCGCAGCAAGATGGATCAGATTTAAAGAGCAGATTTCACGGACAAAAAGTACGTATGATTAAATGTACATGTACAGTAGTTATAACGAACTGCTAGGGACCGTATGATTTATTACTGTTTATCGAATATTTGTTATATCAGATCCGCTTTACATGCACATGTATTATACGTTATCTAGTGATGGGGAATATAAGCTTATGGCAAGATCATTTTGATTCGATTTGTCATGATTTTAAATTCGTATTGCGACGCTCAGCTAAGTACATGTGTATTATGGCCCCCAGAGGTCACCTTCCGCTAGCCTGCCAGACGGAAAAGTTCCCTAAGTGAAAATCCGAAGTGTCAAGATTTAGATTCGAGCCCAAAGTGATTAAAAATATCGGCTCCGGATGCCCCTTTACATAGAGAACGTTTGAACAATTTATCTCAGACCACTCCCCATCTTGACAAATACAGATATCCCTCTCTATTACGACCTCTAAACTACAGTGGAGAATCTGTTATTCTTTCCCGCAAAGTACTAAAACGTAGAAAAGAACAATTTTTGGACTATTCTGATATTTCATGTTTATCTTGGTGGCAAACAGTTTGGAGCCTGATCAGACGCCGGGTTACCCGGCGTCTGATCTGGCTCCAAACTGTTTGCACTGCAAATAACAGTTTTAGCGTAAACGCGTTTATTGGGAAAGAATAACAGATTCTCCACTGTACTTAACTGCATGAAAGACAGATGACTGCTTTACTGCAACCTAGCTTTAAGCAGTCACATGTCATTACACATACTTAACATAATTTACCTGTCGAAATAGAGAGGTTTTACTGTATTGTGTTCAAATTTTACAGATTTTGATGGAATGCCCCGACAACTCGACCATCGTGAGTACCCTAACGTGTCTACATGGAGAATGGCAAGGAGAAATATTTCCCTGTACAGGTAGGCCGCTGTTTCAGTGGAACTTACATTATCATTTCCCGTTTACAAACAAAACGTAAGCACATTGCTATGAAATGTAGAAAATGATAATCTTTTCTGCTTTTGACTACTGTTTCAGTGGATTTGATTTGATTGGTTTGTGTTTAACGGCCCATCGTCACCAATGGTCATTTAGAGCCGAAAGATATTGATGGGAGAAAAAATGGTTATGAAATCAAGTTTAAAATGTCATTCTATTACTTTTTTTAATAAATATTAATTGTTTTTAGAAAATCAAATATCTTGGAAACTTCAACAAGTTCAAACAGCTCCCGAAAAGAATCTGCCTGAAAGAATCTATCTCTTATTAAGCACAAATCAGCACATTCAATACGAATGTGCCGAATTGTATAAGGTTCAAAACAAAATAAACATTCAGGTTGAACGTCGCGTTTAATTAAATAAGAGTGTGTTATGAAAGAGTGACCAATTTTGAGTCTTGGAGAATACGTTCTTCTTTAACGTTTACAAACAAAACGTACACACTTTGCAATGAAATGTAGAACATGGTAACCTTTTGACAAATCTTACTATTTATTATACCATGACAGAAAAACAGTTTGGAGCCTGGTCAGAGGTATCTCATCTGGCTCAAAACTGGTTGCAATTGATATAATTTCTAATCTAACTCTAATCACGTTTCCAACGTTTTTTGATACCTTTATTCACTTTTAAACTTCCTTACTTTCTTAAGATCTGTATCTAATGCAATAAGTTCTTAAATCTCCCGACAAAGCAAAACTGCCCCTTTTATCTATGACCCAGTGAAACAAAGCTCCCCTGGGCTGCTAAAAACAGTAAAACCCCTCTATTAAGCAACCACTCAATTGTGTTAATTATTAGGGTGTTTACGGTAGGTGACCGCTTAAAGCATTGTGACAATGAAACAGAAAGCTCCTTTAGGAGCTTTCTGTTTCACTGTCACCTTGCTTTAAGCTGGCACCTCTCTATTATACAATCAATAAGCCTTCGTTTTAGTGGTCATAATAGCGAGATTTTACTGTACCATAAGGGTTGTAGCATGTAGCTTGCCCAATGCTACTAACCTTTTGTGGAATCAGCGACGAGCATCATAAGGTAGCATACTTCTTCCCAAGGGTGCTAACAGTCATATAAGAGATGTAATTTGACTAGCCACTGCAGATAGTATCTACTGATTACCAACAATCTCTATTACTACAGAGGTTAACTTCTGGTCAATTCGCCAGCATAGCTTCTTCCTACAATTTAGAATATAGAGGACACTTAACCCTAATATCTAAAAACACAATATCAAGGAGGTATAGAAAAAAGACTGCCAGTCTGGTACATGTAACATGCTATGAAACCGCGAAGTGATCAGGTTTTCTTGTGACATCTCCATGAAAAAAAACTATTCGATATGTTACTTACAACTAAATATCACTAATGAATGTACGAAAGAAATTATTTAATAAATAGTGAATCTGACATGATTACGAGGGGTGTTCAAATAGTTTTGATACTGGATCAATAACTTCAATATAATGAGTGCAAAATGCATGTGTGATATATCATTTTAAAGAACAATTATTCGCGTACACGATTGTATAACGCACGATAAGATCACATAACTCGATGAGTCACAAAATGAACCTAAATGACCCCTACTCGAGGACACTGGAACATAACACTTTTCAGACATTACTTTTTGACTTAATACCTTCTTAAAGAGTACCATTTCCAGATTTGCTTTGGAAATATATCAGTGAATCAGTTTATGTCTAAATTGTATTGTAAATAAAATTTAATTTCTATTGAAAGGGTTAACTGTCTAAAATCTCATTTTTCAAAATCAACATTACTTATTTTGCTAATGACGAAAGTGGACATGTTTTTTTCGAACGCTATGAAAATGTTCTAGATCAGTATATCTACATTTTTATTTTAAAACATGAAACCATTTTTCAACGGCTTCAATTATAGCCTGGTTTAATAATAATACAAAAAAAGAGTTTGTAGTTTCCTTAACTATTTTATACATAACAGGATATCATTTCTTTTATTAAATTTTCAGTACTTGTTTAGAATTAGCTGTATTTTTTTATATTTTATGTAATAATAACATTTAAAACTGTGTAGTGTTTGCATAATTGTCTTATTGTATTTGACAGAAAATTTCATAAACTTATTCAACATAATAAAGCCGTAATAATAACTAGTGTCAAATTGTGTTTAGAAAATTTACTCAAATATACACAAAAAAGGTCCAGTGTCCTCGAGGAGGGGTCATTTAGGTTCATGTTGGGGCTGATCGAATAAGGCAATCTTATCGTGCATGATATCACCGTGTCGGAAAAGAATTGTTTATCACATATGCATTTTGCACTTATAATAATGAAGCTATTGATCAAGTATCAAAACTTTTTTAACTATCCTCGTATTAATTATTTAACACTTTTACACCGTAAATTGTAGTCCCTCCGCCATATATAATCAGCGCCAAAATGTCACGTTGTTTTGTAGAAACGTCATCGCCAATGATGTCATATGTCATCCCGCTTTATGCAGAACTTTTGGAAAAATGTTGGATTAGAAGAGTTTTCCCGACAAGACGTGGCCTAATTATTTAAAAAAGTATCATTGGGTTATGAAAATAAAATTACAGCCAATCACAGCTAACCAAACATATCAAAACAATCAATCAAATATTATGAAAGAATAACGTCTTCTTCACTGTATTGTCGCTGATTTTTGAACTGGCACTTATCACTTTCCGCCAAGTTTCGTCGATGATGTCATATGTCATCCCGCTTCATGCAGAACTTTTGGAAAAATGTTGGATTAGAAGAGTTTTCCCGACAAGACGTGGCCTAATTATTTAAAAAAAAAGTATCATTGAGTTATGAAAATAAAATTACAGCCAATCACAGCTAACCAAACATATCAAAACAATCAATCAAATATTATGAAAGAATAACGTCTTCTTCACTGTATTGTCGCTGATTTTTGAACTGGCACTTATCACTTTCCGCCAAGTTTCGTCGATGCAATCGGGATTTTCCGTTGCAAGTTTTGATAAAAATCAATAAGTACAGTACTGAACCTTATTAAATTAACAAATGTTACGATTCGCTTGCAATTTGATGGCAATTCGATGGCAATTCGCTTGCGGTTCAAAATAGTAACTTTACCCTCGGGTAAGTTTTGTTGAACGGTGTATCTCACAAATGTTCGCAAATATGCATTCGTTAATTTTTTCGATTCCATATTTGTCAACACCGCTTTGAAAAATTCGCGTAAAAATATTCAAACGTAGGATTTGTTTTTTGAAGCGCCCGATTCGATGCCAATTCGCTTGCGATTATCAATTTAATTTAATAAGGTTAAGTACATTACTATTCAAAGAAACATTTACTACACACTCAGTTGAATAGTAATACGGGCACAATAGCTCAGTGGCATGTGTTGTCGACTCGAAGGACAGAGGTCTTGGGTTCGAATCTAAGTAAAATGTATTTTAAATTCGCAATGTGTTTGTTTCGACAACATATTTTCCATTGTAAATTTATTTTCTCTTTTTCTCACCTCTCGGATAGAGGTATCCCGAAAACTAGGGTGTGTGAGATAACCTTATCTGTCCGGACAGACAAGCCGAACTATCTTATGATTGTTTGTTTTTGCCGTTGTTATGACGTCGTCATGCATGCATTAGCGCATTAAAATACAACTCGCCACTGTATAGCAAGTTAAACGCGTTTTTAGGGTTGACGAGGTGAGAAAATAAATCTAACACCACAGTTGAGTGTCAGATGAATATCCCACCCTCGTTTGAATATATTTTTGGAACACTCGGCAAAGCCTCGTGTTCCAAAAATATCTTCAAAACTCGGGTGGGATATTCTTGTCTGACACTCACGGTGGTATTAGATTCACTATATATCAGAACCTACGTAAAATCTACCTTTTATCGAAACAAAAAAGTAACACATGCGCTTGTAATGAGCGTTTTGTGTAACGCGTACAGTAGAGTGCTTTCAGCAGAAATGCTGGATTTCATAACTTATACGTCTTTAAATTTTGTGTAACATCCTTACTAAGAACAGTTTCGATGTACACAATTTACACAAGCATGCGTCTACCCGACACAATAATTAAAAGAAAATATATATCAAAAAAGTATAATGTATGTAAAACTACCATGACGGGATTCAAACTCACGACCCAGATATTGGTAGTATGGTGATTAAACCGCTGCGGTACTATCGACTGTGTAACAGAGTATGGTGTACAGTCATAGTTCAGTGACTAAATCTCCAATTGTTTTCCGCAAGATTAAAATAGCTTACGGAAAAGGGCGGACTATGCATTGAGTGCCAGTTCAAACATCCACAATAGCACTTATCCTGATATATAAGCTGCTTTGATGTTGTCGTTTTTCAAATTTAGAGGATTCTACGTAAATAAAGCAACCGACATAAGACACATTCGAGTGCCAAAGCATTCTTCCGGTAATATTCCATTGCAGATACTATGCTCCTAGTCAAAAAATTTATACAGTGCTCCCTCCCAACAGCAACACCCATTTAGAGTCACGGATTATGTGCGTTGTTCGAGGGAGTTGTTATAGGGGAGAGATATTGGCTTACATTTACAAACAGCTTGAACACAGTTCAGGCGCCGCTTTACACAGCGTCTGATCTGGATTTAAGTTGTTTGTCAGTATGGTTATTTCTGTCAAAATGTCAAATAAGTAATGTGAGAAAAACAACTGACCAAGCGATTAGGCAGACGATATTGCAGCCGTGAAAAGGTTAAACATAATAACATGTACAGTGGAGAATCTGTTATTCTTTCCCAATAAACGCGTTTACGCTATAACTTTTTTGCAGTGCAAACAGTTTGGAGCCAGATCAGACGCCGGGTAACCCGGCGTCTGATTAGGCTCCAAACTGTTTGCCACCAAGATAAACAAGAATTATCAGAATTGTCCAAAAGTTGTTCTTTTCTACGTTTTAGTGCTTTGCGTTTGCTTGCGTTTAAACGGGAAAGAACAACAGATTCTCCACTGTATCTTGTTTGGGGAACGGCTGCAAGAGTTGTCGTGAGGAGGGACTCGTTGTTGAGAGGACCGTTGTGGGGAGGTACAGTGGAGAAAACGTTATTCTTTCCCGTTTAAACGAAACGAAACGCAAAACACTAAAACGTAGAAAATAACAACTTTTGAACAATTTTGATAATTCATGTTTATCTTGGTGGCAAACAGTTTAGAGTCTGGTCAGACGCCGGGTTACCCGGCGTCTGATCTGGCTCCAAACTGTTTGCAATGGAAATAATAGTTTTGGGGTAAACGCGTTTATTGGGAAAGAATAACGTTTTCTCCACTGTAGCACTGTACAGTGGAGAATGCTTTTTATTTCCTAATAAACGCGTTTATGCTACACACTGTTTTGGCTCTTAGATTAAAGTAAAATAAATAGTCAGAATTGTCAACAAGTTGTACATAATGTGTTACATGTTATTGCAATGTTTTTTTTTCATTTTGGTTTAAATAGGAACGAATAAGGTTTTCTCCACTGTAATGAACACAATTTAGAGGATATACACTCATTGCGACACACTTTAGTCAGTTTACATAAATTCAAAACTGGGAAATACAATCATACGAAAATAATTATTTAACAAGGTGACGACAAAGTAATGAAGGGGGTAAACTTCTATTTGATATTGGTGAATTTGTTTTGATTTGGTTGTTTGTTAGCGTCCGGGTTTTTTTAAGTCCTAAAGAGAGGGGAACGGGTACAGAAAACCCGGACACCATTCCCTAATCTTATTATGGAAAGTTCTCGGCTGGTCTTGGTTTACACTGGTTGACTCCCACTTGCATTTCATGTAGCTGTATTTTATACAATATTCAGCAGTATAGACTAAACTCAGATACAGTGTCTAGGGACAACCGTGCTTGTCATGTACAATGTTGCAATGCAATGAGGCAGGTTTTGTCATAGAGCTGCTATTTTGTACGTATTTATCTCACAGGTGGAAAACTTCGTACAAAATGTTCACAGTTTGGAAATATTCGAAGTGTAAAACTTTCAGTTCAAAACACTTACATCTCCAGTTTTTTCCTAGGTGACGAATGTTCTGTTGTGGACATTGTAGATGATATGTTTCAATATACACCTGACAACTTAGAGGATTACGACAACGGCACGATCCAACATGGCGCACAGGTGAGTAGCGTGTTCAGGTTGTGTTTTGGAGCCCTTCGGAAGCCTACGTTCATGTCAAATTACACAAAAAACGACCTGTTTGCATGATATAGTTAGGCAGCTAGGCGAACAAGAATCGAATCGAATGTAGTATGATAAAATGTATAGCAGGAAGTTACATCATGGCCAACAAATGACTACTAAGCGTGCCCTTAACCTATATATTGCACTTTCTCTTCAATAAATCAACCGATTTTATACCCCCTCCCCTCTTTTTGGGGGGGAGGAGGGTACTTTGGAATTAATCCGTCCGTCTGTCCATCCTTCTGAGCGCCATGGAAGGATGTGCATGAATAAATATATTTCCATCCACCATTTTCAAGGGAGTTAATTCAATGAGCATATAATTTAGGGTTTCCTACAATATAGCTTAAAATCACTCTTAAGCGCAGCTTCTCCTACCCTGTTCATTGATTTTTAACAAAACTTCACAGGTAAATAGAGTACTAACTACAAATATGCATGAAGAAATATCTTTAAATTCCGCCATTTCCAAGGGGAGATAATTTAAAAGGCTTATAATTGAACTTAATGTGTCATGCAGTATAGGTTATAAACATTCTTAAGCGCAACTCCTACTTCACCGTTCATTGGATTTCACCAAAACTTTACAGGTTACATATGTAAAAGAGTACCATCTACAAATATGCATGAATAGCTCTTCTTAAATTCCATTATTCAAAGGGGAGATAACTGAACGTTAATGTTTTATTGGTTAAAATCACTCGTTTTGGCGCAACTCCTCCTACACCCTTCATTGGATTTCAACAAAACTTCACATATTGATAGAGTAACATCTAAAATATGCATGAAGAAATGTTTTCTATTCCATCATTTCCAATGGGAGATTACTGAACTTTAATGTTTCATGCATTATAGTGCATGTTCATCGTTAGCGCAGTTCCTCCTACACCGTTCTTCAGATTTGAACAAAACTTAACAGGTTGGTAGAGTATCATATACAGATGTGCATAAAGAAATATTATATACTAATTCATTGTTACCTGGACGTCAACATTAATTGATTTAAACAGTCCTTTGCCCATATAAGCTGGTATAACGTTTGAAATTAGTCTGAAATTGTTCACAAGCTTTTGATAGGTCAGAGTTGGACATTCTTTTCAAATTTGACCGATTAAAGGTGTGAGAACGAGCTCATCTCAAACATTTTACATCCATGAAACTTGGTCTCAGCTGGCCATAACTCATGGATCTCTAGCGACGAGTATATTCGTCCTGTACAACAAAGTGTACCTTTTAAAAGTACACGAAGTCATGTTGTAAGCAAACAGTATAGACCCTGCTGAGAGGATCTCTGCGGAAGCCCTCTGATGAACGTTTTCAATATTTGTCGATTCGTAATACATTTTTAAAACAGCACTAAATTGTCTAACTCAAACAAGATTTAATCATTTCTACCCTGAAACAACAAATGGATATGTCCTATTTCTAATTTAGACATGTCCTTTTGACTGCTAAGGCTTGTTTTTGTTCATGCATTGCAATATTGCAAACGATGCAAATCCTGATTTTACTTCAGGTTAATGTGTGATGTTGTTAGGTTATTTAACACTATTGAGTACAATACTGAATTATATTAGACGAATACAAAGCAGGTACAGAATCCATATTAGGACGATGTCGAATAAGGCAGGTTATACGTACTGTATTACTTCTTTTCTGGTATTTTTCTTAAGATTCATGTGTGAACTGTATAATCATTTTCTGTTAATTTACTTCAGATTAATGTGCGATATAATATCATAATATTTTTCTGCGAATTTATTTTAGATAATGGAGTGATATCATGAGGTTATTTAACAGTGTTGAGTACACTACTGAATTCTTTTGGACGAGTACACAGCAGACTTATCCATATTTGGACGAGGCGATATGGATTATGACTGCTGTGTCCTTAATTAAACTCTTCCGAGTAGCCCTTCAAATTCAGGCAGCAAATCAGGCTTCGTAGAGCTCTAGTATTAACAGTGACTCAAAATTACCTTTTTTTAAAATTTAGGCGTTACCATACATGTAATAATGACGCCATGTTACAATAATGACATAATTTTGAAAACGAAACTATTTTCAAATGATCAGTTTTAGTCAATAAGAACAAGTTTAGATTTAATATTAATTTAGTATTTCAATATGGTATCAGAGAAGCCTTTTCACATCACATCGGTCTTTTTTGTCTTTATTTTAGTTTGATAGGTGTTTTTACGTATATTTTCCTCTCGACACTTTTGACGAATCAATTTCCTAATCGCTGAGGAAAAAATTGACGGTACGAACGTTCGGGGTGTTTGTGTAAGTTATTATTTATGTAATAGATAGAATATTACATTCGTGTGTTTTCAGCATTGAATTTATTGAACTCGTTGGATAAAATGATATGTTGCTCGCCAAGGCTCGCAACATATAATTTTATCCAACTCGATCAATAAATTCACTACTACACTGAACACACACTCTTTAAATATCCTCTACATATTACTTTTGAGTTTTTTTCTTAAGATTAATGTGTGATAAAGTATTATAATATTTTTCTGTTATGTTACTGCAGGTCAATGTTTCGTGTACGTTTAACGACAAAATCAGCACACTGCAAGAGTGCAACAATGGACAACTGATTGGAGACATACCCGTATGTTCAGATGGAGGTAAGAGGTTTAAATCGTTAGTTTCAACTTTAACAGTCATGCATAGGACCAAAAGAACTACAGTGCTCCCTCCCTACAACGGCCCTCCACACAACGACTCCCTCCTTACAAGGACCCTTGTCGCAGTTCCCAAAACAGAACAATTATGATTAACTGATTCACGGCTGCAATGTCGTCTGTTTAAAATTGAAGTCTGCTGTTTTTTTCTCAAAGTTACATGACGAGTGACAAACAGCTTAAATCCAGACCAGACGCCGCGTAACGTGGTGTCTGATATCGATTTAAGCTGTTTGCAAATGTAAGCCATATTCCCTCCCTAAAAGGACTCCCTCCAAACAACGCATATATTTTTGTCTCCCATTGGGTGTCGTTGTAGAGAGAAAACGATGTTTTTCTATATCCTAGCTGATGGAAGTTGCATGCAAGTAAAGCAGAATACGCCTTAAACCTGCTTTAAGTGGCCACCCGTCTTCAAAACTAGAAACAAGCTCCTGGAAAAAGGAATAAAGCAGAAATGCGTCTGCTTTAAGCTACCATGTGCTAAAACATAAAAAAAGATGTTTTAAGGATTTGTTTTACATAAGTGTTCAGTTCAGTTAAGTGAACCCATTACCAAATAAATACGCCTTTTACGCCTCCAATTTATTCGTGAAATGAAGAAACTATTTCAAAGTTCTACACGTGTTACTATGCACCATAGGCAATATTTTATATATCCTAGCAGATGTTAGCTTAAAGCAAACTAAATGTAATCAGAATGCCCCTTAATGGCTGTGTTCTTTCTGTATATGCTGTGGGTCTAATTTGGAGTTCTGGGAGTTGAATCGTCGATCCGGTGCAGGCCTGGTGGATCTTGATGGTAGGGATAACGACTCTGATATCTTTGAAACCAGCTGGTGGAGGGTCTCTGGTATACTTCTTGGGCAGTTTATCTTATAGATGAAGGGTATAATTCAAATGTGGATAATGTAGGTACTGGGGTGGGTGGGACAACAATGACTTTTAAATCACTATTTTTAATTATGCCATTGATATTTTGAAAGAGTTGATTCATTTTAAAGTCGATTTTACAAACTGGTTATGTATAATTTGCTGACTAATTACAAATCTTAATCGATGAGTCAAATTGTTGGTGCCAGTCCTGAACGATTAGTTGATTAGCTTTGGAGAAGACGCTATTATTTCCCGGTAAACGCAAACACATTGCAATAAAATGTAGAAAATGACAATTTGGAAAAGTCTGAGCTCATTTTGTTCACGCAAAAAAGGCGAGTCCGCAGTTTTAATCCCATACTAATAAAGAAATAGAGATAAGCTGAAATCCTCTTTCTAAAATCATCCATCATCATCATCAATTCAGGTCATGTGACTCCAAACCGTTTGCAGAACAGAATATTTTATTCACTTAGGTATTTACAAACAACAAGAGAATATATCAAAATATAATATAATACTAACATTGTGGTACCGTTTTAAATAAAGGAAGAAAAGGAAAGAAAAACAGGTATGTGTTAGCATTGAAGGGGGAGGGGATAAGTCATTTTATTGATCTAGCAGGCCGTTGCTGTCTTAATCGTCTTTCTACTATGAAAGGCGACGATACAACTCCAGCCTGTAAACAAATACAATGTAATGCAATGGAAATTATAGTTTTAGCGTAACCGCAATAGCGCCTTCTCCACTGTTGTCAGCCTATCTGTAGCTACATTGGAGAAGACGTTATTCGTTCCCAATAAATGCGTTTACACTAAAACTATTATTTTGATTACAAACAGTTGTGAGTCAGGTCAGACCGGCGTCTAATCTGGCTCCAAACTGTTTGCCACTAAGATAAACATGGATAGTCAGAATTGTCGAAAAGTAGTTCTTTTCAATGATTTATTGCCATGTGTTTTCGTTTCGTGAAAGACGGGAAAGAGTATTGTTTCCTCCACTTTTTATGTATTTGTGTTTTTTCAGAGAGCTGCGAGCTCAACAGCGACTGGGATTTAGACTATATTGTTAGCCCTTCAGCTATTACCATTGGATCGAACTCGATTGACAACAATCAATTTGTAAGTATACTAAGTTGCAATGAATATTAACCCTCTCTCCTGTAGATTGTTTATGGTCATTGCTATTACTCCTTAGGCAAAATAAAAATATACCTCTGTTTCCGGTAACCCGACCGATCCTAGTTTTTCCCTCCGATCCTAAACCTGTTTTTGTCATTTTTCGAAAGATGTATCGGTGAATAAAGGTCATTTTGCAGTGCATATGTGATATAGAAGTTATTCTCCATTCAATTGTTTAAAAAGCAACTTTAAAGTCGTTTAAGTGTTTTGAAAAAATGATTTTTAAAATAATATTAAGCAGCAATTTTAGTGAAATTTTATCTAAATCTGTCATACAGTACCTTCTTTGCAGATATGATCTGCTCGTTAATTAACCATTGACACATTCAACATGCAGGCAACACATTTGATATGCATATAACACATTTCAAAATAGTATTAATTCAATCTGTGATAATTATAAACGTCAACACTTTGCCGGTTTGGTATACCAATATTTGTTAACAATCATACCAGTTCCCCTAACAGGACAATTATGTTTAACTCTTTAACTGTTGAAATATCGTCATGTTAATGTTGTCGAATGCTGTTTTCTCAAAGTTACAAATTGGACATTTTGAAAGAAAAAACTTAATAACGAGTGACAAACAGCTTGAATCCAGATCTGGATTCAAGCTGTTTGCAAAAATAAACCAATTTCCCTCCTTATAACGACTCCCTCCGAACAACGCACACAGTTTGTGTATCCCATTGGGTGTCGTTGTAGAGAGAGGCACTGTAGTACATTTGTCCTAACATACGCACACAGTGAAGACCAAGATAAGAAGGCTCATTATGCCCCCACACCACCGGTGGTGGGGGCTATATAGGAATCACGTTGTCCGTCCTTCCGTATGTCCGTCCGTCGCGTTTTTCCGGGACATTTGCCTTTTTCTTGAAAACTGTTTATGATACCATCTTCAAACTTGGTATTCATTATCAATGTGGGTTTGTTTGTTGTTGTTTTTTTGGGGGGGGGGGGCTAACATTGACAGGTTTCATAACTCTTGCACAAAATTTGACAGAAGCATGGCCCTTTTTAACTTGATTTTTTTGTCTCTCAATTGAGATTTTTTTCTTTGAACAAGCAATTTTCTTGAAAACTTTTCATGAGTTTGTCTTCAAACTTAGTACACATTATAAGAGTTGTCTTGTAAGACTGTTCTTTAAGTTTGACAACTCTTGCACAAAATTTGACAGAATTATGCCCCTTTATAACTTTAAATTTTGTTCCTTAATATACATTTATTCTTTGGACATGTCATTTTCTTGAAAACTATTTATGACATTGTCTTCAAACTTGGTACACATTATAAGTGTGATGTTTGCAGACTCTATTGGAAGTTACATAACTCTTGCTAACAAATTACAGAGTAATGTCCCTTTTTAACCTGATTTTTTTCCATTTTCTTGGAACATGCCATTTTCTTGAAAACTATTCATGATATTGTCTTCAAACGTGGTGCACATTATATGTGTTATATTGTGAGACTTTTCTTCAAGTATGACAACTCTTGCATACAATTTGACAGAATTATGCCCCTCTTTAACTTGGATTTTAGTTCCTTAATATGCATGTTTTATTCTTTCTACATGTCATTGTGGTGTTTGTGACAGGTCAGTGGGGGTATGTATCACCTTTAGTGATAGCAGTTCTAGTGAAGGATCACTGTTTGTCATTTTGCAACACATTCAATTTGATAGAAACAACCCAAAATAGTCAAAAGTTGGCTAGACTAAATTTGAAACTGGAATTGTCCTGTTGAAATTTCAGAGAGGAATGGATAAACGAAGTCTTCTTATTACTTTTCAGGTTGAAATGCATTGTCTTAACAATACTATATCTTTTTACCTGGACTGCTTCAGCGGAAAATGGAACGGGACTATCATTCCATGTACAGGTGAGTGAGGAGTTAGTTAGCACGTGGGTGAGTGAGTGGAGCAAACCTCTGCTCTGAAACCACTGACCGGATTTCAGCCAAACTTTGTCAGAAGCATCAGTGACAAGGGGGGGGGGGGGGCGAAATATTGTTCAAAGATTTTGGCTAGAGTTATTTCCCTTGCTGTGGGACCATATTTTCTAACATGGCCGTTTAGACAACTTTTAATGCATAAGAAAATCTTAAAAAATCTTCTTCTCAGAAACCCAAAGGTCCAGACCTTTGATATTTGGTATGTATCATAACCTAATGATATTCTTCTAACAAGATTGTTCAAATTATTACCCTGGGGCTTATCAGTTTTTCTTAGGAAAACCTTAAAAAATCTTCTTCTCAGAAACTGTATGGCCTAGATCTTTAATATTTTACTTGTAGCTTTGCCTTGTGGTTCTCTAATAAAATGTTTCACATTATGACCCCGGACTAGAATAGGCCCCGCCCTCGGGCTTATCAGTTTTTCACAGTAAAACCTTTAGAATCTTCTACTCTGAAACTGTAAGACCTAGATCATTTATATTTGACATGTAGTTTTGCTTTATAGTCCTCTAATAAAGCTGTTCAAAGTATGACCCGGGTCAAAATAAGCCCCGTCCCGGAGCTTATCAATTTTACATAGACTTATATAGGAAAACCTTTACAAATCTTCTTCTCTGAAACTGTAAGGCCCAGCTCTTGAATATTTGACATAAAGCTTTGCCTTCTGGTCCTCTACAAAAATTGTTCAAATTATGACCCCCGGGCCAAAAATGTGAGCTCCTCAACTTGGACTTTTTGCATGGTGTCACCTATTGCAGTGAAGTGAAAGCATTCTTTGTTGACACTCTGGTACAGATGGCAATCCTTCAATGTGTCGGCATATGTGTCCTTCTCCCATTCTGTAATTAGGAATACCATTAATTATTTCTCAAAGGATCTTGACCGCAGATCACCTAGCCACTCCTTTGACCGCATTTGGTCTGGTCCTCTGATGTGATAAAAAGTCCAAGTTGAGGAGCTCGCATGTGACCATGAAGAAGCAGACACTCGTACGGTGTTTCATCTGGACTACACGAGTAGGTTTCAACCTGATGTCAACATCGTTTTTAGAAGTAGCGACACAGGCATGCTTGTGATAATGCTCAACTATTGGGTCCAAAGCACTAGCACAGTGAAATTATGGATAGATGTAGGGCATGATTGGAAGTTTTGCTTGCCTTGCCTGATCTACATGCCTTCACTGGGTGTGACTACAGCCCTGCGTTCCTGAACAAGGGGAAAACAAGACCTCTAGAGCTTGTGATGAAGAATCCCAATTTCAGGAAGGCAATGGTGGCTCTAGGCGAGGTGGGAAATGTGTGAAGCAATTGTTGAACAGTGTGAAACCTTCATATGCCATGTGTATGGCCAGCCAAAAGAAACAAATGTAAACAAAGCACGATATGTGGCTTTTCAAAGGACATATGCCCCGAAGTCCTTTGAAAATCCACTGGCATCGATCAGGGGTATTAACCCAAGTTCTCTACCACCATGAGCAGTGACTGTCCAGCTACATGTAACGATGACATTCTACATTACTGACATATGGCAACGTGCCATGCTGCCGAATCCAGTTAGAGAGTCATCGGTGAGATAAGGGTGGAATTTCACTGATGAAATTGATCAAAATTAATACAGTAGTTTAGTGGCTATCAATTGCCAAAGGACATTGCAAAGTCCTTGATTCCCAGGGTGGTGATGTCATGTTGTTTGACGATGATATGGAGGATGAAGAAGTCATGTACAGAGAAAAAATATATGGATCAAATGATACGGATGAGGAGCAGGATTAACGTTGTTAGTTGTGTGACACAAGTGGCTGGATACTCATAGTAAGACATATGAATTGTGGTGTTTGAGCAGAATGATGTGCCTGTTAACAGTAAATTTCATAACGTGAGATCTAAATTGTTGGTGCATGATGAGTTGGATAGCTTAAAAAGTTTAAAGTGAGTAACAGAGAGAGAACACAATGATGAAGTCATTATTAATGTGTAGATGTGCTAGAAATAGATATGTTGCCAGATGAAAAAATAGCTAGATAAATATTTTTCAAATAATATATTGTTTCTTTGTATTAAGTAAAATTTAACATTAGATTTATTCGGTATTGAAACAGTTTCTGGAAAGATGAAATTCTGTTACTAAAAATAGATATTGGCAGCCATTTTAAATTGGAAAAGAGCATATCTTATTAATTTATTGCACAGTGGTATAGATAATTCCTTTTCAAAACACTACGCAATCTATTACTCCTTGATTTGTCTTTAAAGCCAATTTTTCAGAAAAGTCTGTGACTGTTGAAAACTGATGTATTGCCTTAATTACCACCTGTACATACACATGGTGAAATAATTTTGGTTAAAATAGCACACAATACCCTATTACACGTTTGGTAACACTAATAAGTACAGTTGTTGCTTGTATTATATGTTTCACAGTAGATTTATCCACTGAAAAGACGAAATTTTGTGAAAAAATGTAATATGTTACTAAAAATAGACATTGGCGGCCATCTTGGCTTGAGATCGAATGTGAAAAAAGTCTTGTAAATCAATCTCTGACATTTATTTAGACACATTGGATAAAGTTTGGGCATCCTAGGCAACATTTAAGTCTCCAATATAGAAAAGAAAATTGCCATTGCATTTTCAAAATTTACTAGAAAATCCAAGGGCAGATAACTTTAATCCCAATTTTCTCCCTTGTCTCTACCTAAACTCTCATCAGACGGCCATTTCTGAACTCCTGAGACAATTTCCTATAAGGTATATATAAAAGTTCCAGTGCCGCTTTCAACATAAATAAATCTTACCCAGCTCTAAGAATAATTTGATATGTAGCTTTGCCCTATGGTCCTCTACCAAGATTGTTCAAATTATTACCCCTTGATCAAATTTGACCCCGCCCCGGGGCTTATCAGTTTAACATAGACTTATATAGGAAAACCTTTAAAAATCTTCTTTTCTAAAAATGTAAGGCCCAGATCTTTAATATTTGACATATCGATTTGCTTTTTGGTTCTCTACCAAGCGTGTTAAAATTATGACCCCCGGACTAAAATCGGTCCCGTCCTGGTCTTTTTTTAGCTCACCTGGCACGAAGTGCCAAGGTGAGCTATTGTGATCGCCCTGTGTCCGTCGTCAAACTTTTTGTTCAAAGATCTTCTTCTTCGAAACCACTGGGCCAATTTCATCAAAACTTCATAGGATTGTTCCTTGTAGGGTACTCTCTCAGATTTCTTCAAATATAGGTAATCCAATTGAAATTGTGGTTGCCATGGCAACCAATTGAAAAAACTTTAAAAATCTTCTTGTTAAAACCTACTGGTCCGAATTGTAAATAATTTTACCCAAATGTGCCATTGGTGACCCTCTATCAGATTTCTTAAAATAATTTTCCTATCTTGAAAAACATGGCTGCCAGTGGGTGGGGCAGATTTTCCTTATATGGCTATATAGTGAAAACTTTAAAAATCTTCTTGTCAAAAACTAGTGGTCCGATTTGAAAGTAATTTTATGCAAATGATCCATGGGTGACCCTCTACCAGATTTCTTAAAATTATTTTGATATCTAAAAAACATGGCCGCCAGTGGGTGGGGCAAAATTTCCTTATGTTACTGTATAGTAAAAACTTTAAAAATCTTCTTCTCTGAAACTACTGGTTCAAATTAAAAATAATTTAATACAAATGGTAAATTGATGATCTTCTACCAGATTTCTTAAAATCATTTTGTTATCTAAAAAAAACATGGCCGCAAGTGGGTGGGGCAAGTTTTCTTTATGTTACTGTATAGTAAAAACTTTCAAAATCTTCTTCTCTGAAACTACTGATTCAAATTCAAAATAATTTTACACAAGTGGTTAATTGATGACCCTCTACCAGATATCTTAAAATCATTTTGTTATCTAAAAAACATGGCCACCAGTGGGTGGGACAAGTTTTCCTTATATTTCTGTATAGAAAAACTTTCAAAAAAAATTCTCTGAAACTATTGGTCTGATTTAAGAATTATTTTACACAAATAATGATTCATGGGTTACCCTTTGCCAGTTTTCTTCAAATAATCTTCCTAGCTCAAACAACATGGCCACCAGTGGGTGGAGGTGAATAAGTGAAAACTTAATCATAACTGGTCGATTTACATGACCGTAATCATGGATACCAGGTGAGCGATTTAGGGCCGCATGCGGCTCTTGTTTTTTGTGTGTGGGTAAACCTTTAAAAATCTTCTCTTAAATAGTAAGGCCTAGATCATTAATATCTGAGATGTAGCTTCGCATTGGAGTCCTCTACCAAGATCAAATAATGACACCTGGATCATAGCTATATCAAAATGTTGTCTAGCCCTGAGTCAGTTTCTATGGTACAATGTCTCAGGTGAGCGAAATGTGGCCCTCTTGGCCTCTTGTTATTAATATATTCCTGTATAACGAACAGTAGTGACTCTGGTAAGAGGGTTCCGTTAATATAGACTCACTGTTTGCAAAAGACGCGTATACTTGATTCTGATCCAAAGAGTGAACGCATTACGTTTACTGTGGACAAAATGTTATTCTTTCACAATAAACACGTTTACGCTTTAATTACTGCTTCCATTGCAAACAGTTTTTAGCCAGATCACACGTCCAAATACCGTCGTCGTATCAGGCTCAAAGCTGTTTGCCACTCAGATTAAAATAAGAAAATAGAGTAGGAAATTAAAAAAAAAAATAGCTATTGTCCCCATTTCATTGCATTGCGTTTCGATTGCGTTTAAATGGAAAAAGATAGATGGACGGCACCTCGACACTTAAAAGGTCAAATAGCGTCGATGAGGGATGATAATGATTTCAAGAAGATGATTTCGGCTAATCTCAGTCGTAGCAGTGCATGGGATCAAAACCACTAATCTGCATTCCTGTTAGTTCTTGGGAGAGGGTATAATCTCGGTCATATAAGCAGAAACAATTCCCTGCGACAATTATGCCCCAGAACCACGACAAGGTAGGAAGGTCTCTGGGACCCGTTTCATAAAACTTCGTACGACAAAAGTTGTCGTAAGTCATATTAAAAAAGTCTCAATTATTATTTATTTCTCCGTCTAATCCTGTCTTGTGACATCCTTTAGGAATCGTCTTGAAAAGACGATTCCAAAAAGATGTCACAAGACAGGATTAGAGGGAGAATTCAGAAATTAAATGTATTTTAAAGTTTAGACTAACGATAGTTTTTGTCTTACGAAGTTTTATGAAACGGGCCCCTGGTGTTTAACGTGCCGTCGTCTCCGCTGTCCTTTACATTGGTGTAGGAAACGCATCAACTGTTTGCGTGCGTGAAAGGGACGGAAGAAGATGGATTTACGATTAATATCTGCTTGATAAGTACCTACGGATAGATGATTAAGTATGTCGATTATGTGAAAAGAGCGCTATATTAATAATTCTACTGTTACATGTTTGATTCCAGGGGAAAGCTGCGTTGTGTCGAACAAACCAGACCAACTTTATAAGATCTTTTTGGACGCTGATGAGCTTGCTGACGATGAAGTTGTTGATCATGGCACACGCGTAAGTTCATTCTTTATCTCACAAAATAGTTTCACAGATATAGTACTTTCACCCATTTATGCCGAGTGGATTATTCCATGCTTAATTCTTGGATTTGTCCATTTTATATGTATTTGGTTCTTGGTCTTAAACTTCATTTTCGTTTTGTTTGATTTTAAGAATCCTATCTGCAAACAGCGTAGACTTTGATCAGACGCCGCATCCTGTGACGTCTTATAAGAGTATACACTGTTTTGCCTTCGCCACTTTTTTGACACAATTGGATTAATCGTTTCTCCATAGCTTGCTTTTAGTATTGACGATATACGGTTCAGCCTGTTTTAAACTACTACCTGCTAGAATCTGGTAGTACTTATTCATTTATATACAAAATGGAACTATTTTCGTCATATGAAGATATAACTAAAGATATGAAAGACTCTATTGAGTAATTTATTAAAACAGGTTGAAAGTTACCGTATGTAAATGCCCTGTTTGAGTTTTGTAGCTTTTTGGGGGTTTTTTGCAAAATATTTAGTAAGCTTTAGGCAATCACATTATTACGGATGTAGAGCATGAGGTGAAAAGACATGTCTATACAAATACGTTTTATCGTTAAAGATATTCTAGTAAAGAATGCACAACAAAATAATTATGGGGCAGTTCCAAGAAAACAAGATTGTTCGTACTATTTCTTTTAACAGTTACTGTCTTTGTTCCTTACATTTTGTGATTTTGAATTTCTTTGCTGTTACATGTATTTTTACATCAGTCGAGTCTGTGTAAAGCAGCTGATGAACAAAGAAGGATATCGCTAAGACAGGTTGTTGCTTAATGCAATATAAAGACTATAATAGTAGTTACACGGACAACACTTAACCGACGCTCGGACGGTCGAATGATCAGACAATAAGGGGTACTTTACAGCAGTACATGCATCACCCTCTCCGACTAATCTTATTGGGACAGAAGAACAGTTTTAGTTCCCCATGTGTTTCCTAAGGGGAATTGTTATCCAACTAAAGAGACTGTACAATACTCGTAATCGCTACGTAGAAATAAATTAATGCCATACGGCCATGAATATGTATCAAAATAAATAATGTCTACGTCCTGGCCAATTGAAGCTTAATAAGGTTGATAGTTAATGATGATGAGTTGGGTTTTACGGTACTGCGACACAAAATAGGTCATATAGCGCCGATGATTGATGATGGGTGATGAGATGAAATGATAATGATTTCAGGAAGATGGTTTTAGCTAATCTCATTCGTTGACCAGCAGTGCATGGGATCAAAACCACCGACCTGCCTTCCTTTTAGTTCTTGGCAGAGGGAATAATCTCGGTCTAATAAACAGAAAAAAGTTCCCTTTGACAATTAAGCCCAAGAACTACGACAAAGTAGGAGGGTCTCTGGGGTGAGGGTTAATCATTCTGTCTTGCTTTAGAGTTAATCATTATGTCTTTCTTTTAACCCGGTTTAAGTGAGTCATCGTTTTCAAAACTACAAACAGATAATGGAGTAATGGGTTAAAGCAAACGCGAAGTAGCTCAGAAAGCTGGTAAAGGAGTGGTTGGTTGTACTGTTAGAGTTACAGCTGAGTGCAGTTTTGGTTCTAGTCAAAGATTATAGGGTATACTTTAATGATTTAGGAAGAAATATGAATCCTTTCTCGTATCAAAGATCGCAACATCTAAAGGACAGATGGACATCTTATATATTGTGTAATTTGTTTATAAAGAACAAATGTACAACTATCTCTGTCATTTGGATGTATACATGCGTACAGTTTAGAAGATAAACTAACAATGTAAGTCGTCGCTAATTAAAAAGGAGGCCCCCGTCTTCGAATATTTGCTATCGGAATTACTCGATCTTTATTCTAATTATGACGTCATTTGTACCCTCGCCTGTTGCCAGTTAATTAATCTACTGGGCAACACGGTGATAAACTATTTGTTTCTCTGATAAAACGTTTGCTCTTACTAAAATGACTGTTTTTAACAAACGTACATAATTTTAAGACATTGAAGTGCATTTAACAACGCAAGAATAACGCGCTCAAGAAAGACGCATCATGTATTTTGCAAACGGTTTGGAGTCAGATCAGACGCCAGGCAATCCGGCATCTGATCAAGCTCCAAACCGTTTGCAAATCAGATAAAAAAAATTATTCAGAACTGTCAAAACAGTGTCATTTTCTACATTTGTTGCGATGCGTTTGTGTTTAAACAGGATAAGTTCTTCTTCACTGTACCATGTTTGGGGTTTGGGTTCCTGTTACGTGCAATTACGACGAAAACGTTTGTTTGCCATGTCCCGGCTACGTGCAAATATGACGAGAGCGTTTGTATGCCAGGTTCCTGTTACGGGCAACTATGACTAAACCTGTTGCATGTCAGGTTCCTGTTACGTGCACATATGATATAACCTTTTTATGCCAGGTTCCTGTTACGTGCAAATATTACGAACCCTTTTGTATGCCATATACTGTAACTGCAAATATGACCAAACCTTTTTTATGCCAGGTTCCTGTTACGTGCAAATATTACGAAACCGTTTCTATGCCAGGTTCCTGTTACGTGCAAATATGATGAAAACCTTTTGTATGCTAGGTTCCTGTTACGTACACATATGACGAAACCTTTTGTATTTCAGGTATATGTTGCGTGCAAATATGACGAAACCATTGCTACTAATGCTACTTGCAATGACGGCATACTGCAGGAAGAGCCACCTGTCGATTGCCCTCAAGGTAAAACGTCGATACAATTGTATGAATATGTACTATAATACTGGTAAATATCTTATATTTCAAAGAAGGTTAAGGGGCATTCTGCTTTATTTTCAGTCTGCGTTAAGTTTTCATGTGTCTCCAAAACAAATAAATACGAGGACTCAAGCAGGAAACGCAACACAAATAATACACCCACCTCTCAGGCAGAACACACACAGAGTCATACCATAACAAACATACACACACGCACAATACCATTCCTTCATCTACACACTAAATAGAAAACAACACACAAGACACACATAAAGCAAAGTGAATATAGGAGCCTGCCTTGGTACGGTCAGTAGCAATCAATAATCATAAATCAATTATTAACAACCACTGGGGGATTAAACCTGGGTTTAGGGGCGCCCAAATTTGCAACATTCTCACGTGATTCTGGGACATACCATAGGAGTTCGGACCCACTGTTTACCCCCTGCATAGTTGTAAAAGCCGACCAAACAGGGTTCAACGAAAACTGGTATCGAGTGCCGCCAAGGTAAAACGTCGAAACGTTTGCATGATCAATTACCCCATAAATATGCATTTTATGTCTGTAATTTACTCTTCCATTTAAGGGCTTTTATAGTTCATAATTTACACATTTATGAATATGTACTATAAGAAATAGTATATATTCTAGCAGATGGTCGCTTAAATCAAACTAAATGTACAGCATATTGCTCTACGTTCGGTCAACCTTCTTTAAGTGATCCCTTGCCATTAAAGCTTGACAATGGCTGAAGGGGAGGCATGGATGGGGTATATCACTGTTCAATGAAACGTCTAATAAAAAATTCTTTTTTTTAATTAATATATTGAAATTAATTTTGACTATTTGTGTTTTTACAATAAATTGCACAATGACAAACTGGGCAGACCCTGATCGGAATGCTCCTACAAACTGTTCATAGGACATGTACATAGGTTATAACGAGTCTTTATACGCCCAACCATGGTTCATTTGTTTAAATACAACCTTTTAAAACCTCCTTTAAACAAAATACCACATAGCCTGTTTCTAGTTTTGAAAAGAAGTGACCACGTATGTCTTTCTTACAGCGGCGCCATGTTTGGTGCCCAAGGTAGCGAATGGAGAGGTGAAGTGGAACAATGTTGGAGATTCTATAGAAAGCGGAAACCAAGTGACACTCACATGTGGAAAAAAGAAAATCGTTGCCAAATGTAATAACGGAAAGTGGAATTCGGGCAAATTCCCTATTTGTCCTAAAGGTGTGTACTTATTGTATCAAGTAACCGTTGTGTAGTATTAGGGATTTGTTTGCTAAAATTGATGACGTCATTGCAATGAAGGGGCTCAACCGGATTGTATGTAGGTTTTGTCACTGTACATACTGTTTTATAAAATTCAAGTTCGTGCATCTCTACCCTATTACTGCCGTTGCGACACCATATCACGTATAACACATTCAATGCCATGGTAACGTCTGCTTTCCAGATGGTTAGTAGGGACATTTGTATTAAATTATGTTCTAAAAAATGCGACTGAAGCCTCTTGTTTATTATAATGAATCTGTGCTCTGATTATTCTCAGATGATCTAAGATGTCCTAAGCCCGACAACGCTATTGTGACAGGACCATTCACCAGATACAATCCATATACGATTCAATGCCAGGAGGGTTTTGTGAAACTAAAGGCAGGAACTAAGGCAAAACTCAATTACAATAACTTCAGATGTAAAGAAAACGGCAAATGGGGACCAAAAGTACCAGTTTGTTCTCCAGGTACAGTCACAGCTTATGCGCGGATCAACCTATTGTTTTTCAGGGAGTTCAGATGAATGCTTAACCAATTCTTCAACAATTACGCCTTCGGGAATATTTACTTTCTACTACCTAATGAGACTGAAAGTCAGACTTGACCTAAAAACTTCGCATTAGTTGCGGTCAAACATACCGATACAGCGCTCCCTCTCTGCAGCGACATCCAATGGGAGACAAATATATGTGCGTTGTTCGGAGGGAGTCGTTGTAGGGAGGGAAATTGGCTTACATTTGCAAACAGCTTGATTCCAGATCAGACGCCGCGTTACGCGGCGTCTGATCTATATTCAAGCTGTTTGCCACTCGTCATTATGTTTTTTTCTGTCAAAATGGCTCATATATAAATTTGAGAAAAACAGCAGACGACAATTTTAAATAGACATATTGCAGCCGTGAAAAGGTTGGACATAATTATATTGTTTTAGGAACAGCGGCAATCGCCGTTATAAGGAGGGAACCGTTGTTGGGAGGGTCGTTGTAGAGAGGGAACGCTGTATATGCTTGTACGAAACGGCAAAAACCTGTAATTGCAAACGTGACAAACAGTGCATACCCTGATCAAAAGGATTCTTAAAAAACGTTCTCATCTGGGTCTTCACTGTCTGCATAGGACAAATGAACTCTTCAAAGGTACACATTTTGTATCTGACGTATATGTACGCGCTACTAGGGAGCAGTGGATAAACAACTTAAGCATCTGTTATCATTTAAAGAACTCGGTATTCAATGTTCAATGTGATAGACTAACTCATAAGTTGTGCTCTCAAAGTAAACGTCTTTGGTGAGACATAGTGAATCTAACACCACCGTGAGTGTCAGATAAGAATATCCCACCCGAGTTTTGAAGATATTTTTGGAACACGAGGCTTTGCCGAGTGTTCCAAAAATACCTTCAAACGAGGGTGGGATATTCATCTGCGCTCAACTGTGGTGTTAGATTTATATTTTCACCTCGTCAACCCTAAAAACGCGTTTAACTTGCTATACAGTGGCGAGTTGTATTTTAATGCGCTATTGCATGCATGACGACGTCATAACAACGGTAATAACAACCAGTCATAAGATAGTTCGGCTTGTCTGTCCGGACAGATAATGTTATCTCACACCGCCTAGATTTCGGGATACCTCTGTCCGAGAGGTGAGAAATACGTATCACCAGTAGATGGAGAGATAAAGGGCGATGTATTCAGCTCGAGACGTTCTTAACGGAAATAGTCGATACCACGAGCGCCGTTGCTTGTTACAAACCTTCAAATTTACACCACCAACAAATTGGCAAAAAAACTATAGAACGTTTCAATCATATCATATCCACAAAAACATTTAATATTTGAAGCTGACAAAAATAGTGTTTAATGTCGCAAAGAAAAATGCTGAACTTGTAAATCTACGTATCCAAAACGTCACGCTTATTGTAAACGACGTCAGAAAACTGCAAACGATCTGATACAACGAGTTTGATACGAGGGTGTTCCCTCCCTACAACGGTCCTCTGAACAACGAGTCCCTCTTTACAACGACGCTTGCCACAGTTCCCTTAACAGGACAATCATTCTAACGCTTTAACTGCTATCGTCTGCTTAAAGTTGTCGTCTACTGTTTTTCTCCAAGTTACATATTTGACAGTTTGACAGAACAAAGGTTAATGACGAGTGACAAACAGCTTGAATCCAGACCAGACGCAGCGTTACGCGGCGTCTGATCTGGATTCAAGCTATTTGCAAATGTAAACCAATTTCCCTCCTGATAACGACTCCCTCCGAACAACGCACCCAATTTGTGTCTCCCATTGGGTGTCGTTGTAGAGAGGGAACGTTGTACACGGCAAATCACAATATTAATCTAAATGACCCCTTTTCAGGGGCACTAGAACATAACACTTTTCAGTCGTTATTGGTTGACCTAATAACTTTTTTAAAAGTATAATTTCTAACCTTTATTTTTGAAATATTCCAGTTTATGGCTAAATTTTAACGTTATTCAGATTTCATTACAATAAAAGGCGGCAGCTGTTTTAGATCTCTTTTTTTTCAAAAATAAAAATTCTCCTTTTGCTATTGAAAAAAGTTGACATGAATTTTCGAACGCTATGGACATTTTCTAGATTCTTATATATATCTATATTTTGATTTTAAAACATGAATCTCTACTTCTATTATAGCCTGGTTTGATATACCAAAATGTGTTTTAGCTTTCAACAAACACTCTTGAACATAACCGTAGTGTACTCTTTCATGATATTTTCAGTACGAATTCAAATATTACCTATATTTTTGTCATTTCGCAAAATAATTTATAATTTTGAACTGCTTAGGATGTGTAAACTTGTTGCTTAGCCGCGCATTAACTTTGAAATACGGGTATGTTCGACTTAACCGAGATCGAGATATCGAAGTTCGACTGTATCTTGTTTACAGGCCCATGTTCTGTCCCGGTGGTGGAACACGGAAATGTGCACCGGAAGGGGATTGATGTTGATCACGGGGATAATGTTAAAAGCGGAGAAAAGGTGCAAGTAAAATGCGATTACATACGCAATTCTAAAGATGTCACCGTCTCATGTAATCTAGGAAAGTGGACACCTGCACCATTTCCAACGTGTCCTAGAGGTATTGGCTTTACTTTATGTACTCGTATTTTTATCCTTTTTACCGCCAGAAACAACTTCAGCTGACTTTGCAAACAGCTTAAGTTCTGATTAGAAGCCCTTTTACACACAGTCCAAATTGGTTGAATCTCAAAAAATGGTTTTAAATTAAGTGGCCAATGTTTTAAACTTTAAATGTAAAATCCGACGATATTTTGCAAGTAGACAGTTTGGAATTTAATCAGATACTTTGTTACTTAAGAGTTCAAACTTTTTACACTTAGAAAATTATCTTTAAGTAAAAATTCCAAATTTTAAACTTAGATATTAATTTCGACGATATTCTGCAACCCAAGCAAACGACATTATGGTATTGACTATGTTAGAAGGGTCATGACAGGGCTGCCATAAGTTGATCATGAAAAATCCTAAGATTTCCACATTTTCTATTTTTCTTCAAGCGCAATTTTACTAATTGTACCTTAGACCCTTTACCCCATAGTCTATTTAAGAAATAACAAATTCGTAGGTGTTCATTACCGTGCATTAGATCACAGTTAGGAGTTGAGATGTGGAGTCATTAGATCACGAGGCCTTTAGGCCGAGTGATCTAATTACCCACATCTCAACGACTAACTGTGATCTAATGCACGGTAATGAACACCTACGAATTTGTTATTTTAATTCTAACGCGACTTTTATTATAAAAAAAACTTCTCCCGGAGAATACGCCATACCAAACCGGAAGCGTTGTCAGTAGCTACCGACGCCATTTTGGCTGTTCCTGTTACTTTACACGGCTTTAACCCCCGGTATTTTACGAGCAACTGGCAATAACTCAACAAAACAACAATACAAAGTAAATAGTGCTTTATTAGTCACAATGAATCGAACAAAAATACCATTAACATCATGACAGAACTGATTTCTTCCAGTGCTATCGTGTTTATAGATTTAGAAATGTGAATTTACTCTGGAGTGGTAGCCTATACACGCGTGGAGCAGAAACTTTCAACTGGTGTGATTGAAATTTTCTTCGAACATGAAAACAGGAGACTATATCCAGATTTTTACTTAGAACTGTAAACATTTACAGTAATGTTACTAGAAGAAATAGCACCTGTGAAGAGCTGGAATTGTCGATTGTCATTATCCGATCTAGTATCGGTGACATTGACATTTGTGGGAATTGGACAAACTGGACCAGTTACAAGAGAGTTGTTTGTGTCAGAAGATGGCTGATAGGTAAGTGCTTTACTTAGATTGAATCTTTCATCGTCAGTTGTTTTTATGTATGAAGTTAAGCTTTGCACGTTTCTGTGTCCAGTTACTGACATGATTGCTGTGTTGCCAAAACCCTGGTGGTGTAATCTTGTAGTTACTGAAGCCCTAATACAGTGGTTGGTATATCTATTAGACAAACAGGCATCAGTAGACAGGCTGGCCATAAAGTTTGAGAGCTTGTTTACACCTACAGTAGAGTTTTCATACCATATTTCTTGTTCTATCCCATTAAATTTTCTTACAGGCCTTTGAAAAAAACTCTCACAATTGGGATTCAGTTTGGATATATACAATTGAAAAGATTTTACTGGACAGTATTCCCCTTCAGATGAATACATTCTAGGTTCTTTGGCGTGCTCCCTAGAGTCTAGGCCGTGGTGGGTCTTATCAGCTTCATTATATGCCATCGTAACAAATGTCCTTCCTTTTGGGTCAGTTTTGATTACAAATGAATTTTTCTTTAGCTGATGAAGTCCCTCACGGCCTCGGCGTCCAAACTGAGCAATTATCTCAAATAATACTTTATTTTGTAAAGTTTGTGGTGTTTTTTCAGAAAGTAACCCACTTTGGTAAAGTTTGTTTAAGTCTTCATCACATATGGGTTCCTTATGATGTGACAAGTCTTTTCCTTCTCGTTTTAGGCCTTTGATTAGACCTGTCAGGACCTGATTTGAAGACATGAAGTTTCGATCATGCATGATGTTGATCTGCCTTGAGTGCGGAGGTGATGTAAGCCATCTGTTGATACCTGCTCTTATTGAAACTAGTGACGGTTTGGAGTAGTCTTTTCCACCCTTTTTTTGCAAACTGGCATAAAACTTTTGCAGCGCTGTGTCCAGATCAAAGTCTTCCATAATTTCAAAGTTGTCATTTGGATAATCATTCTCCAGCATCCAGACTGTGAAAGATAAACAATAACTTGAATAAGAACAGCGTTATGTACCAAGCACGGAATTATACTGTATAATACACACATGGAATTGCCAATTTGGTCCGTAGGATGCGAGAGTTGATAATGAATTTCTGCTAAGTACAATTTTTTTAGATAATTATCACTTATTCTAATATTATATACTCTGGCACGTCTCTATATAAACAAAGACGAAACATATTGGTGTTTTAATTCTCAATAAAACACGCGTGCGCTGTTGCGTCTTAACGCAGGCCTTTTTCTGGTCATTTTGGAAAAACTACAATGTCTGATTTGGGAATTTTTGAGTGCCAAAAATCAAATGATTTGGGAATAATTTTTAGAATTTATTTCACCTGTTGGAGCTAAATAGCCAGAAAAAAGGCATTTGGTATTTTTGTTCACTTGTTTTATTATTTCTGATGTGAATTTGACTTTATCAGGAAAAACCTGTATAAAAAAAAGATTTTTTTTTTTGAAATTGGGATTTTTTTTCTTCTGAAATTGAGAATATTTTTTGCAATTTTCCATTGGGAATGGGTCTGTTTACCGGACCGGTGGATAAGCAGAAAAAGGCCTGTAACGTGATGTAATATGGCTTCGAAAATGCGTACGCCAAGAAAAGTAGGGCCGTTGCGTCAGTGCAAAGTGTGGTTAAACTGTTTAAATTGAAGCGTTAAAATCGAAAACATAAATTAATACCAGTCTTTTATAATGCAATAAAACATGGATAGAAATTGAGATGCTGTTAATTCTAACACGACTCGAAACCTACGGCATATAGACAAAGAATACTGAGAAACGTATATTACGTCGCGATAATGAACTGCACGCGCGGCGTTTCCATCCGCTGTTCCATTTGCCTCATACGCGTAATACATAAATAGTAATTTTACAATTAAAGTCGCGTTAGAATTAAATTTGTTAAGTCTTAATTCTAACACGTCTCGAAACCTACGTAATAGAGACAAAAAATACCGAGAAACGTATATTACGTCGCGATAATGAACTGCACGCGCGGCGTTTCCATCCGCTGTTCCATTTGCTCCATACGCGTAATACATAAATAGTATTTTTATAATAAAAGTCACGTTAGAATTAAAATAACAAATTCGTAGGTGTTCATTACCGTGCATTAGATCACAGTTAGTCGTTAAGATGTGGGTAATTAGACCACTCGGCCTAAAGGCCTCGTGATCTAATGACTCCACATCTCAACTCCTAACTGTGACCTAATGCACGGTAATAAACACCTACGAATTTGTTATTTCTTAATTAAATCACTCGGCCTTCTGCCTCGGGATTTAATTACTACGCATCTCAACTCCTACCCGTGTTTAATTGCCACGATAAAACACTGGTACAATTCATTATTTCTTAAATAATAGATAATATTAGCCTGATATAAATGCCCCAAGTCATTTAAATCCGTTCACAAAATAAACTCAAGTTGCCAAAAAAGGGCAGACATCATGGAAAACATTCAATTGTTGTCATGTGACACAAATTCTCGCACAATCCCACACTTTCACGAGAAGTCAGACTTTCGCCTATTTTACTTCACTGAGTTGCGATTCCGTGTGTGTATAATTCCGTGTACCAAGAGTCCTACAAAAAATGTTGTGTGTGTGTCCGTGTATAGATTTGAAATAAATGTACAAGGGAAAATGCAGATTTTGATCTTTAGTTATGTTGGGGATTTTTTATTATTTTTTTTGGGAGGGGGGGTGGGGGGGGAGACTCGAGTTATGGGATTTTTTCACATTTTAGCTTGTGACGAGCTAAAATGTGAAAAAATCCCATGACTCTGAGCCTCGTCTGTTTTGGATAATATCAACAAGCTATTGTTGTCACTCCAGTTGTCGTGACTATTGTCCGAAATCTTGACGTTAGCCATAATTTCTTCAATTTTTCATATTCAGCCAGTTAATTCTTTAGCTCATATTTGGTATGCATGTTCATTTTGACAAGTCCTATCCAATACCAAAATATTTCTCTATTCTAACACACTTCGTGCACGTCTCTATATAAACAAAGAAGGAACGTATCTGTTTTTAAATTCTCAATAAAATACACATGTTGTTACGTCTTAACATGACGTCATAATGGCTTCGCAAATGGGTACCCCAAGAAATGTAGCGTCGTTGTGTTGGTGCAAATTGTGGTTAACCTGGTTAAATTGAAGTGTTAGAATACAAATAATAAATTCATACCAGTGTTTTATGGTGCAATAGTCGTTTAGATGCTGGTAATTCAATCACTCGGCCTTCGGCCTCGTGATTTAATCTACGCATCTCAACTCCTATCCGTGTTTTATTGCACCATAAAACACTGGTATGAATTTATTATTTCTTAAGTGAAAAATATTTCATTGGAGGAATATGGAGAGGTGTCAAATGGAATTTCTATGTGGTGATAAGGTTAAAGAAATGTAATAAATGTAGAAGATCTAAATAAAAACCAAGGCTCCAGATTAGAAGGACTATTGCGTACAAATCTAAAATTTGCTGAATCATTCCAGCACCAAATTCTATGGCGTTATATCTACCACTCATTAGAATCGTCTCAAAGTACAATTCTAATGAGCAGTGATACCAGTAACAATAGTGCTTAATGCAGGCATAAGAGTTTAGATTTTGAAATACATGGACTCCCCTTATCTGGAGCCCTGATATTAAAAACTAGATCTATACTGATAGCAATTATTATATATAGATCTAGAGGTTTTTAGGATCAAATGCACTGAACAAGTTGATTTTTCTTTTCTGTTTATAAGAAATAATTAGATCTACCATGAATATATCATGGCAATGGGTCAATGCAGATATTTGGTTTGAGAATTAGGGACTTAATTAGCATCATCATAAAATCAGAATTTAACCCATTTATTACAAAGCCATGGTGACATGGTCCAGTGGTAACATGGTAGACTACGATACCAGGGGTCGTAAATCTGATCGGGCCATCTGATCCCCCACTGGACCAAGTCCTTCGAATGAGACATGAGACTTTACAAATTGAGGTCAGATGCTGAATATCACAATAAATATTTTCTTTTCACCAGCAGACTAAAAGAATACACCCTAAGGCAAATGGAACGCATTCACTTTGCCGATCCCCATAAATTCTTCTTGTTTACTTTCAATTTGCTTTCAGAAGTCACCTGTCTTCAAAACAGGCTATGGAGTAAAGGGTTAATGATATTTCTAGTAACTTACAAGGCGGAGAAAATAGTCAGTTTGAAATAAATTGTAGAGGTTCTTAATAGAATGTGTAGATCTACCTTTCAACAGATTCACAGTCCATCTTGTCTGAGCATCTGTTGTTTTTTCCGTGTTTTGGGCTTTCAGTTTGTTGATGGTGTCCTCTGAGGTGGTTTTGAACCTTTTTGGGTTTGAATTGCTGCCTGACTCCTCAGTTTGTATTTGTAATGGGTCTGTCTCAAATGGTTCATCTAGAAAATCAAGATCCTCGTCTAGGCCAGTCCCAGTCATTTGTTTTAGAAAGTCGTTTAATTCTTCATAAGTACTTGTATACTTTTCAAATAGTTCAAAATGATTTACACATCTAATTTCGCCTGTATGCATTGACTGAACTATATACTTCGACACCAGTCCGTCGAATCTAGTGTTTATCACCCTCCAATCGTCCTTTGAACCTCTTAATAAGCAAATCGCCCCAATCCGTATCGCCGGCATTTTGACAGTTGCAGACGAAACGTATTGAGGTCAGATTTACTATTTTACTACGTGTTTACATCACGTGGTTTAAGGAATTTAATTCATGTATTACGCGTATGGGGCAAATAGAACAGCGGATGGAAACGGCGCGCGTGCAGTTCATTATCGCGGCGTAATGTACGTTTCTCGGTATTCTTTGTCTATATGCCGTAGGGTTCGAGTCGTGTTAGAATTTTAGTTTGACGACACGTGGCCATGAAAAGTAGGCTGAGAGTAAAGCTGAATGCGCCGTAAGGCGCATTCTGCTTTACTTTTAACCTGCTTTAAGCTAGCATCTGCTAAAATAAAAATCCGAAGATTTCGGAAAAAAACGGAGAAATGGCAGCCCTGTCATGACGTCGTAGCGGCAGTGAAAGGAGAAATAGCAGAGCAGGCGGGTATACTTACAAAACTGTAAAATATTATGAATCTTATGTTTTTTAATATACAGTGTTCCCTCTCTACAACGGCCCTCCCAACAACGACTCCCTTATTACATCGACCATTGCCGCAGTTCCCTAAACAAGACTATTATGTCTAACGCTTTTACTGCTTTAACATTGATTGCTTAACGTTGTCGCGTGCTGTTGTTCTCAATGTTACATATTGAACATTTTGACAGCAAAATACTTAATGACGATTGACAAACAGCTTGAATCCATATCAGACGCCGCGTTACGTGGCGTCTGATCTGGTTTCAATCTGTTTGCAAATGTAAACCAGTTTTCTCCCTATAACGACTCCCTTCGAACAACGCACACATTTTGTGTCTCCCATTTGGTATCTTTGTAGAAAAGGAGCGATGTAACACAAGTTTGACTGCATAAGGATCGATATAATTAATTTTACGGCATTGCGATAGGACATGACTTTATTGTAGCGCCGATGAACGAAGATTGATAATGGTATGAGATGATGATTTCAGGAAGATGAGGTTTGGGATCGCATGGGATCGAAATCACCGTCTTGGCTTCCGTTTAGTTTTTTGGAGAAGGGACAATGGCGGTCAAATAAACATACACATTCCCTATGACAATTAAACCACATAACAACTGCAAGATAGGAGTGTGTTGGGGGTTGATTGCATATTACAATATTACAAACTATGCTGATCCATATTTGGAGCAATCTGCTCTGTGATATATACCGTTGCATAGTACACGTGCGCAATTTACATTTACATTGTTTGAGAGAGATGCTGAACCAATGTTCAAAGAGTTAAGAAAACAATGACGATGTATGTCTTTCTTACAGCGGCACCATGTTTAATACCTGATATAGCTAATGGAAAGATGATGAGGTCAAAGAATGTTGGAGATTCTATAAAAAGCGGGGAACAAGTGACACTTACATGTGGAAACAAGGAATTTATTGCCAATTGTAATAATGGAGAGTGGAACTCGGGCAAATTTCCTGTTTGCCCTAAAGGTGTGTAATTATTGTATCAGATGAATGTTTTGTATTTATAGGAATTCGTTTATAATTGATGACGTCATGGCGGTCAAGTATGTAGTTTTACGTGTATACCCTTTCATAATCCGTCAAACAAATTCGATGCCGTTGTAATGTCTGTATGCCAAAATGAAGTGTGCTTTTACCTTTAAAATTCAAATTTTCGACCGGAACAAACCCCAATATTTTCATGAACCGATTAAGTCCGGATCAGACGCCTTTTTACGCAGTTTCTGTTTCTGATCTGGATATTGTTTGCAAACGCTAATATCGACAAGCATGACACTGAACATTCTAACACGTCTAAGTGTTTCGTTTAATCATGTGTATGCTACAAAAGTACAAATTGTTTGCTGATTGCATTTTTGTCGTCGCAGATGCCTGTTTTTGCTTTTACCACAGTTTCGAGACGTTTAACCAATCAGAAATTTAGGTGCAAGCGCACATGGTTAAACACAAGGTTCCCTTTTGCTAAGAGCCTTGGCTGTTGTTTTTACTTTTCACAAATATAAATGGACCTATAAACTATGAAAAATTTAGAGATGCTACCTAAACAAAGTCTGCTTTCTTTTTAACGGCACCCTATTTTTAAAAAAAAATGTATGTTTTCCGAAGTATTTACTTGTGACAAAGTTTTACGTTATGAAAACTATCTTCTTTCCAAAAGTTTGCAATTAACTTGCATTTACAGCCTGTATTTCCTTAAGGTTTCGATTTCAAAAAATCTGTTCTGTCCCAGTTCCCAATACACACTAAGGATGAAGATCATTATGTACTGTTTTCCAGTGCATATACAGTAAATTCTCTCTATTACGACCACTAAATTATGTTAAGTATTGAATGTTTACGACAGGTGACTGCTGTAGGGGCTTTCTGCTTAACTGACACCTTGCTTTAAGCTGACACATGTCAAGCAATTAGCATTCGTTTAAATATTTGTAATAGAGAGGTTTTACTGTATATCTATTCCTCTAGAAAAATGTCTTGTGTGTAATACCCAAGAGGCAATAGTTCTACTCAACTTTTTATTTAGTGCAACTTTGCACAAAAGATATATCAAGCATTGTGAAAAAAACATGTTTTTTTTACATTTTCGTATATATCTCAGAATCTTAATATGCTAATTATGTCCGGTTTAAGAAACAGAACAGAAGATAGCAACTAAGTCTGCGAAGAATATCCTCTTAAAGGATATTTCCGGTTGGAAATAGCGATTAGCACACTGAGGGTCAATAGGGATATTTGTATTCACTTTTTGTTTTTCTAATGCTTATTTGTTCGATATTGCCACAGCTGAGCTTAGATGTCCTAGGCCCGAAAACGCTATTGTGACAGGACCATTCGACAACAGATTCAATCCATATACGATTCAATGCAAGGAGGGTTTTGTAAAACTTAAAAAAGGGACCATGGCAAAACTCCATTTAAAAAACTTCAGATGTAAAGTAAACCGGAAATGGGGACCAAAAGTACCAGTCTGCTCTCCAGGTAAAGTCGCAGCTCATGCGCGGATCCAGCTCAGGGAGTACAGCACAAACCTTTATCAGTTCCTCCACACGTTCGCTTTAGAGGATATTTACTTTCTCTTTCTCCTGAAGATAACAGTTCCACTTTATACAGTTATGAATAAGTATTATAAGAATTTATTTCGAAGTCCTAACAGATGATAGCTTAAAGCAGGCTGAAAGTAAAGCAGAATGTGCCTTAAGGCACATTCTGCTTTACTTTTAACCTGCTTTAAGTGGTCGCCTGTATTCAAAACTAGAAACTGGCTATGGGGTAATGGGTTAAAATACAATTCAAATGAAAGATAATAAACTAAGCCGAACCCGTGCAGAGAAGGCAAATCAAGATATGCCCTAAAATATAGGCAAACATTTTAACTCTCTCAACCACCGGATTATTCTTATCTGACGGTCTAGATAACTTGAGACGAAGGACAAAAAGCAATAAAAATATTTAAGAAGTAACATCTTGATCATTCGGTGAATTTCCTGAGGATATTTAAGACCGATCATATTTTTAACGCAACATACTCGAAATTCACCATTCGGTTTTCAGACTCTTTCACACTTTCTGTAAACATTAGTTTTTTCACAATATCAGTAAGTAACGCGGCGTCTGATCTAGATTCAAGCTGTTTGCAAATGTATAATTTCCCTCCCTATAACGACTCCCTCCGAACAACGCACATAATTGTTGTCTCCCATTGGATGTTGTTGTAGAGAGGGAATGCTGTAACTCATTTCAAACGATTTATAAACACGGGACCTGGTTTAAGGAGAATGGCTCTAAAACAAATCTGGTATCATTGTTTACAGCGCCATGTTCTGTCCCGGCAGTGGATTCTGGAAGTGTGTATCAGGCTATGCTTGTTGTTGATCCCGGGGATACTGTTAAAAGCGGACGAGAGGTGCACTTAAATTGCAAATACGCAGGCAATGCAAAAGATGCCACTGTCTCATGTAATCTAGGAGAGTGGACACCTGCACCATTTCCAACGTGTCCTAAAGGTATTGGCTTTACTTGATGTACTCGTATTCATCCTTTGATCTCAATAGACGACTTCAGCTGACTTTACAAGCAGCTTGGATTCTAATCAGGCAGTGACACCCAAACATGTTGTTAGCTCCTTCGCTGCAAAATAAATCTTCAAATGTTTACCACTGCTCCGTTTCATTGTTGTCTGTTTCAATTTAGTTATTTGCAAGATCGTTTCATAGTTAGATTTAATGTAGTATGACTTAAGACATATTATCGATACGAGTGTCAAACAGCGTTATTTTTTTATTTTTTGAACGGTGAACTCCGACGTTATTTTGCAAGCATATATTCTATCATCGTAAACAGATGTATCGTATTTTAAGAAGTCGCTTAACACAGGTTTCACTGCCAAATGAAATATTACAAACAAGGCTGACCCTTGTTTAGAGCTCTCTGATCTGGGCCTGTACTGTTTACATAGTAGAAATGCATCATTTACATTCACATTGTTTGAAAATGATTATTTACCAATCGCATATGTTTAACTCTTTAAGTTGCCAAATATTTCGTGAGACTTTTACCTCTTCACCGTTTCCTTGTTGTCTGCTTCAATATTGTTGTCTGGAATATCGTTTCAAAGTTAGATTCAAGGCAGTATAACTGCAAAATTTCAAAACAAGTAACAGACAGTTTTAACCAAGATCAAAACTGTTTGAAAAATGCGTTTTATGACGTCATTTAGTGTGAACGGATTAAAAGGTAAACAAAAGTTTAACGGTGCATGTCTTTCTTTCAGCGGCGCCATGTTTAATACCAAAGGTAGCTAATGGGAAGATGAGGTCAAACAATGTTGGAGATTCTATAGAAAGCGGGAAACACGTGACACTTACATGTGGAAACAAGGAATTTATTGCCAATTGTAATAATGGAGAGTGGAACTCAGGCAAATTCCCTGTTTGCCCTAAAGGTGTGTACTTATTTTATTAGATAATTGATTTTATTGTTATTTGGATTTGTTTGTTAAGAATCGATCGATGACGTCACAATAAGACAGGGGTTTAACTGGATTGGATAGTATGAAGATTCATTCACTGTAACAATGTTTTTTGTAAGAACACCAAAATCTTACGTTTCTACCCTTCCACTACCGTATTGACGTCATAACCCGTCAAACACATCTAATTCCACAAAATGGTCTACTTGCCAAATTAACGTTGCTTTTTTCGCTAAAGTTTAGATTTTTGGGCGATTGGACTGAACAAAAATTATTATAAAAAAAACCCACTAAACTATTTATAAGTTAAACGGCTTCTGATCTGAATTATGTTTGCAAAGCTAATGTTGACGAGCATGTACTGACGATATTAACACATTTAAGTGTTTGCGTTGGACCACTTGTCTGCTACAAGGGTATAAATATTTTCCCGTTTGCATTTTCCTCGATGTAGATGCATCTTTTACCTTCGACCATGGTTTCGAGATTTTCTACCAATCAGAAATAAACAGAAATAAAGGTGCAAGCATATTGGCTTAAAGGGCAATATTCTCATTGGGCAAGCTGGTGTATTGACTTTTCTCAATTGTAATTGGCCATAATTACTATGCAAAATCAAAAGATTCAAACTAAAAGCTGTTTGCTGTGTAATGGCACCTGATTTAAATACTATCTTGTGGTACAGCTTGTGACGCTCATTTTCTGAAATATTTCGTTTAATTTTAAACGGAATTACAACTAATTGAACTTGGTCATAGTTGCATATAAGGTTCATGCAAAGGTACACTATTTGTTCGACCAACTCCTCCTCAAACCTTAAAAAGACATTTGCATCTTAAGTCACCAAATTTCATGCAAAGGGATAATAGGGACATCTGTATTCTCATTCCCGGCTGTAGTCTGTCCTAAGCCTGAAAACGCTATTGTGACAGGACCATTCGACAGATACAACCCATATACGATTCAATGCGAGGAGGGTTTTGTGAAACTGAAACAGACGTCCAAGACAAAACTCAACATCAATAACTTCAGATGCAAAGGAAACGGCAAATGGGGACCAACAGTACCCATCTGCTCTCCAGGTACAGTCGTAGCTCATTGATGGATTATTTAACTATAAATTATTGTCTCCTTCTACATAGAAGCTGACATATTCATGCTATGTTTTCTGTCTATCTGACTTTCCGGACTGACTGATAGACTGACAGCAGGGCTCCAGATAACGGAGTTATTTCAACAAATCAAACATTTTCTCACTCATTTGAGCACCAAATCATATGGTGTCACTACTCATTAGAATCGTCTCGAAGAGACGATTCTAATGTGTAGTGACATCATATGGTTTTATTTAGAAACAAAGATTTTTGAAAAACTACCCTTATCTGTTGCTCTGTGACAGACAGACGAACGGACGTTTAGAAAGAAAAAAGGCATTATATAGACTGGTAGTAATACTATTAAATAGCATTCATATATTAAGTATTTATATAACTGTTTCGCCACTGCAAAACAGTGAACACATTTGAGTGATTTGAATGTGAAATTAGACAGTCAGTAGGAATGATTACTTCATAAATGGCATGCATGTGTATCTCATGGAGCTGCAAATTTTGAATGGAGGCATGTTAAGTAATACTATCCTCATAATTATGTTTTATATATACAGTGGGGAAAACGTTATTCTTTCCCTATAAACGCGTTTATCCGACAAGTGTTATACGCATGCAAAGCGAGTGGAGCCAGATTAGACGCCGGCGTCTGAACAGGCTCCAATTGTTTATATTAAGCAATTCAGACTAAAATAAAAAGTTAAAATTGTAAAAACAAATATCATATTCTACATTATGTTGAAATAAATACGTGAAAATACCGTTTTCTCAATACTTCATGTTTCATTGTTAACAGCGCCATGCTCTGTCCAATTGGTGGACAATGGACGTGTGCTTCAGAAAGGAAACAGAAAGGTCCTTCATCCCGGGGCAACTATTAAAAGCGGAACAGAAGTGGTAGTAGCATGCACGTCTAAAGATGCAGCGGCCTCATGCTATCAAGGAAAGTGGACACCTGATCCGTTTCCGGTTTGTCCCAAAGGTATTAGCGTTGCTGGATGTTTTATTACGGCTTAATTACATAGGTGTTAAAAAATCATTGGATTGAATAAGTGTTAATTAAACGGATTTATTAAACGAGTATATTTTTTAAAAGTTACGATAATAACTGTTCTATTCTTTATATAACATGTTGCATCTCTCATACTCACCTCTCTATGTGTACTATAACTAGCATTGCGACGACGAATGAGATATCCAATACCGGTCTCACGAGCTAGGGAGTAGACTCCTTAGCTCAGAGGTTATGGTATTAGACTGTCACTCAGGATTTGATCCCCGCCCGGGGATTCTCATAATATCCAATGATTTTTCTGCCATGCTTCTTTACGAGCGATTCTCGTACGAAACATTCATTTAACATAGAGATGGTTTTTTTTTGCTGCCTAAGAAGGCACATGGATGACTCGCACTAGGACTAAGTGGTTTCATACTGAGTCAGCAGATAGATCGACAGTGGAGAACACGTACCTCTTTCCCGTTTACACTGGAAAATACGTTAATATTCCGTTTACACTAGAGAACACGTTATTCTTTCCCGTAAACAGTGAATGAGACGTTACTCTTTTCCTTTTACAGTGGAGCAGACGTTATTCTTTCCTGTTTACAGTGGAGACGACGTCATTCAAACGCTTAAAGTAAAAAAACACTACAATGTAGAAAAACAACTTATAGATATTTCTCACGAGTAAATTCAGTCTAAGTGACAAACAGTTTAGAGCCTTAGCGCGTTCAAGTACCGTATCGATTGCATCAGAAAACGGTAACAATTTAACTTTAACGACCGTTTGGCTGTTACCGATTGCGAACGGCACAAACGGCCTCAGAAGTAGTTAGCCATCGCCAACAAGGAAAACAAAATGGCGACCAAATGAATTTAATAAAACCAGCGAACAGTCCCGAGTTAATTTCACATCAATAAACCAACATTTTCCGATACTTGATGTATCAAACAAAGCAGCTTACATCTGAGCAGCTAAATCTTTTTTTATACGCCCGTCATCGACGGTCGTATTATGGTATACCCAGCGCTGTCCGTCCGTCCGTACGTCCGTTAACTTTTCTTGTTAGCGCTCTCTCACCTTCATTTATTTACCGATTTTGATAAAACTTCCTACAAATGTTCCATACCACAATAGCTGGGCGTATTTTGCCGCACTGCGGTGCTCTTGTTTTTTATGCGGTAAAATTGATGCATTTCAGTTGATTAGTACAATTCCGATCGTACATAATTCGTTCGTACCCTTGAAAAGTTAATAAACATGGGGGCACCTGATATGGCTCCAAACTGTTTGCAATTGAAATAATAGTCTTAGCGTAAACGCGGTTTTCGGTAAAGAACTACGTCCTTTCCATTGTAACAAAACGAAACGCAAAAGCAATGCAATCAAATTTAGAAAATATTTTTTTTTTGACAATTCTGATTAGTAATTTTAACCCGAGTGGTGACCCGGCGTCTTATCTGGCTCCAAGCTGTTTGAAATTGAACTACATTTAATTGTTTTTAGCGTAAACGGTTTATTCGCGCCGTCTATTATCATGGTTATTTTACAAATGCAAATGCTTTGTTTTTAACCCATTACCCCAACTCCTGTTCTAGTTTTGAAGATACATGTAGCTGCCCACTTACAGCAGGTTGAAAGTAAAGCAGAATGCGCCTTAAGGCGTAGTCTGCTTTAATTTTAGCCCGCTTTAAGCTACTATCTGCTAGAATATAGAAAATACTTCTCATGATATTTATTTCTAACAGTAATAATTGGACTTATTTTCTTCACTAGAGGAATAAATTAAGTCGTAAATGGGTGCATTTCTGGGGTAAATGGTTAAACTTTAGACTTAAAAACAGCAAGTAGACGACATTATTGCGGTAATGGGTTATGGCGTCATAATGTCAGCGGAACGGTGAATTGCAGAGCAGACGAGAATGATTACAAAACTTAAGGAAAAGGTTATACATGTACTACATGTAGCAAGTTTCCGAAAAAAAGATATACACATATAGAAAGAAATGAAATTGGACAAAGTAAAGAAATAGATGGCAATTAAATGCACGTTGATGCTTCATGCAAAATTTAAAAAAAAAAGCCACAGACACTGTCAAACATGGCATTTTTGACTCATCAAGGGCAGATTACTCTTGACTAATTTCTTCGTTTTCAACAATAATCAAACTAGTTTGAACACTAATAGCCATACATAGTTTAAGAAAGTTTTTATCAAAATTCATGCATATTGATAGACACTAGTATGTAAACAATATCAAAATAAAGCAGTTTCTAGCATTTATAAGTACATCAAGGGCAGATACATGTAGCTGTTCCCACAAGTACCTTTTTGGACAATAATTGCACAACTTCAAGAACTTATACTTATAGACATTGTGTGCAAGTATAAACAAATGTGTTGAATACTGTAGTTACTAGAGTGTAAAAACTGTAAAATATGGCATTTTTACACATAAATAAATGGCAGATAACTCATAAATACATGTTCAGTGGAGAATCTGTTATTTTTTCCCGTTTAAACGCAAACGTACGCAAACGCACGCAAACGCAAAGCACTAAAACGTAGAAAAGAACAGCTTTTGGACAATTCTGATATTTCATGTTTATCTTGGTGGCAAACAGTTTGGAGCCTGATCAGACGCCGGGTTACCCGGCGTCTGATCTGGCTCCAAACTGTTTGCAGTGCTATTAATAGTTTTAGCGTAAACACGTTTATTGGGAAAGAATAACGTTTTCTCCACTGTACCTAAATTGATCTGGGAATTAATAATTTCCTAAAGTGCTCCCAGGATGACAAATAACTATACCAAGTTTCATCAAATTCTGTTAATCGGTTTCAGAAATATATTTGAGGACGGAAACCGTGACGGACGGATCGACATAAACCAGTATCCCTCAGCCTTTCGGAAGGGTACAATAATTGATTGTATAATAGGCAGATGACAGCTTAAAGCGACTCGCAACCAGATGGTGCATTAAAAATAGTGATTTGTAAATATGTGTCAAACGCTTATATAAATGGTAAAGAATTAGTTTAAGATAAGAAATTCTGTTTAAAAAAAATGTATTTCAATAAAAAAAAATATTGGTCTCTGGTGGGATTCGAACCCGGGGCCCGGCATTGGAGGACAGAAGGCAAAATAGGGGAAACCGCTTAGACCAATGGACCACGGAACTATCCGTTTATCTCGGATCGATTTAACGTATTTCAATGTGTAGCGATCGAAAGTGCATACAACTTCACAATTCGGCTCGGGTTTATGTCTGAGCCCGTGTAGAGAAGCAACAACAACAACTATACCGTCTACTAGTCGGTATAGAAAAACGATGGAAAATATCTAAAAATCTAAGATTCGGTGACGATTCTTGAGACTTTTTTTGGACTGATCATATTTTTTTAATGTCAGAAGCCAAATAATGCCACAAATTTGCTTTTATTTGAGTATTTTATTTTATTTTGACAAGTACACCCTCCGGTTGCGAGTCCCTTTAAAGCAAGATGACAGTAAACCAGACAACACACAGTAAAACACCTTGCTTTAACCCTTTACCTCATAGCCTGTTTACAGTTTTGAATACAGGTGACCACTTAAAACAGGCTGAAAGTAAAGCAGAATGTGCCTTAAGGCACATTCTGCTTTACTTTCAGCCTGCTTTAAGCTAAAATATGTTAGGCTATATAAAATATTTGTAATGATAATTGTTCATGAGGGTATAAACTGGAACTATTTTCTTCAGCGGAGGAATAAATTAAATACGCTAAAAGTCGCTTCTATGGGGGAAAGGGTTAAGTAGTCATCTGTTGTAAACATCTTATAAATACAGTCACGTTTTGATACTTCGAACTCGTTCAAATCAACTTTACCAGTATTGAATAAGTTAAGTTTTGATATCTCGATCTCGCTTAAATCATATGTACCCGTTTTGACTTGAAATATGGGTATTTTCGAACTAAAATGAGTTCGAATTATCGAGGTTTGACTGTAACACAATTGATTGACCATAGTAGAAGGTTTTACTGTAACTGTTTCTTTACTCTTCTCAGTCTGTCGGTCGTATAAAGGATGGAAACTCAATACCACACATCGACTCGTTTACGACGACCAAACCAGACATCGAATCTACGACGATAATGGTTTTCAAACATGTAAGGATTTGTGTGAACAAGAAACAGAGTAAGTCGCCATAAATGTGTCACTTTTATTTTTGTTTTTGTACTTTGAACAGGTTGTTGTTGTAGTTTGTGTTGTTGTTGGGTTTTTTTTGTTTTTTGTTTTGGTTTTTTTGTGAGGGGGGGGGGGGGGGGGGGGGGGGGGGGGGGGAGATTGCTTGACTTTCGATCTGCCTTAAGCTCGCCAATTGGACAAGTCCACTTTACAACTCACACTAGTCTTATTTTGACTATTAAGGGCTGTTTTTGTCAATGTACGAGTATTTAAAAATGTAATGATACCTGATCAATAAATTCGATGTAATAGGTGAAAAACGCATGTGTGGTATATCATTTTAAAGAGCAAAATAGAAAATGAAATAACTGTATAATGTTCCTTAAACACATGAAATAACTGTACACTGTTTGCAGCTCTAGTTTGCTCACGGTGTATCTAAACAGTTATCCGGTGTATGATAAGGCTCCAAACTGTGTACAGTAGTCATTAAATTTCTGATTAAAAGGGCCTTTCTTTGGAAAGAATAACGTCCTTTTCACTCTAGACACATTTATTTACCCCAGCAATTTCAAATAGACAATTCCAGTTTACTATTAAAGTATATTCCATGTTTGACTACTTGGGTTGGTTTTACAATATGCGGTGCTCCCTCTTCAACAACGCACAAAGGGAGACAACGAGTGTGTGTGTTATTTGGAGGGAGTGGTAATAGGGAGAGAAAATAAGGATTTGGCTTACATTTGCAAACACCTTGAATACAGATCAGTCAAAATATCCATTAATGTAACTTTGAGAAAAACAGCAGACAACAATTTTAAGCAGACGACATTGCAGCAGTGAAAGTGTTAGACATATCTGTCTTGTATGGGGAAAAGCAGCACATATTGTTGTAAGGAGGGAATAGTTGTTGGGTGGGCCGTTGTAGGTAGGGATAACTGTACAGGTGTTGCAAACTACCAAATAATGCAGACCACGATCAAATTGCCATGTGGAGAATCTCTGATCTAGGTTTACATTGTCTGCATATGACCTCTGTGTTCTTCATAGGTGCGTAATCTGTAATACAGCGAATCTCATTTATAATGAAATTTCATATAAAGAATGAACAAAATGAACAACTGAACAGAATACCTTCCCTTTCTCTAATCAACGGTTATTATTATGGACCTGATATAACAGAATTTGGATATAACGAACAAGTCCCCGGGACTATTTTTATACGGAATCATCACTTTATACAGTGCTCCCTCTCTACAACAACACCCAATTGGGGACAATGATTGTATGTGTTGGTCGGAGGGAGTTGTTAAAGGGCTAACATTTGCAAACAGCTTGAATCCAGATTAGACGCCGCGTCTGATCTAAAATCAAGCTGTTTAGCACTCGTCATTATGGTTTTTATACGGTCAAAATGTCAAATGTGTGACTTCAAAGTTATTGAGACTTAGAGAGCAAACGACAACATTAAGTATACCGTGGCGATATTGAAGACGGGAAAGGTTGAACATAGTTGTCTTGTTCGGGGAACAGCGGCAATCGTCGTTGTGAGGAGGGAATTAGGGGCCGTTGAAGGGTGGGAGCCCTGTGCATGTCACGAGGGTTCCACGGGCTAATTGTTTTCTTTTCATTTACAGATTTTTGTGTTTGGCGGTCAGCTACGGTTTTGACCTTCACAAGAATGTCGAGACATGTGCCCTTCACCGAGTGAATCCAGAAGACCACCAGAAAGCAATAAGATCTGACATCAGATTTTCGATTGCTACCAGACTTTGTGACAGATATTCTTAACTTGGCCTAGTATATGAACATGCATTCCATTAATTGGTCATGAAATTGCCTGACTGACTAACCAGCTAATTTACTGACTGATTGACAGACTGACTGATTGATTGATGAATGGATAAATTGATGGATAAATAGAAAGGTAAATTGATAGATTGGTTGATGAAAAATACAGATTAGATCACATCACATCCCAATTAAGATATAATATATATGTGAAATGGGAGTTCTGCGATATAAAGCCCATACCAAGTTCTCTGATTTTGAGTTCTCTGATTTTGAACTCAAAACCTAAGCAAAATACACCCATTCAAATTGACGTTATGTCGCAGTATTACCATATGTGAAATACATGTTTGTTTTGTATTACAGCGTAATACTACTCTATCCTTCTACAGTTAAGATAAAATATTGTAATATCAACACCATTATCACCACGCTTCATTGATAAAATTACTATACTGCTAATAAATATACTTTTCAAACTCTTATATCTGATATTTTCTGTAATCTATAATTTTGTCCATCATCAGTGGGCAATTCTGGATATAAACTAGGTGCTGTTGGCTGTTTCATTCTCTTTTTATTAATGAAGATATGTTAAATCATTTCAATTAATAATGATGCAACAGTGTTTTCAGTTGTCACATTACCTTTCTTGTATATAAAATTAATAACACTTCCGGCTTCTGTAATAAATGGTGTTGTAAAATTATCTTGCTTTCTTGGAGTGGTGTTAAGTGTTATTTCACAACCGTGCAATAGTTTTTCATCCACGGAAACACCTACCGATACATCACCTATGGTCCGTACACTTGAAATACCCATTCCTAAGATTTGTCCACACGACGCATCATAACATAACCAGCACCACTTTATCTACCACCATTTCCAAAAGAAAACAATTCGTTTTCTAAAAGTCCACCTCTACTCTCTGCAAATATTGAAATGACAAACTTGTCTGTTAAAGTCTCAACATTATGTTGTAATAAACGATTGTTAATTGTAAGTTCTTTAAGTTTTTCTTGGAGTTTAGTATATCTATATGTCTGTGTATTTATCTGTTTAAGCATAGTGTTTCTACTATCATGAACTTTTTTCTGAAATTCTGAAATTCTTTGTTCCATATCAGAAATCGGTTTCACTCTCGTATGTAAATCTCGAACACGCATTGTTAAAGTGTCAATGTCTCCATTGCCTTTCTGCTTTTTAATTCCAAAGATACTCATGTTTTTATATATACAGTTAAAAAAATTAAAACAATTCTAAAACATCACTCGTAGATAAGCCATGGTTATCAATGTAACGACCGTTTCATCGACATTTCCAATTCTGATATTGCTCAATTTGACAAACATTTAAATTCTGGATGCTCAAAGTTACAGACACAATATCACAAAACTCTCTATTTTCAATTGACACAACTGCTAATATTGTGCTTGGTGCACCATTAAAGAAGTTCTGTGATGTGTTTAGTTGTTCTAAATGTATATACACAGACTTAATCGTTGCAAAAGCAACAGATTTATTCCCTATATGAGTGACAGCTGCTTCAAATTTTCTTTTATTATAAAACCCTAACAAGGCTTACTTCGGCAACATAATATAGTAATCCTACTTTGCGTGTGATTGTGCGGGTGGGGGTTGCTTATTTCTTATCCTAAACTCATTCTTACCCGTTTATATAAGTGTTTGCCATTTATTTACAAATAACTATTTTTAATGCTAAATCTGGTTGCGAATCTCTTTAAAGAATGGTTCTTTAACATTAATAGAATTGTTTTCTTATAGTTTAACTTTCAAATGTTTAGTGTCATATAATAAGCATATAAAAAATACCTCAATGTTATCATGGTCATTAGGAATCTCCTGTGGATTTGTAATGTCTATGAAGGGTATTCATGTGTACTAATCTCATACATGGTGAAACGGACCCAGGGCCTTGAAGCTGGTTTATGCTCTTTTGATGCTGAAAAATAAAATAACCAAAACATAATCTTTGAGTATATGTGACAAAGTACAAAGTGGGTTAAAAATTAAGTAAATGAAAAAAGTGTGAATGCCTAACTTTTATACATTTTTATGTCTGCAAAGCAAGGCTTAATTCGACAACATAATATAGTAACTTTGCGTGTGATTGTGCGGGTGGAATGAGGGGGTTGCTTTATGTCGAGAGTAATTTGGAAAGGTGTCGCATACCATTTCCAATTTTGGAGTGCGAGTATCTAACGACAGCCAGTACACTCAAACAGAGGGAAATGTCTGCCTGAGGGGGGATTCAAACCCACGGCCATCTCATCATTAGGGGGTGGGGGTCTATTGATGGCTACCTCTACAATTTTGTTAATTTCATTATATAGCTTTCTTAAACACTGTATAGCTCAGTGGTAGAGCGTCCACTTACTGTGCGGGAGGTTGCGGGTTCAATCCCCGGCCGGGTCAAACCAAAGACTTGAAAATAGGTAGCAATGGCTTCCCTCCTTGGCGTTGGCGCTCAGGATTTCAGGTTAGCATTACGACTGGTTCGTCGGTGTCAGGATAAAGTGACCTGCCGGGTACAGTCCTAATGGTGTACCTACAAAGTGCCCCTTCTCATAATCATCATAATTGATGGCGTAGAAGTAATAAATAGAGAAATAGAAGCTTTTAACAAATCCTAGTCTCATCAATGAACTTGTATGATGGCATGCTAGTTTTTGACAGGTGCTGTCCTCACGGACAGCGACAAGTCCAAAAAAGCTCGCTGTCTGCTTATTGTACACACAAATGCTAGCCAAGTTGAGTTTATGATTAAATTGTGAGAGAATGTGTTTTAAGCCGCCTGGTGGCTCAATCGGTAACTTCCTACATCCTCAATCAGGAGGGGGAAGAAGGTGTATGTTGGGGGGGGGGGGGGGGTAACGTGTGCAAAATTTTAAATATATGGGCGCCCATAACTTTAGCTTGTAGATAGATCTGAGACTAGGTCTACTATCGACTTCTCGACAGACCTGACAACGCAAGCAGGCATTCTTTTGTTCACAGCACGATATGGATAAATAAATACAATATCGGTGTAGACGTTGGTGTGAAAATCAACACGTTTCTAAGCAGCCATTTGTAAACAAAAGTGTCAAGGTCTGTGTTGAAACAAAGCTATTTATAAACTCATCGTAAGAAAAGCAGATTCCAAGGGCCTAAAAACACGATGAACCATCTTTCGTTCATCTGTTAGGGTCTATATAATCTGAAGAAACGTAAACAATTGGCAAAACAAATGAATAAGCACTTATCGTTAGATTTTAAAATCCGCTCATCTTTCGTCAACAAGCTGACTCAACCGATACCGGAAGTTTACAACGGTAATCCCCCTTACATTCATTGTAAATACTACTCTGGTGAAAGATGTACGTGTGCTTTCAAACATTACCTCTTTCAATTGTGCAAAATCAACGTTTCATTAAAGATATGGCCAATGCTAAAACGAATCGAGGGATGAAAGCTGCTGCGGCGGCCATTTTTTTCAGACGTAGACTCTCTTAAGACTGGTCCGGACCGGTCGTAATTTTACGACCAAATGTTAAGATATTTTAGCTGCGAATTTTTTTTATTAAACGCTTTCCGACGCTGCGACGGGTTGTACGATAAGATCTTAGTTGCAACGGCCGTACGATCGTTGATAAAACGGCTCCCTGGTCCTGATGTCCTGATTTATTTCGCAAACTTTAGTTACATGAATTTTGACTCAACAAATGTTACAAAAAGTGTCCAGCAGTTTGGATTCTGTTTATACTGCGCGTAATGCGGATCCAAACTGTTCGCGAAAAGCATAGCACTCGGGGTAAGATTGTTAATACACTTTGCAACTTTTATACAAAACGGATTTGAAAATGTCATTGAGTGTCAAACAGCTTGAATTCTGATCAGACGCCGCGCAACGCGGCGTCTTATCTGGATTTTAAGCTGTTTGTAAATATAATATGATTCCCTCCATATAACATCTCCCTCCGAACAACGCACATAATATTTGTATCCCATTGGTTGTTGTGGTAGCTAGTGAACACTGTACATGCTATCTGCAGTAAGATTATTCTTATATCTCACCATGTGTATAATCTAATATTAATGTACATTGATTAAATATTCGCAATACAGTCTGCTGTGAATGTGTTGTCTGTCTTTTATTTTACCTTAACAAGTGAGCCCCGCCCTGTTTTAGCCCATTTGAGCCCATGATCCCATATAGGGACATCCATGTAGGCAAACAGTGTAGACTCTGATCAGACGCCGCGTTATGCGGCGTCTGATCAGAATCTACACTGTTTGCTGATAGGAATCTTACTATAAAACAAACACAAATTTGACCAGGCATCCCTTTGATTAAAACTGGACTAATCCAATATAAAACATGAAAGAATCCACTAGGCGCAAATGGGTTAAAGGTAAAAAGTCACACCTACCATTAGTGTTACATGGATGTTGAAAAATATGACTGTATTTATAGATGACTATTATTTAAATTGTTAACATATTCTCACGTTTTAAAGGGACTCGCAACCGGATGGTGTACTTGTCAAAATAAAATAAAATACTCAAATAAAAGCAAATTTGTGGCATTATTTGGCTTCTGACATTAAAAAAATATGATCAGTCCAAAAAGAGTCTCAAGAATCGTCACCGAATCTTAGTTTTTTTTAGATATATTCCATCGTTTTTCAATAACGTCAGCTGACGGGTTTGTTGTTGTTGTTGCTTCTCTACACGGGCTCTGGCATAAACCGGAGCCGAATAATGTAGTATTAATCGCTACCAGTGAAGTACGTTAATTCGCTACCATATAAATATAGAGCGTCCGTGGTCGAGGCGGTAAAGGCGTGTCCTCATTTTTCTTGTTTGTCTCCGTAATGGAGGGTCACGGGTTCGAATCCCACCAGAGCTTCTTCTTTTTTTTTTTTGGAAATGCATTTTTTAACAGAATTTATTATCCTAAACTAAATCTTACCCATTTATATAATCATTTGACATATATTTACAAATTACCATTTTAATGCTAAATTCGGTTGCGAGCCTCTTTAAAGGACATCAAAAATTTCGTAGACCACTAAACCTGTACTGCTGGCTCATATTAAACACGCTCCATGCAGAAAGTTCCTTATATTGTATTGCTGTCGGTCAGCATTGAGTGACAATATGTGTGTTGGTTGTTTATAAGCCTTTTTTTACAGTAACACCTAATAGCTCGATTACGACATAAAAAAGGTCAATGGACTATATAAAATGCAGATGACTGCTTAAAGCAAGGTGACAGTAAAACAGAACGTTCCTGATGAACTTTCTGTTCAACTGTTATCTTGCTTTAAGCATGTATCTGTCCTTAATACCTAATATTTACCAAAGGTTACATGCAGTGGACATAATATATAGGTTTAAATGTATACTGTTCGTTACAAACAGGATTGACTGTGTACAACCCCATGCAATGATAAGCGCAATTAAATTAGAATATCAAAACATTTTGAATCCAGATCAGACGCCGCGTAAAGCGGCGTCTGATCAGGATTCATACTGTTTGACGCTCGTATCGATATTTCCTTAGTTAAACTAATCAAAGAACACTAGATTATAGGTCGCAGAAACACAACATACAAGCAATCAGAACGACGTTTCGGTAGTGAAAGGGTCATCTCATCTTCATGACCTGGGGTCCGTTTCATAAAACTTCGTGCGACAAAAACGGGCGTAAGTCAACACTTGAAAAAAAACATTTAATTTCTGATTTCTCTATCGAATCCTGTCTTGTGACATCTCTTTGGAATTGTATTTGCAAGACAATTCCAAAGAAATGCCCCAAGACGGAATAAGATGGAGAAATAAATAATAATTGAGACTTTTATCATCTGACTTACGACAACATTTGCTGAATGAAGTTTTATGAAACGGGCCCCTGTTCACTACAAATGCTCATATTCTACAGTTAGACAGTAGTTGATGTGATAGTGTGAGTGTATGAGTGTTTATCTGGGTTTTCCAAAAGGACACCATGCTCCAGCCTTAACACCACAAGGCCGTGGATCAACATAAACGGGAACCATACAGCCGGTAACAAAGTTTTTAGTTTATATTAAAAGTGTTTGCATCGTAGGGACGGATATCCATGTACAGTGGAGAAAACGTTATTCTTTCCCAATAAACACGTTTACGCTAAAACTATTATTTGCAGTGCAAACAGTTAGGAGCCAGATCAGACGCCGGGTAACCCGGCGTCTGATCAGGCTCCAAGCTGTTTGTCACCAAGATAAACATGAATTATCAGAATTGTCAAAAGGTTTTAGTGTTTTGCGTTTGCGTACGTTTGCGTTTAAACGGGAAAGAATAACAGATTCTCCACTGTACTGCAAGCAGTTTAGAGCAAGATCTGGGGCCCGTCTTACGAAAATTCATACGTACGAATATTGCCGTAAGTCAGATTATAAAATTCTCAATTATTATTTATTGCTCCACCAAATCCTGCTTTGTGACATCTCTTAGAAATGATCTTGAAAACCCTATTCCAAAGAGATGTCACAAGACAGGAGTAGATGGAGAAATAAAACTCTAAAATCTATTTTTGACTAACGACCGTTTTGTTGCACGACGTTTGGTAAGACCAGGAGCTCTTATATATAAATTTAATCTCCCTGGTAAGACGGTTCCCAGATGCTTGCACTAATATAGCCATTGCAAACAGTCTTGAGCAAGATCAGATGCCAAGTAACTTATCTCATTTGATTCGTTACTCCATGACACTCAGGTTTAAATTCCTCAACAACATTTTAGAAAAGAAAATTGTTAATTCTTGCTCAAGACTGTTGTAAGGAGGGAGTCGTTGTTGAGAGGGCCGTTGTAGCGAGAGAACACTGTATTTTTACACTTTCTCGGAATTCGTACACATAGTCGAAACTCATACCTCGCTTAAATCGACGTTATCAATATTTCATGTATTACATGTATTTAATTTCGATAAATCGAACTCGTTTAAATCGAACATATCCTTATTTAAAAAACCTATACATTCTATGCAACGCATCTGCGTTTTGTTTTTTACAGTGGAGAAAACGTTATTCTTTCCCAATAAACGCGTTTACGCTATATCTATTATTTCCGTTGCAAATGTTTTGGGGCCAGATCTGACGCTGGGTAACCCGGCGTCTGATCAGGCTCTAAACTGTTAGACACTCAGATTCAAATGAACATTTAGAATTGTCAAAAAGTTGACAAAAACACCATTTTATCACAATGCGTTTGCGTTTCGTTTGCGTTTAAACGGAAAGATTAACGTTTTCTCCACTGCAAATAGCCAGGAAAGAATCACATGTTGTTTCTGTATACGAGAATAATAGAAAAGAACAATAGAAAAGACGTTTTCTTTTCCGTTTAATTAACCCAGATATGGGACATAGGCACACAAAGTAGACTCTGATCAGACGCCGCATTATGCTGCGTCTGATCAGAGTCTACACTGTTTGCTGAAAGGAATTTCAATATAAAACAAAATGAAAATGAATTTGTTTACCAGGCATCCCTTTGATAAAATATGCACTAATCCAATATATAAACATGGAATAATCCATTGGGTATAGATGGGTTTAACGAAACATAACACAAATGCAATGCAATTTAATATACAAACGGACATGGTTTGGCAAAGAATGTTGCCGATTGTTTCTTATCTGAGTGGCAAACAGTTTGGAGCCTGATCAGACGCCGGGTTACCCGGCGTCTGATCAGACTATAAACTGTTTGCAATGGACATGTTAGTTTTAGCATAAATGCTTGTATTGGGAAAGGAAAACGTTTTATCCACTATATTTAGTCACGATGGGTACCAACCTACTGAATCTGGTTCTCCTCGGATGCCTAGCGGCGTATGCTGGTGGTCAGATACTCGGAGATGACGTCATTGATGACGTCATGGGCCATACTCAGTATGATGAGATCATTCACATAGAGAAACATTTGCTGACCAAGGAGGAGAATTCAGCTATTTCCGGTTTCGTTCTTGGAGACAAGAAGGCCGACAGAGCAAAGAATATTCTACAGAATGTGATGTTGGGGACGGGGCTTGAGGATGGGGAGGAGAGCTTGTGCCCTAACCACACCCAACTCATCCTGGAAGGACTTCTGGGAAATGAGATGTGGGCTATACAAAGTAAGTGTGGTAGCCTCATTACATTAACCTTTTCACCGCCTTGCGCAAAGTAAAATGATTATTTGTAAACAGTTTAGATTCTGATTAGACGCCGCGTATTGGGGCGTCTAATCAGGATTCAAGCTGTTTACAAATAATCATTGTGTCACTTTAGTGAACTTACCTAAAGTTTACTTTTGACAATCACGAGCAGAACTTGAATGCGTTATGATTTTACGTCGCTTTAAGACAATGTGTCCACTAGAGGGCGAGCAAGGCGCGGAATACAAATTTAGTAGATCCACAACCCTACCGCATATTCTTGAAACATCATTGTTATTGTCCTTATCATTCCCGAACACTTCCCAATGACTCTGCACCTTCCGGAGTAGTAAAATTGTTCGCGTCGAAATTTTGGTCGAGAGTAAAATTTCGACGCGGTAATGAACTTCATGACACCTTCCGCAACTAGTCTGCATTGTACTGCCGACATCGCCAGGGCATCCGGCCTTTCCTTAAGCATACCGGCTCTTCAGTAACCGCTCCTGCAAGCTCCACATGCCGATAGAAAAACATGCGGAAGACAAGCGGAAGGTATCCCGAATCCTTCGGGAAAGGGCAGAGCCGGTGCGGTTCTGTACTGTAAGTTAGTACGAGGAACCGCCACGGACAGAGTATCACGTGCCTATTTGTGCCCTACTACATGATCGGTGGTCATTCTGTGTCATGTCTGTTTGATTCCTACGACTTTCACAAGTATGTTTGCAGATAATACGCAGAGCCCGATGGCAGAGGTTCACAGTATTGCAAAATTTATGGACATTAGTTCGTACCTGACGCGGAAGCTATGCCGACATGCTATTTTTTTATAACGCAAACCTTCCTAAGCTTGTCCGCTGTCAGGTGGACGCCCGGCATAAACAGCATTTTAGTCATATCGCGACGTCAGGCTAATGACAAGTGGTTGAGGAAGACTTTTATGCAAAGTTTCGTGCACGGATCGGAAATTGGGTAGAACCACCCACCTTTCGTAAGCCAGCTGAAAGGCTTTCGAAACTCCGAAGTGCCCAGAAAATCATGAGCAGACAAAATATGATATTGACATTCGCCCCCATTGAAACAAATGCCGTTCATTTCGTATAAACACCATTTCTCGAGAGGGCGGAACTTGTATTTTAGCGTTTTGTGTTTGCGTTTCGTTTGCGTTTAAACGGGAAAGAATAAAATTTGATCCATTGTAATTAGTTCAATGTAACTTGTTTATAACCGTGTAGTTATATAAGTATTAAGGTGTCCAATAATTAGCACGTACCAACAATTATCCTAAAGTTATACAGTTATGATATACAAAGTTATACTGATAAAAAGTGTGTCGATAAATTTCGCCTTTCATTATGTGATCAGAAAATTACAGACGTTGTCTGATAAAGACATAACAAAACATAAACCATTATCAAGTTAAGATATTGTCTGAAGATGCAATACGTAGATGTTTCCAGTTTAGCTCTGTCATCGACAACGGCGCCAAAATGTGACTTTGCAAACACTTTGGATCCTGATTATAGTCACCGTCTAACGCGGCGTCTGTTCAGGATATAAACTAATAGACAGTCGGCTAAAGCTGACTTTATAGTATTGCAGACGACACTACCAATGCAGACGATATTTTGGCAGTGAGAGGGTTAAAGCAGATGATAACACTTGACAGGGAAAAGGTTGAACACAATTTAACATAAACACAAGGCAATAGATTGTAGAAATGTAAAGCAATGCTATCTTTATATCCCCATCTACTCGTATAGCTCGACACTTTATACATAATAAGTAATTAAAAAAACATAATGAAAATACCGCAGAAAACTTCTTCTTAAGAGTTTGAGCACTCGAAAATACCCAAGTTTTTTTTTTATCCCGATCGTCAAGACAACTGCAATATATCGAAAGCAATTTAGATTAGTAAAACAACACATGTTTTTTGCGCTTGCGTGTTTTTACATCTTCACCGTTATGTGCTATCAATTAAGAAATAAACTGATTTTTTCGGCGTTCAAGCGAAATAAACGACAGAAAATTATCGGCAATTTACCATGAATCGTGCTAGCGTTTCATGGTAAATTTGTCGATAATTTCCTGTCGTTTATTTTCTTTGAACGTCGAGAAAAATCAGTTTATTTCTTATATTTACAATGTTTTTGCTGTAATTTCTAATATTAATTACCATGGCCTAGTGGTTAGGGCGCCCGCCTCGGAAGCGGAAGGTCGAAGGTTCGAATCCCGGAGCCGGATACGGGGTTTGGACTGATATGGCCGGTTGGTGAGCCGCCAGCTAGTTAAACGAATGGTTACCGTAGGCCCATCTCTGCCAGGCGCCCGGCACTAAGAGAAGGGATTCGGGAGGTACTGTGCACGCAAAAAGGATAGGTGTCTCATAAGCCAAACTGGCTGGCCCTTTCAATAGGGGTGACACTATAATAAACAAAGCCTTTTTTTTTTTATTAGATTAGCATTTTGTTTGTACGCATGTATGTTTAATCCATATTAGAGGTTGATAACACGAATAATGTGAACCCTATAAGGAACAGCCATGACCGAATAACTGAAGCTGTGTACATTCGAAAGCAAAAAAATAAGTTCCATTGTTTACATTCTAAGGTCAACAACTTTGACAGTTTGGCGTCATTTGGAAGTGACGTCATTTTTAAAGTAGGATAAATATTTCGGGGTTTTTTTTTGTCATAAAGAAACGCAGATAGTTTTATAAGGTATGTCAATTTTCTTGCAATTTATCTCATTAATAAAGAGGAACTTTAGTCGGGAATCATGGTTTTCACTAATAGGAAGGCATAGATCGGTTAAAAACAAATTTTGAAAAATCCGCAAAATGTTTGCAGGCCAAGATCAAAAGATTAATTCGCGAATGAAAACTGCATATGCCCCGCCTCCTCTTCGAAACTTGAAAAGAAAAACGTCTTGACAATTCTGACTATGTTTTAATCTGAGTGGCAAACAGTTATGAGCCTGACCAGAGGCCCGGATACCCGGCGTCTGATCTGTCTCCAAACTGTTTGCACTGGAAAAAATAGCTCTAGCATAAACGCGTTTATTGGGAATGAATAGCGTTTTTCTACTCTATCAACTATCACTCTTGTACATTTGTTTTACTATTAATCCATTGATGCCTATAGATGTTGAAATGAACTATCCCTGTGCTCTTGTTGGAAGATTTCATTATATATATACTATAGTGATCTAAGAACACTGCAATGTTTTTCCCCATACGGCAGATTATTTTATATGCAATAGTAAACAGTGTAGACCCTGATGAGAGGCCACGTGACGCGGCGTCTCGTTAGGGTCTTCACTGTTTGTCAATGTCCCTTTTAATAGAAACTAGGTTTAAAAGGGTTAATATAAAATTCTACTAGGTTATAACTTACTATCAACTTTCAATCTTGTGTAAAGCAACTACTACAGTGGAGAATGTATTTTTCTTCCAAATAAACGCGTTTACGCTAAAACTGTTTTCCCAATGCAAACAATTTGGAGCCGGATCAATCGCCGAGTAGCCCGGCGTCTGATCAAGCTCTTAACTGTTTGTCGCTGAGATTAAAATAAACATTATATAAATATAACATCTCACAGAGGGTGAGAGAACCCGTAAGTAATGTCAACCGAGGCGTCAGCCGAGGTTGACATCTACTTGTCGAGGATGACCAATCCATTTTTTCAACCTCTGTGAGATGTGATATTTATTTTATTATACCGAACAAAAATATAGATCTAATTAGCACTGTTTTCAATACAGAACAACGATCGCGAATACATGTATCGACACTATTTCATTTTCATTACTCAAAACAAAGAGCAGGGCAGTAAATAATTAGACGAAAAAAATCAATAAATATATTTGCTAACCATTTGGTATCCACAAAAAAAGAACAAATTTATTTAAAAAAAAAAGTTTGGACCGACCGGGACTCGAACTTTGGACCATCTTACATGTAGCATTAGACCACGGAGACAGATCACGTGATGTCTATTTAAGTTCTATATAAAGTTTGTATATTGACGCGTTGTTGTTGTTGTTGTTTTAATTAAATTGCAAGCAACAAACTTTATTCTGAATAAATATTGGCAACACAATGTTTACAAACACATATCCATTCGTTATTTGTATTCTCATATAGTTCTGCGCTGATTTAGGCCATTCTGCAATCGTCAAATTCTGGTTTCTGCTAAAGCAATACGGTACTGTAGCAAACAGTTGACGGCTAATAGACAAAGCAGAATGTCAGATCGACATAAACATTGAACACGATGCAGAGTTTGAATCTAAGGAGTGAGAAAAGAAACTGTTCCAAAATAGTAAACGACCTTGATAAGCAACACGAAAACTGGTGACACTTTGCAGTCGATTGTTTTGAAATCTTATCTCATGAGATGGAGCGTAAAGTATGGTCCATTTAATTTCGATTGTATAACTTTTCAAATTTGAATCGACTCACTTTTCCAGTTCATTGCCGTAGCTTCACTAGAAGCGTTTTGGTTCTTCATATTTCTGACATGAGGCGTACTAAAACCATGGCCGAATATGCGGGCCGTTTGATGATGTTACGCGGGCCGAAATGTGATGTTAGCCATGTAACATAACGGATTGTAACCTTCTGACGTCACATTAGACTCTATAGTAGATAAATCGAGTGAGGTTTAATAATAAGCATTGTCAAAAAGTTGTCAAAGTTTGCGTTTCGGCTGCGTTTAAACGGGAAACAATAATGTGTAATTAAAATAGCACTCACAGAGATATCCAGAACCACGTGTTTACTTTACATTGTAATGAAGGATAGAACGCCTCCAGAACGCTCCATTACTTTATCGTGCATTAAGCAACCTCGTGTGTTTGAGATTCTCCACTCGCTTTCTTTTGAGTGATAGTCGTAATCGTTAATATAAGAGTGACTGTACCACGCAATGTTCAACCTGTAAAATCTGAAAATACAGTGCTTCCTCTCTGTTATATGGAGGGGAAATTAATACCCTTGATTAAGAAATAATAAATTCATACCAGTGTTTTATCGTGCTATCGAACACTGGTTTGAGTTGAGATGCGTCAGGAACGTTATTTTATCATGCATTACGTGTGAGATTCTCCACTCGCCTTCTTTTTTAATAAAATACAAGAAGAACCGGGATCGAATTAACCATGCAACTACAGTGGAGAAAAACATTATTCTTTCCCGATAAACGCGTTTACGCTAAATCTTTTACTTCGAATGCAAACAGTTTTAAGCAAGATCAGGCGCCGGGTTACCCGGCGTCTGATCAGGCTCAAAACTGTTTGCCATCAAGGTTAAAATCAACATTCGAAGTTGTCAAAACGTTGTCATTTTCTTCATTTTATTTCAATTTGTGTGCATTTAAACGGGACAGAATAACGTTTTTTTACCACTGTAGCAACGTAGCCACACTACAGAAGGATAAAAGTAATTCTTTCACATTTTTAAAAAAACGCAATCGAAACACAAATGCATTGCAATAAAATGTAGAAAATTACAACTTTTTGACAGCTGTGATTTTTCATACAGTGGAGAATCTGTTATTCTTTCCCGTTTAAACGCAAACGTACGCAAACGCAAAGCGCTAAAACGTAGAAAATAACAACTTTTGGACAATTCTGATATTTCATGTTTATCTTGGTGGCAAACAGTTTGGAGCCTGATCAGACGCCGGGTTACCCGGCGTCTGATCTGGCTCCAAACTGTTTGCACTGCGATTAATAGTTTTAGCGTAAACGCGTTTATTGGGAAAGAATAACAGATTCTCCACTGTATCAATGTGAGTGGCAAACAATTAAATATTTCCATATGAATGGGAAATAGTTTGGAGCCTGATCAGTCTCCAACAGTTGGGATCCTGATCAGCGTGTAACGCGGCGTCCGATCTTGTCCCAATCCGTATGACACTCAATGCAATATTTCTTAAGTCAATTTGTATAAAAAATAATTTTAGAAATAAAAGCAGACGAAAATTATTTAAAGCCCATTGATGACGTAACGGTTTAGTGAAGGGTTAATGATTACGTGATGTTTGTCAGCATTGCCCCGTGTGTATAAAACCTCTTTTGGCGTCATGATCTGAATGCGTTAAAACAGTTTGATTCCTGATCAGACGCCGAGTTACTCGGCGTCTGCTCGGGATTCAAACTGTTTGACAATGTTTCTTCAGTCAGTGGCTAATATCTCGTTAATACAAAAGGTAAAAGCACGCGATATTTTAAGCGGACAATATCCTAGGTGTGCCGTGGTTTATTAATATTTCAATACAGACAGTTCATTGATAAACTCAGTTCATGAAAGTGTTAATATGTCGAAGCGATAACAAAGATCATCAGCACACAAATAATATGATATGTAGGTAGTCTTATGACGATTAACCCATTTCACTATCATGACGTCATTTACCTTAAACAATTGTCGTCTGCTGTTAATTTAGATTTAATTTGAGATATTTTGACATAAGACAAATTGAAATGAGTGGCAAACAGTTTTGGTCCTGATCAGACGCCGCGTTACGCGGCGTCTGATCAGGATCCTAACTCTTTGCAAATAAACGTTATATTCGGAGTTAAGCTCTTAAAAGGTTAATTACAAGTTTTCGCTGATAAACATTGATACTCTGTGCAATTGTACATAGGGTCAATAATGCGTATTTTGTGTTTGTTCATAATAAACACTCGTGCACTTGTCGTGACAGGGGCGATAATATGATTGACCATTTGAACTTAAAAGCGAATAAATAAAGGGACATTATCAATTTATCAGGACCCAATATGTAAACTTCAGTGGAGAAAACGTTATTCTGTCCCGTTTAATCGCAAACGAAATGTAAACGCATTGCAATAAAATTTAGAAAAAGACATTTCTTTACAATTCTGAATAGTTTCCTTAATCTGAGTGGTAAACAGTTTGGAGCCAGATCAGACGCCGGATTAGCCGGCGTCTGATCTGGATCCATACTGTTTGCACTTGAAATAACAGTTTAAGCGTAAACGCGTTTGTTTGTAAATAATAACGTCTTCTCCACTGTAAAAGCGAACACACACAGGGACATTATTCGGACCTGGTCAATAAAGTACCTTACGTCAATTAAGTCTTTATCTTACGTTAATTAAGACACAGAACATGTTGACGTATTCTGTTTCCATTGTATTATCTACAAATGTTTAAATTTTAACGAAGCTCCTTTTTGTCTCAATTTCATTATTGTCTGCTTACCGATTCTCCTTTTGAATAATTGAAGATAACATATTGAAAAAATAACAATTATATTGATAACCGACGGACATGTTTGTGACATTATGAGAAGGGGCGATTCTAATGTTGCAATAACTTGTGGCCAAACATTTTGTTTGAATTAAACAACTTTTATGACGCTTGTGTGAACATGTAAACTAATTGAGCAATAAGATATTATTAAATTAAAAACATTAATTTGTCTGTGCTTTGTATAGTGATAGACGCTATCGGTCGACAGCCCAGTGCCCTCCTATATGACGGCAACCTCCGGTGGCTGGGTTCCTGGGAAGAATGTATTGGCGTGGAACCAGTCGCCTACGGTAACTCTGTCAACAGGACCGACCCCTACAAACCATTTGATCCAAAGTATTGCCAAGCTAAATTCACCTTTAAACAGGTAAGGTTCACCTTGAAACAGTTAAGATGATGCTGAGTTGGGTTAGATTTACGGCACTGCGACATAAAATCGGTCACACAGCGCAAATGATGAGATGAGACGATGCCTACGGCTAATCTCATTTGTTACGAAGCAGCGTATGGGATCAAACACACCGATCTGCCTTACTTTTAGTTCTTGGCAGAGATGGTGATCTAGGGTATTTAGTTTAACCTATATCTAATAAACCCTTTCATTGCCGGATGCTCGATATGGTCCCTTTAATATGGCGGATAGTAGACGCCGATCGGACAGTCTTTTCCTTAAACCCTCTGTTTGGTGCCTGCATCTGGTAATAATGTTCTATTTGGACCCCGGCATTGTTAACCCATTACCCCATAGCCTTTACATCTTTGAAGATAGGCGACAGTTTAAAGTGGGCTGATAGTGAAACAGAATATGCTCCTTTAGGAAAATTCTGCTTTAGTTTCATTCTGCTTTAGCTACCAGTTGGGCATATACTTGTTCTATTGTTCTGTGGTTTATATCCAAAACCTCATACACTAAGACTACTTTTCGATGTTGAAATAACTAAAGGTGTAAAAGGGCGTATATATGGATGTAATGGAGTTAAAGGGAAATTTTATGTCAAGCGTGTGACTATTAGATTTGATTAGATACGCAGCAATAGCTGTCATTGTTATACATAGTTCTAATAGTATAGACGTGTTAGCACTATCCCAATTACATGTAGTAAAGAAGTGTTTTTCTCTATGTAAACGTAATTATGTATGGGTACACATGATGAAACATTTTATACTGTTCTTTTTAGAAAGGTTAATTATAACCAGTGAGTTACATTGCGTAATCTTAAGTGTCAATTTAGCTGAATCATTGAATGTTACTTCTAGACAATAGCAGGCAGTGCATACCCTGATGAAATACCGAAGCTGCATATCCTCTGGTCTGCATTGTTTGCCTATGTTTATGTTAGTAGCTTAGAACTAAGTGGGCACTGAGAGTATAAAATACCGGTAACTGGTACTCACAAGCAGATGGATTACTGACGAGACGCCGAGTAGCTTGGCGTGTTGTCAGTATCCCAACTGATTGAAAAGTAAAATGATGTTTCCCAAGCATAGCGCCATTACATGATCAAAGCACGTGGCAATAACAGTAGTCAACTACAACTACTTACGCTTTCATGTTACATGTCCTGAGAACAGGACTGGAGCATTCAAGCAAGGAATAGAATCGACTCACCACAATGAACATAGTTTCCAGCCCGTGCATGAAATCCAATTAGTAATCCATGTGAATTAAACACTAACAATCACATTTACAGTAAATTCCAAACACGTTGTACATGTACCCTAATACTGATAGAATGTAGAAAAAGCACGATATTCCTTCACCGTGTTCGAAACTGGGCGAAATGGTCTAGAGTCGTGCTGACCGCTCCTGAAATGGGTAGACACCGCACAAGTGGCGTTATTCACCATCGCCAATGTTATGGCAACAGACATGTATATGTTATGCCAAATAAATATATTGAATTGAATTGAATTGATGATCTCGCTCTTACAAACAGAAACACTTCCCTTTGACAAAAAAGCACCAGAACCACGACAAGGTGTAAAGGTCTCTGGGGTTAAACATGTAATTTAACCCATTACCCCATAACCTATTTCTAGTTTTGAAAATAGGTGACCACTTAAAACAGTTTGAAAGTAAAGCAGAATGCGCCTTTAAGCGCATTCTGTTTTACTTTCAGTCTGCTTTAAGCTATTATCTGCTTAAATATGGAAATTATTTGTTATGATACATACCCATAACTTTATACATTGGATGTATTTTATACATTGGAAGTATTTTCTTTAGTGGAGGAATGAATTAAAGGCTTAAAAATGCGTATTTATGGGGTAATGGGTTGAAGGTAAATGCCAGCTTCAGTCGCCTATGGAAGCAAATTCAAATTCAAATACTCTTTATTTTCTCAGTTTGTACATTTCTACAAATACATGAGAACTATCCTAACACACATTCAAAACATTAGGTCAGGTACATATTTTATAATAGAAACATCAGTTATAGTTTCTTAACCGTTATCTAACTTCGAACGGAAGAGAACAGCATTCATTTGTTTTAAAATTGCTATTTCTAGTGGGTACTAGGGTGGTCCAGGGTATATCCCGCAATTTAGCCGGGATTTAGCCATGTCCACTTTAGCCACGTCATTTAGTTGAATGGGTTAATTCACCTGGTGTAACGAGAATGTTTTTCATATAAATGGAATTTAAGCAAAAGGGTTATACATGTACAGTAAAATATCTATTACCAACACTTAATTGTGTTAATATTCAGGTATTCCAGGTAGGTGAGTGCTTAAAGCAATTGTGAACGTAAAGCAGAAAGCCCCCAGAGGGGCTTTCTGTTTTACTTTCACGTTTGCTTCAAGCTGTCACCTGCCGTTTACGCAGTCAATCAGCCTTCTGTTTAGAGGTTGTAACAGAGGTTTTACTGTACGTGTTTTGGCAGTGAAACGGATAATGTCTTAATATTGCCTGCATCTAATTTGTAAACTGCGTTTAACTATTGAAATTTAAATTCTTTGCATTTTGATTGTATAAAATATTGATCTTTTGTGATTAACCATTTGTAAATCGAAAACAAACAATTTGAGAAGACAGAATCTGGAATTGTATGTTTGTAAAAGAATGGTATATTTGCTAAAGAAGTATTCAAATTAAAGCAATATGTGACATAATCGTGCATATAAATATTATAATATAATAAAATTATGTCTTACAAACATTCTCAAAAACAATCACAGGATCGAAGTGTTTTCGATATTTTCCATCGTTTATTCTACTCTGTCCCAGGGCGAGGTATATGTAGATATTTTTTTGAAATTTTGCTTATTACATACATCGATAAGAAGGCCCAGTGGGTTAGAGCGTACATATTTAATGGCACACATTGTTTTGCACTGGTTCGACTCCTGATCGATTTCCTTTTTGTTTCTTTGAAATGTATTTCTTAACATACACTCCTTTCTTTAACACTTTCACTGCCAACTTTTTCGTGGGATTTTTTTACCCTTCACCGTTTCATTGTCGTCTAAAAAATAAGGCAGTCAGGCTGAAGAAATTTCAAAACGAGTGTCAAACAGTTTGGATCCTGATCAGACGCCGCGTTAGGCGGCGTCTGATCAGGATCGAAACTGTTTGCAAACGCGATTTTAAGCGTAATTGAGAACGAAAGGGTTAACAAATATTTACATGGCATCTGAAATGGTTTCAGTCACCTTAACATTCATTCTACCAAATGTTAAATTGCTGTCGGTGTTTTTTAAATAAGTGCTTTTGGTTTATATAAAGAGACATAAATGCAATTTCGAATATTTCATATCCTGTTCAGACAATAAGTAACTCACCGTTCGATGTGAAGCCTAAATGCTTTACCTGATCTTTAAATGAAACATATTTTAAAAACTACATGTAATATAAACATACAGGCATCATTATGGAAAAATAATATTACATAGTTATATTACACGTGTTCATGTTTAAATTTGCTTCAACCTGATAGATAATACAGTGGAGAATCTGTTCTTATTTCCCGTTTAAACGCAAACGTACGCAAACGCAAAGCACTAAAACGTAGAAAAGAACAACTTTTGGACAATTCTGATATTTCATGTTTATCTTAGTGGCAAACAGTTTGGAGCCTGATCAGACGCCGGGTTACCCGGCGTCTGATCTGGCTCCAAACTGTTTGCACTGCAAATAATAGTTTTATCGTAAACGCGTTTATTGGGAAAGAATAACGTTTTCTCCACTGTATAATTATTACATGTTTTCATGTTTAAATTTGCTTCAACCTGATAGATATTAGTCATAAAAAACTGTTATAAAACAGATTAATCGATATTAGATTCTACGTTACGCTTGTATTTATTTTAACAGCCATCTATGAAAAACAGGCAAGTTACGGTCGGCATGTGTTTCCCGAGCACGTGTACCCCCGCAGAGGACAAGGCCCTCGCAGACACACGTGAGTTACACTAAAGTAGATAATATAAGAATCCATCGTGAGTGTTGATGTAGGATAGGAATTTTCTGACCCGAGGGGAGAAAATTCCTTTCCTACATCAACAAAACGGATGGTTAATTTTTTTCTCTCCCATTTTATCATCAAACATGATATAAATGGCAGTTTCTGTGCCAAAACATGACGTTGTTTATAGTAATATCGTCAGAAATAACGTCATATAGTTACCCGCGCCATGCAGCGCTTGTGGTAAAGCTGAGCAAACAATAAAATACGTTACGTGGTATGGAGGATAGAGGGATTCCAAATGGGGAATATACATGTGTATCTATCCCACATGGGCGAAAATGAGAGAAAATGTTAATCTTACCGGTTTCAACGCAAACGAAACGCAAACGCATCGCAGACAAATCGAGAACACTACCACTTTTTTCTCAGATCTGACTATTTATTTTAATCTGACCGGCAAATAATTTGGAGCCTGATTAGACGCCGGGTTACGTAAACGCGTTTATTAGGAAAAGATAACGTATTCTGCACTATAACAGCCAACTTATCGTCTGGTTCGACATTGTCACCTGATTCTGTCAAAATTAGATTTTGGCTACAGATGAACAGATCAGAACAGAACTTTTATTTCTCGAATTTTACATAACATAGAATATATGAGATACAAAAAAAGAAATTAGTAATTACTGTACTTGTTTTTATAACTAATATCTAATATGGCTGGGGTGCAAAAAGATGCATACATGAATATTAAGTATGGAATAATTTAGATCCTTATTTGATATACATGTTTCTTTGATTATTCGAATGTAGTTTTATATGTTCATTTAGATCCTTATTTGATATACATGTTTCTTTGATTATTCGAATGTAGTTTTATATGTGTATTATTTAACACTGTTTAATTGATTAAGCGTAAACCTCTTTTAACAGTTTGTTTCCAATGAAACGCCGAGTTACTTGGCGTTTCGTCTGATTACATATATAAATTGTTTTATTCTCCGGGGATAGTGTAGGCGGAAGTTAAATGATTTCGCATTTTAACACATGGTACGGTCGAAATAGTCCGGTTGCCAACCCCCTGCATTTTGGAGAAGCGTGTTTTGCGGTCCGTACAAAGTTTTTTTGCTGTTTCTATACCTCTGAGGTGTGCTCTTTAAGAATCTGAATGATGCCACTCTGGCATCTTTGGGCAATCCCAACAATATGCAAATTAAGGTCGCCATTACTGAAAATCTTGTTTTCGCTAATATCTCAGTAACTATGCATGGTATCAACATAATTTCGGTGTCAATCCCCATGTTTTGAGGGGTAAACAATCAGATAAAGCCATTTTAGTAACGATCAAATATTTTTTGATACCATGCATAGTTACTGAGATATTGGCGAAAACAAGATTTTCAGTAATGGCGACCTTAATTTGCATATTGTGCGGATTGCCCAAAGATGCCAGAGTGGCATCATTCAGATTCTTAAAGAGCACACCTCAGAGGTATAGAAACAGCAAAAACACTTTGTACGGACTGCAAAACACGCTTATCGGTCTCTGCCACCGGACTAAAAAGACGTTATTCTTCAGCAATACATGCGTTCATTTCGGTCGAAAACAGTTGTGAGTCTGATCGGATACCGTGATACCCGGCCTCTGACCAGGCTTCAAACTGTCATGTGATGAAAATAGATCGTCAGAATTTCGAAAATGTGTTGTTTTATACATTTTATTGTATTTTAGTGGTGGCGTTCTTACAACTACCTCAAGGAACTCTTAAGGCGCGATCAGTCACATGCCAGGAGACTGACCGGGAGCTCAGTGATAAGGCCATTGTAGTCATGTAAGTGTCGATGCTCTTGTGCATGTATATACATAGTCTTTCACATTTCAGGTAGTGCATCCTTAATAATGTATGTTCAATGCTAGTGAGTATCAATATTTTCAGACGCTGCGTTACCCGGCCTCTGATCAGGATCCAAAATGTTTTTTCCTGGTGCCTTTTTGCTTCATTTAAGCAACATTCAGTACGAATATGACCATCGTGAAAGAGGGGTGACTGTTTTTATACAGTGGAGAATACGTTATTCTTTCCCGTTTAAACGAAACGAAACGCAAACGCGAAGCACTAAAACGTTGAAAATTGCAACTTTTGGACAATTCTGATACTTCATGTTTATATTGGTGGCAAACAGTTTGGAGCCTGAATAGACGCCGGGTTACCCGGCGTCTGATCTGGCTCCAAACTGTTTGCAATAGAAATAATAGTTTTAGCATAAACGCGTTTATTGGGAAAGAATAACAGATTCTCCACTGTAACGTACAATAAACAACCAATTGTTCATACAGTGGAGAAAACGCTTTACTTTCCCGTTTAAATGAAAACGAGCCGCAAACTGTTTGCAATGGAAATAATAGTTGTAGCGTAAAATATGAAATAGCCTTTTGATCAGGATCTGCAATGTTTATTATTTTGCAAAATATTTAAAGAAAAAAAAGAATCGTATTAGTAATGAAAAGTCATACAAAAACTTATTTAATTGGATACTGGAATTGTTCATTATAAGTTTCCGGATGACTCGTGAATGCTTGGGGGCAAACATGAAAATACAGATTGCTCCTCTGCAGTGTGCGATGTGGTTCAGATACAGTGGTAAATACGCTATTCCTACCCACTTTATGCGTTTCTTAAGCTTTTCTTATGCATTTATTATCCGTTTCGTTAAACGCCGTTTCTAGCCGTTTCTTTACGCGTTTCTTAACGCGTTTAAAAGAGCCCGGATGCCGCGGACTTATCCTTAGCGTTACTGTGGAGTAAATATAATCTTACAAAACACCAACTTATTAAGCATATGATCCGGAGCAATGGTTGGATCCCGATCAGATGTCAAATTACTGAGTGTCTGCTTTCCATAAAAGTTTGGATCAAGGTTAGATGCTGAGTTACTGTATATGTAAAAGTCGGCAGAATATGTATATAATAGCAGACTTTATAAACTCCACCTTTACCTTTTACTATGAACATGCGGAATTCCAAATAGCACTTGTGACATGCTGTTAGTTACAGGGTAGACCGCTAAGCGTGTTGCGTAACGAACCGGACACGGGGTAATAAAACTGCGGCTTATCAAAGTAAGTATCCTAATTGGGGTTGATTGAAATAAAACCAAATAAACCAAATCATATCTGCGAGTATGTGTCAGTTATTATACTCTCTCATTAAAGTAAAAATATCAATATAGTTCGAATATGGATGAGACTCCCGTAACTCGGCATTTCATCTAGAGCCAAACTGTAAAAATGAAATCAAGACCGTATGCTTCATTCTTGGTTGTTAAACATAAGAACCGAATTACTCGGCGTCCCATCTACATCCAAATCGTTAGTGTTAACGATTATGAAAAGTAATTGGGTTTTAATCAAAACTGTCAGTTTGGATCCTGATGCTATGCCGATCTATACAGCTAGGCGTCTGATCTGGATTCAAACCGTTTGCAAAGAAATAAACATGTAAGGAATTATTTTGATAAATATCAAACAGAAAGCATCTGGTTCAGACGCCGAGTCACTCAGCATTATGATCGAGATTAAAACTGTCTGAATTTATATAATATCTCAAAGAACGGCAATCATCGATAAGATCCGAAATCTCCGCGTGAAACGGAAAACTGAGGCACCAATCGCAACATCTCTGGTATAATCGTTTATTAACGCGTTTAAACGCGTTAAAATCGTTAGGCGTTAACCGTTCGTTAATCGTCCGTTAACCGTTCACTATGCGTTTTTTATGCATAGATAAACGCGTAAATGGGTAGGAATAGCGTATTTACCACTGTAGTCATGTACAGTAGAGATCTATATGTAATTATTTGCCAATACACGCGTTTACGCTAAAACTATTATTTCCGTTTCAGACAGTTTAGAGACAGATCAGACGCCGGGTTAGCCGGAGTCTGATCAGGCACCAAACGTTTTGCCACTCAGATTATAATTACTATCAGAATTGTCAAAAAGTTGCAATTTTCTACATTCCATTGCAATGCGTTTGTGTTTTAATTGCGTTAAAACGGGAAAAACCAATACAGTGGAGAAAACGTTATTCTTTCCCAATAAACGCGTTTACGCTAAAACTATTATTTGCAGTGCAAACTATTTAGAGCCAGATCAGACGCCGGGTAACCCGGCGTCTGATCAGGCTCCAAATTGTTTGCCACCAAGATAAACATGAATTATCAGAATTGTCCAAAAGTTGCACTTTTCTACGTTTTAGTGCTTTGCGTTTGCGTACGTTTACGTTTAAACGGGAAAGAATAACGTTTTCTCCACTGTACATGTAGCCTTTTTCCACTGTAACATCTAACTAATTCACGACAACTTACAAATACATTGTGGAAAAGACGTTATCCTTTTCCGTTTAAACGAAACTTAACCTAAAGTAAGCGCAATCTACATTTAGTTTTTAAATGTCTCACGATTTATTTCTATCTGAGTGACAACCAGTTTAGAGCCTGATCAGACGCCGGGTTACCGAGAGTCTGAACTGGCTCAGAAGTACATTGTAGTTGTATCAATGACCATAACGTTTTGATACTACCATTGCGTTTATGGGGAAACACAAGCGTCTTCGCCACTTTATGCACAAGCATTGTTCTGAAATCGTGTGCCACCTCTTCTCAACAGCAACAATACTAATAGAGTAAAACCGCTCCATTTCGATCACTACATTGGATTAATTATCAGGGACCCGTTTCATAAAACTTCGTACGACAAATGTTGTCGTAAGTTAGATCATACAAGTATAAATTAGTATTTATTTCTCTATCTAATCCTGTTTTGTGATATCTTTTTGGAATCGTCTGGAAAAGACGATTCCAAAGAGATGTCGCAAGACAGAATTAGATAGAGAAATCAGAAAGTAAATGTATTTTAAAGTTTTGACTTACGATCGTTTATGTCGTACGAAGTTTTATGAAACGGGCCCCAGGTGATTAACCCTTTCCCCAATAGAAGCGACTTTTAGCGTATTTAATGTATTCCTCTGCTGAAGAAAATAGTTCCAGTTTCTACCCTCATGAACAATTACCATTACAAATATTTTATATAGCCTAGCAGATTTAAGCTTAATGCAGGCTGAAAGTAAAGCAGAATGTGCCTTAAGGCACATTCTGCTTTACTTTCAACCTGTTTTAAGTGGTTATTTATTTTCAAAACTAGAACCAGGCTATAGGGTAATTGGTTAAGGCAGGTGACATCTTCAAGTAATGTGAACGTGAACAGAAACTCTTTACATGTATTAGCCTTTGTTTTAGTTGTCGTAATATGCTTTACATACTGATATTTACAATTACCATTCCAGAGTGATATGCAGTTTCTTCATAGCATTTATGGTTATGGCAACGGTATACGATCTCTTTATCATCTTATTCCTGAACAAGCCGGTGAGTCAGCGCAGCGAGAAGCAAGGAGTAAGTATTGAGTATGGTGAAGAAACATTATTACTTCCCGTTACACAATTCAGTACAATGTAGAGAATTTTAAATTGGCTAACGATTAATATTAATGTAAGTGGCAAACAGTTTGGAGCCTAATCAGACACCGGGTAACCCGGCGTCTGATCTGGCTCTAAACTGTTTACAGTGGAAATGATTATTTTTGTATACGCGTCGTCTGATCTGGCTCCAGACTGTTTGCAATGAAGATAATTATTTTGGCATAAACGCGGTTACAGTACTGAACCTTATTAAATTAACAATTTTTGCGATTCGATGGCAATTCGCTTGCGATTCAATATACTAAATTTACCCTCGGGTAAGTTTTCTTTAATGGTATATCTCACAAATGTTCGCAAATATGCCTTCGTTAATGTTTTCGATTCCATTTGTGTCACAACCGCTTCGGAAAATTCGCGTAAAAATATTCAAACGTAGGATTTGTTTTTTGAAGCGCCCGATTCGATGGCAATTCGATGGCAATTCGCTTGCGATTATCAATTTAATTTAATAAGATTCAGTACTGTATTGGGAAATATTACCGTCCATTCCGCTGTTAACTTTTACTAGAAATAACAATATCCGTACAACAGTACAAAAAGTATAGACCACAATTCGATATCAAGCAACAAGCAAATGAGTACATGTATGTTTGTATATAAATAACAAGTAAACAGATATTCTTTCCATTAACTACATTGCCTCTTTTCTTAAGCCTTTTATTGCTAACATAACGCCTTAATCCGTCAAACAAGTTTACTGCCACACTATTCGTTTGCGGCAAACTAAATTACCTGCCTTTTTCCTTTGCACGTTGAGAACTTGGGGCATTTTGACTTCATTTTATTGAGTGCCAAACCGTGTTAACACATTGTCTGATCTTGATCCCCACTGTTGACAAATACCATTGTTGCCAAACACTAGATCGAGTTCTTGATCAACTGATTGCCTATACACTCTAGCTCAGATATAACCAAAATGGATGTATCGAAATATTGGATATAACAAAAAAACCTCTCCAATTAGCGTATAGTAAAATGGACCTGGTGTAGCAAAAATTTGATATAACGAAATAAATCAGAAGGTCACGAGCATTTAGCTTAAAGTGAGCGTCACTGTTGCATGACCTAGATCTATGCCATATCCATGTGTTTGCAGATTCCGAATCCCTTGTACGAAAGCAACAATATTGACAAGATAGAGAAAGGCAGACTCACCACCAGTGATATGTCCAGCAGTTCGTCGGGAACGAGTGAGACGAAGCTACTTCTACCAGGGGGAAACATGAGTACGGAGGCAACCAAGGCTAATGCCATGTCGTACCACGCTGTTGACGTCAAGAAGGTCGCACCTGTTGAAGTGGTAGAGGAGAAAGTCGAGACATACAAACCAGGTTTGACCTTTTATTAAAACATTACTTATCAAATACGCCCTTTTATTATGTATTTATAAAAACAAGCCAAACCAGGTCCAAATGTCAATTATCCTTCTTACAAGAGATGTTTTAGATTTTGTGTTTTACTAGATAAATCATCACAAATGTTTGTTCAGTGTAGTTTGTTTATTGGTAAGGTCTCCTCAGTTGCATTTTGCTGTCGTTTTCGGTGTACACTAACCGATGTGTGTTCTTATTCCTACAGGTATCCTCAGTCATCCATTACTGTCGTTTTCGCTGTACACTAACAGAGGTTTTTATTATTCCTACATATATCATCGTCTGTCTATAACTGCCGTTTTCGGCGGACACTAACACTGTGGTTTTTTGCTCCAGGTATCCTTGGTCGTCTATTACTGTCGTTTTCACTAACATGTGTGGTCTTATTCACACAGGTACATGTATTCTCGGCTGTCGATTACTGTCGTTTTTGCGTACACTAATGGGTGTATATTCTTATTCTACAGGTATCCTCGGCCGCCTATTACTGTCGTTTTCGGTGTACACTAATGGCTCTAAGATCTTGAACGCTAGCCAGCCTCCGGGCTCACTGACGGCTGTTAACGGACTCCGGTTCCTGAGCATGTCCTGGGTTATACTCGGGCACACACTGTCGTTCAAAGGACAAGCACCTGGTACGTCTGTAAATACAGTGGATAATATGTTATTCTTTCCCGTTTAAACGAAACGCAAACACAAAGCACTAAAACGTAGAAAAGTGCAACTTTTGGACAATTCTGATAATTCATGTTTAAATTGGTGGCAAACAGTTTGGAGCCTGATCTGGCTTCAAACTGTTTGCAATAGAAATAATAATTTTAGCGTAAACGCGTTTATTGGGAAAGAATAACGTTTTCTCCACTGTACAATGGAGGAACTTTGTCCTTTCGTGTTTAAATGCAAACCAAACGCGGGCGCAATGCAATAAAACGGGGAAAATTGCAAACAATGTGGACCCTAAACATACATCGGGTAACCCGGCGTCTGATCTGACTCCTATTGTCTGCAGAGGATATTGGATTATTAGCTTTAAAACGCATTTGTTGGGAACGAATAACGTCTTCTCCATTGTACAATGGAAACAAGTTAGTATTTCCCGTTTGAATTAAACAAAACGTAGTCGTAACGTAGTGACAATTAAAAATACATTTTCTTGAACGTTTTGATGATTTCTTTATTTCCAACCCTTCTTTATTTTTACCCATTACACCATAAATACGCATTTTTACGTCTATGGTTTATTCCTACACTGAAGAAAATAGTTCATACATTCTATAAGATGATAGCTTAAAGCAGGTTGAAAGTAAGGCGCATTATTCTTTACTTGCAACCTGCTTTAAGCAGTCAGCTACATTCCATACTAGAAACAAGCTATTTTGTTATGGGCTTAAACCCCTCTAAACCGGAAACCTCTCTAAACTGGAATTGTTTGTTGTCCCCACATATGTCCGGTTAAGAGGGGAGGGGGGTACACTGTATTTGGAAAATAATCGTCTTGGCCACTGTAAATGCAGTTAATGTTTATCTGCAGACAACTACAACACATGGATAGCCAAGATGATCCAGAGATGGCCATTCCAGGCTATAGCTAACGCCACGGTGTCTGTGGATTCCTTCTTTGTACTCAGGTAGATATGCTTCTTTGTTGTTGTTGTATTTGATTTACACCCGTGTGTGCCAACTTTGGGCTAATTGGATATCCCAAATGAGAGGGGGAAGTAAATACAGAGGAACCGGGCGGTAGCGTCCCCTAGTTCTTGTACATGTTCTGTGTACATAAAAAAATTATGTAGTTCTGGGGCCCGTTTCATAAAAGTTCGTACGATAAAACCGGTCTTAAGTCAAAACTTCAAAATAAATTCAATTTCTGATTTCTCATCTAATCCTGTCTTGTGACATATCTTTGGAATCGTCTTGAAAAGACACAGGACAAGATTAGATGGAGAAATAAATAATAATTAAAACTTTTATAATCTAATTTACGACCGTTTTTTGTCGTACAAAGTTTTATGAAACGGGACCCTTGTTCTTGTACATGTCCGGTGTATACATGTAGTTCTGGTCCATGAGACCTCGGTTTAAAGTCTCGTCAAAAGGACTTTGTCTGACCAGGTATCGAAATCAGACCCTTACCACTGGACCGTTGTCTGTAAAACATATCAAATGCCCGCCTGTATTTTGTTCCAAACAGTTGCGCACTACAAGCAGGTTTAAAGTAAAGTATAATGCGTCTTAATGACCATTCTGCTTTACCTTGCGACAGATTTAAGCTATTACAGCGCTCCCTTTCTACAACGTCCCTCTCAACAACGACTCCATCCTTACAACGATACTCGTCGTAATTCCATTAACGGGATAATTAAGTCTAACTCTTTTACTGCTGCAATATCGTCTGCTTAATATTATCGTCTGCTGATTTCCCTTACAGTTACAAGTAAGTGGAGATTTTGATAGAATACGATATATTGACTAGTGACAAACAGCTTGAATCCTGATCAGACGCCGCGTTACGCGGCGTCTTCTCTGGATTCAAGCTGTTTGCAAATGTAAGCCAAGTTTTAATTGTCCCTCTCTATAACGACTCCCTCCAAACAACACACACAATATGTGTCCCCCATTGGATGTCGTTGTAGAAAGGGAGCATTGTACATTTACAAAATATACTGACACGAAAAAGAAACTGTGCACTTGTTTAGGAATTAAAATTTCCATCTTTTTTAAAAGAAATATAGGCAAGTGTGGTATCAAAATGTTTGTAAATATTTCTTGTACACGATGCCTTATTTTTTAACCAAATTCGTGTCATTATAAATGCACTTTTAACGCTTGAATGAAGTAGAGATTAAAAGTAAAAGTTGCAAATCGGTATTGTTTCCTAAAGTTTTGAAAAAAGTTAATTGATTTAAATCGGTATGTGTAATGTCCTCATTTTATACTGACCAATGCAATAAATCTCGAACGAATTGACCTGACGTAACGTCTTGTGACGTAAATTCGTCAACGTCATGTATCTACCCTTGCGTGATGGCTTGCTGGATCCTGACTGATCTCTTACGCTTCCATTTTGACCGTTAGGATGTCGAAGAGTCATGATGATATTTCGGTGGCAATCAAACTACTCAGTGACGTCAGAGACGCTGACGTCGGCCTGAAGGTGTTAAAGTGTCTGAACTCGTTTGTTTTCTTGAAGCCGTGGCACCTTATTACCAAGTTAAATTCAAATGTACTGTGATTTTATTATTGCATAATCAGTAAAGATATCAGTCAGTGAAAATCTGTACTTGTAAACATGTTGTACATGTAGCACGTGCATAATATTGCATAATAGCCGTTGGTACGTTTGCATGACATCAAAACGCTTTAATATTTATTAAATTAGTGCAATGTGTGTATAATTATTTTATCACTCATTATGCTAAAATTTATCATTCTAAACTTAGTAACGAAAAAGTTACACGCAATATAAAAGTGCACAGTTTCTTTTTCGTGTCAGTATACGTATCGTGGTGTATATTCATGACTGTTTCAAGTTAAACTAATTTCTCCAAATTAAATGGGTAAGGCGGGATATTTTAGATTAACACTTTAAAAAAACATTTAATTTTTAATTTCCCTATCTAATCCTGTCTTGTGAAATCGCTTTAAAATTGCCTTTTCAAGACAATTCCAAAGAGATGTCACAAGATAGGATGAAATGGAAAAATATATAATAATTGAGACTTTTATAATCTGACTTACGTCAACATTTGTCGTACGAAGTTTTATGAAACGGGCCCCAGATCAGAGGGCTCCGGTAGATTATACAAATAAACTCGAAATAGTCTAAACCGGTAAAGACTTATTTTGAAACTCGAATTATCAAATTGAAGTTATTTGTAATGAGCTGTATTTGATTGTTTTAGTGGTCTGCTGGTGGCCTACTTGTCCTTGAAGGAGATGAAGAAGAAGGGAGGACCAAGGAAGTTCAACTGGTTTCTTTACTACTTCCACAGGTTCTGGAGGTAATTTCTTTCAAACTCTCCTATCACACCACCGCTCATAAGCACAAACATGTACATTAAATCCCTTTTAACACGACATGTGTGGGGAAAAGATAAATTTCTGGTTTAGATGGGTTAATGATTTAGAGGGGTTTTGGCCCATAGCTTGTTTCTAGTATGGAAAATAGCTGATCACTTACAGCAGGTTGAAAGTAAAGCAGAATGCGCCCTAAGGCGCATTCTGTTTTACTTTAAACCTGCTTTAAGCTACATGTACCATCTGCAAGAATGTACGTAAAATGACGTTTTTATGGTGTAACGGGTTAAAACAAAGAAGGGATGGAAATTTGACCAACGTTTTGTCCGGTTTAGAGAGAAATGCGGTATATAGAGGTTCCTGTTAGGAGGGGTACCACTGTATAGTATGTTTAATTTAGTAAATACTGTTGTCGTTTATGTTTCATGCCCTTTAGGATCAGAGAACCCCTTTGACAGCCTAACAAATTAATTTATTTGCGCCCAACGGATTCTTCCAAGCTTATATACTCGATTACTCCATTTTAATCTGAGGGATACCTGGTCTAAAATTGCATTTTCGTTTTGTTTTATATTGAAACTCCGATCAGCAAGAGTGTAGACCTTCATCAGACGCCGCATTATGCAGTGTCTGATCAGACTCTACACTGTTTACCTATGTTCCATATATGATGACCATGGACACAAATGGGTCAACCTACATTTGCAAACAGTGTATCAGTGAATAGCACACTTCCCGTGCAAGTGGTGTAGATGATACTAGTAACAGGGCTCCTACGAGAGCCCTTTGACCAGGATCTGTACTGTTGTCAATTTGCAATATACCGTAAGAACAACCCAAGATACTAACGATTGTGCAATATACCGTAAAAACAACCCAAGATACTAAATATTTTGCAATATACCGTAAAAACAACCAAAGATACTTCAGTTTTTGCAATATACCGTACAAACAACCCAAGACACTAAAGATATTGCAATATACCGTAAAAAAACTAAGATACTAAAGATATTGCAACATACCGTAAAACAACCCAAGATACTAAAGAATGAACTTTAATTAATTTGCAACTGGATTTTTTCATTTGTTTCCGGGGTGAATGAGTTTTTACACTTTTCCGTTTTCATTTTTTAGCACTGTTCAGTGCAGTGAAGCTATATGATATAACAAATATTGGTTACAGCGAAACTATTTCTAATATCCAAGTAACGTAGGCTCAATGGATCTGATATAATGAAGTTTGGATGGACAGTGGAGAAAACGTTATTCTTTAACGTTTATGCTAAATCTATTATTTCAAATGCAAACAGGTTGGAGCCAGATCAGACGCCGGGTAACCCGGCGTCTGATCAGGCTCTAAACTGTTTGCCATCAAGGTAAAAATCAAAATTCAGAGTTGTCAAAAAATGTCACTTTCTTCAGTTTATTGCATTGCGTTTTGTTTGCGTTTAAACGGGAAAGAATAACGTATTCTCCACTGTAATGAAAGAAGTCGTTATACAGTGGAGAATCTGTTATTCTTTCCCGTTTAAACGCAAACGCAAAGCACTAAAACGTAGAAAAGAACAACTTTTGGACAATTCTGATAATTCTTGTTTATCTTGGTGGCAAACAGTTTGGCTCCAAACTGTTTGCATTGCAAATACTAGTTTTAGCGTAAACGCGTTTATTGGGAAAGAATAACAGATTCTCCACTGTATTAAGTGAGCTTCACTGTAATCCTTACTCTATCCACCGTTGGACGTTTCAGACTGACGCCGCCCTACATGCTAGTACTGATGGTATATGTACCATTAATGGGGTACTGGGGAGATGGGCCGATCTGGAACCCTAATGGCATAGAGAAGAACGAGTGTAACGAAACTTGGTGGCATAACCTTCTGTACATCAACAACCTCATTGACCACAAGTCAAAGCCTCAGGTAAAACCTAATATACAGTAAACCCTCTTTATGTCAAACACTAAAGTAAATGAAGCCAATTGAGTGTAAAAAAACCAGTAAAACAGGAAGTTTCACACGTCTGCACTGCTTGAAATGTTGCACTATATTTCAGAAATCAAGCCTAAATGGTCATATAATTATGTGCTATGATAACAGTGCTCCCTCCCAACAACGACTCTCTCCTAAGAACAACCCTTGTCGCAGTTCCCTAAACAGCACAATTATGTCAACGCTTTTACTGCTGCATTTTCGTCTGCTTAAAATTGTCATCTGCTGGTTTTCGCAAATTTACATATCGGCCAATTTGATAGAAAAACACATAATGATAAGTGACAAACATCTTGAATCGAGGCGTCTGGTCTTGATTCAAGCTGTTTGCGTTGACGATTGAACTGTATGGATTTTGATCCATTTTAGCATTTTAAATTGGTTATCATAATGAGTATAGCATTTGTATGTAAACCCTGGTTAAATGTATATAGTCATATATAAATGGATTAACATGATTATGTTACTCACTATGCAGACATTTGTATCTTTTAGAAAAGATTTATTGGGGTACCTATAATTTTATGTGTGATTTTAGTAAATTAATGCTTCAACAATGTTTGTAAAACATATTGTCAAAATCGGAATGTAAAAACTGTAAAAGAAAAAACAGGGAAAAACATTTGAAATGTTCCCTTTATTGACGGATAATGTGCAGTTTTCATATTTCTTGAGCTACTTGATACTATTGTTTTATCCCCCATTTTATGCAAAGTATGTATAACCTTATAACTTAGGTAAATTACAATGCTTAAGAGGGTTATTATGAGATTGTATTATCGAAAACACGTGTGTCCGGATAAGTAGGGGTATACCCAAAAACAACCTATTAAGACAAAACAAGTTCGGGGACCCCCTATTTTTATTTCATATTTCTGCATAACAGGGTACATGTATATACTAGTTACATGCAAATTTTAAAAAAAAATCTGAATGTTAAGAACATTCGAAGAAACTGTCGCGATGGTCTTTAATGTAGACAACTCTAACTGCATAATATTATGTCTGTAGTACACTTGACCTACATTAAGTCACTCACAATTCACAATTTCAGCTTTAAATTTAGTTAAGTCCAGTCTGGAATAGTTAGGGTTGATTTGCCAAATATTAAGGGGTTATTTAACAGTGTTGAGTACAATACTGAAATCTATTGGACGAGTACACAGCAGCCATAATTCATATTGGACGAGGCGATAGCCGAGTCCAATATGGATTATGACTGCTGTGTACGAGTCCAATAGAATTCAGTATTGTACTCAACACTGTTAAAGACGATTTCTACAGTTAGTTTTTTTCCAAGAATTTTTTTTATTTTTTCACATTTTGTTGTTTAAAGTATGCTGAATTCAAATAAAACAAGACCTTATTTTTGAGTTATTACCATGAATTAAATATAGGGTGATTTTTTGCTTTTTACATAGGATACAGTACAACAAATTGTGCTATGGGCGCTATTTCGTAAAATTCTTCGAAAATTATCCAAGATTTTTTTTTAAAATTTCCTATTTAGTGCTTTATAGTATCCTGATCATGAAACTAAAAGGAAATGTGTGGGTTGCTGACTCCGTTTTCAAGTTATAACTCGTTTTATGACCTAGGGGTGGTGCTCTGCCCTGAAAAATAGTTATGATTTTATGACAATTATATTGATACATGCAGTATGGTAACCGATTTGCATGAAACTTACACCATATCTACCTCTGTACATGGAATGGAAAAAAATATCTCGAAAATTTATTTCCCGTATCTGGTTGCCATGGCAACGTGAAAATATGGTTTCCCCCTAAAATCAGTTTTTTTGGGTGACTAAACAATGACAAATTCATAGCATTTTCTAGGAAAAACTGTTTATATCTCGGATAAAATATAAACATTCAGTTTTAACACTAGAATGATACCTGGTTACCTTACCTCAACCACTCACAGCATTTGCTAAATGAGAGCATTATATTGCAAATATGAGTCGAATTTGAGATTTTTTAGGGTAAATTACAGCATTATGTATGTAAGTTTCTATATCATTATTGCAAGGTAACATTGTGATATAAAGATTCATTTTTGACATAAAAACAACATTTGATTACCTTAGCAACCATTTACAGAAATTGCTAAATGAGAGCATTATATAAAAATATGTGAGAAATTTGAGCTTTTTGAAGAAAAACTAAAGTAACGGAACCATTGTACTTTAGTTTCATTATCATGTTCGTAAGTTAACATTGTCAGATAAACATTCACTTGTAAACATGTAAATAACTTTTGCTTTATCTTAGCAACCAGTTAAAGTCATTGCTATTTGCTAACCGAGACCACAATATTGCACACAAAATTCACCCTTTTTTAAGTCAAAGTACAACAACGAATTGAGAAATATATCTTTCTATTCCCCGCTTTGTCTGTAAAACTGGTGTTCCCACTCCACATTTTGTACATGTAGCATGCATCTTTGCTGTTTTATAGCGGTAAACTGTCCAATCAGGTATCAGCTGAAAGGTAAATTAAATCAAGTTATAGCTAAGGTTAATATCAGTATATTTTACCGCTGAAATGTGCTTGATCTTTGTTAAATATGACTTAAATTGTACACAGGTCAAACGCTTCTTCAGCTGAGTACATACATATATGAAGTCTCTATCACAGGTATTCCAAAGTGACTGTGAAGGTTAAACTTAAAGTGATGGCCAGGCATACAAACAGACATACACACAGACAGACCAGAAAAAGTATGCCCCTACAATGTCATGTAGAGGCATAACATGATAACAACATATATATCATGCTAAAATAAGAAAACTTCTGAAAAGTCTTCACTGCAAATCCTTTGCAGCTATAATCAGACTGATGCTTATGAAAATGATGATGCATCTTCTCATGAAAATCACATAACATGATGATGATATGAATATCACATAACATGATGATGACGGATCCTCTAATCACATAAGTCAACACCCTTCTATATTCAATATATGCCTTGGCAGCTCAAATCAGATTTCTCCATCTGCTCCTTTATTGTGTAAAGTTATTGTGGTGTTGTCAACAAACAAACCAGGATATTGCAAAAATATGCTGTTGTGAATCCAACAGACAGACACACAACCCTAATATGCTTGTTGATTGCATGGTGATGTTATTCATCATTGTCTACTGAAGCTGATGCTGATGATAGGGTCGTGATTATATTGATGATGATATAATGATAGCGTGATGATTATATCAATGATGATGATGAAATGGTGATGATAGAGTAATGATTAAATCAATCATAATGATGAATATCTCTTTGTCATCAGCCATCCTGATCATAGTGTTAAAACATATCTATGTAGTATTTATGACTGAAAGAGGCTTAGTACAGGACAAATGCAATTTGTAAAACATGTCGTTACATTTAATAATTATGCTGCTTAGTACAGGTAAGAGATAACTCATACATATTGTAACTTAACTGCCTTATTTCTATTTTGCACTTAAAAGTCGCTTGTCTAAACCACTTACTCCATAGATATACAATTTTCCATTTTTAATTACTAGTACACAGAAGTAGATCTAAATAGAATCTGGATCTAGATCTAGTTCTAATTCATATGCATATAGGCACCAATAGATCTAGATCTTTGTAGATCTATTTTAAAAGTACAAAATATATTTTCAAGGGTATTATATAGCTTAAAGCAGGATGAAAGTAAAGCAGAATTAGCCTCCTGCTTTACTTTCAACCTGCTTAAATTGATCACATGTTCAAATATGAGGTAAAGGGTTAAGACGGTTCCCTTGAATCTTCAGTAAGTGGCTACTTGATACAAGATTTGCTCTATTATTACTCAGTGTTACAAACTCAACTCAACTCAACACTATTATTACTCAGTGTTACAGTTACACACCTCATAGAGAAATCATGATGTAACAAGGCATTATGATGTCATCTATGACGTCATAATAAAACAGCTGCACTGAGAGAACCTGAGACCCTGATGAGGAATGTACATGTACTTAAACTGGTCTAAACAAATCTAAAGCAGTGCTAAGATTGAAGTAGTACTGATATGTTTATAAAAAGTATCAAGATAATCATTATATGATTGTGATGTATCTGTGGCCACTGACCTCAACATTTGCATTGCATCACTAATTCAGGGGAGGGAGGGAGAGAGAGAGAGAGAGAGAGATAGACAGACATAACGATAGAGAGAGACAGAGACAGACAGAGGAAATAGTTCGTTGAAATTACCTGTTTTTAATAGTAGATCTGTTACTTTGCTGATGTAGAGCTGTATTTGTTTGAAGGTCAATAACTCATCTCCTTCTCCTTGTTGGTATTAGGCGAATCTGCATGATTTTTCAGTAAAATCTCTTGCCATATAGATGCCATGCCCCAATGTTGTTGATAGTAACAGTGAATATTCGACTGCAACAGAATAAAATTAAAATCTGAATTTAATTTATGATTTATCCACTTGTGAACAATCAACAAAGCAAGTCAAAATTGAAAAAAATGGGCAGGGGTTCTCCCCTAGCTATGCCATCAGTGTATACGCCGCTTGTAAAAGACCCTCCCAAGATGGTTATACATGTCAGACGGATTTTTAAAGGCGAGTAGGCTGGGACAGATTCCATTTATAGTGATGAATACATCTTAATATGGAATCACACCTACTCGCCGAATGAAGAAAATGGCGAACAGCAACACTTCACAAGTATTATCTTTAGTAGAAAGCCGTTTACAAAAGCCTGTAACTTTGAAATTGACCTTTCAATATTTGCAAACTTATATTAATTGTGCTTAATTTTGAGGTGATAAATCAGCATGACACATGAATGATATTTTCTTTCATTATGCACTATACAGACTAGTTGTAAAATCCATTGCGTGGTATTATGTACTCAAAGCCAATCTAAATAGGTTAACTCTCATTAAAATCTGTTTTAAAGTTTGGATACTCACGTATAAATCGAAGTGTCAGTGGCTGTTGTCATGTAGAGGCAGTTGGTGGGGCACACCGGCGAATCCGTTCGCGTTTCATCCCTGTACCGGTAAACTCTGCTTGATTTTAAGCATATCATACTTTCAGCTTATGATCTTTTAGCTATTAAAAGTACTCATATTCCCTCCGCAGTCGATATTTTTGAGGCAGTCGACAATTAGAACTCCCATGTAATATGTAATGTCAATCCAGGTCTAGGCCGATATTCATGGATAAAATAAACCATGTGAGACACACCATTCAATGTTCCTTTTTAATCTCCATTTTCACAATCAACCAAGGGGGGCAACCCTTGATACTTATCAACTACATCTATATCTTCTTACTATATCAATATACTACATACTCTAAATGGCTGAGACATACCATGGACATACGGACGTTTTGAACATATTTTTTGTCGAAATCAGTCATCCGAAATGAGTGTCATCCAGAATACCGGTCCAATGGTTTCCTTTGTAGAGAGTACTCTGCGCTAAAAAGCTGCGCATAACTAACTACCGAAATCGTCTTTAAATTACCTCTTTATTTCACACCATAAAATTATAAAATGACCAAAAAAAACACATGCATTTTTTCCTATTCCTTCTAGCCTAGCCTTTGACTTCGAAATTACTGTGTTCCTTCCCTACACCGGCTCTTGTCGTAGTTCCCTAAACAGGACAATACTATATATGTCTAATTCTTTTCATGGCTGTAATACCAACTGCTTAAATTTGTCGACTGCCGCTATTCGGAAAGTTACCTTTGATTTGAAGCATTTAAGTTTAATCCTTAGGCCTACTTTATATAACCTATATGAATTACCCCCACTTTCCGCTCCAAAGGCATTCGCCATTTTTCTATTTTGCAATGAAAAATAAACAATTGTGTAGATGTCTTAACTGTACATTATAACTACAATCTTACCGAGGCGACTACTTTTAAATTCAAACATTTACACGCATGACTTTGAGTGGACGTAACTCTCTTAGAAACAGCTCCAAAATGCTATACTCACACCAATAGATCTATTTCAAATCTATAATCGTCTACACGTATCATTTTGCATAATTTTCTGTTCTAGATCTAATTTTTAATTATTTATCCCATCAATATACTCTTTTTAAACATGTTAATAAAGGTGTAAGAAGTCTAACAAATGGTCCTTTTTTCAAATTATGATATAACGAACTTACCTCCCTTTAATAGTGAAGAAACAACTATTTTTATTCCTCAAAAGCATTTTTATATTTTTTCTTTTGTTTGTTATCATTATAAAACTTACTAATGTTTAGAATTTCATTCCGATAAGGCATAAATTATTTTATGCATTTTTAAAATGTATATTCGGATAAACAAAAATTATATTCATATTAAAGAAAAAAAATTATTACAACGTCAACACGTTATTTACTGTATTTGACGTTTGAACGTTAACGCGCCAAAACGTCTACAGCATATTGTTTATCGTTACGTCATTAAATTAAATAAATATTGCAAATGTAAGCCAAGTCTTATTTTTCCCTCCTTATAAAGACTCGCCCCGAGCAAAACACACAATATGTGATTCCAAGTGGGTGTCATTGCAGAGATGGAACACTGTAGCAGACAAAGGTGAAATGCCAAGGGAAGTTACTCTTAACAGAGTGTCGGAAGAGTTGTCCAGTCCAATATGAAAAAAATATAGATTTTTTGGATCCGAGTCCAATATGAGAAAAATATGGCTTTCTGGGATAGCTTTTTTAAATTCCGGTACAATATAGGGTTCTCTTGTACCGTTACGTGGTAGAAAGAGGGGCTTTCGATATTGGTTTAATCGTTGTAGGTGTGAAATAAATTGCAATATTGCAAACGGTGCAGACCTTGATAAGAGGGCTTTGGAGTTTCGGCGCCATAATATGGTCATTTTCTGTTTCATTAGGTCGAAGTTATTGTCATATTTTTAAAAATAAAACGGCCAGGTCAGGAGAAAAAAAATTGTATTGTTTATTTATTGTCATAATTTCTACATCGCGCAAGTCGAACATTCCCGTATTTGAATTTTCAAAATTAAAACTCAAATAGCCAACCATTTAACTTTTAAATAAGTATAAGTTTGACTTAACCCAAGTGCCCCCATGTAACGAGTATAAACATCATTTACAAACATTATATTAATTGTGTAAGTTGTACATGAACATCGATCCTGTGCAAATAGTGTAGACCTAGATAATAGGCTCTGATCAAGGTCTGCACTGTTTGCACTTTTGAAATATCTGGTGTAAATCAACAATAAATAGTCAATATATCGGGTTTTGACAATGTATGTGGCGTTTACAGTGTATGGGATGGAGCTGGTACCTGGCCAACGACATGCAGTTCTACGTCATCAGTCCCCTGATGCTGATACCCCTATATTAGTAAGTACTTACTAAGTGGGTTTAGTAGCGGATTCGTGGTCTAGCGATAACGCACTCCTGCATGTCTAGTACATGTACATACATGTATAGTGGAGAATATGTTATTCTTTCCTGTTGAAACGCAAACGTACGCAAACGCAAAGCGCTAAAACGTAGAAAAGAACAACTTTTGGACAATTCTGATATTTCATGTTTATCTTGGTGGCAAACAGTTTGGAGCCTGATCAGACGCCGGGTTACCCGGCGTCTGATCTGGCTCCAAACTGTTTCCACTGCAAATAATAGTTTTAGCGTAAACGCGTTTATTGGGAAAGAATAACACATTCTCCACTGTACCCCTATATCAGTAAGTGTATGATTAATGCTTGGTTTTGTAAACAGTGCAGAATACGTCATTTTCCCGTTTAAATGCAAACGTAAGGGAAACGCTTTGGAATAAATTATGCAATTTGTTGACAATATTTTATTTAATCTCAGTGGCAAACGGTTTGGAGCCTGGTCACACGGCGTTTACCCGGCGTCTGATCTAGGTCCAAAGTTCTTGCAATGGACATGATAGTTTTAGATTGAACATGTTTATTGGGAAAAAACGTCTTCCCTACTGTAAAACTATATGTACAGTGCTCCCTTTCTACAACGACACCCAATCGGAGACACAGATTGAGTGCGTTGTTCGGAGGGAGTCGTTGTAGGGAGGGAAAGTTAAGACTTGGTTTACATTTGCAAACAGCTTGAATCAAAATAAGACGCAGCATAACGCGGCGTCTGATCTGGATTCAAGCTGTTTGTCACTCATAATTATATTTATTCTATTAAGATGTCCACTTACTTAATATATAACTATAAAACAGCAGACGACAATTTTAAACAAACGATATTGCAGCAGTAAAAGCGTTAGACATTTTGTCTTGTTTAGGGAAAGGCGACAATGGTGGTTATAAGGAAGGAGTCGTTGATGAGAGGGCCATTGAAGGGAGGGAATGCTGTAAACTTACATAAACCCGGCGCCTTATCAGGCTTCGAACTGTTTTACAATGAATACTTTATATGGTTGTATATGTTGCATTGACGGCACACGTCTGTTTGGAGATCACAACGTCTTCTACACTTTTGTCCCAAATGAATCGTGTTTCCTTTCTATTACAGCTCGAAAATTGCAGGCGGTCTTGTGTGCTCTGCCCTGATATTGACCAACCTGATATGTACGGGGGTTATATCCAAACACTACAACTTCTACGCCGTGCAGAAGATAGATCCGTAAGTATACTAATTTCTGGTGATACGATAACCACCCCACCGCTGTTGTTTTAATGTAACAGACAGACAGACAGACAAACATACGAGAAACGTACAAAAATAGACATGACATAAGATATACATACAGAGAGAGAGAGAGAGACATACAGAGAGCGAGACAGAGAAACAGAGACAGAGGCAGAATGAAACAGACAACGAGACAAAATAGACAAAGACAGAGAGAGAGAGAGAGAGATAGCGACTCAGAGAGAAACTGTGTACTGGCAGAGAGAAACATAGATAGATAGACAGACAGACAAACAGAGACAAAGAGAAATGCAGAGAGACACACAGAAGGACATACATACAAGGACAAGCTTTGGCGTGGTTCGGAACAGGTCGGCAGTTGACGACAATGGCCTGTCTCTCTCTGTATTATACGATTTGGATTGACATTGATCCGATCTCATAAGGGGTCATTGACAGTAACTTACATTTTTGTTGACGAGTGTCATTCGTCTGTTTTAGACCCAAGAATCCGGGAGTGTCGCGGTCAGATCTAATCTACATCAAACCGTACACCCGTATAGGGCCATACGTGATAGGCATTCTACTGGGCTACATCTTGTACAAGACCAACTGTAAAGTGAAAATGAGCAAGGTACGTGTTGGTTTTTACAGTGTAGAATACATTATTCTCACATAACTACCCCTGTTTTCTATAGATAACAACGATGACGAATATCCTTATCTCCAACATGTGTGAGATCAATTTGATGACGTCACCATAACGTCACTAATTATAACGGCGTTTTTTACGTCACCGGGGTTCCAAAAAATGTATCTTGCTTTTGAAATGGTTTAAATCGTTGGTAATGTGAGAAAAAGAATCTGTCACTCGTCGATGTTTAAGACAAGTTGATCTCAAACTCGTCTAGAATAGAAAAATTATTAAGCTCGCCAAGGCTCGCTTAATAACATTTCAATTCTAGACTCGTTTGAGATCAGCTTGTCTTAAACATCAACTCATGACAGATCCTATATTTATCGTCCGTTCAAAGGCAAAACACGTACATGTAGTAGACAACCTGTTGACAGGAGATAACGTTATTTATGCCGAAAACAGCGTTTCTGCTAAAACTATTATTTCAATTGCAAACAGTTTGTATCCATATTAAATACCGGATTACCCAGCGTCTGATCAGGTTCCAAACATATTGCAATGGATGTATTAGTTTTAGCATAAGCGCGATTAACGCCTTCTCCAATGTCTCGACACAGGGTTCTGCTTTTCAGGAAATCAAAATGGTAGACAATACTTTCATTTGCTCTCTAGAAAGAGTTGTTATACTGTCTACAATCTACTTGACCTATACTTAAATAATGTCGAGCCAAGTATGCTGTACAGACAAGAAACTGTATATGTTATGTCTAAAAAAGAAACTGTTTGTTCAGACGAATTTCATTGCCCTTTTTTTCTGTTGCTTTGTTTAGTTGTTGAATATGCTGGGCTGGGCCGTGGCTACCGCTATAGGGCTCCTCGTGATCTACGGGCCCTACACCTCAGATGGGACTTACCAGATGAGTGAAAACGAGGCGGCCTTCTTTAACGCTGCTCACCGTATTGGTTGGGGTATAGCCGTTGCTTGGGTGATATTTGCGTGCGCAACTGGATATGGAGGTACGTGTATGGATGAAACGAGTAACATACGCAGTCTGATGGTTTTGTTTCTTGCAACCATAACGATGCAAAATGACAATCAATGCAGACCCTTATCAGAAGCTCCTATATGTGTGTTACATGTAACTTAATTGGTGCAATGTATGCAAATGCTGTTCTCTCGTTTATTAGTATAGACCGATTTTATTGACCTGGCAGGGCGGATTTCGTTTATTAGTATAGACCGATTATATTGACCTGGCAGGACGGATTCAACTTTGGTGGCGGCAGCGCGCTCTTTAATTTTTGGAATTTACCGTTGTCGGCTGCCGTTTTTCTCTCAACATTATATATTAGTGGACATTTTGACAGAATAAATATTATAAAGAATGACAAACAGCTTGAATCCAGATCAGACACCGCGTAACGCGGCGTCTGATCTGGATTCAAGCTGTTTGCAAATGTAAGCCAAATCTTTATAATCTAAATAACTCCCGATGGTACCAACAAAAGGCGACGGAAAGTGATGACTGCCAGGTCAAACCTTATGGGCAATGGATCTACATGTTCGTAAAGGTCCTTTCAATATCAATGTGTATTTTCCATTTACCACACGTTTATAGTTATGTGTGTTTGTGTAATTCCTGTCTATTTCGATTTCGACCGAATTACTTCCTTTGTATTGCTATTACATGAAACCAATATCAGTACGTCAACAGTAAGTCAGTCAGGTAGATTAAATATATCTGAGACAAATCAGTAACAAAACATGAAAGAAAAGACCTTTTACGCAACATGGCTTTTCACTGAAAACTGCACTTTAACGTAGGGTGAGTACAGGAAGAACCTGTTTATATTACTAATTTCACACTACGTATACCACGGCGAACTTGTACTTTGTTTATAGAGACGAATTCACGTGTAATGTTAGAACATTCCATATACCACACGTACGCTGTTAGTTCTGTGTGTTTGTGAAGGTCCTGTCTATCTAAAACTGTTTATTATTCCATATACCAGACGCTGTTCGTTCTGTGTGTTTGTGAAGGTCCTGTCTATTTCAAACGGTTTATTATTCCATATATCGCACGTTGTTTGTCCTGTGTGCTCGTGTAGGTCATGTATAATTCAATGTTTATTATTCCATATACCACACGTTGTTTGTCCTGCGTGTTCGTGTAGGTCATGTATAATTCAATGTTTATTATTGCATATACCACACGTTAATAGTTCTGGGGTGTGTTTGTAGGTCCTGTCGATTTCAATATTTATTATTCCGTATACTACTGTACACATTGTGTGGCCTGTGTGTTCCTGTAGGTCATGTAGATTTCAATAATTATTAATCCATAAACTACAGTTTGTGTGCTCTGTGTGTTTGTATAGGTCCTGTGAACACATTGCTGTCATGGAAAGGTATCATACCCCTCAGTCGTCTCACCTACTGTGCCTACCTTGTCCATCCTGTGGTAATGAAGACCTATTATAACAGCGTCAGATCACTACAGCACTGGTATGATCTGGAATTCGTAAGTATCAAGAGGTTACTTCATTAACGAATCATCTAGAAGGGGAAGACGTTATCATTTCAGGTGAATACGAAACAAAACGCAAAACAATGAAATGTAAGAAATGACAGCTGTGTTTAAAATGATGCTAATACATGTAGTTTAATATCAGAGTGCGGCAAAACGACTGGAGTCTTATCAGATGTCGGGTTGTCCGTCTTCTTACATGTACAGTGGAGAATGTGTTATTCTTTCCAAATAAAGTCGTTTACGCTAAAACTATTTTTTGCAGTGCAAACAGTTTGGAGCCAGATCAGACGCCGGGTAACCCGGCGTCTGATCAGGCTCCAAACTGTTTGCCACCAAGATAAACATGAAATATCAGAATTGTCCAAAAGTTGTTCTTTTCTACGTTTTAGCGCTTTGCATTTGCGTACGTTTACGTTTAAACGGGAAAGAATAACAGATTATCCACTGTATATCTTACATGTATCTGGCTCCAACTGTTTGCGATAGACATATATACATGTATCAGCATAAACGCGTTTATGGGAAAGAATAACGTCTTCTCCAACTTACTACATACATTGGCGTAAATTACTATCAAATCTGTTTTATCAGCCTTAACGTATCAACAAAGTCACCATTAAGATCATGATCGGACGCCGCGAAACGCGGTGTGTTTTCAAGATCTAAACTGTTTGCAAATTGTCTTTAGTCATATATATATTGTTGAATTTGGCACTGAAGGCGAGTATTCGGTTGACTAGGACCCGTTTCATTAAACGTCGTACGCCAAATGTTGTCGTAAGTCAGATTAGAAAAGTCTTTATTATTATTTATTCCTCCATCTAATCCTGTCTGTGATATTTCTTTGAATCGTCTTGCACAGACGATTTCAAAGTGATGTCACAAGACATGATTATATAGAAAATAAATCAGAACTAAATTATTTTAAAGTTTTGACTTATGAACGTTTTTGTCGTACGAAGTTTTATGAAACGGGCACAGGTTACAATTATTACGTATTTGTTTTGACAGGTATATCAATTCCTAGCAAACCTGATGTGGTCCATGGGAACAGCATTCGTGGTATCCTTGGCCTTTGAGGCTCCGATGATGGGGCTGGAGAAAGTACTCTTAGCCAAATACAAAGCCAAATAGTGATTGACAAGCCTTTATGACATCAGGACATCTACGCTTTTAACCCTTATCCTGGGGTGATATCGTCCGCTTCGACATTGTCGTCTGCAAAATTTGTTAAATTTAGATTGATACATTTTTAAGTAAAGAAACCTAAAGATGAGTGCCAAACAGTTTGGATCCAGATCAGACGCCGCGTTACGCGGCGTCTGATCTGGATCCAAAATGTTTGCAAAAATCAATAAAGTCGCGATCAGCAGGCAAAGAGTTAAGGCAAAACACCCCTAATGAGTGTGGACACTAATGTCAATTATGATCGATGTTCTGCGGAGAGCGACCAGTAACTCTCGTCAAATGACGGTCCGGATCGAACCATGTTCGTTAGGGACGTGCTGCTTTAAACTGTGATGTGAACACTAAACTTGCAATACAGTAAACACCCTGTCACGATTACGCTCAATACAATCGGGGCTTATTGCATTACAGTGGAGAAAACGTTATTCTTTCCCGTTTAAACGCAAACGAAGCGCAAACGCAATACTATACATGTAACACCTATCAATTGACAACTTTTTGAAAATTCTAAATTTTAATCTGAGTGAGTGACAAACAGTTTGGAGCCTGACCAGACGCCGGGTTACCCGGCGTCTGATCTGACTTCAAACTGATTGTTTTTGAAAAAATAGTTTTAGCGTAACTCATTCTCCACTGTATGAAAGACAGGTGACAGCTTACAAAATTTCCATTCAAAATATATATACAAACCAGTTTCAGTGCTTTCAGTTTCAATTTCAAACTGTTTGATCCTGATTTCACGCCTACTCAAGGAAAATCTGGTCTGGAACCACATTATTTGCATTACTACTTAATGTCCTTTTGTGATGGAAGCAGATGGATATAATACATTGGAAACGGCGTTACTTTTTTTCCGTTTAAACGCAAACGAAACGCAAACGCAGTACGCTTAAATGAATTAAAATACATTTTTGATGGCTCTTAATTTTTCTCTTAATACATGTATGAGCGGCCAACAGTTTGGAGCCCTATCGGACGCGGGGTTAGCCGGCGTCTGATCTGGCTCCAAACTGTTTGCAATTGAAATTATTGTTTTAGGGTAATCGCTTATATATGGAAAAGAACAGTTAACGTATACTCTACTGTAATTCATTCAAATGTGGCTTCCGAGTTGTGTAGGTTTCAATAGCCAAGTCAGTGTGGAAGAAGTTCTTCTTTCAAGTTTAAACTAAACGAAACGAAACGCATCGCAATAGAATATAGAAAACGACTACTTTTTGAAAATGTTTACGATTAATTTTATCTGAATGGCAAACAATTTGGAGCTCGATCAGACGCCGGGTTACTCGGTGTCTGATCTAGATCCAAATTGTTTGCAAAAGGCCTAAGGGATTTACAGTGGAGAAAACTTTATTGTTTCCCAATAAACGCGTTTACGCTAAAACTATTATTTGCAATGCAAACTGTTTGGAGCCAGATCAGACGCCGGGTAACCCGGCGTCTGATCAGGTTCCAAATTGTTTGCCTTCAAGATAAACAGGAATTATCAGAATTGTCTAAAAGTTGCACTTTTCTACGTTTTAGTGCCTTGCGTTTGCGTACGTTTACGTTTAAACAGGAAAGAATAACGTTTTCTCCACTGTAGCATAAACGCGTTTTAGGACAGAATCACGTCTACTCCAAAATAATTCAACAAAATAACGATTGACAAGTGATTGGAATACGTTTTTATCTGTGTTACCTTTGCTAAATGTTATATGTTAAGTTTGATTACAATAAAATATAGATATTGAAAAGAACTGAGCCCTGTTTGTTGTTTCATTTTATATCCATTTATTTCTGCACTCAACATCATGAACAAATATATATCGTTTGCTTTACTTGAAGGGAATACCTCAACAGTATGAACAAATATATACCGTTTGTTTTATTTGAAGGGAATATCTCAACAGTATTAACAAATATATACCGTTTGTTTTATTTGAAGGGAATATCTCAACAGTATTAACAAATATATACCGTTTGTTTTATTTAAAGGGAATATATCAACAGTATGAACAAACATATACTGTTTGTTTTACTTGAAGGGAATATCTCAACAGTATTAACAAATATATACCGTTTGTTTTATTTGAAGGGAATATCTCAACAGTATGAACAAATATATACCGTTTGTTTTATTTGAAGGGAATATCTCAACAGTATGAACAAATATATACTGTTTGTTTTACTTGGAGGGAATATCTCAACAGTTTTAACAAATATATACCGTTTGTTTTATTTGAAGGGAATACCTCAACAGTATTAACAAATATATACCGTTTGTTTTATTTGAAGGGAATATCTCAACAGTATTATCAAATATATACCGTTTGTTTTATTTGAAGGGAATATCTCAACAGTATTAACAAATATATACCGTTTGTTTTATTTGAAGGGAATATCTCAACAGCATGAACAAACATATACCGTTTGTTTTACTTGAAGGGAATATCTCAACAGTATGAACAAATATATACCGTTTGTTTTATTTGAAGGGAATATCTCACCAGTATGAACAAATATATACCGTTTGTTTTATTTGAAGGGAATATCTCAACAGTATGAACAAATATATACCGTTTGTTTTACTTGAAGGGAATATCTCAACAGTATTAACAAATATATACCGTTTGTTTTATTTGAAGGGAATATCTCAACAGTATGAACAAACATATACGTATAGTTGAGAAAACGTTATTCTTTTCCAATAAACCCCTTTACGCTAAAACAACAATTTCCATTACAATCAGATTTTAACTAGATCAGACGCCGGGCGGAATCTAATAAGGCTTCAGGCTGTGTGTCTGAAATGAATAGTCAGATTTATCAGAACAATATAAATGTCGCCGTCGTATGTCCCGTCCTTCTCAACCACTCTGAAAATGAATCCAATACCGTAACATCAATTACGCAATTTCCGGTAGATCATGTCGAATGCAAAAAAGGGTTCCCTAATCAGAATGAACGTGAATCGATAGTTCTTTTCTGGCTCCAATATTATACAGTTTTTAGCTGAGTCTGAGATCTTTTCGCAATTATTTGATTGGTCAGATTTGAGTTTTTGCGAGCAAAAGCTCTAATCTTATCAATCAAATGCTTGAAATTGATTTGTGACTCAACTCAAACGCTTTATAACGTTGGACTCAGGTTTACTTTAAACTTCCTGTAGGTTGATATATGTCTTTAGCATCGCCATTAAGTCTTGGATTTGACTGTGATATAGTAGAAAAGACGCTTTCCTTTTCCAAGCAACTGATGGTTCATACCGAACCATGCTGCTACATTGTTCTATGCTGCTACATGGTTCCGATACGTGCCGTCAGAGGGTGAGCATGTGCGATTTCTTCACGTACAGTTTATAATACAGCGCTCCCTCTCTACAACGAAACCCAATGGGAAACACAGATTGTGTGTGTTGTTCGGAGGGAGTCGTTATAAGGACGGATACCTACAGTGGAGAATCTGTTATTCTTTCCCGTTTAAACGCAAACTTACGCAAACGCAAAACACTAAAACGTAGAAAAGAACAACTTTTGGACAATTCTGATATTTCATGTTTATCTTGGTGGCAAACAGTTTGGAGCCTGATCAGACGCCGGGTTACCCGGCGTCTGATCTGGCTCCAAACTGTTTGTAAAAGAAAAAATAGTTTTCGCGTAAACGCGTTTATCGGGAAAGAATAACAGATTCTCCACTGTAAGACTTGGCTTAAATTTGCAAACAACTTGAATCCAGATCAGACGCCGCGTTACTCAGCGTCTGATCTTGATTCAAGCAATTTGTCACTCGTCATTATTTTTATTCTATTAAATATCCAGGTACATGTGTATGTAACTTTGAGAAAAAAACAGCAGGCGACAATTGTAAGTAGACAATATTGCACCCGTAAAAGCATTAGATATAATTGTGCTGTATGGGAACTGTTGCAAGGGTCGTTCTAAAAGGACCTACCAACTTCCGCTACAGAGGAGATATTATTATTTCGACAAGCGACATTCCTACCGTGCGGCGGTTCTGGGGATCAATTGTCAAAGGGATTGTTATCGTTCATTTGACAGAGAGTATCCCCTCTGCCAAGAACTAACAAGAAGGCAGGTCGATGGTTCTTATCCAATACGTAGCTTCACAGCTACGATTAGCCAAAATCACATCCCTGATATCATCCCTCATCCTCACACCATCATTCATCGGCGCTATATGACCTGTACATTGAAGCAGTGCCTTAAACCCTACCCAATCCATCCATCCATCCATCCATTCATCCATATCATTGCAAACCGTTTGGACCCAGATCAAACGCTGGGTAACCCGAGGTCTGAAAAGACGCCAAACTGTTTGGCTCTAAGATACAGATACATCGTTAGAAGTTTCGAAAATTTACAATTTTCAACATTTTGTTGCATTACTTTTTCCGTTTAACTCTTTCCTCCCTGAAACCTTAAATGGGCAATTTTTAGTATAGTCCATTTCTGACTTTTAAGGGTTGTTTTGGAGCCCTCTGATCTGGGCATTCACTGTTTGCATAGGACAAGTGCACTTTTCAAATGTATACTGTTTGAAAATAACGCCTATATGCGGGACTAGGGTTCAAATGGTTAAAAAAGGGAAGAAAAGGCTTCCTCTCCACTGTATGACAATTTTTTACACTTCAAAAACCAAATTTTACCATTAGATGCTTTAATCTTGACATCTCCAAATACCGCTTGAGTGTTTTAATGCTTTTCGAGATACTCTCGTAGCGAAGCCCAGCCGAAAAATCCATATTGAACAGTATGAGACCCCCCGTGTGGGTTTTGCACCAAGGGCGCCTGCGTGACAGTCAGTTACAGTTTATTTCTTTCAGAACATGGCTAAGCATGTTTTATAAGGTATTAAATAAACATACATGTATAATAAAATATTAATAATATTTCAGTCTAATACTATAACCTCTGCGCTAAAGAATAAACTCCCTGACTCAGGATTTCGATACGGGAAACGTCATTCGTCATTGCTATGCTATTAATAGTATACACAGAGAAGTGCGTGCACGGGACGTACAGTGGAGAAAACGTTATTCTTTCCCAAATAATGCGTTTACGCTAAAACTTTTATTTCCATTGCAAATAGTTCGGAGCCAGATCAGACGCCGGGTTACCCGACATCTGATAAGGCTCCAAGCTGTTTGCTACTAAGATAAATATAAATTGTATGCATTGTCAAAAAGGTGTATTTTTCTATGTTTTAGTGCTTTGCGTTTGCGTTTGGTTTGCGTTTAAACGGGAAAGAATAACGTTTTCTCCACTGTAACACATCCCCTCTTAACAAAGTCATACATTTTGATGATAAACACAGTCACTTTGGAATTTAAGCCAATTCGGCATATTGGAAGCCATTTCGACATTCTATAGCTCACCCCGGGCAAGACTCCATATTACGAGATACTCTCGTAACGAGGCAGAGCAGAACAATCCTTACTGGGTATTATTATAATTCCCGGGCGGATATCGAACCCGGGACACGTGCGTGACAGTCCCATACCTTAACCTCTAACCCCTAACTCGAGATGTATCATTAGCCGCGGCTAGGCTATTTATAATACACACAGAGGTGATTATGTGGGATGTAACAATATTGTGGTAATATACTATGTCTATTGTTTCAAAGTTCAACGGTAGCTTTAACCTTTTGCATGATTCGTAATACATGTATGTTCGTCTGCAACAAATAATGTCTACTGCTGTTCTAAAATATATTTTATATAAAAATCATTTTAAATCAGGATCAGAGTATCAAACAATTGCATCCTGGTGAGACCTCGCGCTACGTGTCAGGATCAAAACTGGCATGCTAAGATAAATTGAAAAAAGTAAAAAACAGTACTGTGTCCAATGATGATCATTTCTATTGCATGTTTGAGTTTAAGTATCAAATGGATAAAGTTTTACCGAGTTAATTTTAACCGTCTTTGAAAAATACACCAGTAAAGCAAGGTGTTTAAATCTGTTACGGGGGGTAGAAACTATACACTAACATTTGTTGACAAAAAAGAACTACTTGTATACCTTCTGGACATGTTTCTAAGATTTTATTTTGATATTGCTATGGCCTCTATGATCATCATAAAACATTTGAGCAAGTGTCTTCATAACATGTAAAGTACTATCTCAAGAAAAGATGAGATTTAGAGAAATTGTGGTTTTGTTAAAGCAGGGTACAAAACTTTTTTATATGATACTCTGAAAGTGTGTGGAACTCGGGTTATAAAATAAAACGGAAGCAATGAACTGTATGAAAATGTTTTCAAACACTTGGTGTGACATTACTTGTCAATTTACAAGCATCACTGACATAAAAGTAACATTTACTTTTGTAACGGGCTTTAGTGGTTGTTAATGGTTAATTTATAATTAATTATTGATTGCTGCTGACCGTACCAAGGCGGGCTCCTATGTTCGCTTTGCTTTATGTTTGTCTTGCGTATTGTTTTCTGTTTGGTGTGTGGGATTGCGTGTGTGTGTATATATGTGTGTGTGTATGTGTGTGTGTGTGTGTTTGTTATGGTATGGCTGTGTGTGTGTTCTGCTTTAGAGATGGGTGTATTGTTTGTGTTGCGTTTCCTGCTTGAGTCTTCTTTCGTATTTATTTTTAGCTAAACAAAGTCAAATTCAGAACTCAAACATAATTACATAATTTCTGTATAAACAATAGTGTCATGTTAGCATACACATGAAATTGTCACTATAAGCTCAGAATGAAAAGTTTTTTTTCCCAAGATCGAAGTTATGTGACCTCTAATCATTAGCTACAGACCAAGTTAAGCCTATATGTTTAAGAAGTTTAATAGAATGATTTATAAATCATTTTCCATATATTTTGTTATCATAGAATGGAACAACAAACTGTATAAACACATGTGTGACGGGATATAAGGGTACCCCAATTTTTAATTTTAGGTCTCTTCATAATGGTGGAATTTTAGGATGTCCTTTTCAATAGTTTTAAATCAGTTCCGGTCGTTTTCGGTTATTACGAAACTCACAAGGAAAGTAACCAGTGCCGACTTCCTTTTAGACTGAAAATAACAACTTGAAGAAACATCTTATACTTTTTGTTATTTTATTATTCCAGTAATCCCGGGTAACAATTTTGGGGCTCGTCCGGGATAAAAGAGACGTTAGAATGACGTCGATGGAAGGCGATGGAGAAGATGGTGGCGGTGATGAGGACGATGATGACGAAAGCAACGATTATTTGCCTCTGCTATTTATGTAACCGCTACGACTCAGATATGACAAGGGAATATTGAATAAGGACATGCGAAGGATTTTTGTCAGGAAGATCTTTGCTGTTGATGAAAATTATTCCTATCGTTTGAAATGGAAAACTGATCTTTGTGAAACTGAGAAGCAAGTTTTAAAAACTCAAATTGCGTTCAACAGTAAAGAGAAGATGTCGATTAGAAAACCATCGGACATACAATTTGGTCAGATCATGTGGTTAACTGTTTAATTTGACCGTGAAGAATAAAATGTCCACATTTAAGACGTGAGACATGTAACAGAAACTTAAACTTCAATTTAGAAATTGACTTTCGAAATGTTCAAGAAGATATGTGACACCTGTGAATACAAAGTTTAGATTTCAAGGGACAGAAGCTGATTTTGGCCGATGAAGAGACACTTCATGAAAAAAAACGAAAATTTGGCAGAGATAAGACAACGACGTTTAAAAATATTCATCGATGAACATTGGATTGGCAAGGGGGCGCGGGAACGACGGAACTCTCCCACATCCAAGCTGCCAAGCTTGTCCTCAATGGAATCGAACTTTGACTCAACGGAGTCAGTGAAACAGGCGAAGCCAGATTCCAAACGATAAATTACGTCACATATTAGAGCCAAGTTTGATACCTGCATGGCGATATTGATTTGGACACTCTGAAAACTTGGAATAGTGTCACATTGACAGTGACTGAGACTTTTAGGTAACTGGTATATTGTAAAACTAAGATATGAGGCAAAATTACTAAATATACACCCAGTGCAAAAAGAAACGCATTTTTTGTGAATTACTCTTGTGATTAAAGTCAATAGTTCTGTCTGTGGTTATCAATGTTGAAAAAGGGGAGGTTTAATATTGAATTGGTAACACCACAGCTTGCACAAATCGGTGCGTTGTTTTGAACAGGCTTTTGTTAACTCTTTTACTGCCAAATTAATCGTGATAATTTGCCCCCTCCACCTTACATTGTCGTCTGCTTCAATGATGTTGTTTGCAAGACCGTTTTAAAGTAAGACTCATTGTAGCATGACCTAAAATATATCAATACGAGTGTCAAACAGTTTGGAGTCTGATCAGACGCCGCGTTACGATGTAAGTGATATTGAACTTAAGAGCGAGTGTTATGATGATATCATTATAAAATATTATACCAGATTTATAAAGCGCTCTTTTTGGAGTTGTGCGTTCAAATGTTCTTCACATAAAATCACATAGATGTACTTACAAAGTAAGTAAAAACAAATAACTACATTTACAATAAACAATAAATTCACCATACTTGTAATTCATTCAATATAATACAGTGGAAAATGTGTTATTCTTTCCCAATAAACGCGTTTACGGTAAAACTATTATTTGCAGTGCAAACAGTTTGGAGCCAGATCAGACGCCGGGTAACCCGGCGTCTGATCAGGCTCCAAACTGTTTGCCACCAAGATAAACAAGAATTATCAGAATTGTCCAAAAGTTGTTCTTTTCTACGTTTTAGTGCTTTGCGTTTGCGTACGTTTGCGTTTAAACGGGAAAGAATAACAGATTCTCCACTGTAATTAAGGTTATAATAATTGTTATTATAAGTTTATAAAATAAATTAAAAACTTAAATGCCATTGTAGTTTCAAACAAATTCACACATCATAACCCCACCCACCCCATCCAGACCTACATGTACATGAGCTACTGCACTGTATCTCGCTCCTCCGGTATCTGGCATACAGAGCTATTATATCGATACTTGTGCATGACGTAGTGCATGACGGTGGTAACGAGAGGCATTTGTAACGCTTCGATTTTATCATTATACCATCTACATCTATCTATGTACAATGCATGTATCGATCTATACTTAGCAAAAATAGAAACTTTACATTCTTCAAAGCCGGTTTAAGCGATGTTTTAATGACGTTTTATGAAATATACGCACATGTCATAATGGAGAAATTGATATAGACCATACAGAGCCACACTATCGTTCAGTTGTACCACGCACGACGTAGCACGCTTTCCACTTCCGGTATTTAGCACTGACGTCGAGTTGACCTATTCAGCGTTGATTTCCAGGTTATTTAATGCAACAGACACACGCAGGCTTTAGCCAAACACCGAAACAACAAAATTGTAAACTTCTGCGTTTGAAAAAAGAGATGCCACAGCTTTGTGAAAACACATAAATCAGACCATTTGGCATGCTTACGGCGTACGCGTCAGTAACTGATGTTACGCGTCATTTTGGACGCATATTGTAGACAATTCATATGCTGACTACTCGTTACAGAGTTATGGGATAAGTCCAGGATCGCCCGAGATCGTTGACGTCACGTAGAGACGACCGCACTCTTACGTTAACGTACCGACGCAACCGTTTCATTCCAACAACGATTACTGCTCGGTGGTTTGGGATCACTGCTGAGACAATAAGGAATCGTCTGAAGCAACGTCACGGTCCTATCCGTACCCGTAGACCGTATACTTGGCAGATCTTAACTGCACGCACAAGGCCCAGAAAAACGTCAACGTCCTGACATGCGCTTTGGTGTCACCTGATCTAAAACCCATAGAGCTTGTATGGGTTAAACTTTGCGACGGATGCGGAATTATTACCAGATTGACACGACCAACGACCTCAGACATGCTCGATTACGAAATTTGCATGTCATCTCATATGACGTCATTAGACGGTACATCAGAGACGGTGTGTTGCTTGCATTAGACGTGACGTTGGGCATGCACGCTACTGAAGTGATTTTATGCAAAAAGTCACTTAAAATAAAACCGGAAAATGAATTTAAACACATCTTGCGCACACGTTCACATCTCTGAGAATTTTTAAATCGACCCTTATGCATTTTGACGTCAAATTACGACGTGACGTTTGGACTGTTATCATCACCATTGTCGAGAGCATGCAGACATTGATCCAAAGTTTTCAATTACAATAAGTTATCTGCAAAATTGTGTTTGTAGACAAAATTATAGGCATCAGAATCACATGTAAAGTTTCTATTTTTGCTGAGTATATGTTCATGTATCTGTATGTATGTCTGTCTGTCCGTCCGTCCGTGCTAATGAGAGGGTATTAATGTAGCCTTATAATTGAAAATCATTAACCTGGCCGTCTCTTGTGATATAAACCTGACCATTTCTTATGACATTAATCTGGCCAGTTGTTGGGACACAGGGTTAGCCTCCAGATCATTCTATTCCAAAGTTACAGCAGAAAGAAATTGTCTTGTCTGGCTAGTCACGAAACAGAAAACATAAAGAAAAAGCCACACAAATACTGTCTCATCCAGCCATTCATCCATCTGTATGAGTATATGTAAATATGTGTAATAGGTAGATACAGATATGTGCGTGTACACAAGAACCAACAATAAGTGTTGACACTGTCCTGCGCCCACTTCATTATAACCATGTTTCTAACGAGCCATTACAATAAACAAAGTGTATTTGCAAGAATGCGGACAGGCGGGTGTGTGCATGAATGCATGCATGCGCATGTATGTATTGGGGTATGGACATGCCCTGGTGCATAAATGCGTATGCAGGCATAGGCGGACATGCACGTGCATAGAGTATGCATGTATGTGTCTTATTGTTGGTGTTTGTGTGCACATGCGTATCGATGACAATGCAATGATGTATAAGTATATTGTATATTGTATAAAAAAGAATTACCTTGAGTAATTCTTCTCAGAGTGAGTCATGTAGACTATAAGGTTTCAATGTTTAATTTAGAGTCGCATGGTAAGAAAATATATACAGAGCAACAGATAAGGGTAGCTTTTCAAAACTTTATTTCTGAATTAAACCCTATGGAGTCACTACTCATTGGGATCGTCTCTTCGAGACGATTCTAATGAGTAGTAACACCATAGGATTTGGTACTAAAATGAGTGAGAAAATGTTAGACTTGTTGAAATAACTACCTCTTATCTGGAGCCCTGATATATTTATTTATATCTATAGAGCCCAACTATAATCAAATCACACCTTTGTACAGGTACCAAGTAAACATAGATATGCTGAAAAATGTCATACCTGATTGACCCTCAGATCAATAACAACAGGTGTTGGGGTTGAACTGAGTCCAACTGTTATGAGATCACATTTGAATCAGAGAAAATACTACTATATTTTTTGCCCATGATTCGTTTTGAGAGAAAGACACAGTGAGAGATGGAAAGAGAGAGAGAGAGATAGAGAGAGAGAGAGAGAGAGAAAGTGAAGGATAAATAGGGGGAGAGAGAGAGAGGAGGGAGAGAAAGAGAGAGAGAGAGGGAGAAATGTCTTTAAATTCTGTGATGATACTTGTACATATATACGATATCCAGTTGAACAATCATGAATACCTGTTAGCCGCCTGAAATAACCAACTAACACGTGCATTGAATTGAAGCTTACGGTAAATGACCAAGGGCGAGATAGCTCTAGTATGAAATAATGCATGCGTGAACCATTTTGACGGTAAAACTGAATACCATACTGACCTTTAACGGTGTTTTATCCAATTTCCAATAGAAAAGAACACAATAATTCCATTTAATATGAAAAACATTCTCGTAACACCAGGTGAATTAACCCATTCAACTAAATGACGTAGATAAAGTGGACATGGCTAAATCCCGGCTAAATTGCGGGATATACCCTGGACCACCCTAGTACCCACTAGAAATAGCAATTTTAAAACAAATGAATTCTGTTATCTTCCGTTCGAAGTTAGCTAACGGTTAAGAAACTATAACTGATGTTTCTATTATAAAATATGTACCTGACCTAATGTTTTGAATGTGTGTTAGGATAGTTCTCATGTATTTGTAGAAATGTACAAACTGAGAAAATAAAGAGTATTTGAATTGAATTGTATATTTGTTTGTGTTTCGGCGTATACATGTATGTCGCTCTACCTGCTCATCAATCACTCAATGCATAAAATAATCAATTCATCCATCCAGTCAGGCAATCATCTACCCAGACATTCAATCATGTTCATTAGTGAGCAGGTTAATTAAAAACAAAAGATAACTGTGGCTTTAGTAGTTCTATATTCAGAACCTACATGGCGTGACTGGATGCAGTTCATGTGACGCGTGGACCGCCTGAATCTATGCAGTCTAGTGATAATAATTATGTCCCTATGTTGATCTCTCTTTATCTGTCTAAATGATAGATATCTTCTGATATCGTTGTCACATAGGCACAGAAACACCTCGCTAATACGAACATCAATAAGTACCTATTGATTACATTCGGTAAAGATTGTCAGCTTAAAGAAAGATGGAAGTAAAGCAGAAAGTCCCAGAGGGACTTTCTGCTTTACTTTCATCTTGCTTTAAGTATAATTTACAAGATTTAAAATCAATGCTTATATTTTAGTGGTCGCAATATCGAGACGTTGTTTACACCTTTAGTTACTACAGTAAATTCTGTGTTTGGCGACAAATAAGTGAAAAATGGTAAATTCCACTGAAACAGTTTTTTAACGCAGGAAATAACTTAACCAAACATAAAGCACAGACATGACCGTTCTTTGTTATTTTTGTAATGCCAAAATCACGTCAAAATCTCGTGATAGACCACGTGTGTGTTATCAAGTTTCCGCTGAACGAAGGTCTGACAGTATAGTCATTCACTTCTTTCATTTTCACACCTCTCTCAGTTGGTTGTTCACTAGAGGACGGTAGTGACGGGTAATTGCAGAGAAAAAACACGTTATTCTTTCCAAAAAAACGCGTTTACAACGAAAACAATTACTTCCAGTTCAAACAGTTTGGAGCCAGATCAGACGCCGGATAAACCGGCGTCTGATCAGGCTCCAAACTGTTTGCCACTCTGATTAAAATATTTAACAAGAATAGTCAACAAGTTGTAATTTTCTACGTTTTATCGCAATGCGTTTGCGTTTCGTTTCCGTTTGAACGGGAAAGAATAATGTCTTCTCAACTTAAGGAACTGTTGATATGCAAGCCACTGGAACCATCTCAACAATATTTAGATGAAGATGAACGGCACGCGGGTGCTGTTACTCTTTGGGCTTCTCGTGGCTTCTGCTACCGGTGAAGTCTTCTGGGAGGATGAGATTGACGCTGACCGATATGACGAGATTATACAACTAGATGGAGACACTCTGAGCAAGGAAGACAGGGCAGGAATTTCGGATCTTTTATTGGGCGACGGCAGATTGCAGCAGGTCGAACAGGTTCTGCGGACGGACTTGCTCGGTGAATCGCTAGGTGCCGGGGAAATAAGTATGTGCCCAAACCACACGGCACTTATACTTCAGGCACTCGCCAGTGGGGAAACATGGGCAGTTCAGAGTAAGTAATAAATACTTTATACATGTAATGACCACAAAAAGAACGTTAATTGATGGTAAGAAAGACACGTAATAATTGATTACAGCAAGGTGTACGTAAAACAGATAGCTCTCTGATTATATGTAATTTTCACCTTGCTTTAAGCAACCACCCTCCATAAAGAAATCAAATCACATCTCAAATCTCTATAACAACACCCAGTGAGATACTAATAGTGTGTGTGTTGTTGGAGGGAGTCGTTATGTGGAGATACATTAATGCTCTAAGAGTCGTTTGCAAACAGTTTGAACCCAGAGCAGACGTAACGCGGCGTCTGATCTGAGTTCAAACTGTGTGTTACTTGTCTTGGTGTTTCGTTTTATTTCTCAAATTGTCCAATATGTAACTTTGAGATAAAAAGCTAAAGACAAATTTAAGCAGGCAATATTGCAGCAGTGAACGGGTTAGACATAATTGTCTTGTTTAGGGAACAACGACAAGCGTTGTTGTCAGGAGGAAATCGTTGGTCGGAGGGTCGGTGTAGGGAGGGACCAATATAGTAAGGTTATTTTAGGCACTGTACCCTTTTTGCTGGACTTTTAATAAGGGTTATTCCAATTGTGAAAATGCCTTTCAGGGCTGTTTTTATTTTAGAAAATATTACAGACAATAAAAGTAGAGCAAACAGTGCAGAACCTGTTTAAAAACATCTAAATAGTTTAATATCCAAAGACAGTTGTCAAATATTCTTGTATGCCACAAAGAGTAACGCAGAACTTGTACATATACGTACATGGCGTTACGCTATTTCAATTGAAAACAAGGTTGGAGTAAAATACAAGGTTGACGCTATAAGGTAACTGTTACAGAGTTTTGTATTAAATTTTCTGTGCAGATACATGTACACGCGGAAACGCTCGATATCATAAAAAGGTATATAATAAAAATACTGACTTGTCGGGGTGAGCAGTTATGCCTAAATTAATATCCACTGTTACAGTTGAATCTGCATTAGTTTTACATACACAGAACGAATCCCCCGACAGCAACGCATCATCAATGTATACAAAGCTCGTGTGTGCGTCTGTCCTTTATCCTTTCACTCTCAATGACATCATAAAGTGCATTTGCAAACAGTTTTGATTCTGATCAGACGCCGCGTAGGGATCAAAATTATTTGCCACTTCTCTTGAAATTAGGTCAGTTATACTGCCTTAACCCTTTACCTGATAGCATTGTTTTAGTATTGAAGATATGTGACTACTTAAAGCAGGTTGAAAGTAAAGCAGAATGCGCCCTAAGGCGCATTCTGCTTTACTTTCAGCCTGCTTTAAGCTATTAACTGCTAGAATAAGGAAAGTATTAAATATGACACATATTCATTACGGTATAATTTGGAACTATTTTCTTCAGCGGATGAATAAAATGAATGTGCTAAAAGTCGCTTCTATAAGGGAAAGGGTTAAATCGATTTTAGAAACGATATTGGAGATATCAATATTGCAGCAGATGACAATATGTCAGTGAAGGGGTAAAAGTCGCACGATAAATTTGACCATAAAAGGGGTAATTTTGCGAACATAGGTTTCATGACTTTCGTAAATGTCTTAGGGGCACTGGACAGTCCGTTTGGTAGACAAGTAAACTGATACCTTTGTTTCTTTCATTTAACCCTTTACCTGATAGCCTATTTCTAGAATTGAAAATAGGTTACTACTTAAAGCAGGTTGAAAGTAAAGCAGAATGCGCTTAAAGCGCATTCTGCTTTACTTTCAGCCTGCTTTAAGCTATTACCTGCTAGAATAAGGAAAGTATTAAACATGACACATATTCATTACGGTATATATTGGAACTATTTTCTTCAGCGGATGAATATAATGCATGTGCTAAAAGTCGCCTCTATAAGGGAAAGGGTTAAAACATAAATATTTCCTATATTCTGTGTTAATTGAAATAGTGTCTACTGAAATATGCTTTAAATTTATTGTTTTGCAAAATAGCAATCCTTTCTTACTAAATGCAATGCAGACTTGAGTGTTTCCTTTTTGAATGTTTCTTGATAATATGATCATTTAACTAACTTAAATTCAAGATTAATCTGTACAATGTTCGAACCTTCTTTTTTAGGTCTTATAAAGGTGTTAGAAAAGACATGATGTTATTGAGGAGCCACGTCTTGTATGATCCCTTTGTTTTCCAATTCGTTTGAACAATATGTAAGAGAGTAAATGTATCGCCCGTCCGAACACGTGGATTTCATGTCACAGAATGACCATATACGCCACCGCGCCATAGAAAATAATTTGTCTAAGTTGTTCGGGCGTGTTTCATAATCGAATAAAACTTAAACTTTAAAACAGGAAACAAGAAATTGGCGAAATTGTAATAAACGCAAACGAAACGCAAACTCAATGCAATGTCATTTTTTTCTGATAAATTTCTAACAATTCATATATATAAGTCTGAGTGGCAAACAGTTTGGAGCCTGATCAGACGCCGGGTAACCCGGCGTCTGATGTGGCTCCAAACTATTTGCAATGGAACTAATTGTTTCAGCATAAACGCGTTTTAACGTCTTCTCAAGTGTATCATTTTATGCTCTCCTTGTCTGGAGGTAATAATAAAAGTAATTACATGTATTATTATTTTTCATCGGACAAATGTAAGGTTTTTATTTATCAATGGCACATATAGGTATACATAAACCACAAAACCTGGATACACACTAACAGCATGTTTTGTTCTTGAACCTGGACAATGTGTGATAAGTAGATTGTATTGACATAAAAGTTCAATAAGATTATTTATAACTCAAAGTATCATTTTATTTACACGTAGATCTACATGTATGCGATTCATTTTCGGATCATACGATAAACACGTTTCTTTTTTTTCTTCGTTCTTTTTTAATATATGTTAATGTATCAGGTCATACATGTATCTTATCAAAGGCTATAACATGCGTGATCAGACACTATGCATGTAGGGAATTCAGTAAAACCTCTCTAGTACGACCTCTAAGATAGTTACAGTGGAGAATCTGTTATTCTTTCCCGTTTAAACGCAAACGTACGCAAACGCAAAGCACTAAAACGTAGAAAATAACAACTTTTGGACAATTCTGATATTTCGTGTTTATCTTGGTGGCAAACAGTTTGGAGCCTGATCAGACGCCGGGTTACCCGGCGTCTGATCTGGCTCCAAACTGTTTGCATTGCATTTAATAGTTTTAGCGTAAACGCGTTTATTGGGAAAGAATAACAGATTCTCCACTGTAAGTCATGGACGTTTTACGCATGTGGTACATGTAGCTTAAAGCAAGATAAAAAAAAAAGCATACAGCTCGTATCGCAGCTTTCTGCTGTAAACTGTCTTCAATATCGTCATTGAGATTAATTTTCAGTGCAACTGTTATTTCCGGTGCAAACAGTTTGGAGCCTGATCAGACGCCGGGCAACGTGGCGTCTTCACAGGCTCCGAACTGTTTGCCATTCATATTAAAAAATAAATAGTCAGAATTGTCAAGAAGCTTTATTTTTTCTACATTTTTCTTCAATAAGTTGTTTCGTTTGCGTTTTTAAAAACGGGAAATAATGACGTCTTCTCCAGTGTACACATGTACAGTGGAGAATCTGTTATTCTTTCCCGTTTAAACGCAAACGAAACGCAAACGCATCGCACTAAAATGTAGAAAAGTACAACTTTTGGATAATTCTGATACATGTAGTTCATGTTTATCTTGGTGGCAAACAGTTTGGAGCCTGATCAGATGCCGGGTTACCCGGCGTCTGATCTGGTTGCAAACTGTTTGCAATGCAAATAATAGTTTTAGCGTAAACGCGTTTATTGGGAAAGAATAACGTTTTCTCCACTGTACATGTCTTCAGTGGACGTCCTATTGTTTTAACACACGTTGATTAGGAAACAATAGCATGGCCTTCTCTGTTATGAGTTTAGGCTTTAGATCAATTATGAAAATTTCAAATAAATTTGCGCTTTTCCAACTGATGACCTCCCTATTTATATGTATATTGACAATTTGTATAATTATTAATGCTGTCTTTATACAGATATATTTAAATAAAGTTATAAAGTTTCAACTAAATATTATTATTTCAAAGAATGTTTATGAAATTGAACTGATTTGATGGATGGGTGGATGGATGAGTTGGGTTTATACGGCACTGCGACACAAACAGGGCATAGGTCGTATAGCGCCGATACATAATGAGGGGTGATGAGATGAGATGGTGGTGATTTAAGGAAGATGATTTAGGCCAATCTCATTCATTGCAAAACAGCAAATGGGATAAAAATCTGCCTTCCGTTTTGTTCTTGGGAGAGGGAATAAGCTCAGTCCTACAAATAGAAAAGAGTCCCTATGACAATTAAGCATCAGAACTGCGGCAAAGTAGGAAGATCTCTGGGTGAACTGATTTTAACTGTTTACGATATTTGGGATATGTAAAGTGTAACATGTGATAGTAGTGTCATTATGATAGCAACTTATCACCACTAATTGCCTTTCGCACCTTTACACGTTATCATGATACAGTGGAGAAACCGTGATTATTCCCCCGTTTAAACGCAAACGCATTGTAATAAAATGGAAATTTTGACAACTGTTTGACAATTCTAAACGTTCATTTAAATCTGAATGGCAAACAGTTTGGAGGCTGATCAGACGCCGGGTTACCCGGCGTCTGATCTGGCTCCAAACTGTTTGCAATGGAAATAATAGATTTAGCGTAAACGCGTTTAATGAGAAAGAATAACGTTTGTCTCCATTGTACAGTGGAGAAACAGTGAGTCTAGCCCCGTTTAAACAAAACTAAACGCGTTAAAATAAAATGTAGAAACTGACACCTTCTCGGAAATGTTGGCGGTATATTATAATCTGAATGGCAAAGAGTTTAGAGCCAGGTCAGACGTCGGGGTAACCCGACGTCTGACCTGGCTTCAAACTCTTTGCAATGTGAATAATTGCCATCACAGCAGGTGTATTGGTAATTAAAAAATATTCTCCACTGTGTATTAACATAGCCATTTTGATTATGTACATTTTTTTTTCAAGTGAAAGTTGCTAATCAGTACTTTTTGATCTGATCAAAGAGGTTAAATGTTTTTATAATTGTCCCCCATGCATTTTTGCGCTTATATCATCTGTCAAATTTAAATAACTCATTTTAATACAGATTATGCATTTTTGCAACGATAACATGTAGCAGCTATTATTTAGTCATATTTTGTGTATATACAATGGTACTTTTTTGTGCAATATGTTTGCGGTACGTATTGTGATAAAATGTCTCATAGTCTCTTATAATTCTATTTAAAATGGATGTATGCATTGCTTTGTGTTTTTTAAATGTATAATTGGACATGTATGTATACAAATGAGACTTAAATAAAGAATTTATCTAACCATGTGCAATAAAATGATATGTGCATGTTAAGTGCAATGGTATATCTTGTTATATCACATGTGCAAATAAGATTACAATGTAAATTATGAATGAAATATAAAATGCATTTACCCTATCTAAGTACATGTATGTATTTGGTATAATTTTAGTTTACATGTATTGACAAGCTGTTTACTTTATTGAGCTTGGTTACATGTACATGTACCTCTAGTATTATATAACATGTATATGGACCAGATACGAAACGTTTAAATCCCGAACGATACGCAATTTGTTCTGTTTCTGTTCTGTTTGAATGACATTTTTTTATTTAGATTGTCTTTACTGCATTTAAAATACGAGTGCAAAACTTAATATTATTCAGATTCAGCCTGGCCAGATGCCCAGTATTTTAAATAATTGCTTAACACCTCGTACAATGGAGAATACGTTATTCTATTACAGAGGAGAATGTGTTATTCTTTCCCGTTTAAAAGCAAAAGAAACGCAAACGCAATGCAATGAAATATGGAACATAACAACTTTGTGACAATTCTGGTGATTTATGTTTACATGTATATAACATTTTGGAGCCAGATACACGTAGCTTTAAGCTGTCACATGTCTTTTAATCAAGCAATTAAACTTTTAGTGGTCGTTATAGAGAGGTTTTACTGTAATCACAAATTCGCCCACAGAGTGCAGTAGGTTCAACAACTACGTCATCTGCTTCAACCCTTTCCTCCATAGAAGCGCCTTTTTAGCGAATATGATTTATTCCTCCGCTGAAGAAAATAATTCCAATTTTATCAGTCATGAATATATATTATAGGGAATATGTTCTATATACTAGCACATGATAGCTTAAAGCAGGCTGAAAGTTAAGCAGAATACGCCTTAAGGCGCATTCTGCTTTACTCTCAGCCTGCTTTAAGTGGTCAACTACATGTATCTCCAATACTAGAAACAATGCTATCAGGTAAAGGGTTAAATAAATATCGTCTGATTACATTTATCAAATGTTAGATTTTAGATAAATTGATTAATATAAATGCAATATTGTATTGAGAGACAAATAATTTAGATCTTGATCAGACGCCGCGTTACGTGGCGTCTGATCAGGACCCAAACTACATGCAAATAATCATTGCACTTGGGGCAGTAAAGTTGAGGTATTAACCCATTTAAGTCCAGTGTTTTCTAAAGTGAACAGTGGCAAACAGTGCAGACTCTGATAAGACGCCGCGATACGCAGTTTCTCATCAGGGTCTGCACTAATGTCTATACAGTGGATAATCTGTTATTCTTTCCCGTTTAAACGCAAACGTACGCAAACGCAAAGCGCTAAAACGTAGAAAAAATCAACTTTTGGACAATTCTGATTATTCAAGTTGCACTGCAAATAATAGTTTTAGCGTAAACGCGTTTATTGGGAAAGAATAACGTTTTCTCCACTGTACAATAAAGGCTATCAGTAAGAAAACAAGGCGGGTTCATTGCAATATCCATGTATAAATGGGGTTAAATTTCATTCAGATATAATAGTCACACATGTTATACCATTATCTTATAATATCTTATCTTCTCCAATTAACTTTCACACTTAAACGTTATCGTTTAATACAGTCATACCTGTATTACGCAACGCCAATTCACAGTGGAGAAAACGTTATTCTTTCCCAATAAACGCGTTTACGCTAAAACTATTATTTGCAGTGCAAACTGTTTGGAGCCAGATCAGACGCCGGGTAACCCGGCGTCTGATCAGGCTCCAATCGTTTGCCACCAAGATAAACATCAATTACATGTATCAGAATTGTCAAAAAGTTGTACTTTTCTACGTTTTAGTGTTTTGCGTTTGCGTACGTTTGCGTTTAAACGGGAAAGAATAACAGATTCTCCACTGTATCATGTAACAGTGAAATATTCAGGGCTACCATAAGTTATTAACAAACTACCAAATTATTCAAGCTCGAGTTTAGGAAACTTATCTTTAACCCTTCGCTATTATGCTCTACAGTTACGTACATTATTAACTTTATTATGCAAATACATGTAGTTTAGATCCAGATCAATAACCGCGTAATGCGGCGTTCGATCTAGATCTTAACTGTTTGACACTCATTTCATAGTTTCCAAAGTAAAACAAATTAAAAGTAAGAAAAAAACCGTATGTACAAAGAAATTACTAAATTGCAATAAAAATCTCTGACACTGTTTTATTGCAAATCCTGTTTTTATTGCAATTCCGACAGTTCAACCAGTTTTGCAATAACCAGAATTGCAATAAAAATTTGACTCCAAAGTGTTTGCCACTCAGTTAACGAAGAAAAATACGTTTTCCACACTGTATCAATGAAGACTACACATTGAACCCTAGTGACGAGTATGCTCGTCATTTACAAACAGTGTTCATTCGAAGAGTATACTTGTCATACATTGTATGAGAACAGTGTAAAATATAAATTCTATGAAAAGAGTAATAGCTCTACCACTTTACTGCCTTACCACGTACAATTGTTATTTGCAAACAATAAGGACCCTATTCAAACACCGAGTTACCCCAACGTCTGCTCAGGATATAGACTGTTTGACACCCTTTACGATACTACCTCAGCCAATTTACTTAATATTTATATTTTAGACATAAAAGAAGCTTGTTTAACCTTTTCACTGCCAATTTTTTCCTGAAATGTTTACCCCTTCGCCGTTTCTTTGTCGTCTGCTTTAATTTGTTTTCTGCAGTATCGTTTCAAAGTTATTTAAGGCAGTATGACCGCCAACATTTCCATACGAGTGTCAAACAGTTTGAATCCTGACCAGACGCCGCGTTACGCGGCGTCTGATCAGGATGCAAACTGATTGCAATCTGACTGACTGAAATGGTTAAACAGAACAAAACAGAACATGATTTTATTCAGATTTGTACAAAGTACATCATCTTAGTCACATAGTAAATTCACAAACATATAACATCACGTGACAATAGTGAGGAGATGACGTCATGGTAGTGTAGTGAAGGGGTGAAAATCTGATGATGGTTATACAGAATGCTACTGCTGTATATCGTGTCATCGAGTTTCGGTTAAGGTTGAGAACCCTTAAGAAGATCTTGCTATTGTTGATCAATATCGGTACTCTACGAAGAGCGATCGGCCATTTTCGTCACCTGTCGGCCCGTTCCGAACCATAGTTCGGAGCTGGTCGACATTTGACGAATATTGCCGATCGCTGTGAGTAGATTACCTATTTTTGTCTCATCCCATAAGGGATTCTCAAGCTTAAACGGCTTCACTCGCTGTGATAAACAATTCTCTTTCCGTGTTACAGTGGTCGACGCCATCGGACGACAGCCCAGCGGTCTGTTACTTAACTTTAACTTCCGGTGGCTGGGTTCCTGGGAAGAATGTCTAGCCGTTGAACCAGTCGCCTACGATGACCCCATCAACAAGACTGATCCCTACACACCCTTCAAACCAAAGTATTGCCAAACAAGATTCGATTTTACTCAAGTAGGTTCTTAGACATACTACATGTAATCGATCGTTAAACTGTACATATTTTCCCAACCATAAGTATACTGGAGGAGACATAATTCTTTCCGGTTTAAACTCACACGAAATGCAATGTTTTTGACAATTCCGAATATTCATTTTAATTTGAATGTTAGACAGCTTGGAGCCTGGTCGGACGTCTCTGACCTGACTCCAGACTGTTTGCGATGGATATAACAGATTTAACAACAATTCAGAGTCAATAGTTATTCATCTGGCACAATGAAGAAGCGAACAACGATACCATTTACATCATGTCTAGGACATCTGTATGCCAGAGCAATCGTGCTTACAGATTTGGCTATGTGCAATTGCTTTGGACTGTATGTGCAGACAGCATGTGGCTAGGCCAGATTTACCACGTTTATACATCCCGTTAGTTAAGGAGTTTCATTAATAAAAATACGCTTGTTGAGCAAATGGAACAGCCGATAAAATGTCGTGCGTGCAGTGCATTATCACGGAATATAGAACGTTTCTAGGAAGTATTTGTTTAATAATTAAGAAATAACAAATTCGTAGGTGTTCATTACCGTGCATTAGATCACAGTTAGGAGTTGAGATGTGGAGTCATTAGATCACGAGGCCTTTAGGCCGAGTGATCTAATTACCCACATCTTAACGACTAACTGTGATCTAATGCACAGTAATGGACACCTACGAATTTCTTATTTTAATTCTAACGCGACTTTTATTATAAAAAATACTATTAATGTATTACGCGTATGGAGCAAATGGAACAGCGTATGGAAACGCCGCGCGTGTATTTTATTATCGCGGCGTTATATACGTTTCTCGGTATTCTTTGTCTCTATTACGTAGGTTTCGAGACGTGTCAGAATTAAGACTTAACAAGTTTAAATTCTAACGCGACTTTAATTGTAAAAATACTCTTTATGTATTACGCGTATGGGGCAAATGGAACAGCGGATGGAAACTCCGCGCGTGCAGTTCATTATCGCGACGTAATATACGTTTCTCGGTATTATTTGTCTATATGCCGTAGGTTTCGAGTCGTGTTAGAATATATAATAAAACACAAGGCCTTCTCCACTTTATTATACGCTTGTCAGTGATGTATTACGTTACAAATACAAAATATTGCAATGTTAACAAGCGTTTCACTCTTTTGTTAGATGGAATATTATTATCGTTGATTCTTTGAACGCTGAATATAGTATGACTGAAAGTAATATACATTTCAACACATATACATGTAAGACCACTCGCTTGAACACATCAATAAAAAAAATGATCAGCGTTCAAAGTTTCAACAGTAGTTTATTGGAAGCCCCCTTCAGGGGGCTTCCTCAGTGTTTAGGTTGAATATGTAGCCATTTTCTTGGAAGGAACTTCTGCTTATTGCAAAACGGTGAAAATAATTGGCGCAATATTGTACAACCAGTCAAAAATACATTGTCTGCGCATGCCTGAAACTAAGTTGCATACATTTTGCGCAGCAACCAATTTTTACGAAAATCAAATATTGTGGTTAGGAATAAAACCCGTACCGGAACTTATCACTTCGATAAGGAATAAAACTTATACCTTCACTGCATAAGATGTTAAATGTTTGTGCGGCGGCCGTAAAAGTCGCTTACAACTACTTAACTAACGCTAATTGGTTCAACCGTTATATGAATGACAGAAGGCAGCTTCAAGCAAGGTAAAGTAAAATTGAAACCTTTTAGTGGAGTTCTCTGTTTACTCACCTTGTCTTATAAGCAGCATTGTGTTAAACAACGAACTGTCTAAAACACCAGTTATACTGGTGTCTACTATTCTCGCGGGGCTAAGCCTTAGAATATATATAAAGCACATAAACTGTTATTCTGAATTCTTCTTTGTGGCTTAAAAGTCAGTAGAAACTCTGAATAAAGTATAACATCAATAAAAATAGTAATAATAAAATCTTATCTAGGTCATTTCAACTTTTTATACACCACCCTGCATAATCTAAATCAGTCAAATGCTTCCCCATATGCTCGGGCCTTCTGATTGGTTGTCAAGGTTTTTTGCTATGGAGGGGGTAAACTCTTTCAGTTCAGATAAGTATTTTTAAAGTCACTTAAAATCTATAATATTGAAAATTTCTGCATCTGTGGCATCATTTTTGTTTGTTTATTGAGATTTGAACTATGCACAAGTATTATATTAATGACAATGTGCAGCAGGTTTTACATGTGAAATTTCGAAAATAGAGAATTCAAATCCAGTTGATGAATTATGGGTCCATGCAACATTTTCCAACAGAAATTTATCGGAGAAAAAAGTTGATATATTTCTGGATGTCAGGAATGCCCATTTTCATCTTTGTTAGGCACGAGATTATGAGAAACCCTGAGAATACGAGAATTGACGTTTACGCAATTTACTGGTCGCTATATATAGAGAGGTTCATTTTACATAAAATATCTTCTCAAATATATCAAGTATTCCTTTCACATATATTACTCTTTCCCCCCAATCCTACATAGTTTTGTTTCCAACCATATATACATGTCACTTCATTAAAACTGATCGGCTTCCCTGGCTTCTTTTTTAAAGAAGCCAACTTGTATATATATACATTGATATGAATGAATATAAATACATACTGTACATATTTGATTGAAACATTCTTGAATTATACATGTAATATATACTTACTATATGTATATGAAATTGATTTGATTGCGAGTGTATTTACATACATGTATGTGATTGTAATATTCTTGTTTAAAAAAAACACAAAAAAACGTTACATACCCAAAACAACCCTATCAACGCATTAGGCCAGTACAATCGATTTTGCAAACATTTCTATATATACAGCTCTCCCTCTCTACAACGACACCCATTGGGAGACAAAAAATGTGAGGGAAATAAGTTTATATTTGCAAACAGTTTAAATCCAAATCAGGCAGCGCGTAACGCGGCGTCTGATCTGGATTAAAGCTGTTTGTCACTCGCCATTAACTTTTTTCTGTCACAATGTCCATTAAATAACTTTGAGAATGAACAGCAGACGACATTTTTAGCAGACGACATTGCAGCTAAAAAAGGTTGGATATAATTGTCCTTTTGGGAGAACAGCGGAAAATGTCGTTGTAAGGAGGGAGTCGTTATTTGGAGGGCCGTTGTATGGAGAGAGTACTGTACTTTCAGTAACTTTCGTTCAACTCAAGCTTTAATAAGATAGTTCGCAGTATAAATGCAGTGCACACTAGGGCATTAAAAAGGTTGAGTCAAACAATTTCGGATCCGAGCAGACACCGCGTCACGCGACGTCTGATCAGAATTGAAACTGTTTGGGAAGTCGTCTTTAGGAGCAATTGTCACATAAAATGTTAAATATGTTCTTTTACAGTCTGGAATTAAACAAAGAGCGACCATTGGAATGTGCTTTCCAAGCGGTTGTACCAACGCCGAATACAAAAAGTTCGCAGACACATGTAAGTAATAAAATACAGTCACGCGTCTCTATTACGACCACTAAAAGAAGGCAAACGAGCTGTATAAAAAACAGGAGACAGCTTTAAAGCAAGGAAAATTTCTGTTTTACTATCATTTTGCTTCAAGCAGTGGCCTGTCACAAACACAATCACCCTAATAATCAAAGACATTTAGTGTTTGTAAAAGAGCGGTTTTATTTTAATGCAGAAAACCCCTGAATGAGCCTCTGCAGTGCGTTCTACAGTGCTTTCTTTGTATTTTCCAAGAAAACTTTGTTACATTTAGAAGACCTTTACTGTTTCCACAATGATCATGTATGTATGTTTGTATTGTATGACTGCATGCTATTTAACGAGGTACAGTGGCAAAGCGCTTAAACGTAGAAAAGAACAACTTTTGGACAATTCTGATATTTCATGTTTACCTTGGTGGCAAACAGTTTGGAGCCTGATCAGACGCCGGGTTACCCGGCATCTGATCTGGCTCCAAACTGTTTGCACTGCAAATAATAGTTTTAGCGTAAACGCGTTTATTGGGAAAGAATAACACATTCTCCACTGTACCTGATTGTGTACAAGTTGAATAAAGTATGTTCTGTTCTGTCTGTTCATAACGCTTGATTTGCATGAAGCAAACATTTGTCTAACACGGCCGACTATGCATCTGTATATCTTCCTCATTCTGAAAACCCGTCAAAACAGGATATACATATATTACTCAAAGTTTGCTAAGGGTCAAGTGTTTAACCTCCATAGGAACCAATGCATCGACCAATCACTTTCTCACCGCATAATTTCCAACATATTTATTCGATTTCTTTCAAATTTGGAGAGATTATTGCTAAGGGTTTACTTGACGGATTCAGATAATTTGACATTTGTCTAATTCCTGTAGGCGAAACCCGAGGAAAGTATCAAAATGTGACATTTGGGAGAATTCCCCATAATTTTCAAATCCATTGATTTCTACATTGTAATGTTCTTAGAGATGTTAAAAGGGGTACAACTGATCATTGAGAGGTAACACACTGTTTTTAGTTTTTACTAATGAATCAAATTTATAATAACATTAAAATGAAGAATTCAATGGATTTGAGAAAATTGAGGAATTCTCAGAAATTTCACATTTTGATAAATTCCTCGGATGTAGACAAGTGTTAACATCAGAATTTATAAAGTGAACCCTTGGTAATAATGTCTCTAAATTTGGAAAAAATTGAACACAAATGTTTTATTGTGATAAATTGATAGGGTCAATGAATTGGAACCTATGAAGGAGTATACCCTTGACCCTAAGCAATTTTGAGTAGTGTATTTTTCGCTAAATCCAAAGGGTCCAGGTTCCCGAGTCACTACAGTAATACGGTATCATCCCTTAGAAATGACAACAAACACATGTATACTATATACAATGTAACATGCATACATGTATGCAGTAGAGAAAACGTTATTCTTTCCCAATAAACTTTTATTTGCAGTGCAAACAGTTTGGAGCCAGATCAGACGCCGGTTAACCCGGCGTCTGATCAGGCGCCAAACTGTTTGCCACTCAGATTAAAATAAATGGTCAGGATTGTCAACAAGTTGTCTTTTTCTACGTTTTAGTGTAATGCGTTTGCGTACGTTTGCGTTTAAACGGGAAAGAATAACGTTTTATCCACTGTATGCATGCAGGCACACCCGTGCCTCTATACGCTACATGTATTCTATCCTAATAAACGCGTTTGTGCTAAACGGGGAAAGAACAATGTCTTCACTACATTGCATATTCACGTGACAGTAGTAGAGCGATTTCGGGTATTTGCGGCCGTCTAAGCGAATATTTATATCGTAAACGAGATTTTTGTCTGATTCGTGAGAGGGTCTGACTTATAATAAACACAAATAATTGTTTCCCGTTTCGTGACCTTTTAGTCAGATGCATGCGTCATTGGGCTGAGAACCATGTCATATTATAAACTGAATATAAAAGGGTCTGTGCGGCCGCTTCGTCTGACTGCGGCCGTCATGTCGGGTGCTTGCGGCCACATGTCACTAACGATTTATCGAGGGATGTACCTTCAAAGTATGCTCAATGAGAGTTCGCACATCGTCAGTGTATGTTGATATTTAACACATTCCTTCACCAATTTGAGCATGCGGCAACTTAATTTCTTCATACCCAAATCTGATTGAGTATGGAGCTTATATAATTTGCTCATGATAATGCAGAATGGTAGAGGTTTGAAACAGAAATTGAAAACGTCGTTGTGTCTAGCTCTGTTGTCAAGGTTACAAAGCAGTCTCAGTTTAAGCAGCGTGTACAGACCTAGACAGACATAGAAGCTACGAATTCTATCGTTTTCAGGAGTATCTGAATATATACTTACAAGAGCGAGTGGTATATGAGCTAGACTGTAGCGTTTGACAGTGAGAATTATTTTATTTGTTGCATGCTCAAATTGAGAAAGTTTCGTAACTTTGGGGCCTAGATCACAAGCTGCCGTCAAGTGTAGACTACTATTGACTATCTGGCGTGTCGTTTTTGATCATGGCCAGTTAAGCAAAATTGATGATGATAGGCCAAATTGCAATAAGAACAAAAGTTATTGTCCGGGAACTGAGACATGGGGACAGACAGACAGACGGACGGACAGCACACAAACAATATGTCTCCCCGCTAAGTGGGAGAGACACAATCAGTCGCTAATTGGCAACCCGTTCGTTATAATCTGACCATCCGACGGCTAGAGTACCTTCTCAGACGCAATATGTTTTATTTGCAGGAAACCTTAAAAAAGACTTTCCAATCTTCATGTGTTTAATTGGCAACACTCTCTTTACATATATCTTTTATAAGAAACCAGACACACTTAACACAGTAAACAATGTCCTGTCACCTCTAGTTCATCTGGAGTTGATTTTTATTTCTTCTATAATACATTTAACACAAGCTTCATCTGGAAAATGCATTTTTTTATGAGTCTAGAAACAAGAAACACAATACTGTCCAACTCGCAGTCACTTTGTTGGTACAATTCTTCTAGAATTAATCTGGCACAGTATGTGTTTTGAGCTAAATCTAATACAATGTCTAGTAAATCGGCGAGTCCTTGGTGATCAAAGAACCACTCCTGACTGATCAAATTCTTTACTTTCTCTTCGACTAGTTTATAGAGGAAACCTCTGCCTTGGCCTATTTCGCGCTTCATCAAAGCTCTGCTGAAGTCCATCGTCTAGATACCTGAAACAATTACCACTGTATAGTAAAGTTGAATATATCGATCTTTAGATCTATAATAAGCCTGCATTTATGGGACAGCTGTATGGATCCAAAGATGGATATATTGTGCATGCTATGCTGACGATAATAGTGATTAGATTGATTATGTTGCTATATGAACCCTAAATGCTGGTCAGGTAACTCCATAATTGGACTAGCTAGATCTAAGTACTGATCTTGATGTAAACTGTGTGCAATATTTAAACGCTCTATATATTAAAGGCAGTATAAACACTTATTAATTTACGATTACATATGAGGACTGTTGAGACCGTGTTTGCTTGAAATGGGTTACCCACCTTAAGTTGCCCGGGGGTCGCGATTACCCGACTTTGTTCTATAGAAATATATTTCTTTCTTGTCAAAAGCTCTGACGGCCGCAAGAACCCTACATTTTTTTTGTCGGGTGTGTGCGGCCGCCTCTGTTTTAGCATTGGCAGCCATTACTGGCGAACAGTATCATTTTGGGTTATAGAAATGAATCAATTTTAACTGTTTGTGTCCGTAGAAACCAGCTAAAATAAGTAACAAATGTCACATGATCTTAACAGTACCGAGCTAAAAATAGAACAATCTATAAATACCTTGACGTGGTATTATATCGTCACTGTTTCTTCTTCAATACTTGTGTTGACGTTACGTTGCCGAGTGATTTGAAGGTCGCGCTTCGAAATAAGTATGTATGACGTCATCACGTTTCGATAAAAGCAGCTGAAATAGGAAATATGTGCACCGACCGCAAAATGCCGACGGCCGCAAAAACCCGAAGTCACTCTACATAATAAATTATATTTATTGATATCATTAGATGCCTGGAGTTGGGTTTTAACGACAAAACAGGTCATATGGCACCGACGAGTAATTAGGGATGATGAGATGTTTGGGATATCGTTTAGTTATTTATCGGAGCCCCAGAGGCTCTGATAAGTAACTAAAGGATATCCCTGTAGTGACAATCTGACCCCTGAATAAGACAATATATTCGTATACTTAATGATCCAAACCGATTGCAAAGTCGACTTTAGTCGCTATGCCAATAAAAGGCGTAAGAAAAATGTATGCAAAGTTGAAAGCTCCAATTTTATTGTCAGTCCCTTTTACAAGTATCATTTGTACAGTGGAGAAAACGTTATTCTTTCCCGTTTAAACGCAAACGTAACGCAAACACCTTGTAATAAAATGAAGAAAATGACAAGTTTTGGACAACTCTGAATATTGATTTTAACATGGATGGCAAACAGTTTTTTTAACCCGGCGTCTGATCAGGCTCCAAGCTGTTTGCATTGGAAATAATAGTTTTAACGTAAACGCGTTTATTGGGAAAGAATAACGTTTTCTCTACTGTATAAGTATCATTTATTTAGCATCTGGTTATCAATCTCCATAACGCTTCATGTTCGTTGCAGTGGTGACTTTACTTCAGCTACCAGCAGGCGTGTTGTCGAAGGCTAAGTCAGTCACTTGCCAGGAGACTGACCTTGAACTGAGTGACAAGGCCATTGCTGTTACGTAAGAAATCTGGAATCAAACAATAAGTTAAACTTCTACAACTATGTACATGTAACTAAATGTCGTCTGTATATGTAAAATTTCGTCTGCAAAATGATTTATAGTTTATTTTAAGTTATTTTTTTCGGAAATACAATTAAAGTGACAGCTAGTTTGAATCAATATGAGACGACCATTTACTCGTCGTCAAATCAGGATACAGGAATTCTCCCAAAGCGAGCAGACAGTTAACCCATTCAATGACGTCATGATGACGTCATCAACTTTAAACAATTGTAGTCTGTTTTTCTCAAATTTAAGTGTTAAGTTTTTTTACGGAAGAAAAATAAAATTGAGTATCAAACATTTTGGGTCTTGATCAGACGCCGCGTGACGCGGCGTCTGATCAGGATCCAAACTGTTTGCAAAAAACCATTGTACTCCAGGTAAGGCAGTGAATTGGTTAACCAAGTAATGAACCCTTTCACTAACGGAGGCTACTTAAGTGGATCCAAAAGGTCGAGTCTGATACTAGTTGTGTGGATTCAGATCGGTAGCCAAGCGTCTGATCTGGATTTAAACATTTTGATATCAATAATTTGATATCAATCATTTTGTCAGGCATTCTGCGTCAGACTTCTAAATTCAAATTAATGCACACAACAACTTCATATCAGGCAATACTATAATGGGGATGAAAGGGTTGGACAGGCTTGAATATTTCTGAAGAGCTGAAGTGTTGACCCATTGTCTCATGAAAATACCTTTAATTTAGAAATCAATTATGGAAAATACATGTACATGTAGTTCCATTTAATACAGTCATGAAAACATGAATGCATCATACATTCTGCTTTAATCTCAACCTGTTACATGTATGAGTGGTTAGCTGTCTTCGAAACTAGAAATAAGCTATGGGAGCTCACGGATTAAAAGGGTCGAATGTTTGAAACAACTAACCAGAACAGTTACTGCAAACAGTACTTAATACGTGCTTCACTTGGCATAACTCATGACAAACTTGACACATTTTGACGAAACTCGAATTCGGTATGCAGTTGATCCAAAAGTTTAACTTAATACATGAAAGCATGTGGAAAACGGTCTATAAAAGGGTGTAGTTATGATATGTTAACTCGTGGAAAAATAGACAATTCTTGACGAAACGCGAACTTAATATGCAGAACATTTTCAACAAAAAGCAGAAAAAACAAAACTCTAAGTAGTCAACAGTGGACTACACACTCGACATCGAAATTCGATACTTCGAAATGGCGTTAGTTCGAACATACATGTACCCATATTTCAAACATAAAAAGTGGCCAAGCCACGTTGTAACTTTGTAGTATGGGCATTTTCGACATACGGGAGATCAAGTTATCATAATCAACTTAGGAAGTACTGATACATGTACATGTACTATCGATTTAAACGAGTTCAAGTATCAAATGTCGACTGTTAGTGGACATGGGACTGTTCCATTAAAATGTTCAGAGGTGAATATCAAGTTTATTATAGATTCTACTGTATAACATATGACTTGTTTGTTTTACAGAGTGGTGTGCTGTATATTCCTGACTCTTATGGTAATAGCCACCGTCTATGATCTCGTTATTAAACTGTTGTTGACGAAAACAGTGATCAGAAAATCAACTAAAAAGGGGGTAGGTTGGTTTTTGATTTCATTCAAGAACTGGGACCCGTCTTATGAAACGTCCTACGACTAAAACGGTCGAAAGTCAATTTCTGCATCCAATGCCGTCCGGCTTTCGACATCCCCTTGACATCGTCTTTCCAAGACGATTCCAAAGAAATGTCACAAGACAAGATTAGAATTGAGAATTTTCAAATCTCACTTACGCTTATACAGTGGAGAAAACGTTATTCTTTCCCAATAAACGCGTTTACGCTAAAACTATTATTTGCAGTGCAAACTGATTGGAGCCAGATCAGACGCCGGGTAACCCGGCGTCTGATCAGGCTCCAAATTGTTTGCAACCAAGATAAACATGAATTATCAGAATTGTCCAAAAGTTGCACTTTTCTACGTTTGAGTGCCTTGCGTTTGCGTACGTTTACGTTTTACGACGTTTTGTAAGACGGACCCACGATGTCCATGTACAATAGTTTTATATGATCATACTCCACAGTGTCTAAAATACAGAAGTCTAATAAATCGCAATTAACTTTTGACTTAACCCTTTACCCTGATTCTTCTTTTGAAGACAGATGATCAGTAATATATAGCAGTTTGAAAGTAAAGCAGAATGTGCCTTAAAGCGACTCGCAACGGGATGGTGTATTTGCAAAAATAAAAGAAACTGCTCAAATAAAACCAAATATGTAGCATTATCGTGCATCTGGCATTAGACAAATATGATCAGTCTAAAAACATTCTTAAGAAAATTCTTCAAATCTTCATTTTTCAGATAATTTCTATCGTTTTATCCGTTGTGTCGAAAGACGCAACAGAAATTAAACACGATCTCAGACATAACCCTGAGCCGAGTTGTGAACTCTCCATCGCTACACACTAAGGTACATAAAAGAGATTCAAAAGATGGGAATAGCCCGTGGTCGAGTGGGCTAAGGGGTTTCCTTATTTTGCGTGTCTTTCTCCGCATGGAGGGTCAAGGGTTCGAATCCCACCAGAGCTTCTTCCTTTTTTTTTTAAATGCATTTTTTAAACAGAATTTCTTATCCTAAACTAATTTTTACCCTTTATATAAGCATTTGACATATATTTACAAATAACTATTTTTAATGCTAAATCTGGTTGCGAGCCTTTTTAAGACTTATTCTATTTTACATTTAGCCTGCTGTAAACTAACACTTGTTAGAATATAGAAAATAGGTCTTTTGATACATAAGAAAATAGAATTATTTTCTTCAGCGGAGAAATAAATTAAATGTGTTAAAATGAGTACATGTTGTACAGTGGAGAATCTGTTATTCTTTCCCGTTTAAACGCAAACGTACGCAAACGCAAAGTACTAAAACGTAGAAAAGAACAATTTTTGGACTATTCTGATATTTCATGTTTATCTTGGTGGCAAACAGTTTGGAGCCTGATCAGACGCCGGGTTACCCGGCGTCTGATCTGGCTCCAAACTGTTTGCACTGCAAATAACAGTTTTAGCGTAAACGCGTTTATTGGGAAAGAATAACAGATTCTCCACTGTACCCTTTATATAAGCATTTTACATATATTTACAAATAACTATTTTTAATGCTAAATCTGGTTGCGAGCCTTTTTAAGACTTATTCTATTTTACATTTACATGTAGCCTGCTGTAAACTAACAATTGTTAGAATATAGAAAATAGATCTTTTGATACATAAATAAATTCAGCGGAGAAATAAATTAAATGTGTTAAAATGAGTACAAGTTGTAATTATGGAGCAACGGGTTAAGCTTGATATATTTCATAATGAAACAAGGTCTACAATGTAACTTTTTTTCCGTATCAATTGCTATGGGGCATACGGGCGTATTTGATATTTTATGTGGGAGGGAACCGGAGAAGGCCCTACCTTGGGAAAATTCACGTGTTCGGAAGGGCGATTAAGGTGCCCTTTAAATACTGCACCGAAACTGGATCGACTTCGGGACACATTGGTGAAAAGCGGGTTGCGCTACCTACTGTGCTATCCAAACAAGTTTTGATATACAATGGAGAAAACGTTTTTCTTTCCCAATAAAAGCGTTTACGCTAAAACTATTATTTCTATTGCAAACAGTTTGGAGCCAGATCAGACCCCGGGTGACCCGGCGTCTGATTAGGCTCCAAACTGTTTGCCACTAAAATAAACATGAATTGTCAGAATTGTCCAAAAGCTGTACTTTTGTACTGTTACATGTACATGTAGTTGCTACATTTTAATGTACTGCGTCTGCCTTTCATTTCGTGTAACCCTTTCATCCCTAGCGAAGCGTATACTTGTCCTCCACAAACAGCGAATAGTACCTATGTCCTATGCAAACAGTGTAGACCCTGGTCAGATGGATCACGTCAGTCCGTTGATTAAGGTCACACTGGTAGTCGTGCTTCAAAAAATTGATAAAGCATCATCTAATAGTCAACAATGCAATATACGATACTTGCATCTAATACGAAATTGGAGTTGTCCATTTGAAGTTTCATAGTAGGATGTGTTGAACCAGGGATCGGGATAAGAGAGAGTAGACTGCATAAATGCAACATTTTCTCACTTATTGTAGCCTTAAATCAGATAGTGTTAATACTCATTAGAATCGTCTCTTCAAGACGATTCTAATGAGTAGTGACACTATAGGGTTTAAAGCAGAAATAACAATTTTCCCTTATCTGGAGCCCTGTTGAACGGAAAAGTATGAATTATTCCATTCGTAAATTCAGCTTGCCAACCCTCTATACGAGAGCACAGCTATAGACGAGGTAGAGAAAGGCAAGATTGCCTCTAACTCTATGTCCAATAGTGATTCCTCGGGCTCCAGTGAGAGTTCGCCACTCCTGTCAGGCTTAGACCTGAGCCGGTCAGCCACCCAGACAACAGCGTTATCACATCATAAAGGTGACGTGAAGAAAGTGGCACCGGAAGTGCAAGAGACAACCGAGGAGACTGTAGTATTGCACAAGCCAGGTAAATACGGTAAAGCCCTCTCTATAGCGACCACTAAATTAATTCAATTACTTTGTTTGTAATACAGGTACATGTACATGTAGTTGCTTGAAGGTTGCTTTAAGCTGTCACCTGTCTTCAATACAACCAATTAACCTTATTAAGTGGTCGTTATACAGTGGAAACTCGATACAACGAACTCGCTTAAATCAATCTTACCAGTAGTTCTTAAGTTGAATTTGGATAATTCGATCACATTTAAGTCGAACATACCCGTATTTCAAAGTTAAAACGTGGCTAAGCCACGTTTTAACTTTGAAACATGGGTATGTTCGAACAAACGCGAGTTCGTAGAATCAATTGTTTACTATATGTGGGAAGGGGGGGGATGGGGGGGGGGGGGGGGGGGTTACATGTACTGTACTGTTTTGAAGTTCACTTATTCCTTAAGCTCGTAAACACAACAACAATTCTATAACAAATTACATCAGCTGTCATTTTCCCATTGTTCTGTCTTATTTCTTCCTATGTGTGTTCTGTGTCATATGGCGAAATAATAAATGCGCGTTTTTTTGTTTTGAAATTCTCAACTGTTCATCTATCTTGTAATTTATATTATGTGGGAAACGAATACATCCGCCATTTGCACACAGTGTAGACCTAGATCAAAAGGCTTATAAAAGAGCCTTTGATCAGGGTCTGTATTGTTTGTCATAAATTTACATATTATCGGGACCACTTCTTCAAAAGCAAGTATATAAATTGGCGTCTGGCTTTAAAACTGTTTGCCACTCACTTTTGCATAAATCGTCAACGAGGTGAATTCTCGGACTCATGTGATCATGTTTGCGTTTTGTTTCGTTGAACAGGCCAGAATAACGATTTACAGTGGAGAACACGTTATTCTTTCCCGTTTATACGCAAACAAAACGCAATCGCATCGCAGTAAAATAGAGGAAACTATCGCTTTTCGTCAATTCTGACTATTCATTTTAATCTGAGCGGCAAATAATTTTGAGCCTGATCAGACGCCGGGTTACCCGGCGTCTGATCTGGATCCAAACTGTTTGCAATGGAAATGATAGTTTATTTGGAAAGAATAACGCTCCACTGTGTACCTGAACTATGATACATTTTAGGTATTCTCGGTCGCCTGTTGCTGTCCTTCTCCGTGTACACTAACGGCTCTAAGATTCTGGACACCACCCAGCCCCCAGGCTCACTGACGGCTGTGAATGGTCTGAGGTTCCTGAGCATGTGCTGGGTCATATTGGGGCACACGCTCTCCTTCCATGGACAAGCTCCAGGTAATATATATCTTGCATAACCCATTACTCCATCAATATGCCATTTTACCCATTTAATGTATTACGCCACAGAAGATAAGTGTTCCACTTACTAAAGTCATAAATATGCACCATAAGAAATATATCGCATATCCTATCAGATGGTAGCATAACCCATTTGTACCCCCTGTCCTATGTATAGGACATGGGTAAACAGAGTAGTCTCTGATCAGAGACCGCAAAATGCGGAGTCTGACCAGAGTCTACATTGTTTGCTCGTATGAATTTGTATATAATACAACATGAAAACAAACATTTAGACCAGATACCCGTTAGATCAAACATGGACTAATCCACTACATATCATTGGAAGAATCAAATGGGTATTTTTTTAACAGACTGGAAGTAAAATAAATGTACCGGTTCCGTTAACAGGTTCAGCGCAAAATATCATCTATTTTAATATTGCTGTAACCCATTCACTTCAAAGTTAGATTAAGGGCTGTATGGCTGAAGAATTTTCGATACGAGTACCAAACAGTTTGGATCGGCGGCGTCTGATCTGATCCCAAACCGGCAAAATTCGACTGAAAGGGATATATTCTAAGGCTACGTTGTCTTTCAAACACATTTTTCATTGAAATTATTAACTCATTGAGTGACGAGTAAACAATGCACATATGCAGGGTAACTGTTTCCTATGCTAATAGTGTACACTGTGAGAGTTTGGTGTGCAGCATTAAAAGGTGATATATACAGTGGAGAAAACGTTAGTATTTCCCATTTAAACGTAAACGTACGCAAATGCAAGGCACTAAAACGTAGAAAAGTGCAACTTTTGGACAATTCTGATAATTCATGTTTATCTTGGTGGCAAACAATTTGGTTACCCGGCGTCTGATCTGGCTCCAAACTGTTTGCATTGGAAATTACAGTTTTAGCGTAAACGCGTTTATTGGGAAAGATTAACTTTTTCTCTACTGTATGTACATTTACCTTCTGTATATACTATATTATGTTCCTATGATTATGCTATGTATTATGTATGAATAACTGTGACCGTCTGTTATAATTCAATAATGAATGACTTTGTACATATATGTAAAACTGTAATTTGCATGAACTGTAATGTCTCGTTGATGTACAAAGAAGACACAGACATTATAATACCAAGTATATCCTCACCAGAGGGCTCTTGTCCCTCTGATTATTGTCTAAACTGTTATCCATTCTCAATTGCCTTAAGTTGTTTGTTTCAATTTAAACCCGTTTCTGCCAACATTGGTTTAATTGAAGGTCTCAGATAGAGGGAAGTGGATACAGATGAGCCCGGGCGATGCCCTGTTGTCTTCTTATAGAGCCATTTTGTTCTTTCTATGCCTAGTGTATAGCACCGATACATAGGACCTCGGTAGAACGACTTAAAACATCATAAATAGCCACATAATGGACTGGACGTAATGTAGAAAAATTGAGGTTGTCCATTTAAAGTTTCTTAGTTCATCGCGGAATCCTTGTCGTGGCGGAGACATGTACAGTCGAACTTCGATATCTCTAACTAGCTTAATTCGAACTATCCGATTTGTCGACACATGAATTGCATTATTTCATGCTTGGCTAAGTCAAACATAACCATTTCAAGGTAAACACGTGGCTAAGCCACGTTTTAACTTTGAAATACGGGTATGTTCGATCACACCGAGTTCGCGATATCAAAGTTCAACTGTAATTTCTCAATGTTTTTGATTACAGACAACTACAACTCGTGGGTTGCTAATATCATCAAGATGTGGCCTTTTCAGGCCATAGCCAACGCCACAGTGTCTGTTGATACATTCTTTGTACTAAGGTATGGGTTTTTGTTAGTATACTTGATGTTCGAAGTCGTCATCGGTCTTTCGTAATTCTTTGTACTCGTGTTCCAGTTGCCTTGCAGTCAAACCTGCTCTAACGACCACCTCCACTAGGCGACCACCTGGTCTAAGCGACCATGTTTGAGAACGCCCGACGAGTTTTCCTATATAGTTCACCTGTTTTCAACGACTGCTTATCGGCCCACGGTCAAACTTTAAATAACGACCACCTGTGTCAAGACTGGCCCTTTAATTGTCACACTTACGTATTGTTGTTCAAACTTCACGCCCGAGCATGTGTTCTGAGACTACTTTCTGGTCCTTTGGAATCATTGATTTCAGCGCATTTACAGTTGAAAGTTGAATTCCGCTTAGGCTGGTGCTAGGGGGCGTGAGCACTGTTGCATATTTCAGTATTGCTCATGAACACTCAATTAAACCGTGTCTGCAATTTTCATTATTTGCTTTGTTTTCTGTGCTTTCAAAGGATCTCCCCTTATTCAGAACTTATTCGGTTAGACAAAGCAGTGTTTGTTTACATCAGTGATCGAGCTAACCCTTAACATGATTCAAGAATATTGTCCGCTGATTTTCTCATCCATTATTTTCAAAATGCTCCGATGTTCTAAATCTTTATTAGAATAAAAAGGGTAAGTATCTTTTCCAGCGCCACGCCCAGCAAAACTGCATCTCATCCTGCCCCGAATCTGTTCGATATTCAAATATCGCGCGCAGATACCGAATAAGCTTAATTTTTGTTCAGTAGCCACCTCTTGGCGATTAACGGCTCAGTGGGATTAGTCCAAGTAAAACGCTTGGCGTGAAGCTATCAGTATTCAGTTATGCTAAACAGCAAATAACAAATACAGCAAATCAGACATCGTAAAATGAAAATCTAATTAATATTTATAGAAAGTGGTATCTAAACATTGAATGCAGTTTTCATGCATAGTAAACCGGAAGTTGATCTGTTACGCTTTAATTAGGCAATAAACAATGATCATGCTTAGTGTAACTTGCCTGTGTTATAACTTAATATTTTCGGATTTTAAGCCCTTATCAGGCTTACGACTGTTGAAAAGTCGAAAAAGCTCTACAGCCATAACCGGGAGAATTCGAGCACTGTAGAAACGCCAACTAAGGTACATGCATGTGCACGTTTGGGTCTGTCATAAGTGACATTTGTTTGTTATTGGGATAGTTTGCGTGTTCTTCTTTTATCTTTTTTTAATATATATTCATTGGGTTTTAGTAAATCAGTGTGAATAAAATAACAAACTCAAGGAGTCTTAATTTTTATGTCTAACAAAATATATGTTAAACAAACATAACTCTATAACAGATACGGTTCAATGTGGCGTTCTGGTGAAATTTACCTAGTTTCTGGTCGGCCGAAATTTCCTCCTTGATTAAGAGACCACCTGTATTAAGAGACCGCTTTTGTCAGGTCCCCATGATGGTCGCTTAATCCAGGTTTGTCTGTATATTGTATTTTGAGTAGTCGCTTATCTCATAAACGTCTAGTGATGCATTTATAAACAGCGTACCTTTGAAGAAAACACAATTTGTTTCTATGTAAATCCATACGGTTACTTTAAGGTATCATGTTTATTTTAGATGTAAATGTTGCTATTCGTCTTGTCTCGCTTTTTAGGGACATTTATGTTATTTCATGTAAAGCTCCTTTGAACGCACAACCCATGTTTGAAAGAGCGCTATATAAATCTGGTATAATTATAATCATAATAATAATGCCATACATGTATACAAACAGTATATCAAATGGCTCCTCTAGGAGTCCTCTGATCGAGGTATCTATTGTTTGTAGTTTTGCAATAAACATGTACTGTTTAACCCTTTACCTTATAGAAGCGCCTTTTAGCGCATTCAGTTTATTCTTCCGCTGAAGAAAATAGTTCCAATTTAATCAGTCGTGACCACATTTTACATGGAATATTTTCTATATTCTAGCGCTGGATAGCTTAAAGTAGGCTGAAAGTAAAGTAGAATGCGCCTTAAGGCGCATTCTGCTTTACTTTCAACCTACTTTAAGTAGTCACATATCTTCAATACTAGAAACAATGCTATCAGGTAAAGGGTTAAACAGCCCTCTATAAGTAACAATGGAGTTGGTATGATTGCAAAATTGCATCGTCCGTTTAAAATTTACAGGGTAGAACTAGTTAAAACATATTGACTGTATTAGATCTACAGTGCTACCTCCCTACAACGGCCCTCCCAACAATTGTCGTCTGTTGTTTTTCTCAAAGTTACATAATGTACATTGTTACAGAAAAACACTTAATGGTGTAACGCGGCGTCTGATCTGGATTCAATCTGTTTGAAAATTCAGATTTGGACTACCCCCGAACAACGCACATAATGTGTCTCTCATTGGGTGTCGTAATAAAGAGGAAGCGCTGTACTATTATGTATTTCCAACTCGTGTTTCTATTGTTTACCTCAGTGGTATGCTTGTGGCGTTTTTGGCCCTGAAGGAGATGAAGAAGAAAGGAGGACCGAGAAAGTTCAACTGGTTTCTTTACTACTTTCACAGATTCTGGAGGTACACAATGCAAGAAAATTCTAGCCTGAATTTAGTTATGAAGACGGTTGACCACTGAACTTCTACTGTATTAACGTATTTTCCACTGTAATAACATCTTGCCTACTGTAATAACCTCTTTTCCACTGTAATAACGTATTTTCACTGCAATGCCTTCTTCCCTCCAGAAATGCCGTCTTTTCCACTGAAATAACGTCTTCTCCCCTGAAATGCCGTCTTTTCCACTGAAATAACGTCTTCTCCCCTGAAATGCCGTCTTTTCCACTGTAATAACGTCTTCTCAACTGTAAAAACGTCTTCTCCACTGTAATAACGTCTTTTCCACTGTAATAACGTCTTCTTCACTGTAAAAACGTCCTCTCCACTGTAATAACGTCTTCTTCACTGTAATAACGTCTTCTCCACTGTAATAACGTCTTCTCCACTGTAATAACGTCTTTTCCACTGAAATGCCGTCTTCTCCACTGTAAAAACATCTTCTCCACTGTAATAAAGTCTTCTTCACTGTAATAACGTCTTCTCCACTGTAATAACGTCTTCTCCACTGTAATAACGTCTTCTCCACTGTAATAACGGCTTCTTCACTGTAAAAACATCCTCTCTACTGTAAAAACGTCTTCTTCACTGTAATAACGTCTTCTCCACTGTAATAACGTCTTCTCCACTGTAATAACGTCTTCTCCACTGTAATAACGTCTTCTCCACTGTAATAACGTCTTTTCCACTGTAATAACGTCTTCGTCACTGTAATAACGTCTTCTCCACTGTAATAACGTCCTCTCTACTGTAATAACGTCTTTTTCAGTGTATTAACGTCTTCTCCACTGTAATAACGTCTTCTCCACTGTAATAACGTCTTCTCCACTGTAAAAACGTCTTCTCCACTGTAAAAACGTCTTCTCCACTGTAATAACGTCTTCTCCACTGTAATAACGTCTTCTCTACTGTAATAACGTCTTCTCCACTGTAATAAAGTCTTCTTCACTGTAATAACGTCTTCTCCACTGTAATAACGTCTTCTCCACTGTAATAACGTCTTCTCCACTGTAATAATGTCTTTTCCAATGTAATAACGTCTTCTCCACTGTAATAACGTCTTCTCCACTGTAATAACGTCTTCTTCACTGTAAAAACGTCTTCTCCACTGTAATAACGTCTTCTCCACTGTAATAACATCTTCTCCACTGTAAAAACGTCTTCTCCACTGTAAAAACGTCTTCTCCACTGTAAAAACGTCTTTCCACTGTAATAACGTCTTCTTCACTGTAATAACGTCTTCTCCACTGTAATAACGTCTTCTTCACTGTAATAACGTCTTCTCCACTGTAATAACGGCTTCTTCACTGTAAAAACGTCCTCTCTACTGTAAAAACGTCTTCTTCACTGTAATAACGTCTTCTCCACTGTAATAACGTCTTCTCCACTGTAAAAACGTCTTCTCCACTGTAATAACGTCTTTTCCACTGAAATAACGTCTTCTCCACTGTAATAACGTCTTTCCCACTGTAATAACGTCTTCTCCACTGTAATAACGTCTTCTTCACTGTAATAACGTCTTCTCCACTGTAATAACGTCCTCCACACTGTAATAACGTCCTCTCCACTGTAATAACGTCTTATACACTGTAATAAAGTCTTCTTCACTGTAATAACGTCCTCTCCACTGTAATAACGTCTTCTCCACTGTAATAAAGTCTTCTTCACTGTAATAACGTCTTCTCCACTGTAATAACGTCCTCTACACTGTAATAACGTCCTCTCCACTGTAATAACGTCTTCTACACAGTAATAACGTCATCTCTACTGTAATAACGTCTTCTACACTGTAATAACGTCCTCTCTACTGTAATAACGTCTTCTACACAGTAATAACGTCCTCTCCACTGTAATAACGTCTTTTCCACTGTAATAACGTCTTCTCCACTATAATAACGTCCTCTCTACTGTAATAACGTCTTCACTACTGTAATAACGTCCTCTCTACTGTAATAACGTCCTCTCTACTGTAATAACGTCCTCTACACTGTAATAACGTCCTCTCCACTGTAATAACGTCTTCTCTACTGTAATAACGTCTTTTCCACTGTAATAACATCTTCTCTACTGTAATAACGTCTTCTTCACTGTAATAACGTCTTCTCTACTGTAATAACGTCTTTTCCACTGTAATAACGTCCTCTCTACTGTAATAACGTCTTCTACACTGTAATAACGTCTTCTTCACTGTAAAAACGTCCTCTCTACTGTAATAACGTCCTCTCTACTGTAATAACGTCCTCTCTACTGTACTAACGTCCTCTCCACTGTAATAACGTCTTCTACACAGTAATAACGTCCTCTCTACTGTAATAACGTCTTCTCCACTATAATAACGTCCTCTCTACTGTAATAACGTCTTCTCTACTGTAATAACGACCTCTCTACTGTAATAACGTCCTCTACACTGTAATAACGTCCTCTCCACTGTAATAACGCCTTCTTCACTGTAATAACGTCTTCTCTACTGTAATAACGTCTTTTCCACTGTAATAACGTCTTCTCTACTGTAATAACGTCTTCTTCACTGTAATAACGTCTTCTCTACATTAATAACGTCTTTTCCACTGTTATAACGTCCTCTCTACTGTAATAACGTCTTCTACACTGTAATAACGTCTTCTTCACTGTAAAAACGTCCTCTCTACTGTAATAACGTCCTCTCCACTGTAATAACGTCTTCTACACAGTAATAACGTCCTCTCTACTGTAATAACGTCTTCTACACTGTAATAACGTCCTCTCTACTGTAATAACGTCCTCTCTACTGTAATAACAACCTCTCTACTGTAATAACGTCCTCTCTACTGTAATAACGTCCTCTCTACTGTATTAACGTCATCTCTACTGTAATAACGTCTTCTCCACTGTAATAACGTCCTCTCTACTGTAATAACGTCCTCTCTACTGTAATAACGTCCTCTCTACTGTAATAACGTCCTCTCCACTGTAAAAACGTCTTCTACACAGTGATAACGTCCTCTCTACTGTAATAACGTCCTCTCCACTGTAAAAACGTCTTCTACACAGTGATAACGTCCTCTCTACTGTAATAACGTCTTCTACACTGTAATAACGTCCTCTCTACTGTAATAACGTCCTCTCTACTGTAATAACGTCCTCTCTACTGTAATAACGTCCTCTCCACTGTAATAACGTCTTCTACACTGTAATAACGTCCTCTCCACTGTAATAACGTCTTCTCCACTGTAATAACGTCTTCTACACAGTAATAACGTCTTCTCCACTGTAAAAACGTCTTCTCAACTTCAATAACATCTTCTCCACTGTAATAACGTCTTTTCCACTGAAATAACGTCTTCTCCACTGTAATAACGTCTTCTCCACTGTAGTAACGTCCTCTCTACTGTAATAACGTCCTCTCCACTGTAATAACGTCCTCTCCACTGTAATAACGTCCTCTCCACTGTAATAACGTCTTCTCCACTGTAATAACGTCTTCTACACAGTAATAACGTCTTCTCCACTGTAAAAACGTCTTGTCAACTTCAATAACATCTTCTCCACTGTAATAACGTCTTTTCCACTGAAATAACGTCTTCTCCACTGTAATAACGTCTTCTCCACTGTAGTAACGTCCTCTCTACTGTAATAACGTCCTCTCCACTGTAATAACGTCTTTTCCACTGTAATAACGTCTTCTCGAATGTAATAACTTTTTTTCCACTGTAATAACGTCTTATCAACTGTAATAACGTCTTTTCCACTGTACATATAACGCCTCTCCACTGTAATAACGTATTTTCCACTGTATATGTAACGCCTCTCCGCTGTAATAACGTATTTTCCACAGTAATATTGTCTTTTCCACTATGATTACGTCTTCCTCACTACACAAACTTGTTATTTACTGAAATAACGTCGTGTCTACTGTAAAACGTCTTCTTCCCCTCGACTGAAGAACGTCTTCGCCATTGTAATAACGTCTTGTCTACTTAATAATGTAGTCGGTGTAATATCGTCTTCTCAACTGCAATAACGTATACTCCACTGTTATAACGTTTTATCCACTGTAATATCGTCTTCTCAACTACAATAAACGTATTGTCTACTGTTATATCGTATTCTCCACTGTAAATACATCTTCTCAACTGTAATGATATCTCTTTTACTGAAATAACCGCTTTTTTATTGCAAACTCACCTTCGTCCTGTAAAACGGTTTTTCCCGCTGTAACAACGTCTTCTACACTGCAATGTCTCATTCACTGTAAATATCATGGCTCCAGATAAGGGGAAGTACTCTTAACAAATCCAACATTTTTTCACTCATACAGCACCAAATCCTATAATGTTACTACATGTAATTATTAGAGTCGTCTCTTTGAGACGATTCTAACGAGTAGTGACACATTTTGGTTTAAAGCAGAAATAAAGATTTTAGTTTATGAAAAACGCCCCTTATCTGGAGCCCTACTGTAATAAAGTCTTCTCTCGCGTCAATAACGTATCTTCTTCGCTGTATAACCAGGCTGACGCCACCCTACATGCTCGTGTTGATGGTGTACGTGCCGCTATCTAAATACTGGGGAGACGGCCCTATCTGGAAAACTACAGGCTTCGACAGAAATGAGTGTGAGAAAACCTGGTGGCGCAACCTGCTCTATATCAACAACCTTGTTGATGACAAGGAAAACGGAATGGTATATGTACTCTCATCTCGACCAACTCACCTGATGATAATTGATGAGTTTGGTTTTAACTTTTACGGCATTGCGACACAAAATAGGTCACATAGCGCCGATGAATTATGATATATTGTATTAAGATGATACGATGATTTCAGGAAGGTGATTTCGGCTAGTCCCATTCACAAGTACTTGACACATACTTTGTTATCTATTAACGACATAAAACTTTTTGATGCCCATTTTCGTTATAATTCACGTACTGTGGCGTTATTTGACGGAATTTGATGAAATAAAAAGTATATATTGATAAATTAATCATTTCCCGAGAGTACCACAAGAGAATATCGGCGATCGAATCTATTTTAGCATCAGTTAAACCCGATAGTAAAGACTAGGTGTTGAATTGCGCTGTTTACCTTGTATCTATAATAGAAGTATAGTAAAAAAAAAAACATTTTTTAAGGGGGGGGGGGGGAGAGGGGTTAATAGATAACAAAGTATGTGTCAAGTACATGTACCTGTGGTCCCATTCGTTGACCAGCAGCGAAGGGATCAAAACCTCCGACCCTTTCATCCGGGCTCTTTTAAACGCGTAAATAAACGCGTAAAGAAACGGCTAGGAAAGGCGTTTAACGAAACGGATAATAAACGCATAGTGAACGGTTAACGAACGCGTAGAGTGGGTAGGAATAGCGTATTTACCACTGTAGCCAATACTTAACGGTAAACGCAAACGAAACTCACCACAAAAAAGCACAAACGACCGGTTCTTGAAACAGTGTTGCCGATTTCTTTTCTTGAGTGGCATAAAGTTTGGAACCTGATCAGAAGCCGGATCACCTGGCATCAGGGACCATTCTTATAAAACTTTATACGACAAAAAGTGTCGTAAGTCTGAATCTTAAATTCTCAATAAATGTGTATTTCTCCCTTTAATCCTGTCTTGTGACATCTCTTTGGAATCGTCTTGAAAAGACGATTCCACAGAGATGTCACAAGTCAGGATTATATGGAGAAATTAGAAATGAGATGAATTTTGAAGTTTTGACTTACGACCGTTTATGTCGTACGTAGTTTTATGAAACGGGGTCCCTGGTTCCAAACTGTATGCAGTGAATATAGTATTAGAATATACCTGTACACTTTTATTTTATTCTCCCCGTTTTTGCAACACGGTTTTACTGTTACAGTGTATGGGATGGAGCTGGTACCTGGCCAACGACATGCAGTTCTACGTCATCAGTCCTCTGATGCTGATACCACTATATTAGTAAGTACTTACAGTGGAGAATCTGTTATTCTTTCCCGTTTAAACGCAAACGTACGCAAACGCAAAGCACTAAAACGTAGAAAAGAACAACTTTTGGACAATTCTGATATTTCATGTTTATCTTGGTGGCAAACAGTTTGGAGCCAGATCAGACGCCGGGTTACCCGGCGTCTGATCTGGCTCCAAATTGTTTGTAAAAGAAAAAATAGTTTTAGCGTAAACGCGTTTATCGGGAAAGAATAACACATTCTCCACTGTACTAAGTGGGTTTAGTAGCGGATTCGTGGTCTAGCGATAACGCACTCCTGCATGTCTAGTACATGTACATGTACAGTGGAGAATATGTTATCCTTTCCGTTGAAACGCAAACGAAATGCAAACGCATTGCAATAACATGAAACAATAACAACATTTTCACAACTCTGAATGTTATTTTTAACCTTGATGGCAAACAGTTTGGAGCCTGGTCAGACACCGGGTAACCCGGTGTATGATCTGGCTCCAAACCGTTTGCATTTGAAATAATAGATTAAGCGTAAACGTTTTTGATGTGAAAAATATTGTTGTCTACCCTGTACATGCAGATATTCGTATAACAAACTGAATATAGAATGCTTAAAAGGCAATCTTTCCTAAGTATTTACAATTCATATCCATCTGAATCGCAGACAATATGATGCCTGCGCAGACGCCGGGTTACCGGGTGAGAAATTTCAGACTGTTTGCTTATACCAGCGTATAATCTAGTGAGTTTTGTCAATCGGATTGCATTTTTATATTTCAGCTCAAAGGTGGCAGGCGGTCTTGTGTGTTCTGCCCTCATATTGACAAATCTGATATGTACCGGGGTCTTATCAAAACACTACAACTTTTCCGCAACGCCGAAAATAGACCCGTAAGATTTTTTCTTCTCTCCCTGTACCCTATCGCCTAAAGCAAACAAGGGCCACTTTGGTCCTTAATCGCTCACTAAAACTAAACATATTGTGACTTAGATTATGACTGGATATATGACCCACAATCACCCTCTAGAGTGCTTACAAGATTTGTCTAGGCTTTAACCTAATGACCAAGTTTTGACCAGAGGCAATCCACATTTGATTTTGACCTACATGCAGAATTGATGGAGGCAAATATTCTGACAATATTACAATCAAATCTTATGAAACTTGTAGGCTCTCGAGGGTTTACACTTTTTTATTTGTTTGACCTAGTTGTTTAACCGGACATGACCCATATTGAAACCTAAGCTAGATATAGTTGAGTCAAACATGTTGAGCAAGATTCATTAAAATCCAATGAGATTTGTGGCCTCTAGAGTGTTAACAAGGTTTTCCTACGATTTGACCTAGTTTTTGACACGACATAACCCATTTTCGAACTTGACCTAGATATTTATTAAGCAAACATTCTGATTCAGTTGCATAAGAAGCCAATGGGAGTTGTAGCCTCTAAAGTGTTAACAAGATTTTTCTATGATTTGACCTAATGACCTAGTTTTTGACCGGACATAACACACATTCAAATTTCACCTAGATACCCATGAGGCAAACATTTTTACTAAGTTTCATTAAGATCTAATGAGTTGTGTAGCCTCTAATTATATAGTGTTAACAACGTTTTCTATGATTTGACCTAGTGGCCTAGTATTTAAAGTGACATGACTAACATTCAAAATTGACCTAGATTTTTTTTTAAGACAAACACAAGTTTCATGAAGATGGGTAAACTTTGTAGCTTCAGGAGTGCTAACGAACCAATTGTGGACGGACGACGGACATTCAGTACATGTACGAGTGTAAATGTTAGTTAAGGCTACGAAACTCTGTTACAATGCATGTTAAGAAAGCAATATTTCTTCGGATGGGATTCTATTCTGCGACGAAAAACACAAATTGTATCAAACTGTTTTCAATGTGAATAGTAATGGTAACATAAATGCGTTTTTTGGGAAAGAACGTTTACTCCATTGTAATAAATCGGCTTAATGTAATTGGACACTGGATTTTGAACGCACAACTCCAGTGTGAAAAGAGCGGTATATAAATCGGGTATAATCATATTTGTCCACTAAAATGTTCAGGGAGTAAATAAGCTAATTGGAAACTGGAATTGTTCATTTAATGTTTCTGCCATGAAAGAGTTCAACCATTCCACGTCGCAATCGAATAAAGTTGACTTTGCAAACAGCGTCTGATCTGGATCAAAATTGTTGGGCACTAGTATCGAAGTCTTTAACCCTTTCCCTTATAGAAGCGACTTTTAGCGCATTCATTTTATTCATCCGCCAAAGAAATAGTTCCATTTTATACTGTCATGAATATGTACCATAAGAATTTTTTTCTATATCATAGCAGATAGTAACTTAAAGCAGGCTGAAAGTAAAGCAGAATGCCTAGGGCGCATTCTGCTTTACTTTCAACCTGCTTTAAAAGGTCACACATCTCATCTACTAGAAACAGGCTATGGGGTAATGGGTTAAGTAATACTACCTTAAATTTAACTTTGAAACGACTTTACAGATAACAATTTTAAAGCAGATGACAATTTGGCGGTGGAAGTGGTAAACACCTCACGATTAATTTAGCGCGGAAAGGGCTAAAGCTTGTTTAATTTCTTCCAGACCCAAAAGTACCCCTGGTAAAAGCAGTTTTGATATTATCTATATCAAGCCATATACCCGTATCGGTACCTATGTCATTGGTATTCTACTTGGCTACATATTGTACAAGACGGACTGCAAGGTCAAAATGGGAAAGGTAAGAACATGTTTGATTGTGTTTAACGGCACTTCAGAATACTAACGGTAATACAGTCGAACTTCGATATCTCGAAGTCGGTTTTGTCGAACATACCCGTATTTTAAAGTTAAAACGTGGCTAAGCCACGTTTTAACTTTGAAATATGGGTATGTCGATTTAACCGAGCATGAAATAATGCAGTTCATATGTCAAACTATCGGATAGTTCGAGTTAAACGAGTTCGAGATATCGAAGTTCGACTGTATAGCGGCGGTGTGTATGCAGTTTTAACTTTTATTTCTGTTTCATTATTGTACATAATATTGAAAACATATTACATACATATATGATTAAAAGTACATTGCCACTCCATACAGTTAAGGGAGACTATAGTTACATGTCGACTATAGCACTATAGACTATAGGACGGCAGTTGATTAGAATGGCGACCGATCGCTCTCCATAGAGTTCCGATATTGGCCCAATCTCATTAGGGTTCCACGACCTTAAAAGAATAACGAAAACATTGGTTGCCAATGCCTAAAACATGTTTGTTTCTTTAGTTCTGGAACATGCTGGGTTGGGCAGTGGCTACCACTATAGGGCTACTCGTTGTCTACGGTCCCTACACTTCGGACGGGACCTACCAGATGAGTGAAGGAGAATCTGCCTTTTACAACGCAGCTCATCGCATTGGTTGGGCTATAGCCGTTGCCTGGGTGATATTTTCGTGCGCAACCGGATATGGAGGTACTCACATTTAAATACAATATTAAAATAGATACTGTAAATTGTGTTTTAAAAGACTTCAATGGTGAATAAATTACAATTTTTCGATACGAAAGAAACTGGCACTGTTGTTTTATTAACCGGAACGTTCTTTGTCGCAATGTATGCATATCAAACAATTTATTTTAATCTGAGTATAACAATTTGGAGCCTGATCAGACGCCGGGTATGTCGTCTGATCTGGCTTCAGACTGTTTGCAATGGGAACACTTGTTTTAGCGTAACGCGATTATAGTAAGATCCCTCTAAACCGGAACCTCTAAATAACGGATTTCTCTTTAAACCGGACAAACACGTTGGTCCAGTTTCCAACTTTCTTTGTTTTAACCTATTATATCATAAATATACACTTTTACGCATTTGGTTTATTCTTTCACTGAAGAAAATAATTCATGAATATGTATCATCAGAAATATTTTCTATATTCTAGCAGATGATACAAAGCTTAAAGCAGGTTGAAAGTAAAGAAGAATGCGCCTTAAGGCGCATTCTGTTTTACTTTCGACCTGCTTTAAGTGATCAGCCATCTTCCATACTAGAAACAAGCTATGGGTTAAAACCCCTATAAACCGGAAATTTGTGTTGTCCCCACACATGTCCGGTTTATAGGACATTCACTGTATTGGGAAAGCATAACATATTTCCTCCACTGTACATGCCCTTCCCAATAATGTAGACCACTATGCAATGCCTTTTATTATTTATAGGTCCTGTTAACAAGCTACTCTCGTGGCGAGGCATCATTCCATTAAGCCGACTGACCTACTGTGCCTACCTTGTCCACCCTGTCATTATGTACACCTACTATAACAGTGTTAGGACCCTCCAGCATTGGTATGATCTCGAGTTTGTAAGTATCTACCACGTGTGCATAATGCAGAATGGAAATGTTCTTTCCAATTGAAACGAAACGACACGCCATGAAACAAGAGGGCATTGAAGGCCCTGATAATGCCCACCTGTTGTAATGGAGCCCGGTAGCTTTACCTTCGAGTCTTACCAATATTATATTATTATAACTCTATTTAAATTTGTAGACTGTAGAGAGTAAACAAGATTGGACTACGACCTATTCTAATATAGTCGAGTACATCAAGGACAGACAACTATTGACATAATTACCTGATTTCAACAATAACTGTACTTTTTTCAATAACTTATACTTATGTACATTGTGTGCAAGTACAATCAACGTCGATCGAACACTGTAGTTGCTAGAGTGTAAACACTGTTAGAGATGGCAAGTTTAACCCTTTACCTCATAGCATGTTTCTAGTTTTGACCACTTAAAGCAGGTTGAAAGTAAAGCAGAATGTGCCTTAAGGCACATTCTGCTTTACGTTCAGCTTGATTTAAGCTAAAATCTGCTAGGCTATATAAAATATTTAAAATGGTTATTGTTCATGAGGGTATAAACTGGAACTATTTTCTTCAGCGGAGGGATATATTAAATACGCTAAAAGTCGCTTCTATGGGGGAAAGGGTTAAGAAAGATTGGATAGAAAAGGTAGCCTCTAGAGTGTAAGCACTGCCAGATGTGTCATTTGCAACACGTCAAGGGCATATAACTCATGACCTAATGCTCCGATTTCTGCCATTATTGACCTCATCCGAGAACTTATGGTTAAATATACCTGAGCAAGTTTGAGAAAGGTTGGATAAAATGGCTGCCTCTAGATTGTAAACGCCGTTATATATGGCATTTTCAGCAATTCAAGGGTAGATAAATTGACCCATTGGTCCGATTTTAGCCATAAAACGAACTCATCCGAACTGTTATGGTTATATACATTCTGAGCACGTTTCAGAAATATTATTTTATAAAAATGGTGGCCTCTAGAGTGTATAGAATACAGTGGAGAATCTGTTATTCTTTCCCAATAAACGCGTTTACGCTAAAACTATTATTTGCAGTGCAAACAGTTTGGAGCCAGATCAGACGCCGGGTAACCCGGCGTCTGATCAGGCTCCAAACTGTTTGCCACCAAGATAAACAAGAATTATCAGAATTGTCCAAAAGTTGTTCTTTTCTACGTTTTAGCGCTTTGCGTTTGCGTACGTTTGCGTTTAAACGGGGAAGAATAACAGATTCTCCACTGTAATATCTAAACTGTTATTCAATTGTGACAACATGTATATGATTATGTACAGTAAATCATTTACATTATGACCACTAGAAAGAAGGTTTATTGATTGTATAAAATACAGGTGACAGCCAAAAGCAAGGTGAACGTAAAACTTTCTGTTTCTGTCGAATAAACCTAAAACAATAAAACCTCTCTATTACGACCAATAGATGTTTAAGGCAAGTGAATTCGTAAAGAAAGATGAACGTAAAACAGAAAGCTCCTGAAAGTTTTACTTTCACTTTACTTTAGGCTGTCTTTGATGCAGCCAAAGGCTTTCTTTTAAGTAGTTGTAATTGAGAGATTTTACTGTAAATAACACAATTTAGTCGTCGTAATAGAGAGGTTTTATAGTAAGTAACACACTTTAGTGGTCGTAATAGAGAGGATTTACTGTACGTAACACAATTAAGTGGTCGTAACAGAGAGGTTTTACTGTAAGTAACACAATTTAGTGGTCGTACAGTGGAGAAAACGTTATTCTTTCCCGTTTAAACGCGAACGCATTGCAAAAAAAGAAGAAAATTACAATTTTTAGACAATTCTGAATACTGATTTTAACATGGACGGCAAACAGTTTGGAGCCTGATCAGACGCCGGGTTACCCGGCGTCTGATCTGGCTCCAGACTGTTTGCATGGGAAATAATAGATTTAGCGTAAATGCGTTTATTGGGAAAGAATAACGTTGTTCTCCACTGTATATGTAATAGAGAGATTATCTTCTATAATATGCTGTTTTCAGGTATACCAATTTCTGGCTAACCTGATGTTGTCGATGTCCACCGCCTTTGTTGTGTCTCTTGCATTCGAGGCTCCAATGATGGGGCTGGAGAAAGTTCTCCTTGCCAAATACAAGAACAGATAGCGAATAGAGTGATACTGCGAAGCTCACTTATAACGAAGTCTTCGGGACCGTTTGATTTTATTACGTTATATCCAAATTTCGTTATAACAGGTTATTTTTACTACACGTTAATTAATGAGGGGGGGGGGGATAAATTTTGTTTTATGTTATATCCAATATTTCGTTATATCCACTTTCGTAATAAGCGAGCTTCGCTGTAAACACAAACAGCGGACAAAATGAAGTATCAGTGACGAGTTCAGTAAAGAAATCGATGGCCATCGATTGCGAGTTGGCTACCGGTCTGAAATGCAGTGGAGACAACGTTATTCTTTCGTTCAAACGCAAACGCATTGCATTGAAATATAGAAAATGACAACTTTTTTGACAAATCTGACTACCAGTTTTAATCTGAGTAGCAAACAGTTTGGAACCTGATCAGACGCCGGGTTACCCGGCGTCTGATCTGGCTCCAAACTGATTGCAATCAAAATAATAATTTAAGCGTAACCGGGGTTATTTGGAAAGAAAACGTTTTCTCTACTGTACTCTGCACGCTGCACACGGGACACAAACTGCTAACATAAACAGCAAACAGTGGTAATTGAACACCTACAAGTTATAAACTCTACTGTATAATATTTGGATACTGGTTACAGTAAACAGGACGTTATTATTTTCCTATTTGCGCGTTTACACTGAAACTACTACATTGTATTTCCATTGCAAACAGTTTGGAGCCAGATCAGACGCCGGTAAACCCGGCGTCTGATCAGGCTCGTAACTGTTTGTCATTCAGATTAAAGTTATTAAATAGTCTAACTCCTTATTCTTCTCCAGAATCAAAGGGTTTCAAAGTATTGTTGCGATATTTGGGGAAACTGCTCAATATCGCAAGAATAAAAAACCATTCGTTTATAAAAACGTGCAACAAGACTTATCCTTAATTCAGCTGATCTCTTCAAAAAACTTCATTGGATTACTTTTCCGAAAATAGTTCAATGTCACAAAGCTAATCTAATGTTCAAAATATTCACAGGTTTGACACCTGCATATTTATATGAATTGTTTACACTTAAGTCAAGTGTGTATGATAGAAATTTATGGTCATCATCAAATTCTCAGTTATATTCTCTCAGACCAAAGTATGATTTTTCTAGAGGTCGTTAGCCTATTCCGGAGCTATGATTTGGAATAATTTGCCTTTGAACATAAGAAATGCTCAATTACTCATTTAAGACTTCATACCTTAAACAGGTTAAGTTAGGCATATAGTGTAATCACTTATACTGCTTCAAAATGTAACAAAGTGGTGAACATTTGCTGCTTAGGGGTTGAAGTTTCACTTTTCACTATAGTTTTACATTTAAAAAAAAAGAGTTAAATTACTGTTCAGGAAATCTATGACAAGGCGCCAAGATTTCTTTTCCGCACTATTCTTTTAATATGGCTTTATATCACTATTTCTTAGGTAACGGTCTGACCATCGTACACTTTGACCCATTACCACATACAAGCGCTTTTTAGCGCGATTTATTTGTGCAGTCATACATATTTACAATAATGAAATAAAAATAATTGCTAGATCTATAACTAAGAGGCGCATTCTGCTTTACTTTCAAACTGCTCTAAGTGTTCACCTGTCTTCAAAACTAGAACTATGCCATGTGCGGTAAGGGGTTAATATCGCCATGGTTTCATAGACTTTGTTTTGGATGCTGAGCCCCTGCCTGGCTGCAACACTTTAAACCTTTAGCCCGCTTATTATTTCGATAGTATTTATTCTGAAAGAGTAGACCCATAATTATGTAATACCACCTTCAGGAGCTCTCAGATCAGAGTATACACTGTTTACAAGGAACATATTGATACTTGAATAGTTAACATTTCATGATTTCAAATATTCTTCTGTTAAGTAAATGATTGGATTAATATTCATGCTGCTCTCTAGCAGATGGTATCTTGGAGCGGTCTTAAAGTAAAACAAAATGCACATCTAGGCTCATTATGCTTTATTTTCAACCTGGTTTAAGTGGTCACCTCTCTTCAATACTAGAAATATATCATGGAGTCAAAAGTTTCAAGTAGCTTTGGTATATTCCTTCTCTTTTGATATGAGATTTCACTGGTCTTGATATTTTATATATTTATTTTAACATCGTTTTATTTTGGGTTTTATATTGCTCCTGCCTATTGAATAGTCTTATTGTATAAGTAACAAATCTTGAAATTTCAGAATGACACATAAAATATTATTTTCAGCGTGATCTCTAGAATTCTCTTAAGTTAACAGAGTGCTCCTACAGGAACTATCACTTCTGGATCCAATCAGTTTGCAAAGAATAAAAATACTAATTGGTGATTTTGTTCCCTTCTCACATGATTCTTGTTGTTTGTGGACCATATTGAAAATTGGTTTGTTTGTTTCTTTGATACCAAATATGTAATCCACATGAAATAAAATCGTTTTTATTATTATTATTAAAATAAATAGAATTGTCAAGCATGTGATTTTCAACATTTTAATGCGGTGTCTGATTAGATTCTTCACTGTTTGCCTGTATATACATGTATATCCCATACATACGGGATCGTGATCACAAATGAATTACCTTTCATATTCGGGTATGTTTGTCCTAAACGAGCTAAACTTATCGAAATTCAACCGTCAAAGTACAGAGTAACCCCTCGAAACCGGAACTCTCTCTAAACCGGGGAAAAGCTTTAGTCCCGTTGCCAACATTTCTTTATTTTTACCCATTACACCATAGATACGCATTTTTACGTCTTTGGTTTGTTCCTTTACTTAAGAAAATAATTTATACATTCTAACATATAATAGCTTAAGGCAGGTTTAAAGTAAAACAGAATGCGCCTTGAGGCGTATTCTGCTTTACTTGTACCCTGCTTTTAGTAGTCAGCTACCTTCCATACTAAAACAAGCTATTTGGTAATGATTTAAAACCCCTCTGAACTTGAAACCCCTCTTAACCGGAAAGTGTTGTTGTCCCCACACATGTCCGGTTTTCAGGGGTTTCCATTGTATTGGTAGTTTTATCTTACGGGAAATCGAATTATCGCGGATCAGCAATATAGTTGAGATAAAAGGTTTAAATCAAATGTGACATACAGTTAAACCTCTTTATTACGACCACAAAAACGTGTTAATTTTAGGTGGTTAAGGCAGGTGACTGCTTAAAGCAATTTGAATGTATAACATACATTTCCAGAAGAAGCTGTCTGGTTTACGCTCACCTTGCTTTAAACTATTTACTGTACCCTGATGCACATTGAGTCAATTAGCCTTTTTAGTGGTCGTTGTATTGAGGTTTTACTGTATTCTCAATGCTGGCATATATCGACTGTTACATAAAACTTACGACATTGACTTTGAATGGTCCTCTAGATATAGAAAAAGTGCACCATTTCTTTTGATACTGAGTATTATACATACGTATACAAGTACGATGCACGAAATTTTTTTTAAAAACAATATCCACAAGTGTTCATAAACTGTTGTAAGGCACCAGGCAACCGTTGTTGTTGTAATGTTGCAAATTAATGTAATAATTACAATATCTGTTACTGTTACAATATTTTGAGTGGACGTTTTCCAATCCGTTTTGTATAAAATGTTGCAAAATGTACAGTTCAACATCTCTATTACGACCACTAAAACGAAGGCTTATTGATTGTACAAAAAGACAGGTGACAGCTTAAAGCAAAGTGACAGTAAAACAGAAATATTCTATAGGAGCTTTCTATTTAAGTGTCACCTTTCTTTGAGCAGTAACCTATCCTTCATACTTATGATTAACACACTTGAGTGGTCGTAATAGAGAGGGTTTACAGAGCTGCCATTTCTCCGGATTGTTCCTAAATCTTCGGATTTTTTCCAGAACATGGTAGCTTAAAGCAGGCTGAAAGTAAAGCAGAATGCGCCATAAGGCGCATTCTGCTTTACCTCCAGCCTGCTGTAAGTAGTCACGTGTCAACAAAACTAGAAACAGGCTATGGGGTAAAGGTACGATTCGTAAATTCGCATTTGAAAAATGCAAATTTGGAAATCTTAGGATTGTTCATGTCAACTTATGGCAGCCCTGGTTTTACTGTATTAACATTCTTACCCCGAGTGCAATTGCTTATTTGCTAACAGTTTGGATCCGCATTTACGCGGCGTCTGAACAAAATCCAAACTGTTGGACACTCATTGTATCATTTGTTGAGTCAAAATACATGTTATTGAAGTTTGCGAAATAAATCAGGACATGGTTTTTCAAATCTAATGAATCCATGGCAGTAACGAGGTTAAACCAGTAGCATGGTTCAATCACTGTGACATTGACAATGACCTCATTTATTGCTGATATTTTTCAAAGTTAGTTATAAGTGGACATTTTGACAGAAGAAAATATAATGACGGGTAACAGACAGCTTGAATCCAGATCAGACGCCGCGTTACGCGGCGTCTGATCTGGATTCAAGCAGTTTGCAAATGTAAGCCATGTCTTAGTTTCCCTCCTTATAACAACTCCCTCCGAACAACACACAAAATCTCTGTCTTTCATTGGGTGTTGTTGAAGAGAGGGGCACTGTTATGAACGGAACACCTGTGCTTAGCGACCACACATTGTTACAGAGGAGAAGATATTACTCTTTCCAGATTAAACGCAAACGAAAGGCAAGCGTATTTCACTGTATTTGAGAAAACAACAACATTTTGACTACTAGTAAATAATTTAATCTGAGAAGCAAACAGTTTGGAGTCTTATCAGATGCCGGGTAACCCGGCGTCTGATCAGGCTCTAAACTGTTGATATAAAGGCGTTTATTGGGAGACATGTGGATCTTCAAAGAGAAGTTATTGTTTAATGCAGGATAAAGGTAATTCAGAAAGCTCCTAGAGGGAATTACTGCATAACCTCTGCACCGCAAGAGCTTGGAAACGATATCAGATTTAGCTCAAATGACCCTTGGTTACATTGCATGTACAGAGGAGAAAACGCTATTCTTTCCCAATAAACGCGTTTAAGCTAAAGCTGTTATTTGCAGTGCAAACAGTTTGGAGCCAGATCAGACGCCGGGTTACCCGGCGTCTGATCAGGCTCCACACTGTTTGCCACTCAGATCCAGATTAGACATTAATTTGGGTATATTATGTCTATCAGATAAATATGTGAAATATAATTGATTTAAACTATATACAGTTTCTCGACAAAAACAAGTATGCGTTCACAATAAAGTAAAACTTCTCTTTAATAACCACTCAAACGAAGGTTATTAACTGTATAAAAGACAGATGACAGCTTAAAAAAAGCCGACAGTAAACACGAGAAAGCTTCTTAAGGAGCTTTCAGTTTTGTTTTTTAAATATAAAGTAGAATCATTCAATAAATGAGTTTCAGCGACTCCAATAATATCACAGTCAGTACAGTGGAGAATGTGTTATTCTTTCCCAATAAACGCGTTTACGCTAAAACTATTATTTGCAGTGCAAACAGTTTGGAGGCAGATCAGACGCCGGGTAACCCGGCGTCTGATCAGGCTCCAAACTGTTTGCCACCAAGATAAACATGAAATATCAGAATTGTCTCAAAGTTGTACTTTTCTACGTTTTAGTGCTTTGCGTTTGCGTTTAAACGGGAAAGAATAACGGATTCTCCACTGTATGAATAGCAAAAGAGGCACGTAAATTATAGTTATTAGAGTTAACGTCAGTACACCATCCCCGGACGGTAGTGTGGATGGCCGCGGCGGGAATTGTCGTAATACAGTATACATGTACGTGAATCGTTATCTACCAACGAAATAGATAAAAATGTGAAGGGGGTAAAAATAACTGGATTTCTTTAATATATTGATTTCATTTCTTCAATGAGGAGATGAGCTGTTTGTTATATCTCAAATTAATTATGAACTGAAAAAATAAACTTTATATTTATTGGTGTCTTCAATTCCTTTGATGTTTAACATACATATATATTTACAGAATAATACTCAAATGATACATAACACAAAAATACCAATGCACGTAATTATGAAATATTTCACTGCCAAGATGTTGTCGTTTTTTAAGATTAAGTATCGGTAAATCGACAAATTAAAATCATTTTGAGATTCTGCTCAATAGCCATCGGATGTCCAATCAGGATCAAAACTATTAGCAAAAGCGTTTGTACACGTTGTAAGACTATGGAATACTATGTTAATACTCATTTATAATGTGTGTCAAAGAGTTTGGATTCTAATCAATCGTCGAGTTTTGCGATGTCTGATAAGGATTCAAACTGTTAGCAAATAACGAAGGCAGTGAAAAGGTTTGCTGATTCACCGAAAATGCATATCTGGATCTATGCTGTTTGCATATTATATACACGCAGCTAAGGACTTGTTATATACTTCTTTATTTTGTTTGTCAAAACATTTAAGATTCTGGTAACCCCTCGTTGTTTCTTAGTAAATAGCATATATGGTGTCGGCCTGGTCTAATTTCGCCCTATATAATCTATAGTAAAATGCCTAACTTTCCGAGGCAACAGCTCCCTCCATAACAGGATATAGGCTATAAAAGACATACCCTTCAATTTTACGGACATTTCCCTGTTGATTGAGGCCAGTCAACCTATAACATCGGCAATTACATTTTTTCTATCAATGATTTTCTAAGGTAACTGTCAAAATAAAGGTGAACAACTTTCACTTTCATCCCATTCACTGTGTTTCCATATGCATCCGCCTGGGGAGAAAGTTCTGAGTCCCTAAAACAATGCCAATTTGGTGGAAATTACCACAAATAACCAGTTTTCATAGAGAAAACCAGTCAAACTCACCCACAGGCAACACTAAACATTGCAAATCTTGGAAATTGTATTTTTCAAGGTACTAATTGCAAGACCCACAACGACCCGGGAGTGATTCCTGACCAGGCCGACACCATATTATGACAAAACACATTTTTATTTCTAAGAATTCATATCTTAAAGAAAGTATACTGGTATTTAGCAGCACTATAATTTAGGTATAGTTTATGTAATATCTATATACATCGGTCACTTTATTGATTACTCTTCGTCGTCCTTGTAGATGTTGATTTAAAGGCAAACAGTAATTAAAGATACTCAAATACATGTAAATTATTAGCGTACAGACGCGTGTCGCATTTACAGAACACGCTGAAGGGTGTAATTAATTGTTTAAATGCGTGACGAGATAACATAATCCAGTCCGAATAGAGTTCCAATATAGAGCAAAATGGTAAAAATCATTAGGCTGAACAGAGACCATGTATACCATATATTTAATATAAATCATTGGGCTGAAATGGCATATATTAATGACAATAATTATGATAATATATTAAATATTCTAATAAATATTACATGAAAAGATTTATTTCTTTTTTGAATAAACGCAAAAATGTACACTCGCTTAAATAATGTAGATTCTAACATTGTCAGGTAATATAATGTTTATTTGTTACATTTTAACATGTTCTGCCTGCCAAGTAGATCCTGATCGTAATACATGTAGATGTTTTTTTTGTATATTTGATGAAACGCAATAGTTCTATACTCCATTAATCTAATGCAGACTCTAGCTAGACATGAGGTAATCGTAATCATCGTTTGCAATCAGTTACATTTTTTCGAAGTAATCGAATGTTTTCGGTTACTTTTTCAAAATCGATTACATGTAATTGTATCCGTAACCATTAAAGGACCAAAAAAAAGTGTTTAATCAGCGATTACATTTCGATTACTTTGGAATGTTATCATAGATCTCTTATACAGTTGGTCTTATGATCTGGGCCTACATTATTAGCATATCAAGTCTTGGTGAATGAGGTCTATATTATAAGCATATTCAATCTTAAGACATAGGTCTACATTATTATCATATCCAGTCTAAATGATTTGGGTCTACATTAGTAGCATATCCAATCTTATGATCTGGGTCTACATTATTAGCATATCCGGTATTCTGATCTTGTTTACATTTTAACACATCCATCCATAATCTGTTTGCAAATACACTTTATGGGTACTACACTTAAATTTGCTTGAAGGTCTTTATTAAGAATTAAAAAGGTGAGAAGTCAACAACAATACAATGCCTATAATTATCCTGGGTGGGTAATCAATAACAATGTGAGATGCACCACTACCTGCACCCTTAACAAAGATGATGAGTGTTTTAATATGTCCTAAGTTTGAAAAATGTTACAGTAAAATCTCTCTATTACGACCACTCAATTACGTTAATTATTTTGTGTTCAAGGCAGATGACTGCTTTTAGCAAGGTTAAAGTAAAACAGAAAGCTCCCGAGTTTTCTGATTTAATCTCACCTTTCTTTAAGCTGCAACTTGCATTTCATATAAATAGTCGCTTTTTAAGTGGTCGTAATAGTCAGGTTTTACAGACGTTCATTCACCCATTCTATTCTTTGTTTCTTTTTACGATGTAAGTTAAGCCATAACACTAAGTGTTATTCAATCTTATGTTCAAAAGGACTATATACACCACATAAGTATTTATATAGTCAATGCCATGTATTGACTGTACGTGTTGCTTCTGTTATAACTTATGGCATTAAAGTTCTTTGAGATACTCGTGGACACTTCAGGACAAGTGAATGCAAAGTGCAAACTTTGTGGACCATTTATATCAGGATATACAAACAAGAGCCGCATGCAGCCCTAAATCGCTCACCTGGTATCTATGATTACGGTCATGTAAATGGACCAGTAATGATTAAGTTTTCACTTATTCACCTCAACCCACTGGTGGTCATGTTGTTTGAGCTAGGAAGATTATTTGAAGAAAACTGGCAAAGGGTCACCCATGAATCATTATTTGTGTAAAATCATTCTTAAATCAGACCAATAGTTTCCGAGAATTTTTTTGGAAAGTTTTTCTATACAGAAATATAAGGAAAACTTGCCCCACCCACTGGCGGCCATGTTTTTTAAGATAACAAAATGATTTCGACGCAACGGATAAAACGATGGAAACATATCTAAATCAAAGCGCTAACAGCGCTGAGGGCCTGGCTATTTACTTTTTCAGTAGCAGGTCAACACCACTATATTTTTTAAAATACACCTGTTCTCTAATCCCATTCAAAAATTGTCCATTATTTTTAGGAATGGAGAGTTTGGAACAATAGGTCTCTATTACTTTTCCATACACACGAATGTAATATGTACATATTTGTGTTTGAAACGTAATGGAGATGTTTTGTCCGGCAACTCTCCATTCCTGAATATAAAGAGACTTTGTTAAGCAACCACTTACCGAAGATGTGTAATCTTGAAAGAGCGTTTGCCTCTACAAATGCAGAAATGCAGAAGGCTCCTATATTAACCTTCTGCATTATTTTTGTCCTGCATTAAGCCGCAACATGCATTGAATACTCCAAATACATGTATACCGATTTTTAGTGGTAGCTTAAGACAGGTTTGAGTGTGCATACAGTAAAACCTCCCTATTACTACAACTTATTATTTTTTTACTATTTGGTGTCTAAGACCGATGACTAGTATATCTATTTAAAGAAAAGTGAAAGTGACACAGAAAACTCATTTCGAATCTTTCTGCTTTACTTACACATTGCTTTAGCTGTCGCTTGTATTGTATTCGCCTTAAACAAGAAAGTTTTGAATGTACATTATAAGACGCCAACAAATTTGGCGTCTTACCAGAATCCAATTATTTTGCATCGAATTATAATATAATTTGCAAACAGCTTGGATCCAACCCTACCACCAAATATGTCGGTGTCTCATGTGGATCCAAACTGGTTTACACTTGATAAATATATCCAGTATACATGTAACTGATATTGGTTAAGCTTTATGAGTAAAGCAAACAATAACTTAAGCAGACATTACTGAGTTTGATATACAAGAACACTTCTTTATTGCGTCAACTCAACCAGTCTATTTTAATTATTTTGTGTTTAATGCAAGTGCTGCTTTAAACAAGGTGGAAGTAAAATAGAAAGCACCTTTTGGATCTTTCAGTTATACTTTCAACTTCTGTAATCTCCATCTGTCTTTTACAGATCTACAATCAATTTAGTAGCCGTTTCTTCAATCTGGTAAGAAGTCGTGAAAGATAGGGTTTACTGCATAAATTGCTCAAGTAGTGTCTGATATGGATTTTAACCGTTATCCTGTAGAGTATGGCAATAATAACATGACCACATAAATAATATCCACATCAGATGCCGAGTAAGTTGACCATGGGTCCGGATTTAAGATGCTTGACAGTGGTCTGCATTAATTCTCAGGAATGGACAGATGCTCGACCATTCTACCTAACAGTATCCAGCATCACCTGTCTTTACCGGCGTGGTTCAGCGTATAATTATTAAATCTGGGTTAACTATCTCTCGCAATCCTGTTACGTAACGCTAGCCATTGAATCGGTAAACCGTTCGTAATCATTTGATACTTGAGATTTGTCACTTATGCCAATGCCAATGTTGACGCCAGATACGGATAAATAGTCAATGAGAATGATGGGACTTTCTCAAAACTCCACCTCGGAGACCTTCTTACTTTGTCGTAGTTCTGAGGCTTGATTGTCAAAGGGATTTGTTTCTGTTTGTTAGACCGAGATGATTCCCTCTGCCAAGAACTAAGAAGAAGGCAGGTAGGTGGTTTTGATCCCATGCGCTGCTGGTCAATGCATGGGATTAGCCGAAATCATCATCATTTCATCTCATCACCCCTCATCAATCCTCGGCGCTATATGATCTTCTTTGCGTCGCAGTGCCGTAAAACCCAACTCATCATCATCACCTTAAAATTCCTACTAGCCTGCACCAAGGGTGCATTAGGCCAGACAAAACGTAATTTTCGTTTCATCTAAAGTCATCTTTGCTGTTGGCAGGTATTGCAAACCAATTACATGATACGTTTTTTCTTTCTGATATTCATTTTTCAGCAGACTTTTACTCAAAATCACTTGAAGACCCTTTTCACAAAAGGATTTGGGGATTTTATACTTCATAAACTCATGATTTTCGCTTACAACACCAACTGACGTTTCTGGCGTCTTGGTGCCCGTCATCAACGACGTGTAACGCAGCCGCTGCTTCCTTTCAATCCAAAGGGGAACTGGTCTAAGAATAACGGGTCCAAAGACGGTAGGTAAAACGGGCACAGGGGCAGCAATTTACAGTTTAAACATATGTTTCGACTGCGTTTCTGAAAAGTATAAGTGATATGTTCCAAATATAAATAAAGGGGTCATGCGGACCTAAATCTATCATCTGGAAATATCCCTGGACGCTTTCAGTTTTACCCAAAGGGTACATGTAATAATTTGTTCAAATGAACGGACGGCACTTCTTAATAGAAGCGGACAGTAATTTTCCTTCTCTGATAAGTTGTACATAAAACGAGAAGAAAAAGTGCATCGCCTTAGTCAATATCGTACGGCGATAATGTGCACGAGATTTTCGTGTACGGTCGTCTTTGTATTTTTCGTGTAACATTTATTTTTTCTAAAGTTGCTTTTATTCTATATAGTTTGAAAATGTGAGTATAGGTTTTCTCCTTTTTATTTTTCCTTTCAAATACCTAATAAATTACATTATTGTTAAATTGTTAAGTCATATACAATGGATTGGTCCATCATGACTGTTTTTGGATAGTTGTTGTGGTCAACGTATACCGAATTTAATTCCAGCCCGACTATAAACCACTGTTAATTCCTTTATTCCATAGGAATCGCCGGGTCAGGAATTACAAAAGCAACAAAAAAGTAAAATAATTAAATTATTACAATAATAAAACTATTTATATAGTCAAACAACTAGGTCTGACGTGTCACGGGGTCGCCGAGTCCATTTTTAAGGGAGATCAGCATTACGGATATCCTCGTCTCATTCTTTTAAAGAAAAGGTTGAGTTATAGGTATAAACAATGAGCGGATTAGTTATCAGAAACATAGCGTAATGGATAGCTCGTATGCCTATAAGCGAGTATATGATCGTAAATTTTATTTGGCGTCGGTTCGAATCTCGCATCAACCTAAAACTCCTTGTTTTTGCTAAAACATTTTAAGGATTCTATAATTACTTTATTTCCATTTTCATTTCAACCATCATATAATTTTATTGTAATGTAGATCTACGGTGAAACATCTCTAAAAACTAAGTCATTGTTGGCCTTTAAGGCAGGTGGCAGCATAATTCAAGGGGGAAATGCATAAAGCAGTCTCCATTACTTTTGTTCTGCATTCAGCAGCAGCCTGTCTAAAAAGACCACTTTCGTCCTGATTGAGTGGTTGATTTCTATGTGTTTCACCGTAATCAGGGCTCCAGATAAGGAGAGTATATGAAAAACTAAAACATTCATGTTTTCATCAAACCCTATGGTGTGACTACTAATCTAAAGCTTTTCTAATTAGTAGTCACACCATAAGGTTTGGTGCATGTTGGAGCATTTGAGTCTATTTCCCCTTATCTGGAGCCCTGTAAACAGTAATTCATTTCATTTCAATATACATGTAGGGACCTATGTATGTACATGTATGTATTTTATCATCGATTAATGTTTTAAAATTATATAGGACTCGAACTGAAGCAACACCCCTTCTCCAACACTGAGGAACATGTGCATAAATGGTCAGCTTATATTATACAGTATGAAATATAATATAATGCTATTCTATTCATGCAAGATTTATATAAAAAAGTGTTACGTCTCTGCGTGGGATTCGAACCCACGCTTAAACTAAAAATACTGCTATTTGCCGTCTGCATACCTAAACTTTATCTACTGAGCTAAACTGCTCACAATAATCCCACCTTCATTTTTATCTCATATACGGATCTCGGCTGTTTAAAATATGGTCCGAGAACATGCGGAATGCTGTTTTCCCTGAAAAATGGACTCGGCTTACCTTTGACACGTCAGAAGTTGTTTGACTATAGTATCGTTATTCGTCGCGCAACTGTTTGCCACTCGTAGTTATAGTTTGTTCAATAAGAAAAACGCAGACGATAATTCAGCATGATAAAGATTACATGTAATCCGCCCATCAGTTGTAGGCTTGTAGAAATTTTGAGCAAGTCCCTCATTCTCAATTTCTACAGTAAAACTCCTCTATTCCACTCACGTAAGGCTTAACTATTGTATGAAAAATAGGTGACAGCTTAAAGCAAGGCGAAAGTGAAACAGTAAGCTATTTAGGAGTTTTTTGTTTTACTTGCACCTTGCTTTAAGCATCCAGCTGCTTGATTAAACACAAAATATCTATTTTCATTTAATGGCCGTTATACAGAGACTTTTCTGTATTATGTCCGTATCTATCGTCAACATCGGCATTGGCATAAGTGACAAATCTCAACTAGTACACAGTACAGTACTACTTCGAAGTAATTATTGATTGCTACTGACCGTACCAAGGCGGGCTCCTATGTTCACTTTGCTTTATGTTTGTCTTGCGTGTTGTTTTCTATTTAGTGTGTAGATGAAGGAATGGGAGTGTGCGTGTGTATGTGTGTGTGTCTGTCTGTGTGTTATGGTATGACTGTGTGTGTGTTCTGCTTGAGAGGTGGGTGTATTGTTTGTGTTGCGTTTCCTGCTTGAGTCTTTCGTATTTATTTGCCACCCTCATCCTGGATGTTTATGGTGATTTTCTCTTTCCTGTATATCAATCTGAAAATCGTTCGGTTGTTTTCATAACCAAGAGGCCCATAGGGACACATTTCGCTCACCTGAGACATTGTACCATAGAAGTTGACTGGGCAAGACAACATTTGATAAAGCTGATAAGCCCCGGGGCGGGACCAAATTTGATCAAGGGGTCATAATTTGAACAAATTTGGTAGAGGACCATATAGGGGCAAAGCTACATGTCAAATATAAATGATCTTGGCCTTACGGCTTCAGAGAAGAAGAATTTTAAAGGTTTTCCTATGAAAAACTGATAAGCCCGAGGGCGGGGCCTTTTTTGACCCGGGGTCGTAATTTGTACAATCTTGGTAGAGGACCACAAGGCAAAGCTATATGTAAAATATTAAAGACCTGGACCTTACAGTTTCAGAGAAGAAGATTTTGAAAGGTTTTCCTATATAATTCTATGTAAAACTGATAAGCCCCGGGGCGGGGCCATTTTTGACCCGGGGTCATAATTTGAGCAATCTTGGTAGAGGCCTATAAGGCAATGCTACATGTCAAATATTAATGATCTAGGCCATACGGTTTCTGAGAAGATTTTTAAAGGTTTTCCTATGAAAAACTGACAAGCCCCAGGGCGGGGCCATTTTTGGCCCCAGGGTCACAATTTGAACAATCTTGGTAGAAGACCACAAGGAAAAGCTATATGTCAAATATTAAAGATCTGGGCCTTACAGTTTCAGAGAAGAAGATTTTTTCCCTTTAAAAGTCTATGTAAAACTGATAAGCCCCGGCCATACCGTTTCTGAGAAGAAGATTTTTAAAGGCTTTCCTAAGAAAAACTGATAATCCCAGGGCGGGGTCAAACTTTGAACAATCTTGCTAGAAAATGATTAAGTTATGATACATACCAAATATCAAAGGTCTGGGCCTTTCGGTTTCTGAGAAGAAGATTTTTTAAGATTTTCTGATGCATTAAACGTTGTCTATACGGTCATATTAGCAAGGGGAATAACTATAGCCAAAATCTTTAAACAAGATTTCGTCCCCCTTGTCACTGATGCTTCTGACAAAGTTTGGTTGAAATTGGGTCAGTGGTTTCTGAGAAGATGTTGTTTGAAAATGTGAACGGACGACGGACGGAATGGGATCACAATAGCTCATCCTGATCCTTCGGGATACAAAATTTTGGCATGCATATTATAACATGTGTATATTATCTTACAGTACCTGGGGTTAGTAGTACTAGGTGGATGGACGCATTTGCAGAGCAAGCACTAGCTGCAGAAGCTACAGATTGTTAAGGGAATACAAACACATACACCAAGCAGAAATTAAAGAAGTTACATTAAGGATATACTGTTAACCTGTCTGGGCTACCGGTGAACTTTCTCGCATGATGTGTGCGAACAGTGTAGCTGCAGATTAGCCTGCGCATCCTCACAGTCTGACCGTAGATCAACACTGTGCGCTGTTAAGACAACAAAACCATATTCTACAGATTGGCAGACAGTATAGCTCTCAGAGGAGGATGCGCAATCTGATCTGAGAGCTACACTGTCAGCACATGGCAATTAATGTTGGCGCCAAAAGGGTAACATTGTTAAACAAAACATGCATTTAGCATCAGCAAGTGGAATACGCTATATGAAGGAACGGAATTGAACAACATTTAGTACTAGCTAAAACAGGAAACTATGACATGTTTATATGAGCAAGCAACACAGTTAAGTTCTAACTAAAAGGATACACTTTGGCTTAGATTTACCTTTGCCTGAAGGCGGTCGTTTCACTCCCTTGTTCTGTGGCTTGGCTGTTTATTAGTCAAGGAACTCAATAAAATATTGTACAATGATGTTTATGTGAGAACAACCTAAATAACTTGTATGCCTAGCTTGTATCCACTTTACATGTAAACCCGTTCTTTACAGCCCTACTTTTTATAGCCTTTTTATTCTTGTTTATGCTATACTTGTGTTACAGCTAATGTTTTACTGTTATATTGTATTCGACGTTAAATAAATCTTCTTGTATCTTGTAACTTGAATATTTAAATGCTTTTGAAATATTATTTAAGTAATTTCTACAACATAAATTATAATTGAATTAGAAAGGATACATCTCAAATCTAATTGTACCCATTGTGTCGCATGGTTACTGCTGTCACATTGACCATCATTCCGGCACCCATTACAAAAGCAAGACAGAATTCTGCTCTCGACAATCATGTCAGTATTAGTGCTTTTAATGGAATGAAATTTTCGAGTTCCAACTAATGTTTCTGCATTTGGAATATTTGATCTATTGACCTCATCTTTTTGGATGTACACAAATTTTCTGATTGAAGCTGTCTTTTCTTTTTCATTTATTGTCATTCCGTGTTCCAGTACATCTTTGCAGTGATCATATACACCTTGAGCTGTTCCAATAACCTTCCCATTCAGCATAGCTCTGTAACATGAACTTTTCACTATGGCACCTAGGCAATCACAAACATTTCTACCATGACTTGTTTCAAAGACATTTCTTGCAGTGGTTTCCCTTTTGCTTAGGTACGCAAATGCAGTCTTACTTTTGTACTGAGCAGCGCAGCCATCACTCCATTCCTTTATTTCCTTTGTGTTCTGGTGTTCAGCAACTGCTTCTATTGCCTTGTCTTCAAATACTTTAACTAGGGTACTATCATGTTTCAAATCATCTGATATGCCTATTATGGAGTATTTGTATTTGTACTCTTCTTCATTTATATCAGCTTTCATATAACACATCATTGGGTGTATTGTTACTAGAATCTGATCGAAGTATGCGTTTTGTACCTCATTCTGAAAGGAGCATTTATAGTTTTCTGCAAAGTCCATGATCAGTATAAGTTCATCTTTCTTCAGTGTCTGAAGACATTCTATCATTTTCTTCTGTTGCCATGCAGCTCTAAATCGATGGCTGGGATATTCTCCAAGGTCTTTTTGAAAAACAGTTGTGAACTCTTCTAAGGCTGTGGATTTTTGCACACAAGACTTTATCTTTTTCTTTGTACCGTCTTCCCTGTCAACATTTATATATTCCCATCTATTCCAAGTGATTTTTAGCTGTTTTTCGCTACATTCATTCAACAATGGTGCAAGATGATTCCTCAATGCCACTGTTCCGCATTCTTCACATTCTCTATTCAGGCATTTTGAGTTGTGGTGTACATCTGCTTCTACACTGCAAAGAGTTTTGTCAACGATTGTTTTCTTGTCAGTTTCAATTTGTGATGTTAATGTTTGCTTATTCATTTTCATGAAATTGACTTAAATTTAGAAAATCCTATCTTGTCACTAGAGTACTGCACTTTATAGATATAAAATGCGCCTGAAGTTGTCATTATCATTACATGTTTCTGTACATATTCCTTCGCTTTGCCTTTCTTTAGGCATACAACTTCTCTTTTGTTTGGTACCTCCCTACTGATCTCTGATGACAGATAGAAGTTGTGGACTCTCTGCTTCACTTCCTCACTGATGGCATCTTTACGTTTTTTTCTTGGGCTTGGTTTCCACCAGTCAGCTTTGCTGTTTTTAATTCTCTTCAGTTTCCATTTGCTTATGTTAAGGGCATTGTGGGCTTGTTGTCTATACTTTTCTCCAACAGCCTTTGCGGCTGTACTTAACACTGTATGTCTGGCAGTTTTCATTTCTTTGGAACCTGTCTTGTCCTTAGTTTCCTGAAGGTTAGAGGATAATACCTCGACCACATCTTCTGACATTCTTAGTTTTCTTTTTGTTGTTTCTGTTACTATAACCCCTGTTGCTTCCCTGTTGCTTCCAGTTGTTTCGAAGTTGAAGGGGACTCTATCAGTTTTTCAATTATAGCCACCCTTTTGTTTGGCGTATCTGGAAGCGACTCTCGCGCTCTTTTCCCACCTCTGTATACAGTCCATCTGCTGTAGCTTTTCATATTTTCTTCTTGTCCTTCACTTATGTCTGACTTTCATCTGATTTTCCAGGTTCATTTTCATCATCAACCAGATTTTCTCTTTGCAACGGTGTTTGTATTTCTTCTCTTCTGCTCTGATCACTTTCTGTGGTAACAGTGGCTGTATTATTATTAGTACCACTTGCAGGTTTGCTTGCTTTGTTGCTTCCTATTGATGTCTCAGTCAGTTTCACCCTTAATCTCCATTGCTTAGTTCTAAGTTTGGCTGATTCTCTTTGTAGCTCTTGCTTTTTCTTGATGAGGCACTTTGGCAAATGTTTTTCATTTTGCACTTTCTTTTTAGCTCACCTGGCACAAAGTGCCAAGGTGAGCTTTTCTGATCGTGCTATGTCCGTCAACAATTTCTTTAAACGACATCTCCTCCTTAACTACTGGATGGATTTTAACCAAACTTGGCAGAAATGATCCTTATATAGTCCTCTTTGATAGTTGTTCAAATGTTTCTGGTCCGTTGCATATCTAGGTCACAGGAGCTAAAAAAAGATTTTTTCAATAAAAACTTAAAAACTCTTCTTCTCTGAAACCACAGTACCCTGAGCTTAGATATTTTGCACAAAGCATCATCTACAGGTCCTCTATCAAGATTTTTAAATAATGTCCCTGGGGTCAAAAATGATCCCGCCCCGGGGGGTCACAAATTTACATAGAGTTATATAGTGAAATCTTCAAACCTCTTCTTCTCTAAGATTAATATAGCTAGAGCTTTGATATTTGGCATGGTGTAACTTCTAGAGGTACTCTATCGAAATTGTTCAAATGGTTCCGGTCCGTTGCATATCTAGGTCACAGGAGCTAAACATAGATTTTTTCAATAAAAACTTTAAAAAATAATCTTTTCTGAAACCACAGTACCCTGGGCTTAGATATTTTGCACAAAGCATCATCTACAGGTCCTCTATCAAGATTGTTCAATTTATGTCCCTGGGGTCAAAAATTACCCGACCCCGGGGGTCACACATTTACAAAGAGTTATATAGTGAAATCTTCAAACCTCTTCTTCTCTGAAATTATTAAAGCTAGAGCTTTTATATTAGGCATGGTGTAACTTCTTGAGGTACTCTATCGAAATTGATCAAATGGTTACGGTCCGTTGCATATCTAGGTCACAGGAGCTAAAAATAGATTTTTTCAATGAAAACTTAAAAAATCTTCTTCTCTGAAACCACAGTACCCTGAGCTTAGATATTTTGCACAAATCATCATCTACAGGTCCTCTATCAAGATTGTTCAAATTATGTCCCTGGGGTAAAAAATGACCCCGTCCCGGGGGTCACAAATTTACATAGAGTTATATAGTGAAATCTTCAAACCTCTTCTTCTCTGAAATTAATATAGCTAGAGCTTTGATATTTGGCATAGTGTAACTTCTAAAGGTATACTTTACCAATATTGTTCAAATGGTTCCGGTCCGTTACATATCTAGGTCACAGGAGCTAAAATAGATTAAAAAAAAAAAGCTTAAAAAATCTTCTCTTTAACTACAGTACCCTAAGCTTAGCTATTTTGCACTCAGCATCATCCAATCAGCACAATCATATTGTCATATATAATTTCTCAGCTTTCCAAGATATGTTACATTTACATCAACGGTCCCAGGTGAGCGATTTGGGGCCGTATACGGCTATTGTCTTTCTTCTCACTAGCCTTCTTCCGGCGATATCGATTCACATATTCTCTGTGTTTTGCCTTTGTGTGATCTTCTAGACCTTTGTTTCCATGGTTAATTTCATGTTTGATTTTCTGTCTCTGTAGACGCTTTCTTTCTCTATCTTTTTCACGCATTTTTATACGCCCATCTTCAGACGGGACGTATTATGTCGTGGCGCTGTCCGTCCGTCTGTCCGTCCGTTAACTTTTTCATGTCCGCTCTTTAACTCAAACAAATTTAGTCCAATCCTTTTGAAACTTGGTCAGAACGTGTATGACCATAATATCTCGGTCAAGTTCGATAACCAGCAAGATTGACCCAGACATTCAAGAGTTATGCCCCTTTTTGTAAAAAACGGGCATATTAGTTTGTCCGCTCTCTAACTCAAACAAATATGTTTTAATCCTTTTCAAACTTTGTCAGCATGTGTATGACCATAATATCTCGGTCAAGTTCGATAACCAGCAGGATTGCCCCAGACATTCAAGAGTTATGCCCCTTTTTTCATCAAAAACGGGCATATTTTAGTGTGTCCGCTCTCTAACTCAAACAAATTTATTTTAATCCTTTTGAAACTTGGTCAGCATGTGTATAATCATAATATCTCGGTCAATTTCGATAACCAGCAGGATTGCCCCAGACATTCAAGAGTTATGCCCCTTTTTTCTTAAAAAACGGGCATATTTTAGTTTGTCTGCTCTCTAACTCAAACACATTTATTTTAATCCTTTTGAAACTTGGTCAGCATGTGTATGACCAAAATATCTCTGTCAAGTTTGATAACCAGCAGGATTGCACCAGGCATTCAAGAGTTATGCCCCTTTTTTGTAAAAAAGGGCATATTTTAGTTTGTCCGCTCTCTAACTCAAACAAATTTATTTCAGGCCTTTTGAAACTTGGTCAGCATGTGTATGACCATAATGTCTCGGTCATGTTTTATAACCAGCAAGATTGCCACAGACAGTCAAGAGTTATGCCCCCTTTTTTTTTATCTAAAACTGGCATTTTTTAGTTTGTCCGCTCTCTAACTCAAACAAATTTATTCCAATCCTTTTGAAACTTGGTCAGCATGTGTATTACCATAATGTCTCAGTTATGTTCTATAATCAGCAGGATTGCCCCAGACTTCCAAGAGTTATGCCCCTTATTTTGTCAAAAATGGGCATTTTTTAGTTTGTCCGCTCTCTAACTCAAATAAATTAATTCCAATCCTTTTGAAACTTTGTCAGCATGTGTATGACCATAATGTCTCGGTCAAGTTCCATAACCAGCAAGATTGCCCCTGACATTCAAGAGTTATGCCCCTTTTATCATCAAAAACGGGCATTTTTTAGTTTGTAGCTCTCTTTCTCAAACAAATTTATTCCCATCCTGTTGAAACTTGGTCAGCATATGAACCCTAACTTTCAGGGTTCTTCCCCTTTTGTTTTTACCATGATAGGGTTTTGGTATGACTACATTCTAAGATCGATTTGACGGGCGTATAATGTGCCCGGCTTGCGGTGCTCTTGTTTCTAGTCTTTCAGGATCATTACTGACATTGTGTGTGTATCTTCGCATTTTTATGCATTTTTAACTTGCCGTACAAGGACTGCACTTTCTACTGTCATTTTCTTCACCAACCCCTTTATTTTTATTTCTGGTTGTTGGTTTCATAGTTCTTTATAGTTTATGTAAGTGCTCATTTGCTGCCTGCAAATAAATATTTCACTTTTAAAGCATAAAGTTAAACAGTTTTTCTTGTATAGTCCGTCGCCCAACTTACCCACTAATTCTGTAATAGATGCTGTTGAATATCTTAAAGCTGAACCATTATTACTTTTATATATATCTTTATCACACATATGTTTGCAATTTTTAATATGCACACTTTCCTAACAATATTGAGGTATATTTACTCTCCAAAAAGACCATCCGACCATGGTCTCATACAGGGTCGCGTGATACACAAAAACAGGGGAGATCATTCAATAATGTAAAGCAGGGTCACGTGATACACAAAAAACAGGGGAGATCATTCAACCTCCATTTAATTTACATTAAAGTAATGCAGCGTTCCTCGCCTTCGACCTACCTACAATATTTTTGTCTAAACCCCTTCTATATTATAGGTAAGCCATCTTTAAACCGGTAGAGTAGAATTTTGAATGTTATATATATATATATATGAGGTTTCGTCTCTAAGCAAGTTCGTACCCACTACCGTACCTCACATCAATAGCAAGTCACCGGTGTATACTGTAGTCAGTTTGAATCTGAATATAGTACCTCGTAGAATGTATAAAGGATTGTTGTATTGTTTATGATACCAGAGTGTAGCCCAAGTTATTGACTGTGTGTGGTCTCTTTATACAGCGACTTATGACGAGACCAGAGGGTATCCTAGGTGAATGAATGCATGTGGTCTCTCAATACAGTGATTCATGATGAGACCAGGGGGTAAACTATGTGGTTAAATGCACATGGTCTCTTTATACAGTGACTTATGATGAGACCAGTGTAGCGTAGGTGATTGAATGTTTGTGGCCTCTTTATACAGTGACTTATGATGAGACCATTGTGTATTCTAGGTGACTGAATGTGTGTGGTCTCTTTATACAGTGACTGATGATGTGACCATGGTTTAGCCTAGGTGATTGAATGCCTGTGGTCTCTTTATACATTGACTTATGATGCGACCATTGTGTATTCTAGGTCATTGAATGCCTGTAGTCTCTTTATTCAATGCCTTATGATGAGACCATGGTGTAGTCTAGGCGATTGAATGAGAGTGTTCTCTTTATACAGTGACTGATGATGTGACCATGGTTAAGCCTAGGTGATTGAATGCCTGTGGTCTCTTTATACATTGACTTAAGATGAGACTAGAGTCTAGTCTAGGGACTTATTAGACCATGGTGTAGTCTAGGTGATTGAATGCTTATGGTTTCTTTATACAGTGACTTATGATGAGACCATGGTGTAGTCTAGGTGATTGAATGCATATGGTCTCTTTATACAGTGACTTATGATGAGACCAGAGTGTAGTCTAGGTGACTGAATGCATGTGGTCTCTTTATACAGTGACTTATGATGAGACCATGGTGTAGTCTAGGTGATTGAATGTGTGTGGTCTCTTTATACAGTGACTTATGATGAGACCATGGCGTAGTCTAGGTGACTGAATGCATGTGGTCTCTTTATACAGTGACTTATGACGAGACCATGGTGTAGTCTAGGTGATTGAATGTGTGTGGTCTCTTTATACAGTGACTTATGATGAGACCATGGTGTATTCTAGGTCATTGAATGTCTGTGGTCTCTATATACATTGACTTATGATAAGACCAGAGTGTAGCCTAGGTGACTGAATGCAGGTGGTCTCTTTATACAGTGACTTATGATGAGACCATGGTGAAGCCTAGGTGACTGAATGCCTGTGGTCTCTTTATACAGTGACTTATGATGAGACCATTGTGTATTCTAGGTCATTGAATGCCTGTGGTCTCTTTATACATTGCCAGGATGAGACCATGGTATAGTCTAGGCGATTGCATGCTTGTAGTCTTTTTATACAGGGACTTATGGGACCAGAGGTAGCTTAGGTGGTTAAATGCACATGGTCTCTTTATACATTGACTTAGTACGAGACCAGAGTGAAGCCTAGGTGTTTGAATACTTGTGGTCTCTTTATACAGTGACTTATGATGAGACCATGGTGTAGTCTAGGTCACTTGAAATAGCACATGCGTTTTGCTTACGTCATCGCAAAAAGCTGTTCAAGTTAGGTATTAGATGCGTGCAGCCTAATAGTAGAAAAAAATGCTGAAAAAAACTTGGAATTTTAGTGATTTTTTTTTTTATAAGATTAGAGTGTAGCCTAGGTGATTGAATGTGTGTGGTCTCTTTATATGTTGACTTATGATGATACCATAGATGATTGAATGTGTATGTTCTTTTTATACAGTGACTTATGATGAGACCAGAGTTTAGCTTTTGTGTTGAATGTGTGTGGTCTCTGTATACCTTGACTGATGATTAGACCAGTCGAGCCTAGGTGATTGAATGTGTGTGGTCTCTTTATACTTTGACTTATGATGAGACCAGAGTGTAGCCTAGGTGTTGAATGCTTGTGGTCTCTTTAAACATTGACTTATGTAGAGACTAGATTGAAGCCTAGGTGTTGAATATGTGTGTTCTCTTTATACCTTGACTTATGATGAGACCAGAGTGCAGCCTTAAAGTGACTCGCAACCGGATAGTGCTTGTCAAAATAAAATAAAATACTCAAATAAAAGCAAATTTGTGGCATTACTCGGCTTCTGACATTAAACAAGAGCCCCATGGGGCATATTTCGCTCACCTGAGAAAATAGCTGAAAAAATGGCGATAATAATTTAGGTCCAGGACTGACCTAGATATGCAACAGACCCGAACAATTTGAACAAATTATGTAAAGTATATTTAAAAGTGTCACTATACCGAATATAAAAGCTCTGGCCATATCAGTGTCAGAGAAGAAGACGTTTGAAATTTTCTCTATATAACTCTATGTGAAACTGTGACCCCATGGGCGGGGCCAATTTTGACCCCAGGTGCATAATTTGAACAAACTGGATAGAGGACCTGTAGGCGATGGTATGTGCCAAATATCTAAGCTCTGGCCCTTGTAGTTTCAGAAAAGAAGATTTTTTAAGTTTTCATTGAAAAAAATCTATTTTTAGCTCCTGTGACTTAGTTATGCAACCGACCAGAACCATTTGAACAATTTTGGTACAGGACATCTAGAAGTGTCACCATACCAAATATCAAAGCTCTGGCCATATTAGTTTCAGAGAAGAAGACGTTGGAAAATTTCACTATATAACTCTATGTAAAACTGTGACCCCCAGGGCGGGGCCAATTTCAACCCCAGGGGCATAATTTGAACAAACTAGATAGAGGACCTGTAGGCGATGCTATGTGCCAAATATCTAAGCTCTGGCCCTTGTAGTTTCAGACAAGAAGATTTTTTAAGTTTTCAATGAAAAAAATCTATTTTTAGCTCCTGTGACCTATTTATACAACTGACCAGAACCATTTGAATAATTTTCGTATAGGACATCTAGAAGTGACACCGTGCCAAATATCAATGCTCTGGCCACATTAGGATCAGAGAAGAAGACGTTTGAAAATTTCACTATATAACTCTATGTAAATCTGTGACCCCCGGGGCGGGGCCAATTTTGACCCCAGGGGCATAATTTGAACAAACTTGATAGAGGACCTGTAGATGATGCTATGTGCCAAATATGTAAGCTCTGGCCCTACCAGTTTTTGACAAGAAGATTTTTTAAGATTTCCTTATTTTTTCACTTTTGTTGCCATGGCAACCAGAGTTCTGCATTGTTTTTAATTCTTTGAACAAATTTGAAAGAGCTTGACCCAAGGAACATTTCTGTAAAGTTTGGTTGAATTCTGTCAAGCGGTATAGGAGGAGATGTCATTTAAAGCAATTGTTAACGACCACTAACGACGGACGCCGGACACAGGGCCGTCCCAATAGCTCACCTTGAGCCTTTGGCTCAGGTGAGCTAAAAAATATGATTAATCCAAAAAAAGTCTCAAGAATCGTCACTGAATCTTAGTTTTTTAGATATTTTCCATCGTTTTTCTATAGCGTCAGCTGACAGTATAGTTGTTGCGAATAATGTAGTATCAATCGCTACCAGTGAAGTACGTTAATTCGCTACCATATATATAGAGCGCCTGTGGCCAAGGGGGTAAAGGTGTTTCCTCATTTTTCATGTTTGTCTCCGCATGGAGGGACACGGGTTCGAATCCCACCAGAGCTTCTTCTTTATTTTTTTTAAATGCAGTTTTTAACATAATTTATTATCCTAAACTAAATCTTACCCCTTTTTATAAGCACTTGACATATATTTACAAATTACAATTTTAATGCTAAATCCGGTTGCGAGCCTCTTTAAGGTGATTGATTGCGTGTGGTCTCTTTAAACGGTTATATTTTTTTGAGCCTGGATATGCAGGAACCATATTACATTTGTCTACCATGACTCATCTAGACAGGTACATCTTTGAATAATAAATGCAAGAATGGGGAAACTCTTACAATATTTAATCCAATGGCTGATATGAGCCACTTTAAAAGGTGAAGGCAATTAATTTTTATGAAAATTTGTTGCATACCCGGTAGTGAAATTTTTTCTCCATGAATATTTGTGTGAGAAATTGCTACTACCTGGAAATTTTGAAATACATGGATCTAGTTCTTTTTTTCCTTTTTAAAAATGGCAAATAAAGCAGAAGACGTTTTTGCTGTAGTAGACAGTGTACTTTCAGCCTGCTTTAAGCATCCACTTGTCTTAAACACTGGAAACAAGCTGTTCAAGAAAGCATACTGGACACATACTGAAAATGGTAAATTTAACTTTTCCGTGTCATAAAATATATTTATTTGTCTTAGCCTTTTCTCTTCCCAAAAATGTCTGTCTTCTTTAAGCATCCACCTGTCTTCAACAACAAAACAATGTATGGGGGAGGGTTAACATATTCATGTCATAACAGATACGGTTAATCTCTCATCTTGACCGTGACTTCAGGTCTGAAACATTTTATAAACCAAAAAAGTAGACCCTGGTGTATTACCAAGACCTGTGTGATCTGGGCCTTCTCTGTTTGCAAATTTGTTAAAAGGTGATTTTGTGGATTAAAGGGTTACTTACAATAATTAGTATTAATATGAATTGGATTGAATCAATTCTAAACAAGAGCACCGCAGTGCGGCAAAATAAGCCCGTCATGGCCGGCGGGTGTCAAAGTTGTCCGGACTCAGGCCGACTGGAAAAAGTCGCCCGGAGTGTAGGCCCGACTATCGATCTCAAAAAGACTATGCTGTAGTATTGCGATAGCTCAAGGGGCATAACTCTGAAATACGGAGTCAAACCAAAAACCCGTAATATATGTTAAGTAACTTCATTCATTGTATCACCATATCAAATTTGAAATAAATTGAATGATAGAAAAAAAGTTTTTTTTTTTTTAAATGCCCATTTTAGACAATAAAGGGGCATCACTCTGCTAAAAATAGCCGCCAGCGTCTGAAACGGGAACTCGTCCGAATTATTGTGGTATGGAATATTTGTAGGAAGTTTAATCAAAATCGGTCTATAAATGAAGGTGAGAGAGCGCTAACAAGAAAAGTTAACGGATGGACGGACAGCGTTGGGTATACCATAATACGACCGTCGATGACGGGCGTATAAAAACTGTTTTGGTATGAATATGATTGAGCATCAGTTTACGCCTTTTCTTTATTCCTCCACTCAAGAAAGTTTAAAAATACATGTAGTTCCAATTTACACAGCCAAGAATATGAACCATAAGAAATAATTTAATTAGGCACATTCTGCTTTTCTTACGAACTTCTTACGAAGTTACCTATCATCCAAACTAGGAACAAGCTATGGGGTAATGTGTTAATTGACCCATTACCCCATATATACATTACAGCTCACTTTTTTTGTTTCAAAATCCTCTTGACTCCTCGATTTTGCCTTGCCCGGAATGCACACCTTTTTACGTGTCTAATGTATGCAGTCAAGATACTGGAAAGACGATCACAATTGATCATGGTATTATCTTGTATTCATGGACAGAATCTCCACAGGCAGTCGTGCCTTGATTATGTGGTGGGTAATAAAACTGGCAATTGACCTGTGACCTGACCTGACCATCTGTACTTTTCTGATAAGCCCCATCATTCCCTTCACATTGCGTCTTTGGGAAATGCAAGTAATATATTAATCCTGCAGGAAATATCTGTTTCGTGTTTGATCTTGGTCTACACTGTTTGCATAAGACAAACGTACTCTTGACCGATACACAGTTTGTTAATAATGTATATGTGAAGGTAGGTTTCAATGGATTTGTTTCATTGCATCATGATAAAATGTGATAACCCCTAATCAGCCCTTAGAAGAATCCCTCTGATCTGGTCTACATTGTTTGCAGAGAAGAAGACTTAGTGTACTCTTCACATGTACACTGTTAATGATGTTTATATGTGACACTATGTTTCAATGGGTGTGTTACAAATACTTACAATTGATTTCAACATGACAAACAGGGAAGTCCCCGATCAGAGTATCCCTATTCGGAGCCCTCAGATCTGGGTCTATACTGTCTGCACAGGACATATGCACTCCTCACAGATATACAGTTTATAAATGGTGTAAATATGTGGCACTAAGTTTCAATGAGTGTGTTGCATTTTATTGAAACATGTCACACAGTTAAAATTCTGATCTTAGAGGGCCCTTATTAGGAGCCTATGGTCTTGGTCGAACTTAAAAACTGTTTGCATAGTTTCAAATCAAAGTAGAAAATGCTCAGGTCGACACCATGTCTACCCTAAACCCTATGGTGTGACTACCTGTTAGAATGATCTTGAAGATATGAGTTGTCATATCATAGGATACGGTAGAGACAAAAATAATCAAACATCTTTGATATTACATTTGTACATGTAAATGGAGTGGTAAGACATGTCTTTTCAACTTAAGCAACACAACGTTTGAGTTTCAAACAGTACTGATCCAGATCGTTGGCCAATTACCTTGACATCTGCTGAAGATTCAAGCTGTTTGCAATTGTCATCCAGATAGGCTCAGCTGGATAAGATAAAGGATATACTAGTACACTCAATTGCTCCTGAAAATATTATGGGCAATTCCGTTTTCAAATTAAGCCTGGTCCATTTGTTTGACTACGTAAAACCTCTCTATTGCAACCACTAAATAAAAGGCTTATACATATATAAAAGACAGGTGACAGCTTAAATAAATGTGAAAGTAAAACAGAAAGCTCACTTTGCTTTAAACAACGACCTGCATTAAGTACCTATTAACACACTTTAGTGATCGTAGATTTGTAATAGAGATGTTTTACTGTTTTTGATTTTTACAATATATTTCAAACTGACTAACAGTGCATATCTGAAGGACCCCTCAGATCAGAGTCTACACTGTTTGCATTGAGGTCATGCTTTCTTTTCACAAGCATGCCGTTTTGCAAATGACAAGTACAATGGTTGTTAGGGTTGAATGTGTTGCTTAGTATATTTTTAAAACTAGAATTAAAATGAAATCTTGTTGAGGAAGTTGTGTCATCTGATGTTGAATGAAAATCTACACAATTAACTCTTAGCATGCTAGCTGTAAATACTTGAAAATCTTTGCAAACAGTTTGGATTCTAGTGAGATGCTGCATAATATAACTCATAATGACTCAAACTATTGGACACTCTCAGAGCTTGATTTGAAGAGATATTTAGAAAAATCTATATTTTGAAAGGTAGCCGACGACACTTGTTGCAGACGGACAAAAATACCAAGCATGCAAAGAGTTAATAGGTTCTAGGTCTAATGACGCTGAAATCCTTATGTCTCCACAAAAGCCAGTGTTGTTACTACTCAAACAGCTATTGACCAGCTTTTCTCCGTTTTATACATAGCCAAACTTATAACAATAACTAGTTTAACAATAACTCTTTACTCCACAGATACTCATTTTTACACATTTATTCCAAATAATTCCAATATATTGTCATAGATATGTATCATAAGAAACATTTTCTATATTCTATCAGATGGCAGCTTTAAGCAAACAGAAAGTAAAGAAAAATGTGTGATTAAAGTGCATTCTTCTTTACGTTCAACCTGCCTTAAGCCTGTCTTCAAAACTAGAAGCTGACTATAGAAGAAAGGGTTAAATGACTATTTAGAACTTTTGCATGGATAGTCTTTAAGATATGGTGACAACATATTGCAAAGAAGCATTCTGCATTCCGTTTTTCTTGAATTACATTTATCCTGCATTATAAGCCGACAACTTAACTTTAAACATTTTAGTTTCCCCAGATTAATACCATACCAGGACTACATGCACATGAGTTGTTATTGATATTACTTTTAACCCGTTACCCCATAGCCTGCTTCTAATTTTGTAGACATGTAACCACTTAAAGCAGGCTGAAAGTAAAGCAGAATGCGCCTAAAGGCTTAACTTTCAGCCTGCTTTAAGCTACCATCTCCTAGAATATAAAATATATTTATAATGTTGCATATTCATGACAGTATAAAGTTGAACTATAATCTTCAGTAGCGTAACAAGGCATATTTATGGGTCAATGGGTTAAATAAATATATTATAATATTATTTAATTGTTGGTTGGATTAACTGATTTTTTTGTCTATTAAAATACCGTTTATATTTCAAATAGTGTTGAGTTCTTTCTTTCATTTATAAACTAGGTTCAGATAACATGTTGCTGTTCATTCTAATACCGGTAGTCAACAGATGGTGCCTTGTGGAGGGCACTGTGCATATCTAATTAATGGCCCTAGTTAACTAGGTGATAATGACGGCATGCCAAGACTGAAGATCAGACCAGTTCAGAATTTTGTTCGGTTTGTAAGACGTTTTCCACAGATGTATGGCTCCACTGAAGAAAATATTTCTAATTATGTTGGCTGTGACTTGTGTCTGGAATTTAAGGAGTATTGAAGATATTGTCAGTCAGGATGCAAGTTGCTCATAGTTCGACAATCAAGGAGACATTATTGTTATGTGACATTCACAATACAAAAGAAATTAACTATAATTATTTCTGTTATTTAAAGTGCTGTCATGGATATCAAAAAGTGGAATTCACTTAAACGAAAGGTATCACAATAATTGTTCATTCAGCTTGCTATGGGCAAAACTGAAAAGTCTTTGCAAATAGTTTGGACCTAGATGAATACAGCATTTTATCGGGAGCCACACTATCTGACACAGATTATTTTATTTGATGGAGATGTAGTAGAATATCTACCCATCAAGCAATCTGGAAAGTGATAACTGTTGCTGCTTAAAATTTGTTTGTTTGTTTGTTTAATTGTTTATGTTTTTTAGTCTCTTAACCCATTACCCCATAAATACCCCTGTTTATGCCTTTAGGGCAGGTTGCAAGTAAGTTATAATGCACCTTAAGGCACATTCTGCTTTACTTTCAGCCTGCTTTAAGCTACCATCTGCTACAACAGAGGAGCTTTTTCTTATGCTGTATAATCATTACTGTGTAAATGGATCTATTTGTTTAAGAGGATGAATAAATAAGAGGAATAAAACAGTGTATTTTTGGGGTAATCAGTAAAGACTTTTAAAGTATATATGTTTTATATGTCACCTGTCATCTACCTGTTGAACTACTTCAGTTTGAAAATTGAATTGTTTTTCTCTTTTGATTTTGCACAAATTACAGTTATTTTTCTGTTTTACATCCAATTTTTGATGGGTATTCATTTAGAACATGTTTAAGTGACCATTAATAAAATCTATTTACTGGTCTTTTAGTTTAAGGCAATGTACTATGAGCTTTTTAGCTCACCTGGCACGAAGTGCCAAGGTGAGCTTTTAGGATCGCTGAATGTCCGTCGTCCGTCGTCTGTCCGTCCGTCCGTCCACAATTGTTCGTTAACACTCTAGCGCCTACAAATTTCATCTTATCTTCATGACAATGTTTGTCTTGATGAAATCTAGGTCAAGTTCGAAAGTGGGTCATGTCCGGTCAAAAACTAGGTCACTAGGTCAAATCATAGAAAAACCTTGTTAACACTCTAGAGACTACAAATGTCAATGGATCTTTATGAAACTTGGTCAGAATGTTTGCCTCATTCATATCTAGGTCAAGTTCGAATGTGGGTCATGTCAGATCAAAAACTAGGTCACTAGGTCAAATCATAGAAAAACCTTGTTAACACTCTAGAGGGTACAAATCTCAATGGATCTTTATGAAACTTTGTCAGAATGTTTGCCTTATTGATATCTAGGTCAAGTTTGAATGTGGGTCATGTCCGATCGAAAACTAGGTCACTAGGTCAAATCATAGAAAAACCTTGTGAACACTCTAGAGGCTACAAATCTCATTGGATCTTGATGAAACTTGGTCAGAATGTTTGTCTCATTGATAGCTAGGTCAAGTTCGAATGTGGGTTATGTCAGGTCAAAAACTAGGTCACTAGGTCAAATCATAGAAAAACCTTGTTGACACTCTAGAGGCTACAAATCTCAATGGATCTTAATGAAATTTGGTCAGAATGTTTGTCCCATTGATATCTAGGTCAATTTGAATATGGGTCATGTCCGTTCAAAAACTAGGTCACTAGGTCAAATCATTGGAAAATCTTGTTTACACTCTAGAGGTTGATTGTGGGTATACATGTCCAGTCATAATCTAGGTCACTATAGGTCAAGTTTGCCATGGTGTACCAGGTGAGCGATTTAGGGCCATAGTGGCCCTTGTTACATTACTTTTACACTGTATTGAGCTGCCACCTGCTTTGAGATATGTCTTTGGATCTTCATTTAATGGTCACTTAAGACAGGTTCCACTGTAGCTGTTTACAGACGGTTCATGTGCAGATACTCATTTGTCTGCTAAACTCTCTGAATCCATATCCGATAATCTTTGTCTGCCAAGTTCTGTTGTTTTTCGCAAAGAAAACGGATAAAAATTTATCCTGTCACTTGTCTATTTTCCGAGCCTCTATTTTCCTGATGGATAAAGGAATGCCTGATAAACTTTGGTTTATTTTGTCAGTTGGTCACATGACCTGTAGCTGGAAGTATTTTTACACCGAGACGCTTATTTTTCCTGCTGTTAGAAAAAGTACTCTCAAACTCTAAAAAAATAATTCCAGCGTGTGATGACGCATAATCGAAATATTTGTTGCAATCAAAATGTTTGAGAGTAGGCGACATAATTTACTTGGTGAGAAACTTCTAAAAGTTTCCATCATTTCGAAGTCTTGAGTGAAGATTCACTGGCTTAATTGTAAAATGTTATTTTATTTCTTTTCAACGTTATCAGGATGTGATGACACTGACGTCAGATCTATATAATAGCACGCTTTTCTAGTGTTACTTTCTAATTCTTTAGTGAGAATATTAGAACAAAAATGAATCTAGCTTTTTCAAAACAATGCTGTTTTTTTCAAGGTTAAAGGATAAATGTTGAATATGTGGTTACTAGCTTTGAATGATAAATGTTATCTGGCTCGGCTTCTGAAAATATCTTGTTCGCCTTCTGCTCACCTGATATATTCATCCGCCTTGCCAGATAACATTTCCATTCAAAGCTAGTCACCAAATATTCTCTATATGTTCATCCATCTCTTACAAAAATAAGAAATAGAAATGCAAAAGCACTGTCAAGTACTCTTATGTATGTTTTTATGCCCCCAGAATCTACGATTCGGGGGCATATAGTTTTTGTCATGTCTGTTGGTTTGTCCGTCCGTCCGTCTGTCTGTGCCAAAAACCTTAACCTTGGCTATAACTCTTGCATTTTTGTACCTGGACCTTTTATACTTGGCATGTGTCTTCCCTGTATCAAGACCTTTCCATCCATACAAACCTTTTTGACCTTGACCTTGACATTTGACCTACTTTTGTAAAAATCTTTAAATGGCTATAACATTTGCACCAGTAGGCCCAGGGCTTTCATATTTTGTATGTATATTTCTTTTGTCCAGACCTTTCCAACCATACCAACATCTTTGACCATGTGACCTTGACCTTTGACCTATTTAATCAAATTTTAACCAAAAACCTTAACCTTGGCTTTAACTTTTGCATTTTTAAACCTGGGCCTTTTATACTTGGCATGTGTATTCCTCATGGCAAGACCTTTCCAACCATATAAACTTTTTGACCTTGTGACCTTGACCTTGAAATTTGACCTACTTTTGTAAAAATCTTTAAGTGGCTATAACATTTGCACCAGTAGGCCCAGGGCTTTCATATTTTGTATGTATATTTCTTGTGTCAAGACCTTTCCAACCATACCAACATCTTTGACCATGTGACCTTGACCTTTGATATCAAATTTTAACCAAAAACCTTAACCTTGGCTATAACTTTTGCATTTTTAAACCTGGGCCTTTTATACTTGGCATGTGTATTCCTCATGGCAAGACCTTTCCAACCATATAAACTTTTTGACCTTGTGACCTTGACCTTGAAATTTGACCTAATTTTGTAAAAATCTTTAAATGGCTATAACATTTGCACCAGTAGGCCCAGGGCTTTCATATTTTGTATATATATTTCTTGTGTCAAGACCTTTCCAACAATACCAACATCTTTGACCATGCGACCTTGACCGTTGACCTTTTTAATCAAACTTTAACCAAAAACCTTAACTATAACTTTTGCATTTTTGCACCTGGGCATTTTATACTTGGCATGTGTATTCCTCATGGCAAGACCTTTCCAACCATACACAACTTTTTGACCTTGACCTTGACATTTGACGTTCTTTTGTAAAAAACTTTAAATTGCTATAACATTTGCACCAGTTAGCATACATAGGGCTTTAATATTTTGTATGTATATGTTTTGTGTCAAGACCTTTCCAACCATACCAATATCTTTGACCATGTGACCTTGACCTTTGACCTATTTAATCAAACTTTAACCAAAAACCTTAAGATTGGCTATAACTTTTGCATTTTTGAACCTGGGCCTTTTATACTTGGCATGTGTATTCTTCATGGCAAGACCTTTCCAACCATACACAACTTTTTGACCTTGTGACCTTGGACCTACTTTTGTACAAATCTTTAAAGGGCTATAACATTTGCACCAGTTGGCCCAGGGCTTTAATATTTTGTATGTATATTTCTTGTGTAAAGACCTTTCCAACCATACCAACATCTTTGACCATGTGACCTTGACCTCGATATTTGACCTATTTAATCAAACTTTAACCAAAAACCTTAACCTTGGATATAACTTTTGCATTTTTGCACCTTGGCCTTTTATACTTGACATGTGTTTTCCCTTTCTAACCATACAAAACTTTTTGACCTTGTGACCTTGACATTTGACCTACTTTTGTTGAAATCTTTAAATGGCTAGAACATTTGCACCAGTAGGCCTACGGCTTTCATATTTTGTTTATATATTTCTTGTGTCAAGACCTTTCCAACCATACCTACGTTTTTGCCCTTGTGACCTTGACCTTTGACCTTTATTTGTATAAATCTTTATGCGCCTATAACATTTGAACCAGTAGGCCTAGAGCTTCCATACTTTATAGGTTTCTTGTGTTAAGACTTCTCCAACCATGCCAATGTTTCATTTACCCTTCGACCATGACTTTTGCAAATAAGCATTACATTACAGAACATGATGCTGGCTGGGGGCATTTGTGTTTCACAAACACATTGCTTTTCATCTGATCATCACCAAACTTTCTGAAAATGTTTGTTGACATAAAATGGAGACCAATTTGGATAACCAGCGGCACCAATTTATGCTAGGCCCTTTGGAGTAATGGCCCTTGAAGTCCTCAAAATGGCGCTCCACTACAGTTTCACCTCTCTAACCTTTACGTTTGATAGTCTGGATTCCCCTCCCTGTATCATCGGGGGCATTCGTGTAACTGGGACACGCTCTTGTTTTCTTTCTCAGATTGACAAACTGAATGAAAAATATAGAGGTGCCAGTTTAGTGGTATTTGGCTGTGTAAATGGAACGGATTTGAAGGTTGCAGGTAATATATACAGTTTCCTCCAAGTTTTCGCTGAATTCATTTTATCACTTCATCTAATGGTTCGCGCTGCCGTCACACGTGACTTATAGCGCGTTGGTCTGCTTTAGAAAAAGGAGAGTAATTGAAAGTATAGGTAAGTCAGAAACAGTTAAATGGAAAGATAGAAACAAGAGAAAGGATTTGATGACCAAGGCTTTCACTCTTCTGTCTGGCTTTCGTGGCGGTACCAGGGCCCATACGTCCCCGCCAGCATAGCCTAAGGATATCATCAGAGTACACTCGCCTAGGTCGGCCTTATTAGAATTTCAGTGGAGATAGCTCCCGCTTGAAGGATACCAATCCGGGAGCTTCAGCTGCAGATGCTGCAAGTGTGTTCCAGGTCCTGATTGTGCTTGGGAAGAAACAGTGTTTGTACTGTTCTGTCGAGACAGGAACCTGGAGGTACTTTTTGTTGTGTGCTGACCGTGTACATCTAGGAGAGTGAGCAGGCGTCAGGTAGTCATCAGCTTGGACCGCAACCAGACCATGGATGATTGTAAATAACATAATCAGCCTTGGCCTTGGTCCGGCGTGATGCTAGTGACTCCCAGTCTAAGTGGTTCAACATCTGGGTCACGCTGCTGGTGTTTCTGTACCTGTTGGTGACATATCTGGCCGCTCTGCGTTGAACCATCTCAACCTTGTGGATGATTGTCTTTGTGCATGGGCTCCATACAGACGAGCAGTATTCTAAGATTGGTAGGCAGCTAATGTTCGTTGCTTACTCGCAGGTTCCGGCGGAGAAATCCTAGAGTACTGTTTGCCTTGCTGGTTGCTTTGGCGATGTCCAAGACATGTTGGATTGCATTTCCACGTAGAGGTACCTTGTGGACTCTTCCATATCTAAGGTGTGCCCTTTCAGAGTTTAGCTGGCGGTTATTGGGTTCCGTGCTCTGGTGACTCTGATGGCACTTTTCAGGATGGAAGGCCATGCCCCATTTCCTTTCCCATTCGGCCAAGTTGTTAAGGTCCTCTTGAAGGATTGCTGAATCGTCCTGGTTCCTAATGGGTCTGTACAGGACACAGTCACCCGCAAATAGACGTAATCTTGACTGGACACAGTCTTGGAGGTCATTGATAAATACAAGGAAAAGCAATGGTCCCAATCCTGTTCCTTGTGGTACTTGAGGACATGTAGGCTCTCCGATGTTGCCCCTTCTTCTGTGACCTGCTGGACGCGATCTGTAAGAAAAGCATAAAAAGCACTTCACATGTATCCCAGTAAGATGACCATTAAATAAGAGACCCAGAGGGTCACATTTTGCTCACCTGAGGACACTGTACCATAGAATCTGACTGGGCAAGACAGCATTTTGATATAGCTATGACCCAGGTGCCATAATTTGATCTTGGTAGAGGACCACAATGTGAAGCTACATGTCAGATATTAATGATCTGGGCCTTACGGTTTAAATGAAGAAGATTTTTAAAGGTTTTCCTATAAAAACTGATAAGCCCCTGGGTGGGGCCAATTTTGGCCCGGGGGTCATAATTTGAACACACTTGGTAGAGAACCACAAGGCAAAGCTATTTGTCAAATATTAAGAATCAGGGCCTTACAGTTTCAGAGTAGAAGATTTTTAAAGGTTTTCCTATATAAGTCTATGTAAAACTGATAAGCCCTGGGGCGGGGCCAAATTTGATCAACACTAAGTATATCACACTTTGTTTTATTTAATAAGTACCTATGTATTGGAAACTTAAGATTTTGTTACATTTAAAATTTTTGACATTGCAACCACTGCTTTCATGGATTAAGGCCTTTCGCTACCGGAAGTCGGTCTTGCGGGCGAGCGGATATGCGTCTTGGCAACATAGACTTATTCCGTTCGTGCTTATACTAGAAAATTTATATAAAGGAAAATGTAGATACGATTTAGTATAATCCTTCATAGCGCAGTGAGCAGAGTGATTGACTAAAAGTTCAATGGTCATAGGTTCGAGACCCATCCGATCCAAATATTTTTTTTAAGTGTCCGATTTATTGACTTGTCAATCCATAACGCAGTAATCAAGGGACATGTTATGTTTAATCTTTGTTGATTAGAATAAGTGATGTTATATACGGTCCAATTATATGTCCACTTACATGTACGTTTTAATTTAATGACTTACAAGTCAAGAAAATCGGTATGCATGTATACGATTTGATCGAACTATAAAGCCACACATTGAAGCTTATCAATACGTCAACCTTTTCAAGATCAACATTGCCCATTATTATTATGTTTAAACAATAGAATTAACCTTGTATGCAAGTCCGTGAATAAATAATAGCGCATTTTAATGGCAGAATTCTAATTTTAAGGTAAATAACTGTATCTCAACTTCAAATTGCCCCCATTTTAATAAGAAAATCTGTTATAACAACAAATCCTGACTGTAATATTTTCTAATTTTTTCTGACCAACTGTTTCATCAACCATATATTTGAAATAAATGAAAAAAAAAATACATTGAATGAGTAATTTTTGTGTAATTCAATTTTTTAGCATTTTGCAAAATTTAAATAGCTGATAACATCTTTCTGAACACCTTTATTCAAAATGTTTTTAGCTTTTCTTGTAATGAATGTTGTGGACTTCTTATTGGGCTAGACTAATAGTCATTAGCTTTATTTATTTTTGAGAAAAATAAAATCATCAAAATTCCGGGTTTTTGTCAGAAAAAGAGACTTTAAAGACAAACCACACGATAGATTTTGCTTATATTTTCACACATTGATTCTAAGCATATTATCATTCTTCATAAAAAGTTTCATAACAATTGTATGGAAACTAAGCGCACATGCGAAGTACCTTAAGGAAAGTAATTTAATTAATAATTCCCCACTCTGAGACAGCTTTTTATGCCCCCGGCATCGACAGATGCGGGAGCATATAGTAAGCGTCCTGTCCGTCCGTCCGTGCGTGCGTCTGTAACAAGGTTAAGTAGATTTTATCGTTTCGTCTAGCATCAACACCGCTTACCCAAATGCTTTGATACTTATACAGTTGTTACCTTGGACCATTTCCTATCCACCAATATCACCCAACTTTGATTTTTACCATGACCTTGACCTAATTTGGACTTAGAATATTTCAAATAGGCTATTTCTTGGTTAACTAGAATTTACCGTTTCGTCTAGCATCAACACAACTGACTACAAGGCTTTGATACTTATACAGTTGTTGCATTGGACCATTCCCTATTCATCAATATCACCAAACTTTGATTTTGACCTTGACCTTGGCCTAAAGTGAATTTAGAATATTTTAAAAGGGCTCTTTCTCGGTTAACTAGATTTTACCGTTTCGTCTAGCATCAACACTGTTTACTACAATGCTTCAATACTCATACAGTTATTGCCTTGGACCATTACCAACTCACCAATGATACCCAAGCTTAGTTTGACCCTGACCTTGACCTAATTTGAACTTAGAAAAGAACATATTGTCAAAGAAGCCACCGGGGGCATAAGCGTTTATTGAACGCGCAGTCTTGTTTTGTCTGGTCTGTATGTCTGTCATGCTTTAATTTGTCCAAAAAATTTCAGGACTTAATTTTTCATGTGGCAATTATGCCCATTTTTAGCCCAACGGAGTCAAAGGCTCAAAGTGAGCTACTGTAATCGCTTGTTGTCTGTCCGTCCGTCCGTACCGTTCACGGTATTTCTTAAAGTACTGGCGGTATAAGTCCAATGGTAATGCACATGATTACCCGAGGTGGTGAGTCCCATCCCTCGCCACACCAGACCCCCGTTGATGAAACTTGTACAAGTTTTGGGGATTTGATAGTTTGCTTGAAGACATATTTCATTTTGTTTTTGTATCTTACATGTTAATGCTGAACTTGTACATTTCAGACAAAAGTGGAAGAAGAGGGTGGTATAAGACAGACAACTGCCCTAACTGGTGGAGTTTGACCAATATACCATTCCAGTCTGTAAACCAACGTGGACCAAGTAAAGAATAAATGTTCTTCTCATGTTGTTTATTTAACAGATATAAAGTTAGGCTATATGCTGTACGAACATGTGGTATGAACAAGACCAGACCAGTATGTATTTAAGATAAGAATGAAACATAGCACAGCTCACATTCTAATTAATTAAACTGTTTAATCACTCTTTTCAACAGATAGCTAATATCTCTTGAAATCAAGATCAGACCCAGTCTCATAGTTACAATCCTGCAAGGGATGGAAACTAGATAAGCTATAATCAACACCTCTTTTTGTTTTTCTTTTGGGTCTACATCCTCCTTCTTGGTTGATATTCTGTTCAGTATACCTTATTAATCAATACACCTTTTTTTGGTATAGGCAAGGGCCGTAATATGATGCAAGGGTCATTGTTATGTCTCACATGAGTTATGGTCATTTTTTGTTACTGCAATTTTAGCGACAAATTCAGACAAGTGTCTGCATACATGTATTGCTGTTGTATTTCAGATCATCACGTTTTGTAAGACTAACCTAATGGTGATATTAAATAATTCCAGTCAGAGAATGTAACAAAATAATTTTTTTCTATCATTTCATTTTCAGATGGCAAGAAGTTGACCAATGATCGACTGATGCAACCGGTGGAATGTCTACAAAGGCATATTGGAATCGTCCCAAGGCCACCATCTAGTCGGAAGCAAATCAGTATACAACAGTATCTTTGTATGTACTTGCCGCCCCCCCCCCCCCCCCCCCTCTATGTCTCTCTGTCCCTATCTCTTTGAGAAGTTTTATGTAGTCTGTGTATGCAAGTGTGCTTTAATTTTTTAGCTTATTTGTAGTTGGTAGAGTTCAAAGTTATGGCATTTGGTGAGAGGTTTTGGCCTTTGGTGAGAGGTTTTATATTTGCATACATGTACATGTAATTCAGTTATTTATTTATTTATTTATTTGTGTTTTACGGCCCATCGACACCAATGGTCATTTAGAGCCGAAAAATATTAATGGGAGAAAAAAGTATGAAATCAAATTTAAACATCAAATTTTTTTTTAATTTTTTTTCAATTTTTTTTATTTTTTTTTATTTATTTATTGATTTACAATTTGGAATAAATATTAATTGTTTCTAGAAAATCAAATATCTTGGTAATTTCAACAAGTTCAAACAGTTCCCGAAGAGAATCTGCCTGAAAAAATCTATCTCTTATTAAGAACAAATCAGCACATTCAATAAGAATGTGACGAATTGTATAAGGTTCAAAAGAAAATAAACATTCAGGTTGAACGTCACGTTTAATTAAGTAAGAGTGTGTTATAAAAGAGTGACCAATTCTGAGTCTTGCTAATACTACCTCATCCCGGCGAAAAGGCCGGCATGAGTTAAAAGATTCACCTAATACAGGTTTTACAGCATGGAGCTTGTTGCGAGTTTCCTCATTCCAAGACTCCTGCCATTTTTCAAAAATATAACTAGTAATTTGGGGTTTGAAATCGGAGAAAGGAATTTTCATTTCAGATTCAGGCAATGCCAGGGCAGACTTTGCTGCAATATCTGCCCTCTCATTGCCCTGAATACCGCAATGACCAGGTATCCAACAAAACTTTACATCTTTAGTATTGGACAGTTCATGATATTTTAAAACAATATTCTTAATAAGAGCATTTTTGGTAGAACATTTACTCAATGACTGTAGAACAGAAAGAGAATCCGAAAAGATTATGTGTTTACTATGTGAATCTTCAGCAATATAATCAAGAGCTAAGTCAATAGCCTTGATCTCAGCCGAAAATATTGAGGCATTGTCAGGTAGCCGACACTTTGTAACTGTATTGTCAGCCACAAAGGCAGCGGCAACCTTCTCAACATCTTTTGAACCATCGGTAAAAATTTGATTATAATCTTCATGTCTCGAAAGGATTTCATTTAAAAAAGATTTGTATTCAAGTGAGCTTGTTTCAGCCTTTTTAAGAAAAGTTAGATCAAAAATAACTTTGGGTGTTTTAATGGTCCAAATTGGTATAGATTCGACTTTGGTCTCTTCAACCAAAGACAAATCTATATCACTACTTTCAAAAGAGTTTTTCATACGTATTCCAAAGGATGGAATAACATTTTCTTTAGATTCAAATAAACGTTTATATTTAGGTTTAAAAACATTATTGTATGTTGGATTTGAAAGGTTTGAAGCTAATTTAGAAGTGTATTGCATGGATAGTTTTTGACGACGAGAGTAAAGAGAAGGTTCGTTGGCCTCAACATATAAACTTTTAGCAGGGGATGTCCTAAAGGCACCCAATGCCAAACGTAAACCCTGATGATGTATTGGATCAAGCATCTGCAAGTATGATTTTCTTGCAGAGCCGTACACAATACACCCATAATCAAGTTTAGATCTTACTAAACTTCTGTACAATCTGAGCATTACTTTGCGATCTGCACCCCAGTCAGTATGTGCAAGTACGCGAAGTAATTTTAATGTTTTCAGGCATTTTGCCTTTAAATATTTAATATGAGGGATAAAGGAAAGTTTCTTGTCAAAGATGACACCGAGAAATTTCGCCTGATCCACAACAGGAATGGGGTTACCATCCAGGTGCAATTCGGGATCAGGGTGAAATTTTCTAAGTTGGCAGAAATGCACACAATTTGTTTTTGATCTAGAAAATTTAAAACCATTCTCAGTAGCCCATTTTTGGACTTTATTAATAGACTGTTGAAGTTGACGTTCAACAGTATTCATGCTTTTAGAACGGTAGCAAATCAAAAAGTCATCAACATACAATGAGCAATCTGTGTCATTAGTTATACATTTAACAATGTTATTAATTTTAACATTAAAAAGAGTAACTGACAAAATACTTCCTTGTGGAACATCCATTTCCTGCTTTTGGATATCGGAAAGTGTAGTTCCAACTCGGACTTGAAAGTCCCTATCATTGAGAAAGTTTTCAATAAAAATTGGAAGTCGACCTTTAAGGCCATTTTCATGAAGGTCTTTCATAATACCATACTTCCATGTTGTATCGTAAGCTTTCTCAAGATCAAAGAAGACAGCAACTAAATGCTCCTTCTTGACAAAAGCGTCTCGAATGAAAGTCTCCAACCTAACTAGATGATCATTTGTACTTCTTTGGCACCTGAATCCACTTTGATACTCAGTAATGAGATTGTTGGATTCAAGATACCAAACAAGTCTTGCGTTAATCATGCGTTCTAAAGTTTTGCACACGCAGCTCGTCAATGCTATCGGGCGATAACTATTTGGATCTGTGTTATTCTTCCCAGGTTTTGGGATAGGGATAACTGTCGCCTGTTTCCAAAACTTAGGAACTTTACCACTTGACCATATATGGTTAAAAATATCCAAAAGAACAGTTATACAATTTGAGGGAAAGTGTTTTAAAAATTGATAATGAATATCATCAGGTCCAACAGCTGTATCGTTTGACTTGTTAAGAGAATCAAACAATTCTCTCTCAGTAAAGGGTAAATTGTAACTTTCAGTATTATGAGATGTAAAATTCAGTTTTTCTTTTTCTTTAGTCTTTTTAATATTTCTAAATTCCGGAGAAGACTTAGCTGATGAAGAAATTTTAGCAAAAGGCATCAGCTAAGGAATTTGCAATGTCTTTAGTATCTGTTAGTTTGTTATTATCGACATTTAAATGACCAAATGAAGATTTACCTTTACCGTTTATTTTACGAACCATATCCCATACCTTCTTTACTGATGAACGAGTATTTAATTTAGAAACATAGTTTTTCCAAGATTGTGTTTTGGCAGTCTTGATTGTGCGACGAGCTTTAGCCCTAAATACTCTGAAATGGTTTAAATTTTCCTGAGTAGGGCTATTTTTACATTTTTGAAGAGCTGACTTTCGCTTACGTATAGCCTCCTTACATTCATCGTTATACCAAGGTTTTGGAGGTTTCTTCGGGTTCGATGAGGACTTAGGAATGCATTCTTCTGCTATTGAATATAATATGGAAGTAAATGTTTCGATAGGGTCATCAATATTTTCAAAAACATCTGAATCTAATTTCTCCTTACACAAAATTTCAAATTTTCCCCAATTTGCCTTGAGTTTCCAGCGAGGAACACATTCCTCGACTGGAGAGACAATATTATTTAGAAATATTGGAAAGTGGTCACTACCACAAAGGTCGTCGCCAACTCTCCAATCATAATCTAAATAAATGGTTGGGTAGCAAATAGAAAGATCAATGCAAGTTAAAGACCCTGTAGCTGGATGAAGATAGGTCGGGGACTTATTGTTGAAGATGCACAAATCGTGCTCACCAACAAAATCCTCAACCATCTTACCAAGAGCATTTGTATTGTCAGAATCCCATAAAGGATTATGGCTGTTAAAGTCCCCTAACAGGATAAAAGGGGAAGGCAATTGCTGAATAAGAGCGTCAAGTTCTTTTTTGTCAATTTTACTCTTTGGTGGAATATAAATTGAACAGAAGGTAATGACCTTATGAAGGGTAACACTGACTGCAACGACTTGTAATTTAGAATTAACAGATAAACGACTATGAACAACAGAGTTGTTCACGATAATGGAAGAGCCGCCCGAGGCTCTCTCACCATTATAAGTAGAATAGTTGCGAAAGTTGACTTGGTCAGTGTCCTTCAAGAAAGTTTCTTGAAGACACATTATAGCTGGGTCATATTTATTCAACAACAGAAGAATTTCATTATAATTTGCCTTAAGTCCTCTACAATTCCATTGTATAACGCAATGTTTCATGATTAACTAATAATGTTAGGTTGGGGCCTTTACAGGAGTACGCTTTGTTTCCTTTTTCTTTTTTGGTGATTTGGAAGAAGAGACGATGGGTGCATGAACATCCATCGCCTCGTCCTCCAAGCTGCTGAATTTGTTTTGCAGCTGAACGTGATCCCTCATACTCTCTGGTAGAGGGTCATTACCGTTTGATTTTTGTTTTGGTTTGGGGTTCTTATGAGCTTCCCGGCCTGCCTGACTTCCAATGTCAGCCTTGCCAGAAGCAAAAGAGTCTGGTAACTTTTTGTAATTAGCCGCACCGTGTGGCCAGGAAATCATCGTTTGGGTTTCAACACTCCTTGTTTCGATTTTCCTTTCCTTCACCTTATCTGCATAAGATATGCCCGCAACAACTGCAGACTCCAGTCATGAGTGCTGTAACTGCTGTTATGTAAGGTTACGGTCACCCTTTCATGGTCAAACATATATGTCAAAATACCAATTTTAACATTAGCTATAACAGATTAGCATTGGCACCCTCAATACCATGTTTTTCTGTTGAATTCCAATTTAGAGGTGATCTTTTTATGGTATCAGGATGATAAGTCGGGTGCATACTGTTTTACTCAAGTGTGTCTGTCTGTTTTTCCATTCATACTTCCTTCCTTCAGCATATACATAACATACTTTGTCTGGCTAACTCGACATACATTTTTTAAGCTACAAGTTACAACCTTATAATTTGGCAGAGTCAGTGTATGTACATACATGTATATCACAGATGTACATGAGGTCAGAAATTTGCTCTGCCTCTGTTTTGCACAGAATAACAGCCACTGTAAATTAACCCTTAGTAGAAGTACATACAGGGTACTTTGTCTAACTCCTCCTATAGTTTTTAAGCTAGATGTGCATGTGGTCAGGATTGTGATATGCTTCAATTTCTTGCAATGGTGGTTCAAGCAGCTTGGAGGCATCAAATGTCTCTTACAGACACAGCCATGTTTCTAGTTCTTCTCTCTATTATTATATCTTTTATTCACATAGGCGGGAGAGCAAGATGAAGAACCAACAGTTCGAGCAATGGGACACACAGAGGAATGTCCAGCCTCACCAGAGGTATTTTAGACATTTGCATTTGATATGCAATATTTTACTGTTAATTAAAGTGATGATCTGACCAATCAAATGGCTAGCTTTTCAAGAACAAGAGCCGCATGCGTTCCTCAATCGCTCACCTGGTACCCATGTTTACGGTAAGGATAATAGACCAGTAATGATTAAATTTCCTCTATAAGCAATCACTGCTAAATTAACCCCACCCACAGGCAGCCATGTTGTTTAATACAAATTGAACTAGGAAGATTATTTGAAGAAAACTGGCAAAGGGTCAACCATCATTACTTGTGTAAAAATATTCTTAAATCAGACCAATAGTTTCAGAGAAAAAGATTTTTAAAGATTTTCTATACAGAAATATTTAAAAGTAAAAATGGCCCCACACACTAAGATATCATTTTAAGAAATCTAGTAGAGGATCACCAATGGATCATTTGTGTAAAATTATTTTCAATTCGGACTAGTAGTTTTTGACAAAAAGTTTTTTCAATTTGTTGTCATGGCAACCACAATTTCAATTGGGTCACCCATATTTGAAGAAATGTGAGAGAGTACCCTACAAGGAACAATCCTATGAAGTTTTGAAGAAATTGGCCCAGTGGTTTCCAAGAAGAAGATCTTTAAAAAGAAAGTTTGACGACGGACGGACTGACTGACGACGACCGACACAGGGCGATCACAATAGCTCACATTAGCACTTTGTGCCAGGTGAGCTAAAAAAGAAGGTTAATGCTATTCAAATTAAGTAGACCCAGATCAGCCATCTTTTTAGAGATATTGCCTCTAGTTATGGTCCATGCGTTTTGGAATCCTCTAAGAATCTGTTGTCTGCTCCCAGTGTAAACTGAATAGAGCTGAATAAGACACAGCAGTGTTCATGTATAGGAGTTATGTAGCTACATGAGTCGTTGAATATATGTGCTGGTTCTATTTCAACAGATGTGCCTTAAGGAACATTCTGCTTTACTTTCAGCCTGCTTTAAGTAACCATCTAGTAGGATATAGATAGAGATTATTTCTGATTGTGCATAATCCATGACTGTATAAATTTGAACTATTTTCATAATAAGGGGTGTAAAAGGGTGCATTTTTAGGGTTCTGGGTTAAAAGTTTCTCTTTTTATGTTGAATTTAATTCGGGAATTTTCTAGTTCTTCTCTCTATTATTATATATTTTATTCACATAGGCGGGAGAGCCACCACAGTTTTTAGAGCAAGATGAAGAACCAACAGTTCCAGCCATGGGACACACAGAAGAATGCCCAGCCTCACCAGAGGTACTATTATACATTTGTATTTGATATGCAATATTTTACAGTTAATTAAAGTGATGATCTGACCAATCAAGTGGCTAGCTTTGCCAGAAAAGGGCTGTTGATGCTATTCAAATTAAGTGGACCTAGATCAGCCATCTTTTTAGAGATATTGCCTCTAATTATGGTCCATGCTATTTGGAATCCTCAAAGAATCTGTTGTCTGCTCCCAGTGTTAACTGAATAGAACTGTATAAGACACTGCAGTGATCATATATAGGAGATAAGAAGCTACATGAGTTAGTTGAATATATTTGCTGGTTCTATTTCACAGTAACTTAAGTTATAACTGAATAAGAGAATAGAAGTGAAAAAGACACTGCATTTTAATGTGGTGACTGATCTAGGTCTTTAAAGTTTTAAGTCCTTGTAGTCCCCTTATTTAGTGGCCCGATATGTTGGGAAATTTTGTCCTATATGTCTTCATCGTCCTATAACCTGGATTATCACTAGAGTTATTTATGAGTTACTACCCAGGGTTTTCCCTGGCGCACAAAATGCATGCCAATGACCCCCTTTTTGATAAAATGTCCCTCAAACATTTTTACTGGGGGGCAACTTTGACGCAACTTTGAAAATCCATCAGTGATCACAAACTGTTATGTGTTAAAAAACATGAAACAGAAAAAACTCTGAAGACCATAATCTTAGGTGGTTTCTGCAATACTGTCATACTGCATTAAGCAACCAACACTCTTTACATCTCTATATTATTTTTGTCTGATTTTCAGAGAATTTCTTACAGATGGAAGGGTATACTATTAGTCTATTTTAAATATCTTTGCAAATGCATGATAGACAAGTGACCCCATAAAATTAGTTTTGTCCCCCAAACTAAGGAACCTGTGGGACATTGTTCCCCCATTTGTCTATGCCTAGAACCCTTGTAGACTTGTAAAGCATATATTATTGGCAGCGCTTTTCGTGTATTTCAACTCATGTGCTAGTGATTTGACTGCGTTCAATACATTCATCATTAATATTTCAGTTATCCGATTCCTTAGCAGAAAGAAAAAATGACGATCCAAAGTCTGGCTGCCTGTGACACTGTAAGTATATACATGTATTTACTTTTAAGCTCACCTGACAGCAACAAATTTCAACCGATCTTCATGAAATTTGATGACAATGTTTGTCTTGATGAAATCTAGGTCAAGCTCAAATGTGGATGATGTCAGGTAAAAAATTAGGTCCCTTGGTGAAATCATAAAAAAATCTTGGTAACAAAGGGCCATAACTTCTGTTAAAATTGTTGCAGCCAAAATTCCAAACCACATGACCATCCTCACATATAGCTGGTACCTGTGTAAAACTTTGAAGTAAATCCCTCAAATAGTGTAGGAGGAGTTAGCTGCACAAGAATTTTTCGCTACATACTCTATAAAAGGAAAAACTACAAAGGGCCATAACTTCTGTTAAAATTGTTGCAGCCAAAATTCCAAACCACATGACCATTTTCACATATAGCTGGTACATGTGTAAAAGTTTGAAGTAAATCCCTCAAATAGTGTAGATGGAGTTAGCTGCACGAGAATTTTAACAGACAGACAGACAGATGGACGGACAGACAGAAAGCACAGCACCAATATGTCTCCCTACCCTAAAGGGGGGGGGGGGGGGGGGGGGGGGAAGAGAGACATAATAACTGTAGCCTAAACAATACTGAAATGAAGCCTTTTCTAGCATTTCAAAGTATATCAAGGTCAGATAGCTATTGCCAGAATGATTAGATTTCAACAATAATTGCACTCCTTCGAGAACTAATAGCTATATACTTTATTTGCAAGACTATAATCAAAATCCATTGAAAACAGTAGTTGCAAGAGTGTTAACGCTGTAAGATTTGGCATTTTCAGCAATTCAAGGGCAGATAACTCTTGACCTATGGGTTCGATTTCAACCATTATTGCATTTAATCAATCTCTTATGGCCATATACAATCTGAGCTAGTATGAAAAAGACTGGATAAAAAGTGTGGCCTCTAGATTGTAAACACTGTTGGACATTCAATGATTGCAAAAGCTCTCCCTGAGCTAAAAACTTGTTAACACTCTAGAGGCTACAAATCTATTTGGAATTTAATGCATCTTAATCAGAATGGTTGTCTAGTTTATATCTAGGTCAAGTTCGAATATGGGTCATGCTGGGTCAAAAACTAAGTCACTAGGTCAAATCATAGAAAAACCTTGTTAACACACTTGAGGCTTCAAATCTCATTTGATTTTAATGTTATAGACTGTCCACAATAATAAGTTTATTGTACATTTCAGATGAGCAAGCTTGAGGTAGCCTTAGAAGTCATGGGGTTGTTTACAAGCTGGGGTGTACTATGGGGTTTGTCTGATTGCATCCTTGACAACTTCAGAAAGACAATGCCCACATCCCTTTCAACAAAATGGTGTGCGGAAAAACTTGTGAACAAAGACAAGAGGTATGGAATGCCCTCACTTACTTTTTATAATTATATTTTGTACACTGAAAGGGGATTATAGATGGTAGTGCAGTACACATGAAATTACCTTCTAATTCTATGTTTACATTTCATTTTCCTGGGATGTTTACATTGTGTTGATATTCTATACATAAAGACTTTATATTAAGTGTAACCATTGTTCAGAAACAGCTATGTTATTGTTGACTCAAAAACTGAAAATGGAAAACATGTATTGTAAATAATAATAATAATAAAAAATCTCCTTCTGAGCCATAATTGCACTATCCCCTGAGAAATGCAGGTTTTGTAATGCAACTCTCTTGTTAATTTTACTGTTAGGTAAATGCTTTCTAGCTCACCTTGCACGAAGTTCCTAGGCGAGCTATTGTAATCGTCCTGTGTCGGTTTGTCATCTGTAATCTCTAAGATTTCTTCAATTATAGGTCAACCAATTAAAATTGTGGTTGCCATGGCATAAAAACACTTATAAAACAAACTTCTTGTCACAATCGGATGGTCCGAATTGAATTTGTTTTACCCGAATGCTTCATGGGTGACCCTCTATCAGATTTATTAAAATGATTTCCATATCTGAAAAACATGGCCACTGTGGATGGGGCAAGTTTTCCTTCTATTATTGTACATGTATAGTAAAACTTTAAAAATTGTTCTTGTCTTAAACAATTGGTCCAAATTTAATAAACATTTACACCACTGATCCATTGATGACCCTCTGCCAGAATTCTAAAAATAATATTGTCATCTTAAAAACATGGCTCACTGGCTTGCAGTGATCGGGACAAGTTTTTCTTGTATTCCTGGATAAAGAAAAATGATATTTTTTTCTCTGTAACATCTCGTCTGATTTAAGAATAATTTTACAGAAATGAATCATCGGTGACCGTTTGCCAGTTGTCTTCAAATAATCTTCCTGCCTTAAAAAACATGGCCACCAATTATGTTTGTGGTGAATTTACCTATGATGACTCTTTGAAAACTGCTTACTTTCCAAGTTTAGAACAATTTTGTACAAATGATCCATTGCTGATCCTTTACCATATTTCTTCAAATGAATTTGATAGCTTGCAAACACGACTTTCAGTGTATGATTAAGGTTTATTTTCCTTGATATTGCTAAATGAAATCTGAATACAAATCTTCTTTTTTCAAAACCACTTCCCTATTAAATTTGATGTCACCATGACTGTTACTGTGTGTACCAGGTGAGCGATTTACGGCCACATGCAGCTCTTGTTAAGCAGAACAATTGATATTTGTGTGTATTTTTTATAGGTATAAGGACTATAACTTCATCCCCATAACAACTGGTGAGAGAGTTGTACTGGAGGCAACACCAGATGGAAATTGTATCTTCAATACAGTTTCTATTGCCCTGACAGGAAACGAGAATCAGGCCAAGATGCTGAGACTATTGTCGGTAGCTGCGATGGCCGATCAGCTTGTAGAATTTTCAAAATTTGTATGTTGACTCATATCCCTTTACTTCATGAATAAACATGTATATGTTTGAATTCCGACCAGATGAATATTAATTAACTGATTTTAAACAGACAAGTCAAGTTGATATTTATATTTATCCAAAAATGAATAAATACTAACTAGACTTGTCTGATGCTTTTTAGCTGAATAAAAAGCAACTTATTGTCAAAGCATTTTTGTTGTTAGCGCAAAACCTAGACATTTTGTCATACTTTCTACATCAGTTTCCAAATCAAACTTAGAATATATGTTAACCATATCAAATGCTACTCTTCCATGACGTATTATGTACTGTTTACAGTTTTGGTTTATTTAGAAATAAAATTCTTCACTGGGAGTAGCATAAGCCAATGTTTTTGTAAGTTTCATTTTTTCAGAATTTTAGTGTTTTGAATATGTTTACAATCTGGACCCTTACATGGGCTTACTTGTGGTGTGCCATTATTTGGTGAGGGTATTTGCGAGGGAATAACCATCAATATGCAACTATAAAAGCAATCTGCAGTATTATCATCTGCATGCATGTATATAACCTTTAAAGTTGGACTGAGCCATCCGATAAATGGATGTCACAAGATGTCTGTACTTCTTGTCATACATGTATCCTAGTTACATCTCACCTAATTACATGCAATATTATGCATGTAATACATATATTGACAGCTCTATGAAGAGTATCGAGATGTGGCCAGTGTCTGGTGTGAGTCCTCCGACGAAGAAGCTACACCAGAGGCCATAGAAAACTATCTTCGAAACTAGCTCCTGTTTATAATAAAGAATCCTTACACGGATGGATGTAAGTTTTAAGCTCATAAATATCAAGAAAAATTATCTTTATAGTTTCCTTCATTTATATTTTTTGTTGTTGTCTGTTACTTTTATATTTCTTTTTTAGACAGTAAAAATAAATTCTAAATACATTACCTCAAAACAAAATTGATATGGTTTGCCTAGTATTACAGTAGGTTGTTAAAGAGAATAAAACAGATGTAGTAAAGCATGTCTAAAAAGTAAAGTAAAGTACCAGTTAAATTTAGCGTAAACGCGTTTATTGGGAAAGAATAACAGATTCTCCACTGTAAATACTATTTTGATAATTTTCAGGTATTCAACAATAAACCATGTTGTGCCTGCCGTATGCAAACCCGGGTTATATGGCACAGATACAGATGAGTGTGCCTTTGCAGGACTTGGCGTGTGTGCACTGACATATGGTTTTAATTGCCATATTAGAAAACCTTATTGGGTGTGCTGTGGCATATGCGACCAGTGGGTACATGCCCTTTGTATGGATATAACACCTGAAATGTACCAGGGGAAACAGTTTGCCTGTGGTTGTGATGCCATCAAACCTGATGGGTCATGCCTAATTAAAATGTATTCTTTTTTGGTTTTTGATTCTCCAGGGTCCCGTAAAGTAGATCAAAGATACATTTATTCTCCATTTATGATTCCAAAATGCAGAGTTCTCAGGCATATGGCATATGGTTCATTCTTAGTGAAAACAGAGGTCATTTCAACTATGCATTAGGATTGAAAAAAATCACACAAGTAGACTGTTTAGGTACATACTGAGAGAAAGGTATGGTATTTTAAGTCTTACACTTTTTCGCAATAATTTAATTTTAACTTAAGCACCCATCGTGACTTAAAACAAGAAGGTCAACTTTCAAAAATGCATGAAAAATATTACGTGGGTTTAATAAAAAATAAACAGAACACATTTCATAAACAGAATCATTAGTAACACGGGAAAGAATAATACCTGCAATTGTTTCCCCAGAAAACCCCGGACACGCTTTTTATAGCATATTTGAGTACATCAAGGGCAGATAACTGTGTAATGAAAATTTGAATGAACCTCAAACTCAACTCATCTTTAGATCTTGATGCATATATTATTTGTGTGAAGTTTCATAAATATCCCTCTAACAGTTTTCCCATAAAACTCTGGACAAGCTTGGTAAGATGGTTGAAGATTTTGTTGGTGAGCACGATTTGTGTATCTTCAACAAAAAGACCCCAACCTATCTTCACCCAGCAACAGGGTCTTTAACTTGCATTGATCTTTCGATGTGCTTTCCTACTATTTATTTAGATTATGATTGGAGAGTTGGTGACGACCTTTGTGGCAGTGACCACTTTCCAATATTTCTGAATAATAGTGTCTGTCCAGTCGAGGAACATGTTCCTCACTGGAAACTCAAGAAGGCAAACTGGCAAAAAATCGAAATTTTGTGTAGGGAAAAATTGTATCCAGACGCTTTTGAAAATATTGATGACCCTATCGAAAAGTTTACTTCCATTTTATATTCAATAGCAGAGGAATGCATTCCTAGGTCCTCATCAAACCCCAAGAAACCTCCGAAACCTTGGTATAATGAAGAATGTAAGGAGGCTATACGCAAGCGTAAATCAGCTCTTCAAAAATGTAAAAATAGTCCTACTCTGGAAAACTTAAACCATTTCAGAGTATTTAGGGCAAAAGCTCGTCGAACAATTAAGACGGCAAAATCTCAATCTTGGAAAAACTATGTTTCTAAATTAAATTCTCGCTCATCAGTAAAGAAGGTATGGGATATGGTACGTAAAATAAACGGTAAAGGTAAATCTTCATTAGGTCATTTAAATGTTAATAATAACAAATTAACAGATACTAAAGATATCGCCAATTCCTTAGCCGATGCCTTTGCAAAAATATCTTCATCAGCTAAGTCTTCTCCAGAATTTAGAAATATTAAAAAGACTAAAGAAAAAGAAAAATTGAATTTTGCATCTCATAATACAGAAAGCTACAATTTACCCTTTACTGAGAAAGAATTGCTTGATTCTCTTAACACGTCAAACGATACTGCTGTTGGACCTGATGATATTCATTATCAATTTTTAAAACACTTGCCCCCAAATTGTCTAACTGTTCTTTTGGATATTTTTAACAATATATGGTCAAGTGGTAAGGTTCCCCAGTTTTGGAAACAGGCAACAGTTATCCCTATCCCAAAACCTGGGAAGGATAATACAGATCCAAATAGTTATCGCCCCATAGCATTGACGAGCTGCGTATGCAAAACTTTAGAACGCATGATTAACGCAAGACTTGTTTGGTACCTTGAATCCAACAATCTCAATACGGAGTATCAAAGTGGATTCAGCAGCCAAAGAAGTACAAATGATCATCTAGTTAGGTTGGAGACTTTTATTCGAGACGCTTTTGTCAAGAAGGTGCATTTAGTTGCTGTCTTCTTTGATCTTGAGAAAGCTTACGATACAACATGGAAGTATGGTATTATGAAAGACCTTCATGAAAATGGCCTTAAAGGTCGACTTCCAATTTTTATTGAAAACTTTCTCAATGATAGGGACTTTCAAGTCCGAGTTGGAACTACACTTTCCGATATCCAAAAGCAGGAAATGGGTGTTCCACAAGGAAGTATTTTGTCAGTTACTCTTTTTAATGTTAAAATTAATAACATTGTTAAGTGTATAACTAATGACACAGATTGCTCATTGTTTGTTGATGATTTTTTGATTTGCTACCGTTCTAAAAGCATGAATACTGTTGAACGTCAACTCCAACAGTCCATTAATAAAGTCCAAAAATGGGCTACTGAGAATGGTTTTAAATTTTCTAGATCAAAGACCAATTGTGTGCATTTCTGCCAACTTAGAAGATTTCACCCTGATCCCGAATTGCACCTGGATGGTAACCCCATTCCTGTCGTGGATCAGGCGAAATTTCTTGGTGTCATCTTGGATAAGAAACTTTCCTTTATCCCTCATATTAAATATTTAAAGGCCAAATGCCTGAAAACATTAAAATTACTTCGCGTACTTGCACATACTGACTGGGGTGCAGATCGCAAAGTAATGCTCAGATTGTACAGAAGTTTAGTAAGATCTAAACTTGATTATGGGTGTATTGTGAACGGCTCTGCAAGAAAATCATACTTGCAGATGCTTGATCCAATACATCATCAGGGTTTACGTTTGGCATTGGGTGCCTTTAGGACATCCCCTGCAAAAAGTTTATATGTTGAGGCCAACGAACCTTCTCTTTACTCTCGTCGTCAAAAACTATCCATGCAATACACTTCTAAATTAGCTTCAAACCGTTCAAATCCAACATACAATAATGTTTTTAAACCTAAATATAAACGTTTATTTGAATCTAAAGAAAATGTTATTCCATCCTTTGGAATACGTATGAAAAACTCTTTTGAAAGTAGTGATATAGATTTGTCTTTGGTTGAAGTCGAATCTATACCACCTTGGACCATAAAACCACCCAAAGTTATTTTTGATCTATCTTGGCATAAAAAGACTGAAACAAGCTCACTTGAATACAAGTCGTTTCTAAATGAAATCCTTTCGAGATATGAAGATTATAAACAAGTTTTTACCGATGGTTCAAAAGATGATGAGAGGGTTGCTGCAGCCTTTGTGACTGATAATACAGTTACAAAGTTTCGGCTACCTGACAATGCCTCCATATTTTCAACGGAGATCAAGGCTATTGATTTGGCTCTTGATTATATTGCTGAAGATTCACATAGTAAACACATAATATTTTCGGATTCTCTTTCTGTTCTACAATCCTTGAGTAAATGTTCTACCAAAAATGCTCTTATTAAGAATATTGTTTTAAAATATCATGAACTGTCGAACACTAAAGACGTAAAGTTTTGTTGGATACCTGGTCATTGTGGTATTCAGGGCAATGAGAGGAGTCTGCCTTGGCATTGCCTGAATCTGAAATGAAAATTCCTTTCTCCGATTTCAAACCCCAAATTACTAGTTATATTTTTAAAAAATGGCAGGAGTCTTGGAATGAGGAAACTCACAACAAGCTCCATGCTGTAAAACCTGTTTTAGGTGAATCATTTAACTCATGCCGGCCGGTTCGGCGAGATGAGGTAGTATTAGCAAGACTCAAAATCGGTCACTCCTTTATAACACACTCTTACTTAATTAAACGCGACGTTCAACCTGAATGTTTATTTTGTTGTGAACCTTATACAATCCAGCACATTCTTATTGAATGTTCTGATTTGTGCTTAATAAGAGAAAGATACTTTCAGGCAGTTTCCCTTCGGGAACTGTTTGAACTTGTTGAAATTACCAAGATATTTGATTTTCTAAAAACAATTAATATTTATTCCAAATTGTAAATCAATAAAATATATTAAAAAAAAAAAAAATTAAAAAAAAAAAAAAATAATAAAAAAAAATTGATGTTTAAATTGATTTCATTTTTTTTTTCTGCCATCAATATTTTTCGGCTCTAAATGACCATTGGTGTCGATGGGCCGTAAAACACAAATCAATCAAATCAAATCTGGACAAGCTTTTTAGCTCACCTGGCACCAAGTGCCAAGGTGAGCTTTTAGGATCGCTGAATGTCCGTCATCCGTCCGTTCACAATTGTTCGTTAACACTCTAGCGCCTACAAATTTCATCCGATCTTCATAAAACTTCATGAACATATTTGTCTTGATAAAATCTAGGTCAAGATCGATGGTGGGTCATGTCCGGTCAAAAACTAGGTCACTAGGTCAAATCATAGAAAAACCTTGTTAACACTCTAGAGGCTACAAATCTCAATGGATCTTAATGAAACTTGGTCAAAATGTTTGCCTCATTCATATCTAGGTCAAGTTCGAATGTAGGTCATGTCCGGTCTAAAACTAGGTCACTAGGTCAAATCATAGAAAAACCTTAACACTCTAGAGGCTACAAATCTCAATGGATCTTAATGAAACTTGGTCAAAATGTTTGCCTCATTCATATCTAAGTCGAGTTTGAATGTGGTTTATGTCCGGTCAAAAACTAGGTCACTAGGTCAAATCATAGAAAAACCTTGTTAACACTCTAGAAGCTACAAATCTAAATGGATCTTAATGAAACTTGGTCACAATGTTTGCCTCATTGGTATCTAGGTCAAGTGCGAATGTGGGTCGTGTCTGGTAAAAAACTAGGTCAAATCATAGAAAAACCTTGTTAACACTCTAGAGGCTACAAATCTCAATGGATCTTTATAAAAAATGGACAGAATGTTTGCCTAATTGATATCTAGGTCAAGTTCGAATGTGGGTCTTGTCCGGTCAAAAGGTCAAATCATCGAAAAACCTTGTTAACACTCTAGAAGCTACAAATCTCAATGGATATTAATCAAACTTGGTCAGAATGTTTGCCTCATTGATATCTAGGTCAAGTTCGAATGTGGGTCATGTCCGGCCAAAAACTAGGTCACTAGGTCAAATCATAAAAAACCTCGTTAACACTCTAGAGGCTACAAATCTCAATATCTAGGTCAAGTTCGAATGTGGGTCATGTCCGGTCAAAAACTAGGATTACTAGGTCAAATCATAGGAAAATCTTGTTTACACTCTAAAGGTTGATTGTGGGTCATTTCCAGTCATAATCTAGGTCACTATAGGTCAAGTTTGCCATGGTGTACAAGGTGAGCGATTTAGGGCCATAGTGGCCCTTGTTATAGCATATTTTGAGTACATCAAGGGAAGATATCTCTGTAACGAAATTTCGAATGAACCTCAAACTCAACTCAGCTTTAGATCTTGATGCATATAACATTTGAGTGAAGTTTAATTAATATTCCTATGATCGGTTTCCAGAAAAACTCTGGACAACAAAATGTTGACGGACGGACGATGATGATGAGTTGGGTTTTGGATGAGATGAGTTGGATTTTACGGCACTGCGACACAAAGTAGGTCATATAGCGCCGATGGTTGATGAGGGGTGATTGGATGAAATGTTGATGATCTCAGGAAAATGATTTCGGCTAATCCCATTCGTTGACCAGCAGCGCATGGGATCAAAACCACCCACCTGCCTTCCTTTTAGTTTTGGCAGAGGGAATAATATCGGTCTAATAAACAGAAACAATTCCCTTTGACAATTAAGCCTCAGAACTACGGCAAAGTAGGAAAGTCTCTGGGTTTTGGACGAACGGACAGGGCCACGTCAATATACAATTACCTTTAGAGGTAGGCGTAAAAAGGTGGTCGTCATACGAGCTTGCACACCTTCATATTTTGGGACAGTTCTGATTGATTTTAGCGGAGTTATTGCCCTTATTCGGTCTATTTTGGTCTTGTGTCGCACGGAGCTCAAAAAGTTGTACTACCACAGTTATGAAACTTTACAAATATGTTTATCATCATACGAACTTTCACACATTATTATTTTAGTCCAGTGCTGATAAATATTGGCGGAGTTATTGTACATTGGGGTTCTTGGGTCAGGGTTAAGGTTACACACTGCCAGGTGGGGCACCTTCGTCAATTGGACGCACATCCAGTTTTTTCTACTGTTTGTGTTTTTCTCCGACCTCGTTTTTGATAAACATGACATGTTTATGGGTGTACAAGTTCCGCATTAATCTTTGTGGCAGAAAATAATTTTTGTTGCTTCAAATATCAAATATTTCTGGATATAAATAACTATTTAGTTGCTGATGGTATATATTATAGGCATATATATAACAAACGCATCACCATTTGGCGGTGCGCTTCGGGTCGTAAACTATTTTGGTATGTCACTATAATGCAAGAAGGCCTTTAAGGAGCCGTACTATTTATTATAAATACTGACTAATTACATGATTGCTTACAACAAATGTCTTTATTGTAGGCAGATTAGGGAAATGGATCGCAGTTCCATATACAGGAGGGAATCAAAAGAAACTCGCCCTTCAAAAAATGATGAATATTTAAGGAAGCAGAAAGTAAAGAGAGAAGAAAGCCTATAAGAGGGCTATAGAGATAAAGGCCCGTAGAGAAAACGAACAACAGAAAATACCGTTAAATATAACTACACCATTCTCTTAAAAAGCTGAATGAAATTAAAACCAATTAAGTAAGAAGCAGCATGCAATCTTCTCCGCTGAAGTTTGCAACAGTCTTATAAAATTTGTTTCAGTAAACCTCGCCAAAATAGAGGAAAGCCATGAATACAGTCGGTGTGCTAGACAATCATCAGACAAATACATTACTTTCAGAGGAGACCTGTAAAATTTTAAAAGGGTAATGAGATGAAATGATGATGATTTCAGGAAGATGGCTAATACCATTCGTTGTTCAGCAGCGCATGGGATCAAAACCACCGACCTGCCTTCCTTTTAGTTCTTGGCAGAGGGAGTAATCTCGGTATAATAAACAGAAACACTTCCCTATGACAATTAAGCCCTAGAACTGGTGTCGCACCTGTGTTCTCTGTATCCGCTCCCCAATCTCTCTGGGACATCCAAATATCCCATAGATAGCAGAAACAACATTGTCTAGCTGGTTACCTGTCTTATTGCCCCCTTAGCTATATTTTTTGTGTATGCGCCTAAATGGAACCTTCAATTACTCGAATATTAACAAATAAAAACTTGTGAAATAAATATAACGTGTAAATAACTACCGTTTTCGAACAAATTCATTGCTCTTGGTCACCGGGATGCTTTCTTGTCAATTCGACCCCTTTGACTGGTCGTTCGATAATAAGGTCAATGTAGGGTCTGTCAGTATGTTGAAGTTTGTTTAATGAAACTTGAACATTTTGGGCAATTTTAATCAAGTTACAAATAAAGATGGCTTTGATATCGTTGTTTGATTTTTTTTAAAATGTTTGTAAATTGGCATATTCTGATGGGATGTGTACCATTTTCACCCCTCAGCTATAAAATTGGGGGGAAAATCATCAATCATGACAATAAATTAGAAAAAACCGCTTGCAGTATCGTTCATATACAGTTACCTTAAACGGACCCCTACCAAAAAGAAAGTGAAAAAAAACACAGGTACTTTTTTATTTGGCCTAAGAGAGTTCAAAGTGCATTTATTAATGTGGATCCGAACCAACAGATTCACCATAATTACAAGTGCTATTTGTATCCAAAATAACGGAAAAAATTAATTTCAATTTTGAAGAAATATTTGCACAGACGCAATCGACTACATCAGAGATTTTTTATTTATAAATCTGGATCCGAACCAATGTAAGCTGAAACCTTATTCTACGGACAAATAATTAACATTTTGACGAAATATTTGCACCGGCCAAATCCAAGCACCAGTGGCCTCAAGCAAAAGTCAGACTGCTTCTCGCATGCGCAGCGTCAGTCCTGCAAACCCGGTCTCCCGTAAACTCAAGGGGATTCTCCCACAGAAGCAGAGTACATACTCTTGTTGGCAGAAACACTTTCATAAGCATAAGCAAAACAACTCACAGTGTTGCACCTAGGATTTCAAAAGTAGGGGGGATTTTCCCCCATCATCTGAAAAAAAGGGGGGGATCTATATAAAGAACCCAAAAATAATGCTAATTTATCTTTATTCAAATAAAACTAGTCTACCTGACCATGCATTCAATACTGTATTGTAGCAATTGTAGACTTTAAACCATGTGTTTTGCAGAAGGTTTTCATTTAACTCTAGCCACGGCCAGTTTTTGAGCCACGAATTTTGAAAATTACTTTGTTTCTTTTTCGAACTTTTATCGTTCTGGGTGATTTCACCTTCGGTCGGGATTTCCATTGATTGAGTTGCATGCTCGATTTCCTCGGCGTTACTATTACCATCAGATAATTTATTTTGTTTCTCTTTCGATATTTCGGGGGAAGGTGTACCTGTTTTCGATGTTGAAGGGCCCAAAGTAGTGAAATATTGGCTAATTTTGCGTTTAGACATGTTTATAATGTCGTGTTTACAAAGATTAACTTTCGTAAGGGTGTTTCTATGACAGCGCTATAAATAGCAATAGTAGTAGGGGTTTGATTAAAACAAGGGCATTGTTCGCGTCTACCTACGATAAACCCGCATCGAGCCCGACGTTTTAGTAGTGACTTGAGACAGCGGCCGTGTTTTATACTAACCGGAAATGGTTACCGTGTCGAAGCTAAAACAGCGGCGCTACACCCGATTTCAAAGTAGAAAACACTAACAGCTCGGCGAAAAAATAGGATTTTTCTAAAATCAGAGAAGGAGTTCAATGCGCGATTAATCGCCCCTTGCCTTTGCCAAAATGCGCGAGTACTCAGGAAAAGGGGGCGATCGCGCGTCCTAGGTGCAACACTGAACTCATCACAATTTCAACCATGGCGGCAACCCAAGAAGACCAGCCCAAGGGGGGACTAGTGAACGCGACAAGATTGTAACTAGTAAACATGTATTAGACCTTTAAATAGCCACCTTAAATATCAGGGATCTCAAACGTAGACACATTTTGGACCATATTAAAATTTTGGTTTGATTGTTACCAAATATGTAATCCACATGAAATAATTAATGAATGAATGGTGTTTTACGGCCCATCAACATAAAAGGTCATTTAGAACCGAATAAATAAATTACGTGTTATGAGATTTGAAATTAAGTTTTTCTTTTTCTTTAGACTTTTTGATATTCCTAAATTCAGGAGTAGACTTAGCTGATGAAGAGTTTTTAGCAAAAGCATCAGCCAGGAATTGGCAATATCTTTAACATCCTTTAATTTCTGATCATCAACCATTAAATGTCCAAATGAAGATTTCCCTTTACCGCTTATTTTACGTACCCATATCCCATACCTTCTTTACTGATGAGCGAGAATTAAATTTAGATACATAGTTCTACCAAGACTGCGATTTTGCAGTCTTATTAGTACGACGAGCTTTAGCCCTAAATACTCTAAAATTAAATTGTCCTCAGTATGACTAACTCTAAACCTTCTCAGAGCCGACCGTTATCCACATGAAATAAATTCGTTAATATTATTATTATTATTTTCCCCGATATTTCTGATTTAATACGCAGTAATGACATTATTTGCTTAATAGAGGCTCACACAGAAAAATGTAACATTATAGAATTTCCAGGTTATAAAACGTCGACTTGAGGCTATTTCGATCGTTTTCTTTGGAAAATTGTCTGTTAATTGATTGATTGAGTTGGGTTTACGGCACCGCGACACATGAAATGGTCATATGGCGCCGATGTCTGATAATGGTAAATCACTCAAGGCTCTTTCAATGGATATTTTACAATTTTATTTTGCTAAGGAGAGCACCACATTCAATGTTTAGTGGAGGAATTAGCTAGAGTCCATTGCATATTTGCCACTTTATATATTAACTGTTTTATATTTTGTATTTTTCCACATTTACCCCTGAAGTGTATTTGGACAATTCTAGATTCCAATTAATAAGTCTAGTACATTTTTGATTACTATTGTTGCTTTTTACAATAAAGTGCAAAGTGACATAGTTTGCAGACTCGTAACCAGAAAGCTGTTTTGCTAGTTCTTTAATAAGGGTATACACTGTTGATATAGGACAAGTGTACTAATGAATACACTCTTTGTAAATGACGTAAATATGTTAGTAAAAGTGTGAGTCTAGTGATTTTTCGAAATGCTTGAGAAACTCACGGATTTCGTGAATTGACCGTTTCACTGTTTACGAGTGCGCTAACCATATCATTTTGTCCAAAAACCAATTTAAGTCTAGTTTCTACTGAATGAATACGAAAGAAGACTCAAGCAGGAAACGCAACACAAACAATACACCCATCTCTAAAGCAGAACACACACACAGCCATACCATAACAAACACACACACACACACATACATACATACATACACACACACACACGCAATCCCACAATCCAAACAGAAAACAATACGCAAAACAAACATAAAGCAAAGTGAACATAGGAGCCCGCCTTGGTACGGTCAATGAATGCGCCACTGACAAACAGTGTAGAATCTGATGAGATGCCGCGTTACGCGGCGTCTCATCAGAGTCTACACTGATTGCTTTTTCAAACAAAATGATCTGCTGAATGGACGAACACTGACTTGTCTGTAAATCACCATTGATTGTAAAGATTGAGAACATTTCAATAAGCACAGACACAGACAGAGTTCATTTCAATATTCAGTCACAAATATAGTAGTCCTTTTATGGTATCAGCTCCGTTTATCTCTGCCAAGCAAGACTTTCTCCAGCCCCATCATAGGGGACTCAAAGGCGAGGGACACCACAAAGGCAGCACCATACGACATACACAGATGGCCCAGAAACTCGTAAATCTGAAAACAGAAACGGTATTGACTAATCACTTTGAATGGAATAATCTAGTTTACTAGTAACTCTAGTCCAGGCATGACTATTTAAGTTGTTTTCTGCAATAAATTACAACATGACAAATAGTGCAGGTTCTGGTCAGAGGGGCCGGGCCCTCTGATATGGATCTATATTGTTTGCATAAGAAAAGTGTACTCTTTACTTGAACACAGTTTGTAAAGGATGGGTATACATGTATACTCGTCGTTAGGGCTCAGTGTGTTAACCCATTACAGCAAAGCATGTTTCTTGTTTTGAAGACACTGGTATTTGCAGTTTTTTCTCATCTTGATATTCCTTTACTAAAATTGCCTTAACCCTGGGTATATTTGGAAAATGTGAAGGCAGATGTCAATCTTCAACCTCTTTCCTGTATCATCTTAAGTCTATTCGATTTACACATATTTAGCTGTTGTGTTCTGCAATTTATTGCGAAATGAAACACAATGCAGACCCTGGTCAGAGGCTGTGTTTTGCATATAATTGTATTCTTCACATGTACACTGTTTGGAAATGAAGAGTTGTGCTGAATGAACTTGAGTTCGAAATAGTTTCTTTCAGGCAGATCCCTTTGGAAACTGTTTGTCAAAAGTGCTTGAATTTTGAAAAGCCATTAATTTATTTGATAATATTTTAAAGGTTAATTTGAGTATATCGATTATGTTTAGTCCATATTTTGTTTACTTCCCCGTTGATCGGGACTGATATTGACGTAAGCTATTAGTTGATATAGGTTTTAATTTGATATTGTCACTATTTATTCGGCTCTAAATGACCTTTTCGTGTCTATGGGCCGTCAACACCATTTATTTATTCATTTTGGTTAAATGTGTTAAAACAGACGACAGACTGACAGTGAAGAGGGTTGTAGAGTCGTTTAAACTGTGAGTGTTAATTAATAACGCACTAAAGTTTTTATTTCGCTATAGGCGTAAGTACTTAAGTTTGCCGTAAATAATGTTGTAACCAGCTGAGCCTAAAAAGGATTAACAAACCGACAACAAACTGTAAAATTATTTGCGACCAGAAACTGTACATAAGTTCAATGTACGAGAATGTGGTTCTCCTACGAAGGAGGGAAAGGAAAACAACAACATAATACATGCGCACTTACAATTTGCAGGTCATACCAGTAGACGAGTTGTCTCTGTGACATGTAGTAGACATCCATGACGACTGGATGGACAAGGTAGGCACAGTAGGTCAGTCGGCTGAGTGGAATAATGGCCGGCCAGGATAGCAGCTTGTTCACAGGACCTGCATAGTAAACACAAGTACGGTGAACAAGACGTTATTGTTCCCGTTTAACCCTTTCATGATCAAATCATTCGGGATGGTTTTTATTCCTTCCCCGTTTTATTGTCGTCTGCTTCACTATTGTTGTCTGCAAGACACGTTTCAAACTTAAATTTACGGTTGTAAGACTTAATAAATATCGATGAAAGTGTCAAACAGGTTGGGTCCTGATCAGACGCCGCATAACGCGGTGTCTGATCAGGACCCAAACTGTTTGCAACCGCGCTTTAAGGCGTCGTTGAGAGTGATAGGGTTAAACGCAATACAATGCAAAGGAATGGAGCAAATTTTATTTAAATTTCTTACAATTCATTTTAATTTGAGTTGCGAAGAGTTTGAACCTGATAAGACACCGGGTTACTAGGCGTCTGATTTGGCTCCAAATTGTATGAGAAAATAGTAAGTTTAGCGTAAACACGTGTACTGGGAAATCCTGATGTTTTCTGTACTGTATGTACTAGCCCATATCCTGCTTACAACTAATATTGGCACGGTTTGTCATTGTCCTCCCTCGAACTTTAATGTAAACTGACCATTTGTTTAGAAACGGACGCGTCCATTTGACACTTCAGCAATGTAACAGTAAGTGATAAATCATTTACTCATAAACTTTAAATGGACAACTCCAGTATCCAATCAAGTCGTGTCAATCTTTTACTAGATTTAGCTTTGATTTTACAATATAATTCTAAATGACAAACAGTGTTCACTTTAGCCAGACACCCCTGTTTTCTACCGATGTATTGATTGATTGATTTGTGTTTTACAGCCCAGCGACACCAATGGTCATTTATAGCCGAACACTATTGATGGGAGAAAAAAAGTATGAAATCAAGCTACCGATGCATCAAAGGGTTTTTCTACTAAACGAATTCAGGCGTGTAGAATAACCCTTTCATTCCCTTACCCAGAGTACAGTGTTTGTAATAACGAGTGTAAGTCGCTGGGCTTAAATGTATCAAGAAAGTTTCGGTCTTACCTCCATACCCTGTAGCACACGCTAGTACCACCCACGCTATGGCCACACCCCACGCGGTCCTGAAACAGGCGTTGTAAAAGGCGGATTCATTCTTGGACATATTGTACTTTCCGTCCGACGTGTAGGGTGCGTACATGACTAGGAGCGCTAGTGCAGTGGCTGTAGCCCAGCCCACTATATTGAGGAATTGGTACCAACGTCGTTGACTTATCTATATAACCGAAAAATACAAAAAAAGGAACATAGGGAAAGTAATTGTTTTCTACCGATTACAAAGTGTTTCCTCTTCCATGAAATCAATTTCATTGCCTTACCCAGAGTACAGTGCTTTTTGCTATTGTATTAGACATCGCGTAACGCAGCGTTTGATAAGGACCGTTTGGCACTTATTTCGATAATTCTTAAATACATTTCCTGATCTAGTTTCTTGACAACACCTTGTTAGGCGATTCATAGGAAAATATTGTGCATACCTGTACTACCTTGAACCAATGAAGCGTCTCATGTGAGGCCCGTCTCGTATAATTGGATAGTTTGTTTAGAAAAAATATTTTTAAAAAAACACTCTTGAGTATGAGTATGTCAGTGTCTCTCTAGGCAACATGAGATGGCTATAGCACTTGCTGAATGTTTTTAAAGTATTTCCCGCCAAAGGACTGTGGAAATGTATTTTAAGACATTGCAATGATGTCATCTGTTCTAAACAGTTATCTTCTTTTATTTCTCAAACTAAAATGAGTGAGTGAAATCCAAACTCAATCAGTCACTAAAATTGAGATGTAAAGACAGACAAAAGTTTAGAACAAATGATGTCATGATAAGGTGTTAAACGAAACCGCACAAAAAGGATCAAATATGCCAGCATTCACGCCATCAAGATTGACTTGTTTAAGTTGTTAGAACTTTGTTTTGCCTAAAACATATTTATGTTAATGGATGTTCGGCGGCGTCTATATCGTAAACCCATTAATATAAGTTTTGTAAAAGCATTTTTGATTATGTTACCAAATACATTTCAAATAAATAAGATATTGAGCTCGATTGGGTCTGAGCCCGTGCAAACAAGGCAAAACAAGAGATGTGTGTTAGCGCCTTAGTTCACTCAACAACAGCCTAGTGTTTATTGTGCGAACTTCTAGCCGCAAAAAAGGGCGACCATAGATACAGGCACCAGGAAAATGCCGAAAACAAACTATTCTGAAGCCACGTCAATCTGTGGCTTGCCCCTAGCAGAGGTTTATCACAGGGCAGGCTTATTCATCTAGCATTGTCTTTTATCCAATATGAATTGTATGTTGTGAAGTTCGCAAAAATCTACTCAGTCTAAGGTCGAAGTAAAAAGGCAATGAGAACAATCTAAATATATGTATAGACCGATTACAATGACCTTGCAGGGCGGAGTTTCGATGAGGACCATTGCATTTCACTTTTTAGGGCGGCAGCATGTTCGTTTTATTATCGGAATTTACCGTTGTCGTGTGTCGTTGTTTCTCAACGTTAGATGTAAGTGGAAATTTGGACAGAATAAATGCAATGGCAATAGTTATATAGAGGGGGAATTTAGCAAACAGCTTGAATCCAGATCAGTCGTCGCATTACGCGGCGTCTGATCTTGATTCAAGCTGTTTGCAAATGTAAGCAACGTCTTAATTGCACCTCCCTATAACAACTCCCACCGAACAACACACGCACTCTTTGTCTCCCATTTAGTGTTGCCGAGCGGTAACACTGTCTATACCCTTTTCACGTTGACATGGCTGCATGCATAAATTGTGTGTCTCCATGTTGAAAGCATCGAACAATAACAATGTAATACGGAACTGTACCTTTCACCCCTAAAGTCACATGTAAAAAAGTTATATTTGCCAAAGGTTAGCTCCGGCCTGCCAGATGAAAAACTCGGTCTATTAACTAAGATTTAAAATTATTGAGGATGTTTTATACAGATTAAATTTCTTTAAAGTTATACGAAAGATGATGCCACAAAGTTACTCTTGTTGCAAATACACCGTCACAAAGTTACTTTTGTTGCAAATACACCGTTTGACACTCTCTTTAAATGAAATCAAAAACTCAGTGGAGAGGACTAAAGTCTTTCCCGTCTAAACGAAACAACAAAGCAAAGCACTAAAACCTAGAAAATAACAACTGACCAGGTTATCCCGTCTGATCATGTCTGCAATGGCAATAAAAGTTTTAGCATAAATGGGTTAACCCTTTGAACCCTAATCCCGCCTATAGGTGTCCGTTCAAAACAGTATACGTGTGACAAGTGCACTTGTCCTATGCAAACAGTGAATACCCAGATCAGAGGGCTCCTTATGGAGCCCTCTGATCTGGGTCTTCACTGTTTGTCATAATGCAAAACATTGACAAAAACAACCCTTAAAAGTCAGAAATGGACTAGACTAAAATGGAAACTGGGATTGTCCATTTGAAGTTTCAGGGAGGAAAGACTAACGTCTTCTCTATTACAGCGCTTCCTCTCTACAAGACTACCTATGGGAGACAAAGAATATGTGCGTTGTTCGGAGGGAGTCGTTATAAGGAGTAAAGGGGCTAATGTTTGCAAAAAGCTTCTATCAAGATCAGACGCCATGTAACGCGGCGTCTGGTTTGGAGTCAAGCTGTTTGTCACTCGTCATTAAATTTATTCTATCAAGGTGTCCACTTTTATGTAACTGAGAAAAACAGCAGACGACAATATTAAGCAGGTAACATTGCAACCGTGGATAAGTTGGACATGGGGAGATGGAGCGGCAAGCGTTGAGGAGGGAATCGATGTTCAGAGGGATGTTGTTGTAGGTAGGAAGCACTGTATATTAAACTAAAAGGTAACCCATTCAGCATCGGAAAGGCTAAGCATTAAAATCTAGTCCTTACGTTAAACACGGTTTTGTCTCTATTGGTGTTCATCTTGCAGTTTGTTTTGTAGAGTAAATAGCCAGCAGCAAGACCAATAGCATAGGGGGCTATACGAGTATAGGGCTTCACATAGATCTTGTCAAAACTGTTGCCCGTGTCTGGGGGCCTGCAAAAAATCAACATAAAAATGCATTAATTTTTATAGATAGTAGAACCCCCTTATAACGACCACTAACTTGTAGCTGCAAAGAGTAAGATGAAAGTATTTAGTAAGACATGTGGTATTTATTAAGTGGCCGTACTAAAGAGGAGTGTGTACCTTGCTATTAACGAATATATAATCATATGCGTAGTAGGCCGAGGGATTTAATAATAAACACCTCAACGACTACCCGTGTTCAATTGCACGATAATACACTTGTATGAATTTCAATTCTAGCAGTGCAACTTAACATTAGACTATTTAGTTCAATTTTACTTACGAGTCCAGTTTGATCTGAGCAGAAAAATTGTAGTGTTTTGAGATCGCCCCGGTTGTTATTAGATTGCCGAGAACCAGTAGGAAACAAATCACAGAACCAGCCAGACCGGAACTGAAAGAACAAAATGTAAATTACACAAATTTATAAAGAAATTACAGCATTTAGACCATATGAGAAATTGCAGCAAACAACTGATTAATTCAATATTCAGATTATTTTTAAATATGAAACAATTTAATTTTGGGTTGTAGAAATAAACAACGCCAGTTCAAACTTGACGGACACGAATACACGTTTGAACATGTGACTGTCAATAGGGATGATATTATATAGCCCGAGGATGACATTCTTGTGTTCGAGGGTTGACAATTTGAATGTCACGCAAATTGCCATCTTCTATTTATTCTATTACACCATGCCTACCAATCCTGGTTGTAGAATCGTCTTGTTCGTATTTTATACAAGAGCACCGCAAGCCGGGCACATTATACGCCCGTCAAATCGATCTTAGAATGTAGTCATACCAAAACCCTATCAAGGTAAAAACAAAAGGGGAAGAACCCTGAAAGTTAGGGGTCATATGCTGACCAAGTTTCAAAAGGATGGGAATAAATTTGTTTGAGAAAGAGAGCTACAAACAAAAAATGCCCGTTTTTGACGATAAAAGGGGCATAACTCTTGAATGTCAGGGGCAATCTTGCTGGTTATGGAGCTTGACCGAGACATTATGGTCATACACATGCTGACAAAGTTTCAAAAGGATTGGAATAAATTTATTTGAGTTAGAGAGCGGACAAACTAAAAAAATGCCTGTTTTTGACAAAATAAGGGGCATAACTCTTGAATGTCTGAGGCAATCCTGCTGGTTATAGAACATAACCAAGACATTATGGTAATACACATGCTGACCAAGTTTCAAAAGGATTGGAGTAAGAGAGCGGACAAACTAAAATATGCCCGTTTTTTACGAAAAAAGGGGCATAACTCTTGAATGCCTGGTGCAATCCTGCTTGTTATCAAACTTGACAGAGACATTATGGTCAAACACATGCTGACCAAGTTTCAAAAGAATTAAAATAAATGTCTTTGAGTTATAGAGTAGACAAACTTAAATATGCCCGTTTTTTACGAAAAAAGGGGCATAACTCTTGAATGCCTGGGGCAATCCTGCTGGTTATCGAACTTGACCGAGATATTATGGTCATACACATGCTGACAAAAGTTTCAAAAGGATTAAAATAAATGTCTTTGAGTTATAGAGTAGACAAACTAAAATATGCCCGTTTTTTACGAAAAAAGGGGCATAACTCTTGAATGCCTGGGGCAATCCTGCTGGTTATCGAACTTGACCAAGATATTATGGTCATACACATGCTGACAAAGTTTCAAAAGGATTAAAATAAATTTGTTTGAGTTAGAGAGCGGACAAACTAAAATATGCCCGTTTTTTACGAAAAAAGGGACTTAACTCTTGAATGCCTGGTGCAATCCTGCTGGTTATCGAACTTGACCGAGATATTATGGTCATACACATGCTGACCAATTTTAAAAAGGATTAAAATAAATGTATTTGAGTTATAGAGTAGACAAACTAAAATATGCCCGGTTTTTTACGAAAAAAGGGGCATAACTCTTGAATGCCTGGGGCAATCCTGCTGGTTATCGAACCTGACCAAGATATTATGGTCATACACATGCTGACAAAGTTTCAAAAGGATTAAAATAAATTTGTTTGAGTTAGAGAGCGGACAAACTAAAATATGCCCGTTTTTTACGAAAAAAGGGGCAGAACTCTTGAATGTCTGGGGCAATCCTGCTGGTTATCGAACTTGACCGAGATATTATGGTCATACACATGCTGACAAAGTTTGAAAAGGATTAAAAGACATTTGTTTGAGTTAGAGAGCGGACAAACTAATATGCCCGTTTTTGACAAAAAAGGGGCATAACTCTTGAATGTCTGGGTCAATCTTGCTGGTTATCGAACTTGACCGAGATATTATGGTCATACACGTTCTGACCAAGTTTCAAAAGGATTAGACTAAATTTGTTTGAGTTAGAGAGCGGACATGAAAAAGTTAACGGACGGACAGACGGACGGACAGCGCCACGACATAATACGTCCCGTCTGAAGACGGGCGTATAAAAATGTGTTGTGCATACCAATTTAGAACCGCCATGCACGTAACGCACGAAAAAACGTCAAGAAACGACGTCACATTGTTTTTATCAACTCAACTCAAGAGTAAAGAAAATAATGTCATATAGATTGTCTTCACAAAAATAATATCATATAGCTGACAGTATTTTTAATAGAGAAAATTAATACTATATGACGCCATAAAAAAGAATATCATAAAGAGTGACATTATATTGTTTAGATAGATGTAAAAGACATGCAAAATGTTAACTTTAGGTTTATGGTAAATTAACATTTTAGCCGAGGGTGACATTCTTGTTTTCGAGGGTTGACAATTTGAATGTCACGCAAACTGACATCTAATATTTATTTTATTACACCAAAATTATCAACCCTGGCTTTGTTATCGTCTATTTCGTATTTTATAAAAAGTGTTGTGAATACCAATTTAGCGCCGACAATTACGTAACGCGGGAAACGACGTCGCCGGGTACGATGTCACGTTGTTTATAATTACTAGTTTATATCAAGAAAAAAAAGAGATTGAAGACACAGCGTCATTTCATTGTTTAGTTGGCAAATATCCTTTTCCAAAATGGTGGCAAATCGTTTATCAAGTGGTCCAGGCTCTTGGATTATTGTAAGGAATGGACAAAGGGAAGCATCTTGTACAGAAAATGTCAAAAGTTGATTAGGAGTTACCACTCTTGAATACGTTCTGTTTCGATCCCACGGTGAGCTATTTTGATCGTGCTGTGTCCGTCGTCAACAATTTCTTTAAATGACATCTCCTCCTAAAACTACTGAATGGAATTTTACCAAACTTTGCAGGAATGATCCTTATAGTTCCGGTCTGTTGAATATCAAGGTAAGATGGGCTAAAAATAGATTGTTTAAATGAAAACATAAAAAATATTCTTGTCAAAAACCATAAGGGCCAGAGCTGAGATGTTTGACACATGGCATCATCTATAGGTCTTCTATCTAGATTGTTCAAATTTTGCCCCTGGTGTCAAAATTGGCCCGCCCCGGGGGTCACCGATTTACATAGAGCCATATAGTGAACATTTCAAACATCTTCTCTGAGAGGAATACAACCAGAGCTTTGATATTTAGAATGGTGACACTTCTAGGGGCCCTTGTTTAAATCTTTCCAGTCCGTTGCATATCTAGGTCACATGGGCTAAAAATAGATCGTTGCAATGAAAACATAAAAAAAACTTCTTGCCAAAAACCACAAGGGACAGAGCTTAGATATTGGACACATGGCATCATCTATATGTCTTCTATCAAGATTGCTTAAAATGTTCCCCTGCGGTCAAACTTGACCCCGCCCCGGGGGTCACCGATTTACATAGAGTTATATAGCGAAAACTTCAAACGTCTTCTCTGAAACTAATATGGCCATTTGGCATGGTGGCACTTCTACAGGCCCTTTACTAATATTGTTAAAACAGTTCTGGTCCGTTGCATATCTAGGTCACAGGAGCTAAGAATAGATGTTTTCCAATAAAAACTTATAAAATCTTCTTGTCAATTACCATAGTACCCTGAGCTTAGATATTTGGCACAAAGCATCATCTATTTGTTTTCTATCAAGATTTTTCAAATTATGCCCCTGGGGTAAAAGATGACCCCGCCCCGGGGGTTGCCGATTTACAAGGAGTTCTATAGTGAAATCTTCAAACATCTTCTTCTCTGAACTGATATGACCAGAGCTTTGATATGTGGCATAGTGGCACTTCTAGAGGTCCTTTACCAGTATTGCCGAATAGGTTCGTGTTTGTTGCATATCTAGGTCACAGGAGCTCAAAATAGATTCTTTTTCAAAACCTGTTACGAAACAAAATCCACAACTCCTATCAAGTTAATAAAATTATTCCCCTTTGGTGAAAACTGACACAACAGAGGGTGTTTTTTTCTTCAGGTGAGCGATTTAGGGCCACATGCGGCTCTTGTTTTAAAAAAAACGGGGACAGGGAAAGAGTACTAAATTACTTTGTCACTTGCGAAGACGTGAGCTCCCACAAGATACGTGTATGTTAACGATACATGGAGTATGGACAAAATGGGATCTTTTAAACGTCGGCAATTTTCGTCAACTAAAGGCTCGTACCGAACCATTTTCAAACATACAAAATTGCTCACTAATAAAAGGGAACCAGGATCAAAGGACTGATGACGTAGAACTGCATGTCGTTGGCCAGGTACCAGCTCCAACCCATACACTGAAATTATAAATTATACACTTACGCTATAATATACACTAAACGACACTTATAAGTGTGCATGTTTAAATGTAATTTGTTAGTTTATTCCTGGTTTGTTTTCAACCAGATTTTCACCAAATATTATAAACAAGAATGCAATTGTAACTCGCAATTCATTTTTTAAAAAGCATGACATCTTCACGGTCCAGTGCCCAAACAAATAAAAACATAAAAATGCACGTGGAATTCGACGCAGCGTGCAAAATGAAAATGCACGTGACGATATTTAATGGAATAGCTCACGCTTGTATGAAAAACAGAATAAATCAAGTTTTCTATCCCGCAAGGAGACGTAGCCATTGGTTGAATGAAAGCCACAGTCTGTCAATTCGAAGTTTGCATCTTAGTTTTTTATTTACAAATAAACATGTTGTACGAAAATAATAAACTTACACGTGAATAATAACTAGTATTTGTTCTACAGATTGGAATAATTTATTTTGCAAAATGGTTTCTCCTATTTCATAAAAAATGAGTTTTACTTTCTCTTATATTGTGCCATCTTACACAATACATAGCCCATGTAGGCAATTAATTTTTGAACACAATATTTTTGAAACATTTTCTAATAAAATCCAAAAATATTTATGCATCATCGCGCTTAGGAGAAAATCCACAGGGTTCTGAAATTGTTCAAAAAAATTTCTATACCGATTTATACTATCGACCTAAGCATACGCCAGCAGGGGAAAAATCGATAATCAAACGTAAATATCAAATAATGCCTACAGGTAAAGGGTGAAAACACTGTTTTAGATGAAATTTAACGCTGCATTAAAAATCGACACGATGTAAGTTTTTGCTATTAAGAATCAACCCAGGGTCAGTTTTATGCGTTAAGAATCGACCCAGGTTATTTAACCTTAATTTTCAATCCCGTTGGGCTTATTTTTAACTTTCAGAATCGACCCAGGTGTAAAGCAGCTTGTTCTATCGGTTACTGTTTTTTTTTTGGAATTTCGTGTGATTCATTAGTACTTTTTTAACCTCTGTCATTTGTTAGCTATTCATTGATATGAAATAAACTATAAATCAGTTTTAGACATGGTCTCGTAAGCACACATCCTGAAAATTTGACTTAATTCAGTTCATGCGTTAATAAGATATTTAAAAAATAATACATGCACACTTATAAGTGTCGTTTAATGTAAAGATCCAACATTATCCAGATATTGTAAATTATTAATAGCAGCCCGGGGTTGAACAGGGGTGGTGTGTGGTAGTGACAGGGGTATATCTACTACTGAAAGTGTAGTTTTGGCTGTAAACTACTTGCCATTAACCCCTGAAATCATCTTTATCACATGCGCTATGTGACACATTTTGTGTCGAAGTGACGTAAAACACAACTCATCAATCCATCCATTATTGCCATTAAGATTTAAGTACAATGTAATTCATAAAAAACATGTTCATGTTGTTCCAAATAGTTGTGTCTTCCTAAGTCTACAGAGGTAAATATTTATTCGTAATGCGGCGTCTGATCTGTATTCAAGCTATTTGTCACTCGTCATTGTTTTTCAGTCAAAGTAGCTATTATGTCACTTTGGGAAAACAACAGACGACCATTTTAAGCAGGAGACTGTAGCTGTAAAAAGATTTGAAATACATGTACATGTATTCTTTAGGGAACTGTGGCAAGGGTATTTGTATGGAGGGAGTCGTTGTTTAGTCAGCCTGCTTAAAGCAACCATCTGTGTCCACTTATGAAAACAGGTTACGATATCCTCCTTACAACAACGCTTGCCGCTGTTCCCAAAAGAGAATTATGCCCAACCTTTTCACGGCTGCTATATCGTCTGCTTACAATTGCCTGCCGTAAAATAATCCATGAAGACGAGTGACAAACAGCTTGAACCAAGATCAGTAGCGGCATCTGATCTGGAATCAAGCTGTTTGAAAATGTAAGCCAAGATCTCTCCCTTTAACAACTCGCTCCAAACAACACACACTCACACACAATGTCTGCATTTAGATGTTATGGTAAAGAGGGACCAGTGTACACGAATAGTTGGACATGCGACTTTTATTGGAGAAAAAAAATGTCTGCACCCATGTACCATTTTCTCGGTGTCGTAGAGGTTATTGATGTAAAGAAGATTCCTCCACCATGTCTTCTTACACTCGTCGTCTTCAACTCCTGTTTGACTCCACAGAGGCCCGTCTCCCCAGTATTTGAAAAGGGGAACGTACAGCATCAGTACAAACATGTAGGGAGGGGTCAACCTGTGTGATATTGATACAGTATAAATTAGAGGCCAGTCTCCCCAGTACTTAACAAGGGGAGCGTACAGCATTAGTACAAACGAGTAGGGAGGAGTCGATATGAGTGCACTAATGATAAATTATTACACAAGAGGCCCGTGTCCCCAAACATTCATTAAAGGAACATACACATTGAGGAAACAAAAATGTAGGGAGAGGTCAACTTGTGTGAACTATTGATACAGTATCAAATTAGAGGCCCGCCTCCACAGTACTTGATAAGGGGAACGTACACCATCAGTTCAAACATACAAGGAGACTCCGAGTGGTCAACCTGGTCACACTAGAGGCCCGTCTCCGCAAAAATGTTTTTGTAGAAGATGCACAATTTGTACAAATAAGTGCGAAGAGGTTAACTAAGTTGTAAAGTAATAGTGTAACATATACACAAGAGGTCTGTTACTAAAGTACTAAATATGAGGAACATAACCAACCCGCCAGTACAAAGCAGCTTGATAAAAGTTATCGATTTCCTTTTAAATGAATGGAATCTTGAAAATCTTAAGTGCCAAACTCTTACTGTCAAACTGTTACCATTTTCCTCATTGCTTAAATGAAAGGCGTTCTATGGGGTAAAGGGTTACACACAACAGACTGACAAACCTCCAGAAACGATGAAAGTAGAACATAAACCAGTTGACCTTGAGCGGTCCTTTCTTCTTCTGTATCTCCTTTAGTGTCAAGTAGGCTACTAGCAATCCACTGCAATAAAACAATATGTACAGTGGAGGAAACGTTATTCTATAAACGCGTTTACATAAAACTATTATTTCTATTGCAAACAGATTGGAGCCTGATCAGACGCCGGGTAACCCGGCGTCTGATCAGGCTCCAAACTGTTTGCCAACAAGATAAACATGAATTATCAGAATAGTCCTAAAGTTGCACTTTTCTACGTTTTAGTGTTCACCGTTTGCGCAGGCCTACCATAATTTCAAAAAAAAAATCCTAAGATTTTCCAAAATTTTGATTTTAAAGCGCGATTTTCAAAATCGCGCCTTTGTAGGCGCGATTCCCAAAAGCGCGCTTTTTAATCGAAAATCTTTATTTGTGCGCTTTTGTTTTTAAAAGTTAAAAACCATCTTTTCAAATATAAATCACACCATTGCAAACATTATCTATATATTACAAACATACACACAAAGAATAACAGTATAAACTTTATTGCAATAAACACTGTAAAATAAAAACTATAATAAAAGAAAAATAAGGAAACATCATAAATACTGCTAGGGGCAACTCAACTGTATTCTCCATAGTTGCAAATATTCACGCTTTTTAGCAGTAGGTCCTATAGACCCCTGTCAGACAACTGTGTTCTGTGATAAGGATTAGAAAAGTTATAGTATCAATGTCTTACATCTGATTTGGCACATTTCTGGCCACTATGACCAGTAAGTTAATAATATTCATATAAATATACTCATGGCTAGACACTTTTAGCAGGGCGTCACGTCCTGCCTTTGTTCCATGACACCCTGCCGTTATTTTTAAAAAAAAAATGAAAAATTCAAAGCCGATTTCATTTGGCTGCATTTTTTCTCTTGGGTATAGCAATTTTGCTCCCGTGTATAGCTTCTTCACGATATCGGCAATCTCGCTGTTTGCCTGCAATACCATATCACTTTATCGCTATGTAATGCGTGAACCTGTCGTGTCATAAAATGAAGTGTGTTACTGTATACCACACTATGTAACATGTAGAACCAGACGTGTCATAAATAATGTGCATGCCGTATCTACTTCTCAGCCCGCGCAGTCGAATCGGAACCACAGGTGGTAATTACATGTTTGATTGGTTGTGGACAAGCTGCTAATCCAGTCAATGACCCTATAAGAACCAATAAAAATAGCATTCGGAATACTTTTATTGCTTTTCTCTTATTTAAAAGTCCGAGAAGGTGCTGTCTGCCGCACTGAATCGGGGATTAGAATTTTTTTCTGGTAGATTTTTGAAAAAATCCGGAGATTTCGGAAAAAATCCGGAGATCCGGAGAAATGACGAAAAATCCGGAGATTTAGGAAAAATCCGGAGGAATGGTAGGCCTGTTTGCGTTTCGTTTAAACGGGAAAGAATAACGTATTCTCCACTGTATAGAGTCTTAACACTTTCACTACCAACTGTGGGGAAGACGTTATTTTTTGCCCCAATAATTATCTTGACACTTATTTCGATTGCAAACAGTTTTGAGCCTGATCAGACGCCGGGAAACCCAAACGTTTGCAACTCGTATAGAAATCAAGTCAGAATTGTTAAAATTCTTAAATTGTTTACATTGTATTGCAATGCGTTTTCAGTTATGTGACTTTCAGAAAAACAGCAGACGACAATTTTAAAAAGACGATTTTCCAGCCATGGAATGGTTACACATAAGTGTTTTATTTTGGGAACAGCGGCAAGCTTTGTTGAAAGGAGGGAATCATTGTCCAGAGAGTCGTTGTAGACAATGTGTTTTAGGAATCACCTGTACATTAAGAAAATCATCAACGAGTGCTCTCAAAGGCGAGACATGTGTGTGTCTGATTAGTGATTACCTTAAAACAAAGAACGTGTCCACCGCCACTGTTTCGTTGGCTATTGCCTGGTAGGTGAACCGTTTGATCAGCTGGGTGAAGTAAGTCCCCCAGTTTCCTGAAATATACATAGCCCCAGCGATGAGTTATTTAAACTTATTTCGAGAAAGGGAAATTTCGATGTTTTTAACAAGACATATTTTGTGTGTGCGAGACCCTTGTAGACCCGTATTGTACATTGTATATCAAGTACAGTGGAGAATACAATATTCTTTCCCGCTTAAACGAAACGCAAACGCAAAACATTAAAACGTTGAAAAGTGAAATTTTTTGACAATTCTGATAATTCATGTTTATCTTGGTGGCAAACAGTTTGGAGCCTGATCTGACGCCGGGTTACCCGGCGTCTGATCTGGCTCCAAACGGTTTGCAATGGAAATAATAGTTTTAGCGTAATCGCGTTTATTGGGAAAGAATAGCATTTTCTCCACTGTATTAAAGCGTTTGTGGGGAGAATAGAATACACCCACTAGCCGATTGGTAAGACTCCACCAAAATATGACAACTAATACATTCACACACATGCATGCACCACACTGGCGTTATATGAGCATTTTGTGTGACGCAGTGCCGTAAACCCGGACTCAACAACACACATGTGTGGCAAATGATTAGTATGACTAGACATAACATATGGTTTGTTTGAAACATGACTATGAGAGACAAACGTAAATAGAAAGACAGACTGACTGATTAGGTACATATACACGGAGATAAGCAGATCGACTGAGAAACAGACAATTAGACATGCACAAAAATGATAGAAGAGAAGTAGATATAGAGTTTCAAGTAATTGGTGTCTTGAGAATTACAATCTCACAGGATATCCAAATCAATACGCTGTGATGTTAACACGACGCCTGATAAGGCTCTACAAGGGTGTTGTAGTCCTTAGTTAAACATTAACTGTTTTACTGCCAGTGGCATCAAAAGGCAACTTTACAATCAGTTTAGATCCACATAAGAAGCCGCGTAACGAAGCGTTTGACCAGGATCCAAACTGTTTGACACTCGTATCGAAATGTTTTAAGTCATTCTACATTGAATCGTACTTTGAAACGATCTTGCAAAAGAACAAAATTTAAGCAGATAACAATGAGACGAAAAGGGGTTAAATTCTCACGATAAGTTTGGCAGCGAAAGAGTTAAAATTACATGTATATGAATATTGCCAGATCTGGAATTATGGCGTTTGAGATTGACTAAATTTGTGTACATTTTCCAAAGACCCACACTTACGTGCAGACCTTTCACCGAAGACGAACGTGTGACCCAAGATGACCCACGTCATCGTGATGAAGCGAATTCCGTTCACTGACGTCAGCGTGCCTGCAGGTTGTGACGTATTTAGTAGTTTTTTGGCATTGGTGTACACAGAAAACGATAGAGCCAATCGGCATAGCAAATCTGCAACAGAGCAATAAATAGAAAAAATAATAACAAGTTCAGTGAACTAATAAACTGTTTTCTTATTTAAAAATGCATATCGCCCATGAAAGACATTGACAAACAGTTTCACCAGTGTCTTCACTGCTAGACATTCACACACATTGAATGGTAACATATTTTGGTATGTCTGGATAGGACTTGTCAAGAGAACATGCATACATAGAGTGCATCCTGCTTTACTTTCAACTTGCTTTACGTACGCCCTGCCTTAAAAACTAGAAGCTAGAACGTTAGGAAACAAATATTCTTTATACATGCTAAAGCAATTGTGTCCACATTTCAAACCGTTTGGATTCAGATCAGCCGCCATGTAGGGGACGTCTGAATATACTAAAACTGTTTGCCATTCAGCTGAAAATGAATAGATCTAGTCTAAATTTTCAGAAAATTGTCATTTCAACATTTAATTGCATTTTGCGTTTTCCACAAAATGGAAAGAACAGCGTTTTCTCCATTGTAATTTGGCTGCAATGATACCAACTTGGTTTGAACTTCTGTTTCCCGGTCTTGGTGTCAGCTTCATCCGGGATTTTGCTTACGTCATAACTGTGGTGGGAAGTGGCGTTAGTATGGCTGTTAGATTTTACCATGTCGGTCAGGAGCGGGGACTTTTCGTCCGTATCTCCTTCATAACTAGGGTTAGACACAAGTCTATTCGTGTGCGCATGACCGTTGGCAGTTACTTTCCATTCCTTCTGTAACATAGAGCATAATGAAAAAAAACTACTGTTTCTCCACTATTTTGGTATTTGTCAAAACAAACTCATATAAAAAAAATTACAATATAAAAACTTTCATTTTCTTACCATTTACTTTCATCTGAGTGGCAAACAGTTTGAGCCTGGACAGACGCCGGGTAACCCTGTGTCTGCTCAATGCTCCAAACTGTTTGCAATGGGTTTTTTTAGATTTAGTACAAGCGCGTATTATGCGGTCGAATTATGTCGCCACTGTACAATGGACACGCATCTAATATCATGTTTTTGTACATTTTTCACGGGGTAATGGAACTTTAGATAGATCTTATTCATTAGACTTGTGTCAGTATTACATTGTCAGGGTAATGTTGGTGTGACGAAAAGTGTACGGACCGTTTCGGGTAAGGAACATACCGGTACATTGTATTTAAAAATAACCCATTTCTGATTCTTGATATTGCACTGTTATTGTTGTGTTTTATTAACCTGTCGAAATTTAAATAATTATACGCTGGTTGAACACGCTAAACATAGCTTCGGTTGATATCGACTGTTTCCGCTATGTTTTACGGATAAATCTGGATTGAAAGATGGGTTTATATTTAGAATAAGATATTGAAACCTATATGTTATTATGGTCGAGACAGTAGAGTAGTATTTTACTGAGTATGGCCGTGAGTTCGATTCCAAGCGGCGGACGATTTGTTTTATTTTTGATGTATAAGAGTCTGCAAGAAGGAGAGGCAGATTTAATTGAAAGTCATTTTGGATCTGATCCCATATAACTTAAATTAAAGATATTGAACCCTAGCGACGAGTAAACTCGTCATTTACAAAGAGTGTGCCTATACACTTATCCCATGCAAACAGTGAATACCAGGATCAGATGGTTCCTTAAGGAGCCATCTGATCATGTATACATACACTGTTTGCCGTTTTGCAGAACTTGTCCTACATGGACTATACTAAGTTTACAAAGCGTAACGTTTAGGTTATCTATGACACATTTTGCATTATAGAGATCTCTATGTTGAACAATTTAAGTAAAATATGCGTTTGAAAAATAATGAGACAAAAAATATTGTAATAAAAAAAGGAATGAACCTAACGGGGATCGAACCCACAACCTCTTATCCTTTTACAAGTGTCCTTACACGCTACCAATTACTCTAACTCGATTATTGATTTAAATTCGACACAGAATGCACAGTATCCTTTTATTTCTTTCCGTAAATCAAAACGAAAAGTATCGACTTTTATACCGAAGCTATATATATCCTTTCAGTGACGTATGAATATTCAATTTTTGACAGGTCAATAAAACCAAACAATAACGTTACACGTGCCACTAGATTTGTGTCAATCCCCGATCGCCAGGTATTTTATCGACAATTGATCCATTACCCAATAAATGCGTCTTTTATATGCCTGATTTATTTCTCTAACAGAGAAACTGTACCATCAGAAATAGTTGTTTTTTTCAGGCGCTGTCAATGAAGGACCTCGTTCATTTTCCCCGTCATAGGTGTGTAAAGGTCGGGGAACCATTCTCCTACACACCTTACAAACTTATGCATTGCATAATTGCATACATAAATTTACATATATTCTTTTCATACATTGACTAAGGTCTGTCTATATGGTGTTATATCTTATAATAACAAGAGCCGCATGCGGCCCTAAATCGCTCACCTGATACCCATCATTACAGTCATAGTAATGGACCAATAATGATTAAGTTTTCACTTATTCACCCCACTCACTGGTGGCCATGTTGTTTGAGCTAGGAATATTATTTGAAGAAAACTGGAAAAGGGTCACCCATGAATCATTATTTGTGTAAAATCATTCTTAAAACAGATTAATAGTTTTTAAATTTGTTCTATACAGAAATAAAAGGAAAACTTTCCCCACCCACTGGCGGCCATGTTTTTTCAGATAACATATTTTTTTTATTAGCAATCTGGTAGAGGGTCATCAATTGACCATTTGTGTAAAATAATTTTCAATTTGGACCAGCAGTTTCAGAAAAGAAGATTTTTAAAGTTTTTACTATACAGTAACATAAGGAAAACGTGCCCCACCCACTGGCGACCATGTTTTTTAAGATAACAAAATGATTTTAAGAAATCTAGTAGAGGGTCATCAATTGACCATTTGTGTAGAATTATTTTCAGTTTGGACCAGCAGTTTCAGAGAAGAAGATGTTTAAAGGTTTTTACTACACAGTACCATCAGGAAAACGTGCCTCACCCACTCGCGGTCAGTTTTTTTTAGATATCATAATAATTTTAAGAATCGGGTAGAGGGTCACCCATGGATCATTTGCATAAAATTACTTTCAAATCAGACCAGTGGTTTTTGACAAGAAGATTTGTAAAGTTTTCACTATATAGCCATATAAGGAAAATCTGCCCCACCCACTAGCGGCCATGTTTTTAAAGATATCAAAATTATTTTAGGAAATCTGATAGAGGGTCACCAATGGTACATTTGGGTAAAATTATTTTAAATTCGGACCAGTAGTTTTTGACAAGAAGATTTTTAAAGTTTTTTCAATTGGTTGCCATGGCAACCACAATTTCAATTGAATGACTTAAATTTGAAGAAATCTGAGAGAGTACCCTACGAGGAACAATCCTATGTAGTTTTGATGAAATTTGCCCAGTGGTTTCCAAGGAGAAGATCTTTGAACAAAAAGTTTGACGACGGACGGACGACGACGGACATATGGCGATCACAATAGCTCACCTTGGCACTTCGTGCCAGGTGAGCTAAAAATAGAAGAAACAAACAATAGAAACAAAAAAACAACAACAGAAAAATAGAAAAAGGAACTTTTATATTTCTTAGCAAAAAGCAGTTCTACATTTGTATGCATATTTATATGAAAAACAGACATCGTTGTCTGTCTATACACTTATTAACAAATTAACATGTATATCGAAATAGTTTATCTTATCTTAGGTTGTATTAAGTTTCAAATAGAATTTTATATTGGTCCCATTGATTATGAAAAGAATCTTCAGAATCTTTTTCAATTGCTTTTGAATTAAATAATTTATTTTTTAAAGGATAAGTAATGTTTTGTACCAAGTACTGTAGGTAGATATTTATTGTTTATTATTATTTTCTTGCTGATGGGGCATAGCCAAACCAAATGGTCAATAGTTTCTGGATCTGTTTTGCAGAAGATACATAATGGGCTATCAATATAATTAAATTACCGTAGTTTGTATATCTTAGCAGATGGCATCAAGAACTGTACCGCTTTAAGTGATAGATGCCTACAAAGCGGTTTTGACACTGAAATGCATAGTGGTGTTGGATATAGACCTGATACTCATATACAACAGGTGGATGAAATTATGCATTGGATAAGTTGTTCTATAACTGAGGTCAAACATGAATGGCAATGTCACATTGATATGAAAATGTCTCGGGGCATGTCGCCATTCAAGGATAACACATCACATAAGGCTCTGTACTAATAAAGCGTTTGAGTTGAGTCTTAGATTGTTCTTAAGCTTTTGATTGGTCAGATTCGAGCATGGAACTTGGTTTCCCTAGCTGGCGTTGTTAAGGAAATGCCATCTGGACAATATTGTATAGTCGTTATACAGAGGTTTCACTATACCCAGAAACCTTCCTACTTTGCCGCAGTTCTAGGGCTTAATTGGCATAGGGAATATTTTCTGTTTATCGGACCGAGATTATTCCCTCTGTCAAGAACTAAAAGGAAGGCATGTCGCTGGTTTTGATCCCATGCGCTGCTGGTCAACGAATGTGATTAACCGAAACCATCTTCCTGAAATCATCATTTCATCTCATCAACCCTCATCAAACATCGGCGCTACGACAATATGACCATTTTTGTGTCGCAGTGCCGTAAACCCCAACTAATCTATCCATCTGTACACCGAACAAAGTTCAATAAACTATTTGCACTTCAAGCATTAAAGAACCTGTTTACCTTGCTGTCTTTTGTGGCTGACCCTTCTGACCCGCTTAGAAGAATGAAGATGTCAATAACTGTACCCAGGGTTATAAGGGCGAGAAAAATAGCACACACGGATCTGCAAGAAAACAACGGAAAATACTTCTGAAGGGCATTTACAGTAGTGCAACGATCGGATGGCGTTGTTTACAAAATATTGTGTATGTAAACAAAGAAAAAGTAACGATAAATACAACTGCTACATGTTGTATTAGTAAACCAAAGAAAGTGGTTTGTGTGACTGTATGGTCTAGTGGATAAGCGTGCTGCCTAGTAGTACTTATTGCTAGTTACTTTTGAGGGTCGTGAGTTCGAACCTAGAGAACACCACTTTTCTTTTTTTCTCTTTTTTGTTAATTACACTGATATGCGCTGATATACGTAGTTTAAAATAAACATGAATAGAATGAGTAAGTCAAGTGATATCACAGACAATAAAGAGCTACATCATGTTGTTTTTTACTGATTACAAAGATGAGTTTTGACCCTTTTACTGCACGATGTAAAAATGCAACGGTAATGAAAACCAGACTCAATAAAATATAGTACTATAACTAACGAATTTGTGAGATTGTGAGAATTAAAATATGTGGGAAGTGAAACAGAACATCGTTAATTTGAAATTAATAAAAAAAATCACCGAATGTGGGATTCGAACTCGAGACTTCTGCGTGAAAGTCTAACAGCATAACCACTACGCCAATACAGCATATACTAGTATGGTTGTCAAACTTGTACTTATCGGTAATTTAACTAATTTTCTTTGTTTACATTCGCACTGCTTTATAAACAACGCCATCCCATCGTTGTTCTACTGTAAACATATCTTTGACGTGTTTGCAATAGCGTAACGAAGACTCCGCTAGTGGCGGTAGATGTTATTTGCAGTTGAAAACAAAAATTTGATCCAAATCAGACCCAAAGTAAGTCGGTGTCTGATAGTGGTGTTAACATTTTTATGCGATGGAAAATACGTTATTCCATTTGCGTCTCGTGCATTGTTTGTCTAATTCCCTTTTACGTACAGTGGAGAATCTGTTATTCTTTCCCAATAAACGCGTTTACGCTAAAACTATTATTTGCAGTGCAAACAGTTTGGAGCCAGAACAGACGCCGGGTAACCCGGCGTCTGATCAGGCTCCAAACTGTTTGCCACCAAGATAAACATGAAATAGCAGAATTGTCCAAAAGTTGTTCTTTTCTACGTTTTAGTGCTTTGCGTTTGCGTTTAAACGGGAAAGAATAACAGATTCTCCACTGTATATCACGCTAGACACAAATGGGTTTAACGCACACGCAATTGAATGAAAAATGTACAGTAGAAAATTACAACAGTGTGAAATTTTTGACGACCAATTAAAGTTGGATGGCAAACCGTTTGGAACCTAATCAGACTGATCATGATCCAAACTGTTTACAACTGGAACAATAGTTTTAGCATCATTTTACCCAACATATGCATTTATTTCCTAAATAACTGACGATTTATTTGAATATGAATGGCAAACGGTTTTTGGCATGGGTTATCCTGTGTCTAAACAGGGCTAAAACTGTTTACAATCACGCGTTTATTGGGAGAGAATATAATCTCCTCGAGTCTTCTATTACATACATACGTATCTGTGTCTAAACAGGGCTAAACTGTTTACAATCACGCGTTTATTGAGAGAGAATATAATCTCCCCGAGTCTTCTATTACATACATATGTGTGACGTTATTATAACTTTGGTTCTTACATGACGGCCTTTGCCTTGCCATCCAGCTCGAGCTTGCGTTCCTTACAAGTGGCATAGACCGCCGGTAGTGTGCTAAGAAGCGGTGACGTGGTTGTCACTATAAAGAACAAAATGAGTCTATACATATTACAGTGGAGAAAACGTTATTCTTTCCCAATAAACGCGTTTACGCAAAAACTATTATTTGCAGTGCAGACAGTTTGGAGCCAGATCAGACGCCGGGTAACCCGGCGTCTGATCAGGCTCCAAACTGTTTGCCACCAAGATAAACATTAATTATCAGATATGTCAAAAAGTTGTACTTTTCTACATTTTAGTATGTTGCGTTTGCGTACGTTTGCGTTTAAACGGGAAAGAATAACAGATTCTCCACTGTATATTACTAAGAATGGATACGGTAATAATTCAGTTGATATTTTGTCTTTGCAAAATATATAGATAGTTACATGTAACCATATTTCCATTAGTAAGTTGTCTTCTTTTTTCGTCCTCTGACCTTAACTCTCTACATGATACATGTACTAGCTATAAAAATTACAAATTAACATAATGCTGCATGTTTCTTCTTCTACTGCGTCTCCATCTTCACCTACTACAGCGGAAAACGTTATTCTTTCCTAACAAACGCGTTTACGCTAAAACTATTATCTCCGGCGGTAGTGGCCCAATGGTTAACACCTTGGACTACGGTACCAGGGGTCGTGAGTTCGATCCCCCGCCGGACCAGCGGTCTGACTAGGGGATTTTTCTGATTCCCCGATGATGTACAGGAATGTTCTTGAGCAAGACATGTACCGCGAATTGCTCCTCTCCACCCAGGGGTTAAAATGGGTACCTGTGAAGGGTCGGAGTCGGTACTGCGGCTGCATTTGACTGCGCCATATGTTAGCAGTGCTCATAGGCAAGATGGCTCGATGATCAGGGGAGTATATGTACAGTCGGCTGAGCGGTCATTCGGACTGAAAGTAGACTTTAACTTGGTATATCATATCTATCCATTGCAAACAGTTTGGAGCCTGATCAGACGCCGGGTAACCCGGCGTCTGATCAGGCTCCAAACTGAGTGCCACTCTTATTTACATAAATAGTCAGAATTGTCGAAATAAGTAGTTATTTTCTACGTTTTATCGCAATGCGTTTGCGTTTCGTTTGCGTTTAAACGGGAAAGAATAACGCCTTCTAAACTGTACCTAACAAAATCCAATGCATTTAAAGAACTAAAAAAATGCGATGTTACGATACGATGAAGACATTGCTTCCCTTTATTGTCTATTAAAATGTCATCAGATCTGACGCTATTTTACTCGATATCTGATCTGGCTCAAGACTGTTAGAGTGTGGAGAACAGTGGCGAAGACGTAGTTTCTTCTCAATGTACACGTTTATGCAAAAACCTATTGCGAGTATGTCCAGTGCAAACAGTTTGAAACCAGAGAAGACGCAGGGTTCTGATCTGGCTCAAAAATGTTTGCAATGGAAATACAGTGGTCCCTCCCTACAACGACCCTCCCAACAACGACTCCCTCCTCACAACGACCCTTGCCGATGTTCCCCAAACGAGACATAAATGTTCAGTTTTTTCACTGCTGCAATATCGTCTGCTCAAATATGTCGTCATCTGCTGCTTTTCTCAAAAATACTTTTTTGACAGAAAAATAACTTAATGACAAGTGACAAACAGCTTAAATCCAGATCAGACGCCGCGTTACGCGGCGTCTGATCTGGATTCAAGCTGTTTGCAAATGTAAGCTAATTTTCCTCCCTATAACGACTCCCTTCGAACAACGCACACAAGTTTGGCCTCCCATTGGATGCCGTTGTAAGAGGGAGCGCTGTACTTCTCCTTTGCACAAACGCGTTCATTGGGAAAGAATAACATCTTCTCTAGTGCATCCTAAAATACTTGCATAATTTGGCCAACCCAATCATATCCGTCATGTTGCACGAGTGGGGGAAGCAGAAACCCACATTGAAATAGAATGGCTCTGTCGCAAACGGCTGCAATTAAAAGAAAGCAACTTCAATTTTTATTTATTCAAGCATAAGTTCTGCAATGCAGGAAACATCAGCATACAAATAATAATAATAATTACAGTCACATGGTCACAATATGCACGTGGAAAACGGCTTTTCACGTTAGCGATTTTGTTAGATTGTACGAGATTGCGTGGTCACATTTCCAGCTTTAGGGACAAGGAAATCATTTCACCCTCTATCCCCTTTCACAGGGATAGTATGTGTACTTAGCCCTTCACAGCCTTGCTCCGAGTCCAATGGTTACAAGAAAGTCTGGGGCCTGGCCACACACCTAGTAGCTCGGTGCCTGATCAGGATCCGAACTGTTTGACACAAATTACGTATTTATAATGATGCTGAAAATAATAATTATAATGACAGTCGTAATAATAACAATAATAATAAATAAATAAAAATAATAATAAAAACTTTATTAACTAGGGAGCATTTAACAGTATTGGCAATATTTATTGTGAAAATATTGGAAAAATAAAACAGGTAATACAGTATACGACAACTAATAAATCGACCAATAAGGTCCATCACAAAAAGGTACAAACCTGTTACGATTTGTTTTATCCAATATAGCGATTTGAATTAGGTACATGCACAGTTGAGAAAACGTTATTCTTCCCGTATTAACGCGTTTACGCTTAAACTATTGTTTCCATTGGAAACAGTTTGGAGCCAGATCAGACGCCGGGTTACCCGGCGTCTGATCAGGCTCCGAATTGTTTGCCACCCAGATACATGTAAGAGTAGATAGTGAGTACTACATTTTAGTGTATTGCGTTTAAATGGAGATTAATGACATTTCAAATGAAACGTACATGTAGCTGTTGGTTTTCACATGGGACGGTACATCGTTTCAAATATCTTCGACAAAAAAGAGACAAAATTATGTTAAAGCTCAGTATCGGGCATTGGCATACATGTATAAAGTTGAAATTGAGACGATGAACATGGGGTTTTCTCGTAAATACTAGTATTAAGGATGACTATCTCACGCAAATAACTAGTAACAACATAAATATTATCAATATCAATATTATTTCAAATTAAGAAATATTTCTGATATTTGACTGTCCAGTAATAAACATCAAACAGTAATGCGGTGTCTCAGCAGGATAAAAATAAGTTTGCAAAATTAATGCTGTTCATTTCGCTGTGATCGTTACAATTATAGTAAAACTGTGTAGTCAAGCATAACCATACCCCCCCCCCCCCCCCCCACACACACACACACCACCACCACCACCTCTCCACGCTGGGAGTCTATGGTAACCTTTTGACTTTTCCCCCGCTCATTTTGTGGAATATACTAACGTTCAGCACAGTTCCATTGAATGCCACAGTACAGTACTTTGTCTCGAAGGGCGTGTACTCTCCAGTTTTATTGGCGTTATCCCTGTAGGCCACAGGTTCGACATTCATACACTCGTCAAAATCACCCACCCAGTTCAACACCGGATTTTCCTGCATACCGACTGGTTCCTTGCCTATAGCGTCAAACACTGAAACGGGATTCAATCGATTCAAAGCATAAAGAGGTTACACATGCCAAAATCACGACTTGACTGGTATGGTGAAGAAGATGTTATTCTTTCCTAATAAACGTATACCGGTATATACTAAAACAACTTTTCCTATGTGCAAATAGTTTGGAGCCGGATCAGACGCCGGATTACCCGACGTCTGATCAGACTTCATACTGTTCGTCACGAAAAGAATTAATGACCAGATCTTTAAAAAATCGTCATTTTCTTCATATTATTGCATAACATTTGCGTGATCTAATTTATTTTTTATAGGAAAAATATTTTCTCCAGGTATCCGCAAACAGTAAACTAATGTACCCAGAACAGAGCCCGGATAACTTGGCGGTTGGTCCGCTTCCAATTAAATCTGTTATAATTAAACGTATCTTTCAAATAGAAATACATACACATGTAGGAGTTAAATGTACATACATGTATATACAATATATTTGCAGTCGATAATATAACTGCAGACAATGACTTTACTGTTTGGTTGATTGTGCTGAGACGAATCCCAGCATCGCATCTGGAACGGTTTAACGCAATTTGTTTTAATTATTTTATATGGGGGGGGGGGGGGGGGTGTTTAAACAAACCTAAATGACATGCAATGAATTTTAGAACATTACAGCCTTTTTTATGAAAAAAATCATACACCTGGTTGCTTGTACACTTGAACCCCCCCCCCCCCCCCACACACACACACACACACACACACACACACACACCACCACCACCACCACCACCACCGCCGCCACCACCCCCTAGATTTGGCCAAAACGCGTTGATTGAGAAATGATAACGCATTCTCTACTGTATATTCACAGTGGATAAGACATTATTCTTCCCAATTAACGTGTTAAAGCAAAACTTATCATTCCAAATACACGTACGCACAGTTTTGAGCCAGATCAGACGTCGGGTGACCCGGATCAGGTTGCAAATTGTTTGTCACTCAGACTAAATTAAATAGTCAGAATTGTCAAAACATTGTTTTTTCTACTTTTCGTTGCAATGCGTTTGTGTGTTCGTTTGCTTGTAAACGGGACAAACTAACGTCTTCTCTACTCTATACAGTGGAGAATCTGTAATTCTTTCCCAATAAACGCGTTTACGCTAAAACTATTATTTGCAGTACAAACAGTTTGGAGCCAGATCAGACGCCGGGTAACCCGGCGTCTGATCAGTCTCCAAACTGTTTGCCACCAAGATAAACAAGAATTATCAGAATTGTCCAAAAATTGTTCTTTTCTACGTTTTAGCGCTTTGCGTTTGCGTACGTTTGCGTTTAAACGGGAAAGAATAACAGATTCTCCACTGTATAAGCGACTCACGTTTCAGTGCCCATGGGGTTCCCGCTCTAACAGCTTGGTCTACTATCGCCATATGCTCACTACACGAGCCTTCGTCATCGGATGCTCGTAGAGGGCTGTACGCGCCACGTTCCACTACTTCAGCCAAGCCATTGGCAAACTGGGCACGGTGTCTCACTACGTTAGCCAACCCATTAGGAAACTGGGCGCTCTGCCCTGTTCGAGTTCGAGCTAGATCATGCACTTTGTTGAACCTCTCACTGTACGTTTGGTGTCGGCTGTTGATATTTCCGTGAACACTATATTTGCTTTCTACACAATGAATACACAGCACCAGCACCAACACGAGAGAAAAGTGGCGGTACATTGTATCAGTGTGAACACGATCACAGTAAAATGGTCACTCCCCTATATGTTCCCAATGTGTACAACCCTACAACAGTGAAGAATACTTTATTAGTTCCCGTTATTTAAAACGAAACTAAACTCAAATATAATGTAATAAAGAAGGAAAATGACAGCTTTCTGAAAATATTGATTTCTCATTCGAATCTGAGTGGCAAACAGTTTGCAGCCTGATCAGACGACGGGTTACCCGTCGTCTAATCAGGCTCCAACCTGTCTGGAATAAACAAAACGATCCTAACATAAACAAATTTATTTAGGAATTTTTTAACGCATTTCCCACTGTATCAAGAATACCAACATGCAATAAAAGTAGCTGTGAACTTTATTAGGATAAACGCGATCAGGAAAAATCGTTCACTTTTTATATTTTCCCAATATGTATGACGGACGTGTGAACGGACGGATCCAGTCAGATAGAACATGTACTTGATCTAAGCAACACCATCCATTAAGCTGTCAATATTTATTTATATAACTTGGGTAAGTAAAAGTACACATTAGCGGATCTGTTTTTCTACGGTCTTGTGGAGGTGCAGAGGAGAAAACGTTATTCTTTCCCGTTTAAACGCAAACGCAGTGCCCTAAATTGGAGAAAATGTCTTATTTTTTGACAAGTCTGACTACTGATTTTAACCTAGACGGCAAACAGTTTGGAGCCTGATCAGACGCCGGGTTACCCGGCGTCTGATCTGGCTCCAAACTGTTTGCACTGGAAATAAAAGTTTAGCGTAAACGCTTTTATTGGGAAAAAGTATATAGGATCTATCATGCGTCGATGTATGAGACTTGCTGATCTCAACCGAGTCTAGAAGTAAGCGAGCCTAGGCGAGCTTAATAACTTTTCTGTTCTAGAAGAGGATGAGATCAGCTTGTATCATACATCACGAGCGAAAGATTATTTTTCTCACATAACCATCTATTTAAAGCATTTTAATAGCAATATGTTTTTAGAACCCCAGTGACGTTATAGAGCTTTTTAATTTAGTGACGTTAGACTGACGACATCAAAGTGATCTCCCATGTTGGAAACGAGGATATTCGCGATTGTTTTTAGCTTTTGAAAACAGTACAGGGTATAAGTGAGAAAACGTTCCCTTCACTGTACATGTTCAGTGGAGAAAGGCCTTTGTTTTAAACTTATTGGAAATAGTTTGGAGCCTCGTCAGACGTAGGGTAACAAGGCCCCAAGCTATTTACTAATTACATTGAAATGAGTCTCCTGATTCGTTAAAAGAAAAGAAAAGAAGAAAAAAACAATATAACACAAGAACAACAAACACTAGCATTTTCTACATTAAATAACATTGCGGATACTTTTTGTTTTGTTCAAACGGGGAAAATAATGCCCTTGTTTTCTATAAACATCTAGGATCATAACTTTGAATCATTTTCAGAATTGTTGGGCGTTATTTTTAAAATCAACAGCATATGAGTAGATGGATTCAAGCGGGTGATGCTAGGAAGTGTATCTTGACAATAAATGTATCCCAAATCCCAGCTGTCTACAGTGGAGAAAACGTTATTCTTTCCCGTTTCAACGCAAACGCATCACAATAAAACGAAGAAAAATACAACTTTCCGACAATTCTGACTAGTCATGTAAATCTGAGTGGCAATCAGTTTGGAGCCTGATTAGACGTTGGGTTATCCGGGGTCTGATCAGGCTCCAAACTGTTTGCATTGGAAATAATAGTTTTAGCATAAACGCGTTTATTTGGAAAGAATAACGTTTTCTCCACTGTACGTCGCCATTTAATCAATTCACTGTAACGACGCCATCCTTCGCTGCAATTACACAATCTGCTCCAAATAATTGTCGCCTGCTTTTTTGTTATCAAGTTTTTAAGTATTTTGACAGAAGAAATAATGGAATGAGTGTCTAATAATTTGGATCCTGATTAGTCGCAACGTCACGCGGCGTCTTTTTTCCTAAAATTTCTGGTCCTTTTAATTTTTTTATAGATCTATATATAAATTTCGCTCCCTGGATTCAACTTCAGATCTGCACCTGTAGTATGTACATGTGTGCCGGTTGATAATGACTGTGATAACCTTAATTGTATGAGTTTGTGATATTTATTCACCCTTTTGTCCTTCCCGCGTGGATGTTAGAAACATATTGGCCAGCTTTATTATCATAACTGCCCTTTATTTTCAAATTCAATACGTAGTGTTTTCTAATTAAGAAATAAATCGCATCAAATCACGGTTTCTCGACTTTTTAATTGTGTGCAAAAACACGTTACGCGTATCAAACATTATGGATCCTGATCAGACGCCGCGTAACGCGGCGTCTGATAAGGATCCAAACTGTTTGCAAACGCGTTTTCATGCGTCGTTGAGAGTGAAAGGGTTAAAAAACAAGCAATATATTTCAAAAATATATTCAGCGGAGTGGGTAGAGGAAGTAAGATTGGTGTGCAAAATTAGAGGTTTTCAAAAGCTAACCCTAGTACAAACATAGAAGGTCAACTGAGTTTAGATGGTTAGAGTTCATGTATATTCCTGTAAACCTTTACTGAAAGGGGGGGAGGGGGGCAAACATGATCGAGTGAAACTATCATAACAGATAATGCTTATATCCTCTCTAAAGCATGGTATTGGTTGCATATACAGTGAAGACATTATTCTTTACGATTTTAAAACGCGGCGTCTGATCCCGATCCAAACTGTTTGACAATCATTTTAATATTTCTTCAGTCAAAATACCTAACTTTTATATTTCAGAATTATAATCGGATGGCAATTATTGAAAACTAATGCCGTCACGGCAGTTAAAGGTGAAGGGATTAAAAGTCCAAAATCTTGTAATGCTCCAGTTTTTATTGTATTTTTCTGTCTCTATTCCCGTCACAAACTGCCACAGTTGTCTTTGCAACAGCTTGGATCCATGTCAGACGCCACGTCACGCGGTGTTTGGCCAGGAATCGAACTGTTGGACAATCATTTCGGTATAATTTTGGTAATTTTGCAGCTAGATATATATTTGAAACAAAGGTAAAGACAACGCTATTCAAGCAGACGATATATGGAAACGAAATGGTTAAAACAGACGATCAATATAGGAGCTGAATGGATTAACCCATTACCCCATAAATACGCATTGTAACACCTTTAATTTATTTTATACACGTACTACAGAAAGGTCTAATTTATAAAGACATCAAAATGTTATATCAGAAATATTTTCTATACCCTACAAGATGGTGACTTAAACGGGCTGACAGTATTCTGCTTTTCTTTCTACCTGCTTTAAGTGATCACATATCTTAAATACGAGAAACAAGCTATGTGGTAATGGTTTAATACAATAAAAAACATTTTTTTGGATTGTATCTATTATTACTGAAGCAAAACGTGCTAGACTTTGCTATATCGTAATCGGTATTAGATAACCGTAATCTGAGGTCACTAATGAATTTGTCATACATTCTGACTGACTGAAACAGTGACACTTACGTCACATTTGACTGTATAGTTTTTAAATGACAATTTGTCACTACAGCAGATTTTGTTTAACCCCTTCACTGCCTTACCCCGAGCACAAAAATATTTTGCAAACAGTTTGGATCCTGATCAGACGCCGCGTAACGCGGCGTCTGATCAGGATCCAAACTGTTTGACACTCATTTCAATATTTCTTCAGTCAAAAAAGCAAAAAATAAAATTTTAGAAATAAAAGCAGACATTCATTAAAATTGATGACGTCACGGCAGTGAAGGGGTTAAACCTTTTAACGCCACCGGCAACTAACGTTTACATTGCCAAACGGTTTTGATTCAGATCAGATGAGTCGTATCATTGATTCCTGAAGCCAAACCTTCAAAAGGTTTCAAATATTTTTTTCCAAATAGACAAGACACGGTATAATGCGGCATCTCATCAGGAGCAAAGCTGTTTGAAACTCGATTATATGTGTCTTTAATTTATCAATGTCTAAATCTAAATTTTACCAATTTGCAGATGGCAATTAAGCGAGAATAATGGTTAAAGAGTTTGCTGTATAGTGCAGAAAACTCATCCATAGACACAGTGGGGAAAACTTTATTCTTTCCAAATAAACACGTTTACGCCAAAACTATTGTTACCATTGCAAACAGTTTGGAGCCAGATCAGACGCCGGCTAAACCCGGCGTCTGAACAGGCTCCAAACTGTTTGTTACTCTTACAAAATTGAATAGCCAGAGTTGTCAAAAAATGTTATTTTGTACATTTTATTGCGTATAAACGGGACAGAATAACGTTTTCTCAACTATAATGGAACACTTGCTATATAATGACGGTGTCCAGCTCTCTCAAGACATAGAAATCCCTTTATCAATCGCCTTCTTGCTTCTCATATTCATCAAACCTTATTTAGTGCATTAACACATCGAACACTAACGACGAGTAAGCTCTTATATTATTAAAACGGAGAAGACATCATTCTTTCCGGTCTAAACAAAATCGAAACACAAACATCGAAAATTGACTACTGCAACTCACTGCAATATGGGATTGCCCAAAACTCACTAAGAAAACTACAGCGTGTGCAAAATACAGCAGCCCGCATCATTACCAGGACTTCTCGGTACGATCACATCACTCCAGTCTTGAAGGAACTTTCCTGGCTTTCAGTTCAACACAGACTTGAATTCAAAATTATGACACTCACATACAAAGTCATGTGCAATGATTCCCCAAGGTACATTGTCAGTATGCTTGACGTGTATACACCTCGAAGAGAGTTACGGTCTGCGAGTAAATCAGTATCGCTGGTTGTACCGAGAAGTCGTTTGGTGAAGTTTGGAGAAAGAATTTCCATGCATGCAGTCCCAAAGCTCCGGAACACTCTACCATCAGACATCAGAGATGCGAGCTCAGTTGCAGTCTTCAAAAAACGTCTGAAAACAAAACACACTTCTTTAATATTTGTAATTATATCACAGTAGGAAATGGATGACTGCGACCTCTGGACTATGTTCTTGCTATAGTTGTTATTGGTCTAAATGGGAGTCCTGGAAGTGTACCGTTTGCCAGTGCCAGTTTGGTGGATCTTGCTGGTAGGGATAGCCCCTGATCTCTTTGAAACCGACTAGCTGAGGGTCTGTGGTATAATTCTAGGACAGCTTCTTATATTTATGTTTTATAAATTAAGGGTGTGATTTCAGCCATGGATTATGTAGGTCCCGGGATGTAGGGTGGATGACTGCTACCCTACGGCCGTGTTCGTTCTGTATATGTTGTGGGTCTAAATTGGAGTTCGGGGTTGAACCGTCGACCCGGTGCCTATCTGGAGGTTTTTGATGGTAGGGATACAACTCTGATCTCTTTTGAAACCAGCTGGCGGGGGTCTGTGGTATAATTCTTGGACAACTTTCACCATTTTCAATCATACCATTGATCTTTTAAATATTTGACTTATTTACCAGTTGATTTTACAAACTAATGATAGATTTCATTCTTTTTATAATCTTGGTAATTTTATTGAAAGAAGTTCCCTTGTTCGGAATTTGTTTCCATGTAAATCCATAAGGTATCATGTTTATTTTAGATCTAAATGTAGTTATTTGTTTTTTCTCGCGTTGTAGGTACATTTATGTAATTTAATGTGAAGCCCTTTTTAAAGCACCACTCCTGTGTGAAAAGAACGCTATATAAATCTGGTATAATAATAATAATAATAATAAAACACACATTGCAATCAAATGTGAAGAAATGGCAACCTTTTGACAATTCTGACTATTCATTCCTGTAACATACACATACATGTGCGTTGATTTCATCCAGCTTTAAGCATGTACAGTGGAGAATCTGTTATTCTTTCCCGTTTAAACGCAAACGTACGCAAACGCAAAACATTAAAACGTAGAAAAGTACAATTTTTGGACAATTCTGATAATTCATGTTTATCTTGGTGGCAAACAGTTTGGAGTCTGATCAGACGCCGGGTTACCCGGTGTCTGATCTGGCTCCAAACTGTTTGCACTGCAAATAATAGTTTTAGCGTAAACGCGTTTATTGGGAAAGAATAACAGATTCTCCACTGTATATTTTGACGTTATGTCCATTTTGTAGAATACCTTGAAGACGAGTTTTAACTGTTTTAACTGACCGTAACAGTTTTAACTCATCGCCATAGTTCTATATCTAAACGAATATGCAAAGTCATTATTAAAGCAGCAGCAATAGTAGTAGTAGTATAATTATCGTTTATTTTCCTTTAAGGAGAGTATTGTATACATTAACAAAATACAGAGACAGTTATATACAGTGGAGAAAACGCTATTCTTTCCCGTTTAAATGTGCAAACGAAACGCACTAAAACGTAGAAAAGTACAACTGTTGGACAATTTTGCTAATTCATGTTTATCTTGATGGCAAGCAGTTTGGAGCCTGATCAGACGCCGGGTGACCCGGCGTCTGATCTGGCTCCAAACTGTTTGTAATTGAAATAATAGTTTTAGAGTAAACGCGTTTATTGGGAATGAATAGCATTTTCTCCACTGTACATGGATGATGGACGAGTTGGGTTTTACGGCACTGCGACACAAAATAGGTCATATAGCGCCGATGATTAATGAAGGGTGATGGGATGAAATGATGATGATTTCAGGAAGATGGTTTCGGCTAATTCCATTCGTTGACATGCAGCGTATGGGATCAAAACCACCGACCTGCCTTCCTTTTAGTTCTTGGCAGAGGGAATAATCTTGGTCTAATAAACATGACACAATGAATCGAAAAGAAATGCACAATATACAGGACACACCTTCTATTACGACTACTAAAAAGAGGTATTATTGGTTGTATGAAAGTAAAGTGGCAGCTTAAAGCAAGATTAAAGGAAAAGATATTTCTGTTTTCCTTTCGATTTGCTTTAAACAGTCCCCTGCCTTAGATAATTAATACCGTTGTAAGGTTGTAATAGAGAGGTTTTACTGTAGTTTACTTCCTTTAGTCAAACATTTTTAAATCTATACATGTGTACATGTACAGGGGAGAAAGTTATTCTTTCCCGTTTAAACGCAAACGCAAAACACTAAAACGTAGAAAAAGTATAACTTTTGGACAATTCTGATAATTTATGTTTATCTTGGTGGCAAACAGTTTGGAGCCTGATCAGACGCCGGGTTACCCGGCGTCTGATCTCGCTCCAAACTGTTTGCACTGCAAATAATAGTTTTAGCGTAAACGCGTTTATTGGGAAAGAATAACAGATTCTCCATTGTATATAAACACATATGCGAACGTCAGTATGTATACTGTTAAACAGAGTATATTACGTTGAAGACATGGATAAAGCAGAAGATAAAACCAGTACCGGCACTTAGTCGAGGGGGTATGCGTCCGAATACGACGTCAGGGGTCGTGAGTTCAATCCCTTGCCGGACCCAGTCCTTCGAGTGAGACTTTATAAACTGAGGTCTGATGTATCAGTGCTTTACACTGGACATATAAAAGAACTAGAGAACTCTTTCGATAGTAAGAGTAGGGCATCGCGCTCGGGTTCTCTGTATCCGCTCCTCTCTTTCTGGAGCGTCCAATTGGCCCATAGATTGCAGAAACGGACGTTAACATACAAATAAAGCCAGCAGTGTATGGTTAAAGTAACAAGATATTGCAGCGTGTATTAATACCTGTGCACAGAAGGTATATGTTATCTATATAACCCTCATTTGACCAGTACCCAGATTTAAATATACGTGACATACTTGTAGCGACAGATAAACGGGCGTGCAACTATTCGGATATTGCGGCTTCTTACAAGGTCACGGCAGGTATGACATACAAAACTACTATGTTTAACCCATTTGTGTCAATTTGATTGTTCCATTTTTATATATTGGATTAGTTCATTTTTTATCACAGGGATGCCTGGTCAAATTTCTCATTTTCATTTTGTTTTATATTGAAATTCCTATCAGCAAACAGTGTAGACTCTGATCAGACGCCGCATAATGCGGCGTCTGATTAGACTCTTCACTGTTTGCATAGGTCCCATGTATGGGATCGTGGGCACAAATGGGTTAACCCTTTCATGATCAAATTATTCGGGATATTTTACCATCCTCACTGCTTTATTGTCGTCTACTTAAGTATTAATGTCTGCAAGACACGTTTTAAAGCTAGATTTAAGGCTGTATGACTTGATAAATATCGATAAGAGTGTCAAGCAGTTTGGGTCCTGATCAGAGACCGCGATACGCGGCGTCTGATCAGGACCCAAACTGTTTGCAAACAAGCTTGATGGCGTCATTGAGAGTGAAAGGGTTAAAGCAAAATCCTTAGAATTGTGACAATCTGTTGCCTTTGAGAGGTTGTTGCCTTTTCTTTTTTTACAATATCTGTCACAATGACAAACAGTGTAGACCCTGATCAGAGGGCTCCTAAAGGAACCCTTTGATCAGGGTATACACTGTTTGCGTAGGACTAGTGTACTCCTCACATGTAAAACCACTAAAAAGACGATACATTTGTTGTATTCATATCAGAAGACTGCTTAATGCAGGGGAATATATCATGCAGAAGGCTCATATAGAACCTTCTGCATGACTTTTGCCCTGCATTAAGCGGTCACATATCCTTTTTATGACACCAGGGATCTTCATTCAGTGGTTGCTTAACACAGGTTTGACTGTATGTGGAACTAGTGCAGTTGACGTCATTCTTTGTCATTGAATGCGTTAATGCTCAAACTATTGTTAGTGTTTACTTTGCAAACAGTTTACCCGGCGTCTAATCGAACTCCACACTGTTTGTCACTCAATTTAACCTTTACCCAATAGCCAGAAACAGGTTTAAAGACAGGGGAGTACTTAAAGCAGGTTGAAAGTAAAGCAGAATGCGCCCTAGGACGCAGCTTTACTTTCAACCTACTTGCAGCCGCAATCTACATGTACTAGGATAAGCAAAATATTTCTTTAGGTACATGTTTATTAGCTCCAGATAAGGGAGTAGATCTATTTTAAAATCTACAATCTCTATTTCTGCATAAACCATATAGCGATATACTCATTAGAATCGATTCTAATGAGTACGTAACACCATAAGACGCTGTAATGAGGGAGAATATTTAGGTTCTGTGTGTTACAGTGGAGAAAACGTTATTCTTTCCCAATAAACGCGTTTACGCTAAAACTATTATTTGCAGTGCAAACAGTTAGGAGCCAGATCAGACGCCACGCCGGGTAACCCGGCGTCTGATCATGCTCCAAACTGTTTGCCACCAAGATAAACAAGAATTATCAGAATTGTCCAAACGTTGTTCTTTTCTACGTTTTAGTGCTTTGCGTTTGCGTACGTTTTGCGTTTAAACGGGAAAGAATAACAGATTCTCCACTGTAACTCATCTTTATCTGGAGCCCTGGATATACGGTACAAAACTGAAGATTACACATGTAAGCACTGCTACAACAATATTAATATATGTACATACATGCATACAAATAGACCAGTATTAACCCTTTGAACCCTAGTCCCGCATATAGGCGTCCATTTCAAACAGTTGGTTCGTCCATCCCTCAGCGAAGATGACCATGACTTCTTTATCTATGTAGTTGACTGGTTTCTGTGTGTCCGGAGATTACTTGTCAGGCCGATCCGGGCACGGAAGTATCCTTTTCAAACAGTACACATGTGAAAAGTGCACTTGTCCTATGCAAACAGTGAATACCCAGATCAGAGGGCTCCGAAAGGAGCCCTCTGATCAGGGTCTTCACTGTTTGTCATAATGCCAAACATTGACCAAAAAAAACCTTGAAAGTCAGAAATGGAATAGACTAAAATGGAAACTTGGATTGTCCATTTCGAGTTTTAGGGAGGAAAGAGTTAAGCGACTACTAAATAGGAGCCCTTGACTTGATCTAAACCCTTATCCTGCTGTAAAATCGTCTTCTTTGAAACTGTCGTCTGCGAAATTTGTTAAATCTAGATTTGTACATTTTTAAATTCAAGAAACCTAAAGACGAGTGTCAGACACAATGGGCCCAGATCAGACCGCGTTAGGCAGCATCTAGTCTGAATCCAAACTGTTTGCAAAACCAGTGAAGTCGCGATCAGCAGGATAAGGGTTAAAATCCACGTGGTTGCTTATTAAGGACAAAATAATGCAGAAAGCTCCTTTATATTTTATTTACAAATGTACATGTATATCCTTCATTAAGCAGTCGTTATGTATGCTACTACAACAAGCGGTCAATTAACCCCTTTCTTAGCTTACCTAGAGTACAAAATATTTTGCAAACAGTTTGGATCCTGATCATACGTCGCGGGACGCATTCAGACGAATCCAATGTCCTTTGTAAAACAGTGTGAAGTTAGATGAGACACTGATTTAGGCTCCCAACGCGTGGAGTTTAACCACGTTCACTGCCTTACATGTAGCAAAAAGATTACATGTATTTGCAAATACATGTACAGAGCTCCCTCTCTACAACGACACCCAATGGGAGACAGAAATGTGTGCGTTGTTCGGAGGGAGTCGTTCTAGGGAGGGTAATTGAATACATTTTAAACAGCTTTAATCCAGATCAGACGCCGCGTAACGTGGCGTCTGATCTGGATTCAAGCTTATTGACATTCGTTATAAGGTTGTTTTTTTCTGTCAAAATGTCCATTATGTAACATGAAAAAACCAAGAAGACGACAATTTAAGCAGACGATACTGCAGCAGTGAAAGCGTTAGACATAACTGTCATGTGAAGGGAACTGAGGCAATGGTCGTTGTTGGGAGGGCCGTTGTAGGGAGATAACACTGTAGTTTGGACAACGCACGATCAGACCCGGCGTCACACGGTGTTTGATCAGGATCCAAACTGTTTGACACTCATTACAATAGTTCTTAAGTCGAAATACCCAAGTTTTGAATTTGAGAAATAAAAGGAGACGACAATTGTATATAATTGATCATGTACGGTGGAGAATCTGTTATTCTTTCCCAATAAACGCGTTTACGCTAAAACTATTATTTGCAGTGCAAACAGTTTGGAGCCAGATCAGACGCCGGGTAACCCGGCGTCTGATCAGGCTCCAAACTGTTTGCCACCATGATAAACATGAAATATCAGAATTGTCCAAAAGTTGTTCTTTTCTACGTTTTAGTGCTTTGCGCTTGCGTACGTTTCCGTTTAAACGGGAAAGAATAACAGATTCTCTACTGTAATGACAGAGAATGGCTTAAAATGGATAACACGGTCACATATTACCCTATGTGCATTCTTTTTCAGACGATAACAAGAGATGGAGCTAGAATTTGGCGTTGAGGGTGCTTTTCATGATGTTAATCTGGCAGCATTTCAAATCAACAGAATGAAAAAATACGGCAACTCTATAGCTTTGGTAAGATATCAATAAAATTTGCAATTCTACCAATTCTTTCGTCGTCATATTTAACCTATTGGCAGCAATGTCGACGGCTAAAATTTGTCGTTTGCCGTTGTTTGCAAATGTAAAATCTGTTATTGAGTCAAGAAAACTAATAGTGATACAAATGTCAAACACATTAATATCTTTGATTCGCTTTTCATGATGTTAATCTGGCAGCATTTCAAATCAACAGAATGAAAAAATACGGCAACTCTATAGCTTTGGTAAGATATCAATAAAATTTGCAATTCTACCAATTCTTTCGTCGTCCTATTTAACCTATTGGCAGCAATGTCGACGGCTAAAATTTGTCGTTTGCCGTTGTTTGCAAATGTAAAATCTGTAATTGAGTCAAGAAATCTAATATTGATACAAATGTCAAACACATTAATATCTTTGATTCAAAAGGCGATTGAAGTCGCCTTTAGAGATGAAATTGTTCAACAAAACAGCAAGGTCGAGTTTTACGAAACTTCGTAAAACAAATATTGTCGTAAGTCATATTCTAAAAACCTCATTATTTATTTATCCATCTAATCCTCTCTTGAACATCTCTTTGGAATTGTCTTAAAAAGACAATTCCAAAGAGAGGTCACAAGACAGGATTAGATGGAGAAATCTGAAATTATGTGTATACAGTAAAACCTCGCTATTACGACCAATAAAACGAAGGCTAATTGATTGTATTATAGATAGGTGACAGCTTAAAGCAAGGTGACTGTCACCTTGCTTTAAGCGGTCACCTATCGTTAACACCATCATAATTAACATAATTTAGTGATCGTAATAGAGGTTTAACTGTACTTAAGTTTTGACTTACGACCATTTATATCTTACGGCGTTTCGTCAGACAGGCCCCGGGTCTTTAGGTTAACCAGACACACCTTTAGTAATGAAAGGGTAATGCACGTTCAATGAATGCTTGTAGTGAAATATTAAAACATGGATCCGTCATTGTTCATAAGTTTTATTTTCATTTTTTGTCAGATTGATGCTAAAACTAAAAAGCACTACACGTACGCCGACTTAATAGACAGAATACAACGACTGGCTGCGGGACTTTCAGACCTGGGACTGCGACGAGGAGATGTTCTCTGTGTGCTCACATACAACCATATTGACTATCACGTGATATGGTATGCCGTGAATATGATTGGTGCAACATTACAGACAGCAGCGCCATCTTATAATGACGGTAAATGAATTTATGTAACATCAAGTAAATCATTAACCCCTGTAACTTGACGGTAGAGGACTTCTATTGCGATCGGGCCAATGTAGGGAATTCTACGTCAGCGATCGATCAGTCTCCTCAACTGTCGATCCGATCCGAACCATGCTGAGCATATTTCGGAACGGATCGACAGTTGACGAGAATGATCCCATCGCTGCCACGTGAAGTATTAATTTCGGCACGATTTCGTTTGGAGTCCTCAACCTTAAGTGGCATTACTAATTTGCAATCCGTTCTACTTCATTTGTGACTATTTAGCTTTGTTTTTTATTATATATTGTAAAATGAAAAAACTGTGCAGAGACTGATCAGATTATACACTACTTGCATAGGACGTGTGTACTCGTCACATGTACACGGTTTGTCAAAGAAGAAAACCATGATATTGATCGGCAAAAATATACTAAAATGTACTCTTTCAACAACATAAGCTACTGAAGTCGACCTTCAAATAGTTTGGATCGAGATCAGACGCCGAAAAGCGCGGCGTCTGATCAGGGTTCACATTTGTGTGAAGACTCCATTATTCCTCTTTAAGTGGTCGTCATAGAGTAGTTTTAAAGTCATTATGTTGTTTTACTGCAGATGATCTACTTCGCCGGTTCAAAGAGTGCAAAACAAAGTTTCTAGTGACCACGAGTGACCAAGTCAAGCGCATACAGACGATTCTACACAACATAGTAGGTACACTTCTTCAAAGTACAATTTCTACATGACCTTGACCCAACCGCTGCATCATATTCCTCTTTGAAATATTAAATGGGTAATTCCATTTCAAATCCATTTTAACGATGTACGGTTTTCATTCAATATATGACACCTTGAAATGGGTCTTCATCTTTTTTAAAGGACATGTAAAGGATATTCCCGTTTTAAAAACGCAAACGAACCGCTAATGAACTGCAACAAATCTAGAAAACAATATTTTTCTTGTCAATTTCTTGACGATTTAATTTTATCTGAGTTGCAAACAGTTTGGAGACTGGAGAAGACGCTAACCATTCTACAGGGGAGACGTTATTCTTTCCCGTTTGAACGCAAACGAAACGCCAACGTAAAGCATTAAAACGTAGAAAGGTACAGCATTTGGACAATTCTGATAATTCATGTTTATCTTGGTAGCAAACAGTTTGCATCTGAAATAATAGTTTTAGTGTAAACGCGGGAAAGGATAACGTTTTCTCCACTGTAATCTGGCTCCAGAGTATATTTGCAATGAAAGTAAAGGTTTTAGCAAGAACGCATCTATTGGTATCAAATAACGTTTCTTTTATGCTAAACAGTGAATTAAACTAAAAAGAAAAATTAAAGTGACATTAAGCTGATCAAAACGTCCTTTAGTCCAAGAATGAGATCCGGAATCATGAGCTGATACCCCCAGTGGAGCTTAACTCTTTGGTGTGCGAGGTTTTACTTGCTGTAACCAAAAATATAGGGATGAGTATGAGCCCGCCACCTTGCGTGGCTTATTAATATTATCTTCCTCAGAACGCTACCTTAAACAGAAGCAAAGCAGATTGAACATTGATTTTGCAAGATTGGATGAGGTGCTAAAAATGAAGATGAAGCAGTTGAAAAGTCAAGGTTTGGGTAATACACCCACACCTGAAACAGCATTGACCTACCGTCATATCTAGATTTGGTGTACAATTGTGGTACATTCGGTGAAAAAACACCAAGCCCCCCATCCCCCTTCATTCAATGTGGCTGCTTTGCACGACCATGTTTGGGCTGAGGACAGGAAATGAAATATATGTACATTCTCTAAGATGGGGTAGCCTGACAGTGAAGTGCGAACAAACGACTGATGCAGAAAATTAAAGATCAGGACACCCCTGCTAACTAGATTATTTAGATATCTGGCCACATAAATGCCAATTCAATGAACAATTATAGTGCCATAAACAATAACCAAAGTCGTCAAATCTCAAGTATTTTGTCTGGAGCTTCGAATTCCGTGCCTGTGTCTTCAGCAAGGTCAGCGCAGATATCCAGTACATGTACTCAAAATCTTCCGACTTGTCCAACTGTAACTCCAAGCATTTCCTCAGGTTTCATTGCCAACACCAATTTCAATGTGATTTTCAACTGTAACTGTGAGACACAAAATGATTCCCAAATTGCTCAAAATATGATGGGAAGTCCAGACTCTGCAGTTTTGGCAAGAAGGCATAAAATAATTCGGCTACTTGTTCAAAGTGACAGTCATTAGGCTATTTCATAGTGCTAGATTGACTCCAAATACAAGGACGTACACTAAAACAAATCTCAACCAAAGTCAATGTATTAATTGCTCAATAAAATATCCTAAAGACGAAATTGTAATGTGTTACAGTGTGGTCAAGGCATTGTGTTTGGTTGAGACATAAAGACTTTAGTATTTATATTACTCTCCTTTTCTCAAGCTTTGTCTATTGAATTTGATATGTCTCAATTTATTCAAAGGAACTTTATTTATGTTTAATGTATATATCAATCATTGTACTAGTCTGACTGTTTAACAACTCTGATAAGACAGTAGTTGTTATTGTTGTTGTTTGTTTAAAATTGTTAGTTTCGTTTTACATAATAAATATCAAACTTCTTTGTTTTGTAAACAAACATTGATCAGAGTTAAGGTCAAAACCACCTTAGATACAGATACAGAAAGCCACCTTTCGTTGCTTGCATACTAGATCCACGAAGTACTTAGACAATGATTACTTAGTGCTAAATCCAGATCAGAGATATCAGACTGATTAGGAGCATTAAAATAAATGCCACTATCATACCTCCTCCAATCAACGTGAGTCTTTAATCGATAACTAATCTGGCTCTACAGTCCAATAAGTTGTTTAAATGTACTTGTTTATGATCAGTATCCAATAAGCGGGCTTGCCTGTATTTACACTTTTTTTTTTACTTTGTTAAAAGGCTTCGCCACTCGCGAAAATATGACTCTTATTTCATTAGATGAAAGAAATATCTCATCCTATACTGAAACAAAAATTACCCTCTATATTCTCCACCGTATTTGTATAACAGTTAATCATTGCCAAAGTTTATAAGCACAGTTTCAAAGAATTGATATGTTTCCGCTAACGTTTCTGTTTAAAACTACATTCATGCAGCGCGTAAAACAATTTGGTTACACTCTGACATTATCATGATTCGGGCTACAGCATTTAACACGGGTAAGTAACTTCAGTATCTACGGGGTCCAAGTAAGGGTTTCAGCTGAGTCTTAAACCGTTTTCATGCATTCGATTTGTCAGATTTGAGCTTTCGCTCAAATCTGACCAATCAAACGCTTGAGAATAAACTCGGAGTCAACTAACGCTTTATAACCTTGGAGCCGAGGCTAAACACAATCACTCGCACGTTAGCATTCGTTGTATTGTATTATCCAGTTGAGTCCTAGCAACAAGTATACGCATCGTTTACAGTGTTCCTTTAAGGGTCCTTAGACAATATATGGGAACAAATGTCGTTTTCTCCACTGTACATGTAGCCACAAAATGGACTATACTAAACTGGAAACTGGATTATCCATTTGAAGCTTGACTGGTAAATGACTTAAGCTTGTTCTTATTTCTGTTTTAGAAACTGAGAGACGTATCAATATCTAAACCAAGTATTCTGACCCAGATCGTAGTGTATGGCGCGGAAGTTCCAGGTATCGTTTCCTACGAGAGTTTGTTGTCACGTGGTCGTCTTACGGAACCAGTCGATGTAGATCCCGCAAAAGACGTGTCCATATTGCTATCATCAAGCGGCACCACGGGACTTCCAAAACACGTGATGTTAACACATCGAAACATTGTAGCAAATATACCACAGTTACAGTAAGCTGGCCTATACCATTCTCCCGCTGGCAGTGTTGCCATTTCTCCGGATGTTTGCGAATTCTTCGGATTTGTACTCTCACTTTTAAACTTTGAAAGTGTATGCCTTTTTACTTAGAAACATCGACATGAGAGTCAAACAGTTGATAAACAAATGAAACGTTGGGTTACGCGACGTCTGATCTGGATCCAAACTGTTTGCATAATTACATATGTTAGCATTATAGAGCGTCCAAGGGAAATGGTTAAAGGTACGATTTCTAAAATCGCGCTTGAAAATTTGGAAATCTTTTTAATGTTTATGCGCAACTAATGTATATCTAGTCCATCGCTGAATATTCCTACAGTGGAGAAGCTGTTATTCTTTCCCAATAAACGCGTTTACGCTAAAACTACTATTTGCAGTGCAAACAGTTTGGAGCCAGATCAGACGCCGGGTAACCCGACGTCTGATCAGGCTCCAAACTGTTTGCCACCAAGATAAACAAGAATTATCAGAATTGTCCAAAAGTTGTTCTTTTCTAAGTTTTAGTGCTTTGCGTTTGGGTACGTTTGCGTTTAAACGGGAAAGAATAACAGATTCTCCACTGTATACAACACTATCGAATATTAAGCAACATTTCACAAGTGAAATGTGACGACTTATATCAGAAAGATCCTTTCAGAAAAGAGTTCAGACCTTTATCAGACAGCTCCTTTACGAGATCTCTGATCTGGGTGTACACTATTTGGAAAAAAAGCCCATTGGCCATATTTCGCTCACCTGAAAATTGGATATAATGATCTCTATTCTGTGCGGGTCATTTTTTACCCCAGGGGTGTAATGTTAACAATCTTGATAGAGGACATGTAGATCATGCTATGTGCCAAATGTCTAAGCAAAGGGTACTAGGGTTTTAGACGAGAAGACTGTTTCGAAAAAAAATATTTTAAGCCCCTGTTACCTAGTTATGCACTAAACTTGAACCATTTCAACAAAATATGTAAATGTAATCTAGAAGTGTCACCATGCTGAGTATCAAAGCTCTGGCAATATTAGTTCCAGAGGAGAAGACATTTAAAAAAATTACTTTTGGATATAACTATATGTTAAACTGGCCCCTTGGACGGGGTCTATTTTGTCCCCAGGGTCATAGTTAGAACAAACGTGATAGAAGACCTGTAGATGATGGTATATGCCAAATATTTAAGCTTTGGCCCTTGACGTTTCTGGCAAGGCACTTAATAATTCAGAATTTTGTTGGTTTTATCATTCGCGTGGTGTCTTGAAGAGCTAGCCCTCCTAGCAACTAGTTATAAATCTGCCACATTTGATCTTACAACCAGAACAAGCGAGGTTTGACCAATCAAAATATAGATTATATTCTAAGTTAGCTTTGCCCCTCCTTAGCCACTAATAGTTCACTTATTATGTTTCTTACAATAGCATTATTAATACTTGTAAGATAGTGATCGTAATAGAGAGGTTTTACTGTATGTTCTTTCCATATTTACTCTTGTAGAGAGGCATTCCAGCACAAGAAGGGTATGTCTGCCATTTTATGCCTGGCAATATTCCACCACTATGGTGTTCATTCTGTGATGAACGCTGCTCTGTATAACGGCGTGAAGACGGTCGTGATGGAGAAGTACCACCTAGAAACAATGCTAGCACTTGTCCAACAACACAAGGTATGGTGAGGAAGACGTTGGTTCCCCCCTTTTCCTCCATATAAGTGCATTCCATAACATCTATTTACCCCTCCATAAACAGTGGATAATATCTTATTCTTTCCAAATTAACACGTTTATGCTAAAACAAGTATGTCTAATGCAAACAGTTCTGGGCCAGAGCAGACGCCAGGTAACCCGGCTTCTGATCAAGCTTCAAACTGTTTGCTTTTGAAGACTTATATGAATTGTAAAAAAAATCCTATATTTTCTACATTTGGCTGCAGTGCGTACGAGTTACGTTTTCGTGTAAACGGGAAAGAATCACGTCCTCTTCACTGCAAGTATCACAAATGTTGAAATCGATATACAGTGGTGGTTTTGGATTCAAGTAGCAGGTTAAAGTAAGTAACAGCTGACAAAGGAGCTTTCTGCTTTTCTCCCGTCTTGCTTTAAGCAGTATTACACTTTTATCAAAGATAGTTGAAAGTTGGTTGTACTTTTAGCAACAGAGAAAGGGGTAAAAGAAACTAAAACGCAAATGCAATGTTGCCTTTCCGATTGCGTACAAATGGGAAAGAATCAAGTATTTTCATCTGTAGTATTGTTTAAAGCTATATTTGTGTACCCGTACAGTTTAAAAGCCAGTACCAAGGCAAAATGAATACCTGAAAACGTGTAGAAATAAATGTCTAGACTCTTATGCCAATGAGATTGAAATTATTATGTGCAGTTTGTGTCGACTAAGAGCGATGCCCAATAGTTGGCCTTCATCCTTTTCACTTTACGACGCCTAACAGGGCATTTGTAAACAGTTTTGATCCTGGTCGTAACGTGGCGTCTGATCAGGATCAAAACTGTTTTCCATTTGTTTTGAAATGACTTAAGTTATACTGCTTTAAATCTAACTTTAAAACGATAGTGCAGACAACAATATGGCGGTGAAGGAGGGTAAAGATCTCACGATAAACTTGATCATTAAAGGGTTAAATATTTATTACCCGAGTAGATAGGGTTATTTACAGACAGATTGGATCATCATCACACGATGCGTCACATGTTAATCCAAACTGATTTATATTTAAGCACAAATTCTCCCAAACCGTACAGAATATTTCAATCCTAATAGTGTTCCTTGAAGAAGACGGTATTTTCCCCCAATAAACGCGGTTATGCATAAACTCCTTTAACCCTTTGAACCCTAGTCCCGCATATAGGCGTCCTTTTCAAACAGTGTACATGTGAATAGTACACCTGTCCTGTGCAAACAGTGAAGACCCAGATCAGAGGGCTCCGAAAGGAGCCCTCTGATCAGGGTCTTCACTGTTTGTCATAATGCCAAAAATGGACAAAAACAACCCTTAAAAGTCAGAAATGGACTAGACTAAAATTGAAACTGGAATTGTCCATTGAAAGTTTCAGGGAGGAAAGGGTTAAACCCATTGTAAACAGTTTGGAGCCAGATCAGACGTCGTGTTGTCTGAATAGCCTCTCGGACTAAAATAAATAGAAATGGCAAAAAGTTGTCATTTTCTACATTTCATGATTTGATTTTGAAGCATTTGCGTTTAAACGAAAAAAAGTGTTTTTTCCACTGTAACCGGAAGTTTCTCTTTCAGGCGGAAATATTACAACTAGTTCCTCCAATGATCCTGAACATCGTCAAGTTCCCGCGTCTGCACAAGTATAATCTCTCTAGTATCAAATTCGTCACGTCCGCCGCTGCACCGTTTGGCATTGAACTAGAACGAGCAATTAAGAAAAGGCTTGGATTGAAGATTTGCTGTCAAGGTAGGAACAGCTAGGTTAACCAGATTGTCCGCCTTTCAACGAGACGAAAATAAAATGCAATTAACTCCAAAGCCTATTTCTAATTTTGAAGACAGGCGAGTTCTTATAGCAGGTTGACAGTACAGCAGAATGAGCCTTCTATTTTTAGGCCGCTGTAAGCCGCCATCACCTAGGATGTAAAAAGTATTTCATTTGGCACATATTTGTGACTGTTAGTTTGGACCCCTATTTCTGAGCATCAAGTAGGATTATGGGTGGGGAGTATAGAATCTACCAACTGCCACGAGTGCAAGGTGGTAAGACTCCACCATACTGCGTCACCTAGAAAACCATGCATTTACAACATACATACACATCAGCGATTTATGACAAAAACTGTTTCATTGCCTTACAAACTATGTCTAGGCTGACAATTATTCCCAAACGTGCAAACTCTTTAATTGGCGATAGACATTCCGCTGTTTGTACAGTATAGAAGACGTCATTTTCCAAAATAAAGGCGAGTGAACTTTAACAAATATATTCATTGCAAACAAATAGCATTCAGCCCAGTCTTTTCATTTTTATAGGCCCTCTATGCTTTTTAATGACATTGATAAAATAAACGTAGTATTTGGTTATTACAAATTTTTCAGAACAATACAGAATTTTATTTACCCCATTATATACATACCGGGTACTACACTCAGTGCAAAAAGAAACGCACATCGTGCTCATGCGCAGATTTAGAATCTTTTCTTGAAGAAAATTAGAATACTAATACAATATCTCAAGATTGATTTAATTCTGTAACAAGTTCAGAAACAAAAAACTCAAAACCAGTGTGCTGCTTTTTAACCCTTTCACTCTAAATGACGCCAAAAAGCGCATTTGCAAACAGTTTCAATCCTGATCAGACGCCGCGTTACGCGGCGTCTGATCAGGATCCAAACTGTTTGACACTCGTATCGATATGTTTTTTATCTATACTACATTGGATCTTACTTTGAAACGATCTTACACGCAACAAATTTGAAGCAGACGACAATGACACGGTGAAGGGGTAAAAATCTCACGATTGATTTGGCAGGGAAAGAGAACTACAGCGTGTTTTAAACATCGCACCGATTTGTGCAGGTTGTGTTTTTCAACATTGATACCCCCAGACAGAACTACTGACCTTAATGAAAGGATTAATTCACAAATACGTTCCTTCTACATACAAATAGTGTAATGAAAAATGTGCCTTTCTTTTTGCACTGAGTGTAGTTTAACGCCTCTGTATTTTACAGCCTACGGCCTGACGGAGACTGGTCTGTCTACAGGCAATGGACCCAAGGCCTACAGAGAAGGAGCGTGTGGTGTAGCACCAAAGGGTGTCAAACTTAAGGTACAGTCGAGAAGACGTTAGTACTCCCCGTTTAAACCATTTTCGCCCTGTGGATTCTTCCTCGCTTTTATATTGGATTTGTCCATTTTTGGTTTTTACATAATGAAATAGGTTCTTTCAAGCAGACTCCATTCGGGAACTGTTTAAATTCGTTACAATTCGAAAATATTAGATTTTTTTTAAAGAACTTAATATTTATAACAAAATCTTAAGTACTTTATAGTAAATACTTCATTCATAAAGATATCGCTAATGTGTGTCGTATTTATTTTATAATCCTGTTTATCGGGATTGACATTTACATAATCTAGTAGCTGAGACGGTTTTAAAGATTATTTCATTTATTTTTCATGGAAATTGTTATTCGACTCCAAATTACCTTTTGTGTTTATGGGGCGTTAAACACAAATCATTCATTGATTAGTCCATTGTTTATCTAAGGGGTGCAGTCTCAATTTGCATTTGGTTTTGTTTTATATTTGAATTCTAATCGGCAAACAGTGCAAGACTCTGGCGAGACGCCGCATCATGCGGCGTCTCATCAGAGTATACACTGTTCGCCTACGTGTAAAATATGGGATCGTGGGCACAAATGGGTAAAACGCAAACTCCCTGAAGAAAAATGTTGCAAATGAGAAGGTTTTTAGACAAGACTAATTTTTTGTATCCGAGTTGCAAAGTACGGAGTCTGATCAGACGCAAGCCTGATCGGCAAACCTCGCCCCTGCATGGTTTTTCTGACCCTCAGGGGAGTAATTCTTTTTCTCGTGGATGTTGTCCTCCACTCGAAGAAAAATGTTGCAAATGAAAAGGTTTTAGACAAGACTAATTTTTTGTATCCGAGTTGCAAAGTATGGAGTCTGATCAGATGCAAGCCTGATCGGCAAACCTCGCCCCTACATGGTTTTTCTGACCCTCGGGGGAGGCAATCCTTTTCTCGATGACGTTGCCCTACACTCGAAACAATATACATGCGTCCTTCCATGCTTTAAGGCCCTGGTCAACATTGGCTTACTTTTGTTTGGACGTCAAATAATCGATATCGGTGATGACGTCATGAGAGTGAATGTGTTAAATATTGTAACCGATAGAATATCGTCTCCATGAAATCCGACGGCTGGTTTGTTCACTAAACTTTATATTTAGACATATTGAGTGGTGTGTCAAACAATTTAGACACTTGTTAGACTCCGTTTTGTCGGCGTTCGGTCAGTGTCTGAAATGTTAGCAAATGCTAGTGCAGTGGTGGTAATTTATGACGTCATAGTTTGGTTACAGATTGTTGACGTGGAGACAGGTCGTGCTCTTCCCCCGAATAAGACTGGAGAAATACTAGTAGCCGGGCCCCAAATCACAGTAGGTTACCTGAACAAGCCGGAGTACAGCAAAACATGCTTCGACGAGGATGGGTACTTTAAAACAGGTGATTCCCTCAACTTATTACAGTGGTAAATACGCTATTCCTACCCATTTACGCGTTTATCTATGCGTAAGAAACGCATAGCGAACGCTTAATGAACGCTTAACGAACGGTTAAGGCCTAACGATTTGAACGCGTTTAAACGCGTTAATAAACGGTTATACCCGAGATGCTGCGATTGGGGCGTCCGTTTTCCGTTTCACGCGGAGATTTCGGATCTTATCGATGATTGCCGTTTTAGAAAAATCCGAATGAAACGGGTTTATCAAAAACAAGAATCGATTTGTCACTGGAGCATTTTCGCGATAAAACTCATATTGTAATGCGATTTTTGAAAACATTTTCTGTAAATGAGACGCCTCTTATCAGGATCTAAACTGGTTTCGCTTATAGAATTTATATAAATATAGACAGTTTGGATCTCGATCATAATGCTGAGTGACTCGGCGTTTCATCGAGATTATTTCTGTTTGATATGTATTAGAATAATTCCTTCCATGTTTATTTCTATTCAAACGGTTTGAATCCAGATCAAACGCCTGGCTGTATAGATCGGCATAGCATTAGGATCCAAACTGACAGCTGTGAATAAACCCAATTACTTTCATAATAGTTAACACTATCGATTTAGATGTAGATGGGACGCCGAGTAGTTCGGTTCTTATGTTTTACAGCTAAGAATGAAGCATACGGTCTTGATTTAATTTTTACAGTTTGGCTCTAGATGAAATGCCGAGTTACGGGAGTCTCATCCATATTCAAACTATACAGATATCTTTTACTTTGATGAGAGAGTATAATAACTGACACATACTCGCATATAAGGTTTGGTTTATTTGGTTGATATTCCAATCAACCCCAATGGGGCATTAGGATACTTACTTTGATAAGCCGCAGTTTTATTACCCCCCTGTCCGGCTTGTGACGCAACAGTGTTAGCGGCTAGCCCTGCATGCCACATGTGGCATTTGGGAATTCCGCATGTTCATAGTAATAGTAATATACACAATTTAAATAATCCTTTTTAAACCGTATCCTTTATATGGGAAAATAAATGTATATTCATAAAACTCTCACAGGATAACCTTTCTTCTTAAAGAAAATGATTTCATAAAATTTTATAAGATTATATTTACTCCACAGTAACGATATTTACTAAATTCTTAAGTAGGATAAGAGCGGCCCGCAAGTCATACATGGATTACCTCCCTTTCTCCATGATTACTCCCCTTTCATCCGGGCTCTTTTAAACGCGTTTAAACGCGTTAAGAAACGCGTTAAGAAACGGGTAGTAAACGCGTTAAACGAAACGGGTAACGAACGCTTAACGAACGCTTAACGAACGCGTAAGAAACGCGTAAGAAACGCGTAAAGTGGGTAGGAATAGCGTATTTACCACTGTACTTAAGCCTAATGATTGTTTACTTGTTCTATACAGTGGAGATAACGTTATAAAACTATTACATGTATTTCCATTGCAAACCGTTTGGAGCCAGATCAGACGCCCGGTAACCCGGCGTCTGATCAGGCTCCAAACTGTTTGCCGCTCAGATTAATATGAATAGACTAGTCAGAATTGACGAAAAGTGGTAGTTTTATCTATTTTTCTGCAATGCGTTTCGTTTGAGTTTAAACATGAAAGAATAACTTTTTCTCCACTGTACAAACGAACTAGACCAAGATCAGAGGGCTCGTAAATGAATCCACTGAATAAATTCCACAGTAAAAGAATTGTATAAGTATTGTGACTAATCAAACCCAAAATTTAAAGTAAATAACGATCATTCTCACACCCGAACATTTATTTTAACAAGAGTCGTATTCGGTTCTAAATCGCTCACAAAGAACCATTGATATAAATGTAAAATATCTTGGAAAGCCGAGATTCCCCAAGACAACAAAGCCCCAGAACTGCGTCAAAGTAGGTAGTTCTCTCGGAGATTTCAAGATGATTTGGGCTTAGCGCAGTTACAAAGCAGCGCATGCGATCAAACATCACCGACCTTTTAGAATTTTGCAGAGATTACAATCTCGGTCATAACACTCCCTTATGACAATTAAGCCCCAAAACTACGTCTAGGTAGGAAGGTTTTTGGGGACGGTAGGATGGTCTGTGGCACACCGTTTGGCGCCAGACCAGATGCAAGGTGGCCCAGCGTCTGAACAGGTTGTCACTAAGAATAAATAACAAAACATAGCAATGTTCTACATTTCAACGCATTGCGTTCAACCCGATCCGTTTCAAGACCCCGAACCTCTCCAAATAACTTTAAAAACAAGTTTTCCACATTCTGGCATATGGTATCTTAAAGCAGCCTTTAGGCGCATTTTCTTTGTATTGAACCTGCTTTAAGTGGATACGTGTCTACAAAAATAGCAACAGGCTATTAGATAATGGGTTAATATCTAGAAGTAACTGTGAGTAGCTTTCTTAAGGATTGTAAGAGTTTTCTCCTTGAAATAAAAACATCGTAAATTTAAATTAAATTTAACTTTTGTTCATCAGTTTAGCTTAAATTCGCCATGTATAAGCTGTATTTGATTAGAAGAAATTTAAGTAGCTTGGCTTATACTTTTAAGCAAATTAGAGAGGTTTGGTGGCTTTAGACGGACACCTTTACACGGGAAACAGTAACGTTTTCAGTTTTGTAGTTACTCAGGGCTTGCAAAAGATCTACATACTTTTGTCTTCTATTTTATCATAGGCGATCTTGGACATGTAGATGACGACGGTTTTCTATTCTATGAGGACCGACTTAAAGAACTCATCAAATTTAAGGCTACCCAGGTATGCGAATGACGATTCTGTATTACGATAATTTATGGATGAGTTGCGTTTTTCGACACTTCGCTCGAGAGACCTTCCTAGTTTGCCGCAGTTCTGGGGCTTAATTGTCAATGGGACATATTTCTGTAAATTAGACCGCGATGAGTTGTGTTTTATTGCACCCTAACACCAAATAGGTCATAATTATAGCGCCGATGAATGCTGGGGGATGATGAGATGAGATGATGGTGATTTCAGGAATATGATTTCGGCTAATTAATATCATTCATTGCACAGCAGCGCGTTCGATCAAAACCGACCTGCGTTCCGTTTCGTTATTGTCAGAGGGGATAATATCGGTATAATAAATAAGATTCCCTGACTATTTAGCCCAAGAACTGCGGCAAAGTAGAAATGATGAGACTTGTGTGAGTGTGTGTGTGTTCTGCTTTAGAGATGGGTGTATTGTTTGTGAAGCATTTCCTGCTTGAGTCTTCTTTCGTATTTATTTGAGTTGATTTTACAACACTGTGACACAGACTAGGTCATATGGACATATTTTTAAAAATAGGAAGCTATTTCAAGACATCTAGTAGAGACTTAAATGAAACGTCAAAATCATTTTCAAATTGCACCAATGGTTTCAGACATTAAGATTCAATTGTTCAAGTTTTCACTATATAAAGCCATGGAAGGAAAAACTAACCCCCACTGGCGGTCAGCTTTTACGCTATAAAAATTATATAATGGAGTGCCACCCATAGCTTACTGGTAAAGCTATTTTAAATTAAAGTCAGTAGTGTTCTTGCTTTTTTTTTTTCAATGCCATTGGTTGCCATGGAAACAAATGACGGACGACTGACGACATCCGGTGATTACGACAGCTAGACTTATCTATACACTAATACATGTGCGTGTATTTATCAGGTAGCACCCGCATATTTAGAGGACGTGTTGAAGAAGCATCACTCTGTGGCTGACGCCGCTGTTGTAGGTATACCAGATGAGGACGCCGGTGAACTCCCTAAAGCCTTCGTCGTAAAACAACCAGGATCTTCGGTGACAGAGAGGGACATTCATAAGTACATGGAAGGTTGGTCTAGCCCCTCAAATATTGCGCAAATTGAAATGCATTTGATATTTTACCCATTTATACCCAGTGGATTCTTTCATGTTTATAGATTGGATTAGTCCATATTTTATCAAAGCGATGCCTGGTCAAAAAATTTCATTTTGTTTTATATTGAAATTCCTATCAGCAAACAGTTTAGACACTCTGATCACAGTCTACACTTTTTGACTATGTCCCAAATATGGGATCGTGGGCACAAATGGTTTAAAATAGGCTTACAATAAAATTACGTTCAAAAAGACATTTTTGTTTGACATCTTCTCTTTGCTTAAAGATTTAAACTCAGAATAGATATTGCAATTGCAGGAAAATTTTACACAATATTGATCTACGCGTTTTCCCCCAGAGATCTTTCTGATTTGCCATAGTTCTAAGGCTTAACTGTCATAGCCTATAGGGAGTCTTCTCTGTTTATTAGACCAATATTATCCCCTCTACCAAGAACTAAAAGAAAGGCAAATCGGTTGTTTTGATCGTATGGGCTGCTTGCTCCATCAATTCTAACTTTTTTAACGCCATATAGTGCCAATGAATGATAATCTCATTCGTTGCGAAACAGCAATTGGGATCAAATAAATACGAAAGACTCAAGCAGGAAACGCAACACAAACAATACACCCACCTCTCAAGCAGAACACACACACAGTCATACCATAACAAACACACACACACACTCCCATTCCTTCATCTACACACTAAATAGAAAACAACACGCAAGACAAACATAAAGCAAAGTGAACATAGGAGCCCGCCTTGGTACGGCCAGTAGCAATCAATAATTAATTATAAATTAATCATTAACTACCACTGGGGGGGGGGGGTTAAACCTGGGTTTAGGGGCGCCCAACCTCACACTTATCTCCCATATTCACCTATAAAGACGAACAGTGTACATAAAATATAAACCCTGTTCCACAACCTTACAATCAAAAAGACCGCCAGCACAGTAAGTAAATACATGTAAAACATCTAACAAAATTCTATCACAAGATTATTAGTAACACGGGAAAGAATTAAACATTCAAGCCCGTGTTAAAAATAACCCACTATGGCAACGGTCAAATTGTACTCAAGCGACTAGTCTGTAGTCACGAGTAACTGTAAGACATGGAAGGGTTCAGGGTACGACAGAGGGAGAGAAAAAACAAAGCATGAAAATCCGACATAACTCTCCCGGTTAAGGACGGCTTTAGAGATACATCATCATGTAGTGCTAAGCCATGTCTGTCGTCGCACAACCAAAGAGGAAAGCATAGTTATCAATTGTAGAATGATCGATAACCAAACGTGAAGTGCGCAGCAATATAGTTAGATCATAATCTTTTTTGAGGAAAAATCTAATACGTTTCACAAATAGGTTTTGAAAATGTATATGTCCAAGAATCTTACGAAGTCTGTAAATCACATCACCATAAAACTCCGGATGTGAAATACCTTGCCGCAGAAAAGACTTTAAGTTACATTTATACTTGTTAATGAGAGGAAGATTTCTATAAAAGAATTTAGAAAATGTTTTACGAAGTTTATGAAATCTGTACCCCTGTTTAAAAAGCTTTTCAGTAATAGTTTTATGTTGAAGTCCTCAACAGAGGTACAGGCCCTAGCAAAGCGAATAAGTTTTGAAATATAAACCCCGTAAGATGTGGAACGGGGAACATCGCCATCTAGATGAGGATAATTTACAATACCAAAATCAAAATCATCTCGTTTATCGTAAATCTTAGAAGAAACAATTCCGTTATTTATAAAAAGATCCAAATCTAAAAATGGTGCCGACAAATTTGACTCGTTAGTTTTATTAAGGCGTAGTTCTTGTGGGTAAATAAAAGGAAACAACGTATCAAAAAATGGGTTGTCTATATTAAAAATATCATCTAGATAGCGCGATGTATTATTAAAGGCTTCGATCATATCTGCCTGTGTATCAGGTTTTAGACTAAGCATAAATTCCCTCTCATAACAGTACAAAAATAGGTCTGCGACAAGGGGCGCACAGTTTCTACCCATAGGAATACCAATCACTTGGCGGTATATGGTACTCCCAAAACGTACATAAATATTATCCAGAAGAAATGATAGTGACTCACAGACATCGGTGCAAGTCCACATAGTGTAATGCTTAACCGTGTCATTTGTAAAAAATGTAATGCTTAACCGTGTCATTTGTAAAAAATGCACGATCAGCATTACACGCCAGAAATAGCTTCCTTTCTCTGGCAAAAGTCTTTTCAATAAGTTGTATAAGTTTAGCTTTTATTAGATTATGAGGTAAGGTAGTATATAGTGTTGAAAAGTCATACGTACTTATATTGCAAGCTTGGTATTTTCTATATTCAAGTTTCGCCAAAATTTCATTCGAGTTTTAGATAGACCAAAACAGATTAAGTCCAGAATTTTCGTAAGTCTTGTCACAATACTTTTGAACATGTTCTTTGATTTTAATTAAATACGATGTCAAAAGTTTGGAAAGCTTAGTAGTAGTACATGTACTTGAATTAGCAATAAAACGAGACGTATAAGGTGTTTTGTGGAGTTTTGGTATCCAGTACATTGTAGGAAGTTTATGACATGTAATGTTGACATCAGCTTTTAATTGTTTCAAGATGATCAGATACTACATTACGCTCCGTTAAATTGGTATATATATATGAATTGGTATTCACAAGTTCCTGGTTTAAAGTATCAACATAATATAATCGTCATACAATTATCACATTATTGGATGCTTTGTCGGCAGGAACGAGTACATACTTGGAATGAAAGTCTTGTATGCCCTTCTTTAAGTGACGAATGTTAAATTTAGGTTTAGGTGGTAAAAGATGGTTATTGGATAAATAGAACGAAATCCGGGTATCGATAATATCAAAAATTAGTTCTTTCCATTTTGAAAGAGCGCCATTTTCAGCATGTTCTCTTCGGCACCAGTTGGTACTAAAATTATTCAAAGCTTCCGAAATATGAGTGCGGCATGTATCGAAATCAATTAAAGCAGGTAATCTAAATTTAGGTCCCTTACTCAAAGAGTTCAAAACACCGACCCGCCTTTCATTTTATTTGGAAGAGGGGATACTCTCGGTCCAATAAACAGAAACAATACCCTATGTCAATTAAAACTCATAAACCACGACAAGGTAGTTCGGTTGTCTTCCCACTGTAGTATGATTACAATGATTATGTTTGAATATTTCCAGAGCACGTGGCGTCATACATGCGGCTGAGAGGGGGAGTCGAGTTCACTGACATTATACCGAAGACACCATCTGGGAAAATACTACGACGACTCCTGAAACAACAAGACAAGAAAGCCAAACTATAACTATACTTATGTATATAATTAATCTGTACGATCAGCACAAGTCCTGGATATAGAGCGAACACTATCCCAACACTCGTATTGAACTCAATTTAGTCAAAAGTTTGTGGAGCACGAAATGTCGATTTATTTTGTGCTCGACTTCTATAAACATTACAGTGCCCCTCCCTACAACGGCCCTCCGAACGACGACTCCCTCCTGACAACAACGCTTTCCGCGGTTCCCCAGACAATTTTGTTCCACTTATTCACTGCCGCAATATCGTCTTCTTAAAATCGTCGTCTGCTCTCTTTTTTTAAGTTACATTTTTGACAAAAAACCTAATGACGAGGGACAAACAGCTTCAATCCAGATCAAACGCGGCGTTACATCTGGATTCAAGCCGTTTCAAAGGAAAGCCCTCCCTATAACGACCCCCGAACAACGTACACATTCGTCTCCCAGTGGATGTCATAGTTTAATCAATAAACTTTTCAAATATTTGGCAAACAAATAAATCATATGTGCAAAAACGATTCGTCATTTATAAACTATAAACTTAATTCCGTTCACTGCTTTACCCTGACCGTGATTCTCCTGACCGTAGAATCCGAGAAAAACAGCTCGGATATGAATGAATGCCTGAATACATCTGTGCCTGAATCGAGTAAAAGATGTTTAACTATCAGCCAATGTTTCACAACAAGAGACGCATGCGGCCCTAAATCGCTCACCTGGTACCCATGGTTACGGTCATGGTAATGGACCAGTTATGCTTAAGTTTTTCATATAAGCCATCGTCGGTAAATTCACCCCTACCCACTGACGGTCATGTATGAGGTAGGAAGATAATTTGAAGAAAACTGGCAAAGGGTCACCCATGAATCATTATTTGTGTACAAATAATCTTAAATCAGACCAATAGTTTCAGAGAAAACGATTTTTAAAGATCTTCTATACAGAAATATAAGAAAAACTTGCCCCACCCAACGTTTTCAAGATAGCAAAATGATTTTAAGAATCTGGTAGAGAGTCATGATTGGATCATTTGTGTAAAATTATTTTCAATTTGGACCAGCAGTTTTTTTAAAGTTTTTACTATACAGTAACATAAGGAAAATGTGCGCACCCACTGGCGGCCATATTTTTTTAGATATCAAAATTATTTTAAGAAATCTGGTAGATGGTCACCCATGGATCATTTGTGTGAAATTACTTTCAAATCGGACCAGCGGTTTCAGACAAGAAGATTTTTAAAGTTTTCACTATATAGCCATATAAGGAAAATCTGCCCCACCCACTAACGGCTATGGTTTTTAAGATAGGAAAATTATTTTAAGAAATCTGATAGAGGGTCACCAATGGCATATTTTGTGTAAAATTATTTTCAATTAGGACCGGTAGTTTCACAGAAGAAGATTTTTAAAGTTTTTTCAATTGGTTGCCATGGCAACCACAATTTCAATTGGATGACCTATATTTCAAGAAATCTGAGAGAGTACCCTACAAGGAACAATCCTATGAAGTTTTGAAGAAATTGGCCCAGTGGTTTCCGAGAAGAAGTTCTTTAAAGAAAAAGTTTGACGACTGACGGACGACAACGGACACAGGGCGATCACAATAGCTCACCTTGGCACGAATTGTGCCAGGTGAGCTAAAAATATGCGCTGACAATTAATCCCCAGAACTGCGGCAAAGTAGTAAGGTGTCTGGGGCCGAGTGTTGCTGAACAGACGACGCAAGAACACTTCTGAACTTTTTCTGTAGTTTGGTTTGCACAGTCTTGAGCACTTTGCCGATGTTATTATTGTACTTACAAGCTTACCTCCAGATTTTGATAAGACCTACCAAAAAGCCTCAGAATCCTGTGTTGTCAGATTGATAAGATTACATGCAAGGCTCTTGCAAGAGAGGATGGATGAGTTTGGTTTTACGGCACTGCGACACAGAATAGGTCATATATAATAATGAGGGATAATGAGATGAGATGGTTTCGGCTAATCTCATTTGTTACTTAGAAGCTCATGAGATTAAAACCACCTAAATTTTAGTTCTTGGCAGAGGAAATATTCTCGATCTAATAAACAGAAAAGATTTGCTATGACAATTAAGCCCGAGAACTGCGACAAAGTAGGAAGGTCTTTGGGGCTTGCAAGAAAGCTGACCAAAAGTCAGGTAAATTAAAGTATTTCAAATTGTTTGTGAAAAGTTTTCTGAAAGAAAATGGATTACATAGTAGATCTATTCCACTAGAAAAGTTCCATGGCAACCGATTCAATATTTTGTTTGAAAGGGCAGCTTAGGTATTTTTCCTTAAAGACAAAATTTGGGAATTCTTAAAAATCAGACTAACAACGTGCTCGAAGCTGTTCTTCGTGACATAAATGTGCCAATGTTCATGGCTGAAGTGAATGCCTTAGGGTTGATAAGTAGACTAATTACAGGACCATTATGAAGTCTTCTTGCATTGATATATGTACATATCCTAGATATGTTTAATAGTAACTGTGTTTCAGTTCTTTGATGCCGCAATCACAAATATTGAAACCTTCATGAAAGAATATATGTTGCCATTTGGTGAAGTAAAAGTTATAAAACAATTATCTCCGGGAGTCCCGCGTTGTCTATTGGAACCTTGGGTGCATGATTACAAAGTTGGTGTGTGCCTGAATCTTCCGATAACAATTTTGTTATCTATCAAAGAAAGCTGTTAACGATCATCTACCAGAAGGAAATTGGGAAACAATAACAGATCAATGTGCGACGTGGAGCAGTGGAACAGCAAAACACAACAAACTTCTCTCAATCTCAAACTTACTGTGCTGGCAGTCTTTTTGAATGTGAGGTTGTGGAACAGGGTTTATATTTTATGTACACTGTTTGTCTTTATAGGTGAATATAGGAGATAAGTGTGAGGTTGGGCGCCCCTAAACCCAAGTTTAACCCCCCAGTGGTTGTTAATAATTAATTGATGTATAGTTAATTATTGATTGCTACTGACCGTACCAAGGCGGGCTCCTATATTCACTTTGCTTTATGTTTGTCTTGCGTGTTGTTTTCTATTTAGTGTGTAGATGAAGGAATGGTATTGCGTGTGTATTTGTGTGTGTTTGTTGTGGTATGACTGTGTGTGTGTTCTGCTTGAGAGGTGGGTGTATTGTTTGTGTTACGTTTCCTCCTCGAGTCTTTCGTATTTATTTGGGCTACCTAGATACCCTTCTCCGCATGAAGTCCCAATTTATCAGCGTTAGCATCGGAAGCCTTCGTTATGTTTTCAGCTAATAAAACAAACATTTGGCTTGAGGGCAAAGAAAATGAACGGATGAATATTGTCCAAAAACAGTTTGGAAAGATTTTAAATCTAGGACACGTGCTAATTAGATGATGATGATGCGTTGGGTTTTACGACATTGCGACACCATAAAGGTCATATAGCGCCGATGAATGATGATCTCAGCAGCAAATCGGATCGAAACCACCAACCTGCCTAACTTTTTGTTCTTGCAAGATGGGATAATCTTTGTCTGACAAACAGAAAATATTTCCCTATGACAATAAAGCAACAGGCTAATTACTAGTAATTAGAATAAAATACTTGAAGTAATAATTCAGCAGTTTTAAAATTGAAACGTCTAGAAAGATTTGAATGATACTCAAAGAAAAACAACATACTTCGAATTCTAGCAGTCAGAGGTTCAGAGGTTGAAAATGAATGAAATGAAGACAAAAACTGAAAATGCAGAATATCTGAATGCCAAGTTGATTGATGGATGTTGGCTTTTACGTCCATTCACCTATTTTGTCTGACATTAATTAAGGTCAACCATTGTTTGGAAGAAAATGATAAGTTATGTTTAACGGCACTGCGACACAATTGATTGAGTTGGGTTTTACGGCACCGCAAAACATAAAATGGTCATATGGCGCCGAGAAACTACATATACATAACATCAAAACAAATTAAACTCTCGAAAAACAACACAAGACAAACACTTATTTCATAAATGTGGGAATGATTTCAGGAAGATGATTTTGGCTAATCTCATTCGTTGACCAGCAGCGCATGGGATCAAAACCACCGACCCGCCTTCCTTTTAGCTCTTGGGATAATCTCGTTCTTATAAACAGAAAAGATCCCCTATGACAATTAAGCCCTAGAGTCACGACAAGGCAGGAAGGTCTTTGGGACACAACAATTGGGCATTAAGCGCCCATGAATGATTAGAGAAGATAATTTCGGATGAGTTGGGTTTTACGGCACTGGGACACAAAATAGGTAACATAGCGCTGATGAATGATGAGGGATGATGGTGATATCAGGAAAGTGATTTTGGCTAATCTCATTAGTTGCAAAACAGCGTATGTGATCAAAACCATCTCCATGCCTTCCTTTCAGAACCTGGCAGAGGGGGATAATCTTGGTCTTTCAAACAGAAAATATTTCGGCTAATCACATTCGCTGCAAAGCAGCGCATGGGGTCTTTAGAATCAACCAACGTGCCTTCCTTTTAGTTTTTGCCAGAGAAGTGTAATAAACGGAAAAGATTCCGTATGACATTCAAATTCCAGAAATGCGGCAAATAATAAATACGAAAGACTCAAGCAGGAAACGCAACACAAACAATACACTCACCTCTCAAGGAGAACACACACAGTCATACCATAACAAACAAACAAACGCACACACACTCCCATTCCCTCATCTACACACTAAACAGTCATACCATAACAAACAAACACACACACGCAATCCCATTCCCTCATCTACACACTAAATAGAAAACAACACGCAAGACAAACATAAAGCAAAGTGAATATAGGAGCCCGCTTTGGTACGGTCCGCAGCAATCAACAATCAATAAAAATTAATTATTAACAACCACTGGGGGTTAAACCTGGGTTTAGGGGCGCCCAACCTCACTCTTATCTCTTATATTCACCTATAAAGACGAACAGTGTACATAAAATATAAACCCTGTTGCACACAATCAAAAAGACCGCCAGCACAGTAAGTAAATACATGTAAAACATCTAACAAAAATTCTATGACAAGATTATTAGTAACACGGGAATTAATTAAACATTCAATAAATACGAAATAAGACTCAAGCAGGAAACGCAACACAAACAATACACCCACCTCTAAAGCAGAACACACACACATCCATACCATAACAAACACACACACACACACACACAACAAACACACACACACGCAATCCCACACACCAAAACAGAAAACAATACGCAAGACAAACATAAAGCAAAGTGAACATAGGAGCCCGCCTTGGTACGGTCAGCAGCAATCAATAATTAATTATAAATTAACCATTAACAACCACTGGGGGGTTAAACCTGGGTTTAGGGGCGCCCAACCTCACACTTATCTCCTATATTCACCTATAAAGACGAACAGTGTACATAAAATATAAATCTGAATAAGAGGAGGTCCTTTCAAAGCACAGAAAACAAAGCAAATACTGAAAATTGCAGACTCGGTTTAATTGAGTCAGTTCATGAGCAATACTGAAATGTGCAACAGTGCTCACGCCCCCTAGCACCGGCTTAAGCGGAATTCAACTTCCAACTGTAAATGCGCTGAAATCAATGCTTCCAAAGGACCAGAAAGTATAACAACACTGAGAATGAAGTACGGGGCGACTTTTTACAGCCGCCACACAAGCACTTAACATCTGCTGTTGTGAATATAAACCCTGTTCCACAACCTTACAATCAAAAAGACCGCCATCACAGCAAGTAATGGGCTCCTCGTAAACAAACATTTCTCACTATATACAGAGACTGTAGAAAGCCAGAGATACACGAGTCCCTTATTTTCCTTCTTTCCCCATATAACAGGTGTCCGTTGAGAGGCAGTGACGTATGTCGATGCGGTCACGTGACCAGCACAGGTAATGACAGCGTCGCGATAATGGGAAAAAATACACATATCGACCAGTTGACTTATAAATATTGACTTTGTTTCGTTTTTATACAATATTTTGTGATACTAATCGAGTGAAACCAAAATATGAGTTCTGGATTAAACCGAGAAAGTGTATTCCTGGCTCAAAGGAAGATACGTTGCTGCGTGGTTGCTGGTAAGTTCCAAAAAAATGAAGATCGATTCAATATCGTATTGCCGTAAACGCTTAAAACTTCAGTATGAACATTCAAACATGGATAAGAATGGATTATCCATGTAGTTCAAACTAAGATACAGTTTTGGCAAAATTTTCATGTCAATCTGTCCACGCATTTTGCTATCAATTAAATTTTATTGAGGCCACCAACTGGTGCTTCGATTGAAGATCGATGCAATATCGTCTTGCCGTAAACGCTTAAACTTCAGTTTGAACATTCAAACATGAATAAGAATGGGTTGTCCATGTAGCTCATATTAAAATACAGTTATGGCGAACTTTTCATGTCAATTTGTCCACGTATTTTGCTATAAATTAAATTTTAATGAGGCCACCCACTGGTACTTCGATTGAAGATCGATGCAATACCGCCTTGTCGTAAACGCTTAAACAGCAGTTTGAACATTCAAACATGAATAAGAATGGGTTGTCCATGTAGCCCATATTAAGATACAGTTATGGCGAAATTTTCATGTCAATCTGTCCACGCATTTTGCTATAAATTAAATTTTAATGAGGCCACCCACTGGTACTTCGATTGAAGATCGATGCAATATCGCCTTGCCGTAAACGCTTAAACAGCAGTTTGAACATTCAAACATGAATAAGAATGGATTGTCCATGTAGCTCATATTAAGATACAGTTATGGCGAAATTTTCATGTCAATCGGTCCACGCATTTTGCTATAACTTAAATTTTAATGAGGCCACCCATGGGTCCATTCACACCTTCGTGCAAACTGCCGTCACTTTTCATTGAATCGGCATTTTCCAAACACTAATTAACGTGTGTGCGATGCGCGGAGGGGTTAATTTATGCTCGGACTTTATTCTTATTATTCTTTTGTGTTAAACCTCGAAAAAGAGGCTTCTTTAAGGAATGTTTGTATTGTAAAATAACTGTAGACCGTATTAACGCAGCAACTGATAAGTAATTCCAAATATCGACTTTTTTCCCGATCGTCGCTAAAGCTTATATAACTCGCGAGGACCTGTTCTCGCGAAATCTCGCTCAACGGTCTCGTATGTATAAATCAGTCGACTCGTGTATCTCTGGCTTTCTACAGTCTCTGCTATATACACCGACTTCGTAGCAATACAAATATGTTATAATACCTATATAGGTTGTCGTAGCTATAATACGTTTTTTTTTTCGGCGGAGCTGTCTGGTTTCTATTTAGCCACACTTTCTGTTTGGCCACACATTTCAACCAATTATGTTTGATCAGAAATTTAGACTTGAGAGCACCTGTTGAAACTGAATAGTCTGATTGGATAGTAGCCAGGGCTCCAGATAAGGGAATTATTTCAAAACTTAAAATCTTTATTTGTGCATTAAACCCTGTGGTGTCACTAAACATTTGAATTGTCTCTTCGAGACAATCAAAATGAGTGGTAACACCATAGGGTTTGGTGCTGAAATGAGTGAATAAATGTGATTTGTTTAGTTTACTCCCTCTTATCTGGAGCCCTGTAGGCTGGTCTATGTCCAATTACAGTTTTCCCAGATATGGCTGTGAGTGTAAAATTTAGAGACACAGACCAGACTGTTTACTACACTGGGGGCTGATGCAATTTAAGATGACATCTGAAATACAGAGGAAGCTAGGTGTTTTGTAATTGTTTACTACCAATTTGTTTTAATTGTTAACTATTTGTACACATTTACCATACATTAAAAGCAATATTAAATATAAATGGCCTCAAGTGAGTTAAACACAATTGTGTGGTTTCATCATTATTTACAGGAGTGAAGTAGAGCAGACTGTTGAATCTGTACATTTGTGTATGCTATAGTTTGTTTCAAGAAACTCTATGAATGAAGTTTGATATATAGAACAATAGATTAATGTGAGGATCTCCTACCAGTAGCTAGGATATGAGTTAAATTATTGTTTTGTTTTGCATTTCTGTACATAATAGTTTTGCATTTTAAATAAAAGTTACTGTTTCAATTGTATACTTTTATTTTTTGCTTTTCAATCCAAGATATTACAATTCTTTGAAAACCTCAATTTCATTCAATTTTGCACACCCATCTATATAGCCTTAGTTCAACCACTCATTCCGCCGAATATCTTTTTTAAAGATAGTTCTTGTTAGATCTAGATGGATGAGTTGGGTTTACGGCACTGCGACACAAACTAGGTCATATAGCGCCGATGATTTGATGAGGGATGACAAAATGAGATGATGATTTCAGGTTACTTGGCCGTAGTTCTGGAGCTTAATTGTCATAGGGGATCTTTTCTGTTTATTAGACCGAGATTATCCCCTCTGCCAAGAACTAAAAGGAAAGCAGGTCGGTAATTTTGATTTATGTATGTGTCAAGTACCCGTGGATCAACGGGAAAGTAAACAACACATGGAAAAAATAATTTATTCTCATTTTATTAGCTCACCTGAGCCAAAGGCTCAAGGTGAGCTATTGGGATGGCCCTGTGTCGTGCGTTGTGCGTCGTCGTTAACAATTGCTTCAAATGACATCTCCTCCTATACCGCTTTACAGAATTCGACGAAACTTTACAGAAATGTTCCTTGGGTCAAGCTCTTTCAAATTTGTTCAAAGAATTAAAAACAATGCAGAACTCTGGTTGCCATGGCACTCTGGTTGCCATGGCAACCAAAGTGAAAAAATAAGGAAATCTTAAAAAATCTTCTTGTCAAAAACTGCAAGGGCCAGAGCTTAGATATTTGGCACATAGCATCATCTACAGGTCCTCTATCAAGTTTGTTCAAATTATGCCCCTGGGGTCAAAATTGGTCCCGCCCCGGGGGTCACAGTTTTACATAGAGTTATATAGTGAACTTTTCAAACGTCTTCTTCTCTGAAACCAATGTGGCCAGAGCTTTGATATTTGGCATGGTGACACTTCTAGATGTCCTTTACCAAAATTGTTCAAATGGTTGTGGTCGGTTGCATAACTAGGTCACAGGAGCTAAAAATAGATTTTTTCAATGAAAATTTAAAAAATCTTCTTGTCTGAAACTACAAGGGCCAGAGCTTAGCTATTTGGCACATAGAATCGCCTACAGGGGTCCTCTATCAAGTTTGTTCAAATTATGCCCCTGGGGTCAAAATTGGCCTGGCCCCGCCCCGGGGGTCACGGTTTTACATAGTTATATAGTGAAATTTTTATACGTCTTCTTCTCTAAAACTAATATGGCCAGATCTTTGATATTTGGCATAGTGACACTTCTAGATATCTTATACCAAAAGTGTACAAATGGTTTTGGTCCGTTGCATAACTAGGTCACAGGAGCTAAACATAGATTTTTTACAATGAAAACTTAAAAAAGCTTCTTGTCTAAAACTACAAGGGCCAGAGCTTAGATATATGGCACATATCATCGCCTACATGTCCTCTATTAAGTTTCTTCAAATTATGCCCCTAGGGTCAAAATTGGCCCCGCCCCGGGGGTCACTGTTTTACATAGAGTTATATAAAGAATATTTCAAACATCTTCTTCTCTGACTCTAATAAGGCCAGAGCTTTTATATTCTGTATGGTGACACTTTTAAATATACTTTACATATTTTATTCAAATTGTTCCGGTCTGTTGCATATCTAGGTCAGTCCTGGACATAAATCAATATCTCCATTTTTCCAATTATTCTCAGGTGAGCGAATATGCCCCATGGGGCTCTTGTAATATAAATTAATGGCTTTTTAAAAATTCAAGTAGATCTATTTTAGAAATATCTACAAACTCAAACAGTGCCCGCACAGAATCTGCCTGAAAATATCCATTACAAACTAAATTTAAATCAGCACAATTAATAAGAATGTGCTGAATTGTGCAAGGTTAAAAAAACAAAACAAAAAAAAACAATCTGGTTGAACTTCGCGTTTTAATAAATATGATGATGAGATGAGTTGGGTTTTACAGCACTGCGACACAAAATAGGTCATATAGCGCCGATGATTGATGAGATGAAACGATGATTTCAGGAGATGGTTTCGGCTAAACCCATCCGCTGACAAGCATCGTATGGGCTCAAAACCACCGACATGCCTTCCTTTTAGTTCTTGGGAGGCATTTCGGTGGTTTTGAGCCCATACGCTACTGGTAAATGAATGGGATTTACAAACTTCGTAAGATTCTTGGACATATTCATTTTCAAATAAACACGAAAGACTCAAGCAGGAAACGTAACACAAACACTACACCCACCTCTCAAGCAGAACACACACACACAGTCATACCACAACAAACACTCACACACACACGCAATACCATTCCTTCATCTACACACTAAATAGAAAACAACACGCAAGACAAACATAAAGCAAAGTGAATATAGGAGCCCGCCTTGGTACGGTCAGTAGCAAACAATAATTAACTATAAATTAATTAATTATTAACAACCACTGGGGGGTTAAACCTGGGTTTAGGGGCAAAACCTGTTTGTGAAACGTATTAGATTTTTCCTCAAAAAAGATTATAATCCAACTATATTGCTGCGCACTTCACGTTTGGTTATCGATCAATCTACAATTGATAACCATGCTTTCCTCTTTGGTTGTTCGACGACAGACAGGGCTTAGCACTACATGATGATGTATATCAAAAGCCGTCCTTAACCGGGAGAGTTATGTCGGATTTTCGTGCTTTGTTTGTTTTTTCCCTCCCTCTCTGTCGTACCCTGAACCCATCCATGTCTTACAGTTACTCGTGACTACAGACTAGATTCTAGTCGCTTGAGTACAATTTGACCGTTGCCACAGTGGGTTATTTTTAGCACGGGCTTGAATGGCAACGGTCAAATTGTACTGGATGGGTTCAGGGTACGACAGAGAGGGAGAGAAAAAACAAAGCACGAAAATCCGACAACCCCTGACGTCGTAAGCGGGTTCTGTACCCCTCAACTACGTCCATTGAGCATGATATGGGTAATTCGAAATTTGAATTGTATATTTAATGTTACAGGGGTTAATAAGTTAATGTATGTACATATCCGTACGCTATACAGTGCAAGTGTTATCTATATATACAGTGTTCTCTCCCTACAACGGCAATCTATATATACAGTGTTCTCTCCCTACAACGGCAATCTATATATACAGTGTTCTCTCCCTACAACGGCAATCTAAACAATTTGCCCTTTACACCAATGCTTGCTACTGTTGCATAAACATTACATTTACAGTATGTTTAACCCCTTCACTGCAATGAACTCCTCAGCTTTAACCCTTTCCCCCATAGAAGCGCCTTTTAGCGATTATGATATATTCCTCCGCTAAAGAAAATAGTTCCAATTTAATCAGTCATGAATATATATTATAGGGAATATTTTCTATATTCTAACACATGATAGCTTAAAGCAGGCTGAAAGTAAAGCAGAATGCGCCTTCAGGCGCATTCTGCTTTACTTTCAACCTGCTTTAAGTAGTCAACTATCTTCAATACTAGAAAAAAGCTATCAGGTAAAGGGTTAAATAGTAATCGTCTGAAACCTTTTATTTCTTTTCTTATATCTAACTTTTATAAGTTATATGTCATAATCAGTGTAAGACAGTTTGAATCATGATCAGACGCCGCGTCACGCGGCGTTTGATCAAGATCCAAACTGTAAATTATAACAAGTTAACCCTGAGTAAGGCAGTGGAACAATTGGTGGTTCCTGCCTATAACGACTCATTCAAAACATAATGCACATCTTATGTCAGTGAAAGGGTAATTTTGTAGAGAAGGGGGCATACTTCACACGGCATATCAGTATAGGGTATATAAGCGCGTGACATAGTTACTGGAGTCCTAACATTGTGTGAGTTTACAGGGGTGCAATGACGAGTTTGCTATACTTCTGCAATAATGGTTAAATCCATTTCTGACGCAAAGCAATTTTGCGCTAGAGCAGGACTTAAGACGGTATGTTTTTCAGATCGTTTTATTCTGCCAATAATTATTCATTTGAACATATTTTAAGACTGAGCCATTTTGCTGTCAAATTATAACGGGACAAGGCGTTACAAAGTCTGGTTAATATTGTCGTCTGCTTATATTTTTCGTTTGCCTTTACTAATAACTAAAAGGTCATACACAAAGGTTTGAATCCTGATCAGACGTAAAGTGTAAAGTAGCATCTGATCAGGACCCCCCCCCCCCCCCCCCCCTCGATACCTTCCTACCGTTTCGTGGTTTTGGGGGCTTTATTGTCATAGGGAATTAATTCTGTCTATTAGAACAAAAAGGAAGACATGTCGGTGGTTTTGGTCCCATACGCTATTTAGTTTTGAATGGGATTAGCTGAAATTATCTCATCTCATCATCCCACATCATTTATTGTCGCTATGACATATTTTGGCTCCAGATAAGGGGGGTATTTCAAAAACTAAAATCTTTATTTCCACCATAGGATTTGGTGCTATTTTGAGCAAGAAAATGGTGTATTTGTTCAATTAACTCCCTCTTATCTGGAGCCCTGTCGCAGTGCCGTAAAACCAAACTCATCCATCTCTTAGACGAGGTATCTGATCTGGCTCAAAACTATTTGCAATGGACATTTCTGTTTTACCAGGCCCCGAGGTTATAAAACTTAAAACGAACTCTGTGCTCAAAACTCAGAATTGTTCTCAGCTCATAACAATAAGGCAAACATTTTATTTTATAACTAGTATTTTCATTCGTTATAGTACTGTAATAATGTATCCAAATGAGGTTACAAAAACCAAATTAAACGTGTTTTGTAAAAACTAGAGCATGTAATCAAAACTGAGTTTTGAGCACAGAGTTCGTTTGAAGTTTTATAACCTCGGGCCCAGGGCTCCAGAAAAGATGGGGTAAACTGAGAAAATCCAAGATTTTCTCACTTATTTCAATACCAAGTCCTATGGTGTTACTACTCATTAGAATCGTCTCGAAGAGACGATTCTAATGAGTTTGACACCATAGGGTTATATACGGAAATAAAGATTTTAGTGTTGAAATACTCCCCTTATCTGGAGCCCTGTTTTACCAGAACACGTTTAATGGAAAAATAATGTCTCCCTAATTGCACACAACTGTTTTACATAACTGTAATGAAGGAACATGACTAGATTTATATTGTAAACGTTAAGACAGTCCAATTTTCAGGTGAGCATTATCCTCTGTGGTGAAGATAAGGGACGTACAATGGCGCACAGCAACCTCGGACAGTTTCAAATCGACAGGATGAGGAGATACGGTACTGCTACTGCCTTGGTGAGTAAATTTGCTGTATGTATATTTGGTAGATGTTGGCATTATCAATGCAATAAAATATTGAAAATAACAAACATCACACCCATCCAAAAAAGGGAAACATATCAGTAGAGAGTAAATGTGCATGATTTGAACAAATGTTGGCAGAGGACTGTAACGCAAAGCTAGCTTTCAAATATAAAAGGTCTTGGCCTTATGGTTTCAGAGAAGATGATTATTAACAGGTTTTCCATTATAAGTCATGTAATGATAAGTCATAATTATGTAAAACTGATAAGTCCCGGGACCCTGTGGTAATGATTTAAACGGTAAAGGACCATAAGGCAATCTTTATGAATTACTTCACATTGCTTTATCAGTTTTAGACTTAAAACATGAAAACCTTTAGAAATCAAGAACTATCTTTAAAAAAAATTCAGCGGATTGAGTGGTTGAACTTGTGCTATAGATGGGTGTGCAAAGTTGAATGAAATTGAGGTTTTCAAAGAATTGTAATATCTTGGATTGAAAAGCAAAAAATACAAGTATACAATGGAAACAGTAACTTTTATTTAAAATGCAAAACTGCACAGAAATGCAAAACAAAACAATAATTCAACTCATATCCTAGCTACTGCAGGTAGGAAGGAGATCCTCCCATTATTCTATTGTTCTATATATCAAATTTCATTATGCCCCCAGACCATCGGTGGTGGGGAGACTGGGGACTATATAGGAATCACGTTTTCCGTATGTCGGTCGGTCCGTCGCGTTTTTCCGGGACATTTGCCTTTTTCTTGAAAACTGTTTATGATACCATCTTCAAACTTGATATACATTATCAATGTTATTTGGGGACACTCATTGACAGGTTTCATAACTCTTGCACCAAATTTGACAGAATTATGCCTTTTTAACTTGATTTGTTTTGTATTTTAATTGAGAATGTTTTTCTTTGAACATGCCATTTTCTTGAAAACTGTTCACGATGTTGTCTTCAAAATTCGTAACATTATAAGAGTTGTATTGTGAGACTTTTCATTAAGTTTGACAACTCTTGCACAAAATTTGACAAAATTATGCCCCTTTATAACTTGAAATGTTGTTCCTTAATATGCATTTATTCTTTGGACATGTCATTTTCTTGAAAACTATTTATGGCATTGTCTTCAAACTTTGTACACATTATAAGTGTGATGTTTGCAGACTCTACTTGAAGTTACATAACTCTTGCCAATAAATTACAGAATTATGCCCCTTTTTAACTCGAAATAGTTTTCTATTTTCTTGGAACATGCCATTTTCTTGAAAACTATTCATGATATTGTCTTCATAGTGGTACACATTATATGTGTTAATTATGTGTTATATTGTTAAGACTTTTCTTCAAGTATGACAACTCTTGCATCAAATTTGACAGAATTATGCCCCTTTTCAACTTGAAATTTAGTTCCTTAATATGCATGTATTATGCTTTCTACATGTCATTGTGGTGTTTGTGACAGGTCAGTTTGGAGTGGGGGTATTTATCACCTTTAGTGATAGCAGTTCTAGTTCATAGAGTTTCTTGAAACAAACTGACTAAAAAAACTACTGTGCACAGTCTGCTGTAGGTTCTCTTACATTTGACTCTTGTAAATAATGATGAAACAACACAATTGTGTTTAACTCTATTGAGGCCATTTTAATTTTTGAAATTTAAACAATGGGCTTTTTGGACCAAAACTTCAAAATCAATGGGCTTTTCTATGAAAAAATAGGAAAAATGAGTAAAAGCAATGGGCTTTTTGGAAAATTTGTGAGCTGCATTTATTATATTGCTATTAATGTATGGTAAATATTAAAACAAATTGGTTCCTCTGTATAGCTATAAAAAATTCAGATGTAATATCTTAAAATAGAAGCATGATTGCATCAGAACAGAGTAGTAAATTGCAGTCTGTCACTAAATTTTTACTCACTCAATTCATATCTGGTAAAACTGTAATAGTTCACAAACCAGCCTACAGGGTTCCTGATAAGAGGGGGTAAACTGAACAAATCACATTGTTTTACTCATTTCAACACCGAACCCTATGGCGTTACTACTCATTTGGATCGTCTCGAAGAGACGATTCAAATGAGTAGTGACACCATAGGGTTTAATGCAGAAATGAAGATTTTAAGTTTCCTTATCTGGAGCCCTGGCTATAATTCAGATTTCAACAGGTGCTCTTGATTCTAAATTTTTGATCAATTATGATTTGTTGAATATGTTGGTCTAAATAGATACCATTCAGCTCCGCTAAAAAATTCTTCTCTGAAACTGTTGTCAGAATTCAAAAATATTTTGAATGAATATTGTTTAAGTGACCTTTTATTTTTACTATTTATATCATAGCCATATTTTCCCTTTGCTCAAATAGTAATAATGACAAACGGATCCCGAGTTACTTCTTCATGCAACAGTCCACACACATACATAATATATAACACTATAGTCCTCAGGTGAGCAATTTAGGGCCGCATGCGGCTCATGTCAACTTAAAATTTGCATATTCACAAAGGAATATGAATGTCAAATGTCCTATATTATGTGTTTATGACGTTTTGTGCGGTTTGTGACGGGGCAATAAGAAGTGGGTTATTCATTCATCCATTCAAGACGCTTAATTTGTTTGAATTATTGAAGCTGGCAACTCGTGGCAGACAATGTGCATAGTCCACGTGACCAGTACATTCGCCAGCCAAGAGCTTAATTTTTAGCTCACCTGTCTGAGCTTCTGTGATCGGTCTTTGTTCGTCCGTCGTTGTGCGTTGTATGTCATCAATTTTTTCAAGCATCTTCTTCAAAAGCACTTGCCTAATTGCAATTGCAACCAATATATATCGATACAGAACAGTAGAAAAAAAAAGCAAATTACCTGTTTCGTCTTGGTTTCGTCTTCTTGGTAGCCACAGAGACCTTCCTGTCTTGTCGTGGCTCTGGGGCTTAATTGTCATAGGGGATCTTTTCTGTTTATAAGACCGAGATTATCCCCTCTGCCAAGAGCTAAAAGGAAGGCGGGTCGGTGGTTTTGATCCCATGCGCTGCTGGCAACGAATGAGATTAGCCAAAATCATCTTCCTGAAATCATTCCCACATTATGTAATAGTGGAGCCTCTTAGTATTTGTCTTGCCGTGTTGTTTTTCGTATTTGTTCGAGTGTTTCGTTTGTTTTGATGTTTATATATATGTAGTCGTTTCTCGGCGCCATATGACCATTTTATGTGTCGCGGTGCCGTAAAACCCAACTCAATCAATTCTTGGTAGCATTCCCTCATCCACAAGGTAATCTAAACTACGACCACGTGTGACTTTCGCCATATGTTTACAATATTAGACAAATTATTCAATTAAAGATTTCTCAAAATAAATTTTACTAGCTATAAAACATGGCAGATAGTGGACGAGGCTTAGTTCCCTTATAATATCAGTGAAAACCACTTGACCCTTCTTAGTGTTTCTATGGTCAGGTGAGCGTTTACGGACCACCTGGTCCTCTTGTCTTGAATTATTTAATAGGCTCATAACAGATGGAAGACAATGTGCATAGTCCACGTGATCAGTACATTTGCTATCCAGGACGCTTTCTTTTCATAAATTATTGACGCTGGAAGGCTCATTGCAGAGATGGCAGATAATGTGCATAGTGCCCGTGACCAGTACATTCGCCATTCAGCACGCATACTTATCTCAAATTATTTACGCTAGCAGCCTCATAGAAGAGATGACAGACAATAAGCAAAGTCCCTGTGACCTGTGCATTTGCCATTCAGCACGCATACTTTTCTTGAAATATTGATGATGACAGGGTTTTACTCTGAATATTAGGCAACGCAGGTAGTCTCTGTGACCTGTGCATTCGCCATTCAGCACGCATAGTTTATCTCGAATTATTGGCACTGGCGATAGCAGGCAATGCGGAAAGTCTCTGTGGCCTGTGCATTCGCCATTCTGCACGCATACTTTCCTTCAATTATTGACGCTGGCAAGCCTATAGCAGGCAATGCGGGAAGTCTCTGTGGCCTGTGCATTCGCCATTCAGCACGCATACTTTTCTGGATTTATTGACGCTGGTAAGCCCATAGCAGGCAATGCGCGAAATCTCTGTAATCTGTACATTCGCCATTCAGCACGCATACTTTTCTGGAATAATTGACGCTGGCAAGCCCATAGCAGGCAATGCGCGAAATCTCTGTAATCTGTACATTCGCCATTCAGCACGCATACTTTTCTGGAATTATTGACGCTGGCAAGCCCATAGCAGGCAATGCGCGAAATCTCTGTAATCTGTACATTCGCCATTCAGCACGCATACTTTTCTGGAATAATTGACGCTGGCAAGCCCATAGCAGGCAATGCGCGAAATCTCTGTAATCTGTACATTCGCCATTCAGCACGCATACTTTTCTGGAATTATTGACGCTGGCAAGCCCATAGCAGGCAATGCGCGAAATCTCTGTAATCTGTACATTCGCCATACAGCACGCATACTTTTCTGGAATAATTGACGTTAGCAGGCAATGCGGGTAGTCGATGTGACCTGTGCATTCGCCATTCAGCACACATACTTTTCTGGAAATCCTGTCGCTGGCAAGCCTATAGCAGGCAACGCGCGTAATCTCTTTGACATGTGCATTTGCCATTCAGCAGGCATACTTATCTGGAGTAGTTGACGCTGGCAACCCTATAGCAGAGATAGCAGGTAATGTGCAAGTTTCTGTGACCCGTGCATTCGCCATTCAGCACGCATTCTTTTATTGGTAATATAACAGATTTTCGTCGTGGTCAATTTACAATTGCCATTGTATTGTAGATCAACAACCCCCACCACCCCCCACCCCCCCCCCCCCCCAAACTTAAATTAGTTTGAACCATGTTTTTAATTCAAACTCATCAATGATAGTACTACTATATCACATTTACGTTTATGGTTCTTTTATGTGGTGTTCTTTTCAGTTACCTTTGTGATGGCAATTTCTTTTGTTTACGACATGGGTTATTATCCATAAGGTTTGACCTGTCGGTCCATCACTTTTCGTCAACTTTCGTTGGCACCATCGGAACTTTCCGTATACTTTATTTATAGATCAATGAAAACTTCAGGTAGTATACTTCAGTCCATGATCTAACGCCACTGTCGCAATAGCTTAGTGGATAGTGTCATTGACTCGTAGTGCTAGGGTCGTTGGTTCGATTCTAGGCACCGTTTTGTAAACGTCGGCTTCAGTTGTGTGTTTTTTTCGATAATTATATATTTTACTTAACAAAGAGTGCTTGTTGCCAGAGAATGTTTTGCATAACGTAATGTTGCTACAGTAGAGAAAACGTTTACATTGTACGCTAAACAATAATTTATTTCCATAGCAAACCTGGTAACTCGGCGTCTGATCAGGCTCCAAACTGTTTGCCACACAGATCAACATGAATGGCAAAAATTCTCTATGATTTAATGCTATGCGTTTGCGTTTCATTTGCGTTTAAACGGGAGAGAATAACATTTTCTCCACTGTATACGCACTTCTCTATCCAAGTTCCCTTAGGCAAGTTCACTGTACTTTATTTTAAACAATTGCATGAATATCATGATTTTATGTGTCTACCATAAAAAAGTTATAAAAAGACACATTAGGAAATATTACAAAATTTACTCTATCGGGCATCGAACCCATAACCCTTGCGTTGGTAGCGCAGACACATAACCACTGAGCTATTACCGACTGTAGTTAACTTTATCAGATATATATAATCAAATTCGAGTCACCGTTGAATGGCTTATTTACTATACACTGTTTTGTTGTTTCCGGAAGATAAAACGTAGCTTACGGAAAAGGACGGAATATTCATAAACCGACAGGTCAAACCTTACCGACAATACTCACTGATTTTGGCGTTGTGTTCGTTTCGGTGGATTTGTTTTTGCCTGGATCTCCTACAAAGTCTGAATGTTATGCATAGTTTTTTACCCCTGAAAATTGTACACCCCGTTTCCAATGTATGTCTCCACAGCAACTTTTTCGCCATGTCTGTTAATTCTCTTCGTGTTTTTTGAGCAGCACCTTATCTCCAAGCTTGAAGTGTTTACCTTCATTTTATGTCGTGGCGCTGTCCGTCTGTCTGTCTGTCTGTCCGTTAACTTTTTCATGTCCGCTCTCTAACTCAAACAAATTTGGTCCAATCCTTTTGAAACTTGTTCTTAAACGTGTATGACCTTAATTTCTCGGTCAAGTTCGATAACAAGCTACATTGACCCAGAACCCAGACATTCAAGAGTTATGCCCCTTTTTCGTAAAAAACGGGCATTTTAGTTTGTCCGCTCTCTAACTCAAACAAATTTATTTTAATCCTTTTGAAACTTTGTCAGCATGTGCATGACCATAATATCTCGGTCAAGTTCGATGACCAGCAGGATTGCCCCAGACATTCAAGAGTTATGCGCCTTTTTGTCAAAAACGGGCATATTTTAGTTTGTCCGCACTCTAACTCAAACAAATTTATTTCAATCCTTTTTAAACTTTGTCAGCATGTGTATGACCATAATATCTTGGTCAAGTTCGATAACCAGCAGGATTGCCCTAGACATTCAAGAGTTATGCCCCTTTTTTGAAACTTGGTCAGCATGTGTATGACCATAATGTCTGGGTCAATTTCAATAACCAGCAAGATTGCTTTAGACACTCAAGAGTTATGCCCCTTTTTCCTAAAAAGGGCATATTTTAGTTTGTCTGCGCCCTTACTCAAACAAATTTATTCCAATCCTTTTGAAACTTGGTCAGCATGTGTATGACCATAATGTCTCGGTAATGTTCCATAACAAGCTAGATTGCCACAGACGGATAGGAGTTATGCCCCTTTTTTCATCTAAAACGGGCATTTTTTAGTTTGTCCGCTCTCTAACTCAAACAAACTTATTCCAATCCTTTTGAAACTTTGTCAGCATGTGTATGACCATAATGTCTCGGTTATGTTCCATAACAAGCTAGATTGCCACAGACGGATAGGAGTTATGCCCCTTTTTCATCTAAAACGGGCAATTTTTAGTTTGTCCGCTCTCTAACTCAATCAAACTTATTCCAATCCTTTTGAAACTTTGTCAGCATGTGTATTACCATGTCTCGGTTTTGAAGCATAACCAGCTAGATTGCCCTAGACATTCAAGAGTTATGCCCCTTTTATAGTCAAAAACGGGCATTTCTTAGTTTGTCAGTTCGCTAACTCAAAAACTTTTATTATTCCAATCCTTTTGAAACTTGTTCAGAACGTGTATGACCATAATATCTCGGTCTAGTTCGATAACCAGCAAGATTGCCCCTGACATTCAAGAGTTATGCCCCTTTTATAGTCAAAAACGGGCATTTTTTTGTTTGTCCGCTCTCTTTCTCAAACACTTTTGAAACTTGAACAGCATATGACCCCTAAACTTTCAGGGTTCTTTCCCTTTTGTTCACCTTAGCTTGATAGGGTTTTAGTATGACTACATTCTAAGATCGATTTGACGGGCGTATAATGTGCCCGGCTTGCGGTGCTCTTGTTCTTTATGTGTAAATGATAAATAGCAGTCTTCTTGGGACATGGCTTACTTTCAAACCATTTATCGGCGAGTCAATCCGATCTTACAGATCTTTTCGCAGTGAAGTCGTACTTGCTTACTGCCGCATCAGTCACACATATGATGCCCATTCATTCATTCTCAGACGAGATGTACCACCAGAATGTGTATTTTGCCAAGAACCATATACAATAAAGCATGTACTTATTGACTGCGTTGATTTAGCTTTTGTGAGGCAAAGATTTTATCATGTTGACTCCATGAGCCAACTGTTTAACAGCCTGTTATGATGACATCATTTCCTTCCCATAAGAGGTAAATCTCTATCACAAAATTGATTTAACTACCAATACCAGACTTTCATTTAACTACATATACAAATGTTTGTATCAATAAATTAAACTTACAACAAATCTAACTAATTAATTTTCATTTTCAGAAAACTTTTATTTTGGCGCTATATAAACCTACTTGTGTCGCGGTACCGTTAAATCCAACAAACACACTCATGTTTGATATTCTGGTGAAATTGGTTATGAATGTCTAAAGATTTGGTAAATGTTTATCATCTCTGTGTGAACGTGTAATTACAATGTTAAAACAGTAGCAACATAATAGTATGCACGTATTTTCATTTCTGATGGTTAGTTGAGTAAATTATAGGTAAGAGTGTTTTACATGTATTTACTTACTGTGCTGGCGGTCTTTTTGATTGTAAGGTTGTGGAACAGGGTTTATATTTTATGTACACTGTTCGTCTTTATAGGTGAATATAGGAGATAAGTGTGAGGTTGGGCGCCCCTAAACCCAGGTTTAACCCCCAGTGGTTGTTAATGGTTAATTATTTATAATTGATTATTGATTGCTACTGACCGTACCAAGGCGGGCTCCTATATTCACTTAGCTTTATGTTTGTCTTGCGTGTTGTTTTCTATTTAGTGTGTAGATGAAGGAATGGTATTGCGTGTGTGTGGTTGTGTGTGTTTGTTATGGTATGGCTGTGTGTGTGTTCTGCTTTAGAGATGGGTGTATTGTTTGTGTTGCGTTTCCTGCTTGAGTCTTCTTTCGTATTTATTTGTTCATCAAACAGACCTGTGCGCAGAGAGGAAGTGGTTCTTTATCAATGTCGCATAAGTCACACTTATGTAAGTCATTCGTACATATTGAAACGAGAAATTCAGTCAGAATGTGTTTTCTGCATGGAGCCATACTCTGTTAAACACTTCTTATTAGATTGTGTTGATCTTTCTATCATAAGACAAAGATATTTTGAAGCTCGTTCTATGAAAGAACTTTTTAGTTCATTGCCATATGACGATATAATTAATTTTCTTAAGGAGACTGGTCTATACAGCAATATTTCGTTTTCAAGAGGCTTTTATTATTACTTAATTGTATGTATGTTTCTGTCCTTTTAGTTTTCCTTTTTCTTTCCGTGCTTTTACACTCTCGTTGATCGAGATATTTTAGTGTTTTTACATAAAATCGTTTAAGTGTGATGTTTGTCGGCGCCATATGACCATTTCATGTGTCGCGGTGCCGTAAAACCCAACTCAATCAATCATAGTTGAGTAAAACAAATAATGCGCTGAGAAGAAATAATGAGGGAGGGGGGGGGTCTACAATGGCCATTTAAAATTAACCACCCTCGGAAATATTCACACGTAAGATAACACACTCTTACTTAATTAAACGCGACGTTCAACCTGAATGTTTATTTTGTTTTGAACCATATACAATCCAGCACATTCTTATTGAAAGTGCTGATTTGTGCTTAAAAAGAGATAGATTTTTTCGGGCCGATTCCCTTCGGGAACTTTTTGAACTTGTTGAAATTTGATTTTCAAAAAGCAATTAATATTTATTCCAAATTGTAAAGTAATATAATGACTTTTTAAACTTGATTTCATACCTTTTGTTCTCCCATCAAATGTTTTCGGCTCTAAATGACCATTGGTGTCGATGGGCGGTAAAACACATCAATCAATTGAATTACAGTGTTAAAACAGTTGTAACATGATAGTGTACACATGCATTTTCATTTTTGAATGTTAGATTTAAAATATATGCGCTGAAAAAAAGGAGGGGAGGGGAAGTGTTTACCTACAATGGCCATTGCAGCAAACATCACACGTACAACTTTGAATTGCAATGGTAATAACAGTTGCAACATGATATTGAACAAATAAATTTTCATTTCTTAGAGTTACATTTAAATAAATCATGCGCTGAAAAAATGAAATGAAAATGGGGGGGGGGGTGTTTAAATTACAAAGGCTGAAATCTAACCCCGGGGTTAATCCACTATTTTGTAGATTAACCCCAAGTTGATATTACAATGGATTCAAAATACCATAGGAAACCGGATCACGCCATATATTAAGCTCGTCTGTTTAAAAGAAAAAAAGAAACTATGAGCTATTGTCTTCACTCCGGCGTCTGCGTTGTCCTTGACGTCCGAAATCTTAACGTTGGCCATAATTTTAGAACTACATGTGATACAGGCTTTATATTGGGTGAGTGTACTTACCTCCAACAGATCTTGAGCTCAGTAACATTTGAGTCATGTCCAATAAAGGTCAATATCATTTAGAGGTCAGTAAGAGGTATACAATGGTAGGGTTAAATATTGGCCATAATTGCTGCCGAGCGTTGGCAGCCGCATTCGGTGCTCTCTTCTGAGATGTACAGTGCACTTGCATAGAAACTGTAACGCAGAATTTCTCTGCTCTGCGTTCCGAAAAATATTGTAAGTTTAGTCAAACAGGAATCATCTTCTGCAGCATTGTGAGTTACCTCGGAAGTTTTCAGAAGACTTGTTACAAGATGCTTTTGTTTTGTGTGCATGTTTGTCCTGGAAAAAACGTTTTTAAACAAAGGTAGAAATTAAAAAATAAAAATGACGTCACAGGTTGGGAAACACCCAGGCTTTTTGGAAATTTCAACGTGGCAGGAACTTGTCAAATCGGAATAATGATAAAAAAGTAAAGTCGTTGAAGTAAAACGAAGACCTTTACCCTTGCAATACCACTAAACGGGCAAGACTAACGTAACCCGAATCAGACAAGAATAGTTACAGAAGAGCATTCTACGTAGAGCTAAAAGAGTTTGATATTTCAATACAGATTGACGCTAGAACCAAGCAGTCTTACACCTATGCTGACCTGGTCGATCGAGTGCAAAGGCTAGCGGCAGGGCTAAGAGATATAGGGCTGCGTCAGGGAGATGTGCTGTGTGTTCTTACATTCAACCAAATAGACTATCACGTGATCTGGTACGCAGTGAATCTGATTGGTGGAACCTTACAGACAGCGGCACCAACATACACTGATGGTATAGACAGAGTTTAACCCTCTCACTGGCATGAAGTCATAGTTTATAAAACAATGGTTTGATTTTAATTTATGGTAGTTTGACTGAAGAAATATACAACTGAGTATCAAACAGTTTAGATCCTGATCAGACGTCGCGTTACTCGACGTCGCATCGGCATCCAAACTGTTTTGGTGTATATGTAGTCGTTTCTCGGCGCCATATGGCCATTTTGTGTGTCACGGTGCCGTAAAACCCAACTCAATCAAACCAAACTGTTTGCAAATAATCAATGTACTCGGATTAGGCATTGGTACGGCGATATCTCGAACACATTGAAACCGCTTTTAAACCCACCCAACCCCCTTGTCGTGGTTCTGGGGCTTAACTGTCATACGAAACGTTTCTGTTTATAAGGCCGAGATTATCCCCTCTGCCAAAATACCTCATCATTTTTTGGTGCCATATGACTTTTATGTGTCGCAGTGCCATATAACCCAACTCGCCCATCAAGCCGAATCTACCCACATGTTTGTAGTCACAACCTTGACAATTCGAATTTACCCGCCGCTATGCTTAACTGTCACTTTTGACGTTTAATATGAACAACCAGAATAACTGCTTGTTTTTTCTATTCCAAGAGAAACGGGAGCATTAACATACATGTACAGTCGAGTCTGTATATTTTCTCATGTTTATCCACCTGTCTGTTGAAATCCTCTTTCGTGTATATGTAGTTATAGATATACAGCGCACTCTCTCTACAAGGATACCCAATGGGAAACAAAAATTGATTGCGTTGTTCGGAGGGAGTCATTGTAGGGAGGGACATTTGTTTACATTTGCAAACAGCTTTAATCAAGATCAGACGCCGTTTAACGCGGCGTCTGATCTTGATTCAAGCTGTTTGTCACTCGTCATTAACTTTATTTCTGTCAAAATGTCCAATATGAACTTTGAGAAAAACAGTAGACGACAACTTTTAGCAGACGATATTACAGCAGTAAAAGCGTCAGACACAAACGTCCTGTTAAGGGAACTGCGACAAGCGTCGTTGTAAGGAGGGAATCGTTGTTTAGAGGGCCGACTGTATATAATGTACCATAATGTTCTGTAGTTTGGTCAGGCTTGAACTTGTTAAACATAATCCTTAAGACAATTTTCTTGTCCCAGCGCCTACATCGGCAAATACCATGAATCGGGTGGACGAATAGTGCCTCTGGTCTTCCAGTAGATTCAAATCCCCACTGGAACAGCTTTTGAACCTTTTGGTTGGTTGAATGTCTGGCTGGTGGGTACTCTTATCCTCATCCGCTGCATCTTTTTATAACGCAGCTTCAACAAGTTGCTCTATATTGATTGTAATAAAAATAAAAATTCATCTTCTGCGTCCGAGTCTGACAGATAAGGGGAAACGTCAAAGCAACCGACGTATGCCATGTTTGGTGACAAAACATTGCTTGCGGGGTATAAAAACTCGTAGCAGACGGACGAAGTTTCGGAGCGGTTCCTACTGCCTTTTTTCACAATGAGTGTGTATAATAAATATAAAATATATATATATTGGTATTTAGTGTTGAAAAAAATTTAATTGGGAAATAAACTAGATTCTATCTTGGTAAAATACAACGTGGCTATCTAATTTTAGAGTATCGAAGATTAATGCGCAGCGACTTAACCCTAAGCTCCGCCTTCTTAGGCTTGAGTGTATTTAAGAAATGAACGTCAAATTTTACAATGGAAAGAGAATGTAAATATTCTAACTTCAGAGCTGTTGTTATCCCCTTGCGTATTCCATAGTTGTACCATATTTCTTTTTTGTGTACACTTTTATTCAAAAGTTACTACAGCATACTTGAGATTAACTCCGTATCTTATCAGGTTCCAAACTGTTTGTATGTGATCAAATGTTTTATTTTGGCAGAGAAGGGGTCTGCACTTCAGAATACACATCATATGTAAGCCTAGTCATTATATTATAGTGATTAAAATAAAGTGAACTTCTCAATTATTCTTTTTTATACTCAGAAAGGTATAATGTATAAAGCACGTAGATATGAATAGATAACAATAACAAAACAAAGAACAAAAAGCAAAATATGATAGGTAAATGAAAATTAATATTCACATAAAGCTTCAAACAATGCAAACGTTTGTTTACTTAAACAACAAATATTACTCCTAAGTCGGTGCTGAGGCAAACTCAAACTCTATAATGGCACTGGTGTGTAAAATAAACGCCACACCTCAATTTAACCCTTTACCTGATAGCGTATTTCTAGTATTGAAGAAAGGTGACCACTTAAAGCAGGTTAAAAGTAAAGCAGAATGCGCTTTAAGACGCATTCTGCTTTGCTTTCAACCTGCTTTAAGCTTCCATGTGCTAGAATATAGAAAATATCCCATATACTTATAATACATTCATCACTGATTAAACTATTTTCTTCATTGGAGGAATAAATCATATCTGCTAAAAGGCGTTTCTATTGGGGGAAAGGGTCAAAATAAACACACGTTCTGAGCAGTGGTTTCTGGTCTGTTATGGTTTTACTTAAAAAGACCCAAGAAGCCTTCTATTCACCATTTCATGCACATATCGGTAGAACCATCGACCTTTCGCAAGCCTTCACTGTTGGATCTTTTGTTTTACTGACCCCCTGTTTTAAGCAGTCACCTGAAGTAAACACCTATATAATTTCACACCTCTTTGTGTTGTCGATATGACTTGCATGTTTGTCAATTACAGATGACCTCGTCAGACGATTTAAAGAATGCAACACTAAGTTTCTTGTTACAACACAAGATCAAGTACAACGGATTGGTAGAATTACCAAATGCGTAAGTAGAAGATCCCTACAACAACACCCAATGAGAGATAGATTGGTTTAAACGTATTTCATTTCATAATAAAGTACACAGACTGTATTTAAAGACATCCAGCCAGTCATTTCCCATTGTTTAGTTGGTGTCAAAATACAGGTATATACCGGTATACAGCATGAGAAAAGTATTCAGGCAATGGCTCAGCTTTGAATAGAGGCCCTTACATAATAGATATCAATAGGTTTTTCTATGGGTTCTACTAACCAAGCTATCAAATATTAGGTGCGGGCCTCACTTAAGACGCCTGAATGATTCTTTGCCTAGACCTCCCACTGCTCTGCATGCTTTGACTCAAACTATATACGGGGGTAGGTGTTACCACCCAAGCTTGGTCGTGTGATATCTTTAAGGTACTTCGCAGGTGCGCTTAATTTCCATACAATGTGTATAAAACTTTTCATGAAGAATGATAATAGCCTAAAAAACAATCTATCGTGTGGTTTGTCTTTTAGGTCTCTTTTTCTGACAAAAACCTGGACTTTTGATGATTTAATTTTTCTCAAAAATAAATAAAGCTAATGACTACAAGTCTCGCCCAATAAGTAGTCCACAACATTCATTACAAGAAAAGCTAAAATCATTTTGAATAAAGGTATTCAGAAAGATGTTGTCAGCTATTTAAATTTTGCATAATGGTAAAAAATTGAATTACAAAAAACTGACTCATTCAATGTACATTTGTTTTCATTTTATACAAATATATGGTTGATGAAATAGTTAGTCTGAAAAAATTAGAAAATATTACAGTCAGGATTTGTTGTAAAAACAGTTTTTCTTATTAAAATGTGTGATATTTGAAGTTGAGATACAGTTACCTTCCTTAAAATTATATTTCTGTCATTAAAATGCATTTTTATTTATTCATGGACTTGCACACAAGGTTAATTATATTATTTAAACATAATAATAATGGGCAATATCGATCTTGAAAAGATTGACGTATTGATAAGCTTCAATGTGTGGCTTTATAGTTCGATCAAATCGTATACATGTATACCGATTTTATTGACTTGTAAGTCATTAAACTAAAACGTACATGTAAGTGGAAATATAATTGGACCGTATATAACATCACTTATTCTAATCAACGATGACAAAACATAACATGTCCCTGGATCACTGCGTTATGGATTGAGAAGTCAATATATCGGACACTTAAAAAAATATTTGGATCGCATGGGTCTCGATCCTATGGCCTTTCAATTGCTAGTCAATCACTGTACTGACTGCGCTATGAAGGATTATACTTATTCGTATCAACATTTCCTTCATATAAATTTGCTAGTATAAGCACGTACGAAAAAGTCTGTGTCGTCCAGACGCATATCCGCTCGCCCGCCAGACCGACTTCCGGTAGCGAAAGGCCTTAAGCCGTAAAAATGTTGGATATAATTCGTCTTGTGTAGGGAATAGCGGCAATCGTCGTTGTAAGGGAAGAATCGTTGTTGGGAGGGAACACTGTACCAGTCCAAAAGGAGCTGTCTGCATTACCTTTGTCCTACATGAAACAGTCACTTGTATTTATAGAACTTCTTCACCAGCTATAATATTTGAAGACTAACTATTCGGCATAGCTACAATGAATGTATAACATATTTCTTTTTATTTTTTTTATTTTTTTTGGGGGGGGGGGGGGGGGGTTATTATCAAAGCTCGAAAAGGATGACATTACTTTTAAACAGACGTAAGTAAAAAAGAGAAACTTTCTAAAGGAGTTCCTGCTATGCTTTTTGTCCTGTCTTACATGTAAGTAGCAACATGATTATGTTAAAAAGGCATGCTGCATGCTTTTGTTACAGTAAAGAAAACTTTTATTCTTTACGAATAAATGCATTTACGCTAAAACTATTACTTCCATTGCAAACAGTTTGAAGTCAGAACAGACGCCGGGTAACCCGGTATCTGATCAGGCTCCAAACTGTTTGCCACTCAGATTAAAACAAATAATCAGATATGTCAAAGAATTGGTAACTTTCTACATTTTAGCGATTTGCGTTTAAACGGGAAAGAATAACGTTATGACAGCTTAAAACAATTAGTACCTTATTGTATTGACATGTCTGTTCTTTCAAGTTTAAACAAAACTGAATGCAAATGCATAACAATAAAATAAAGAAAATGGCAGCGGTTTCGAAATTTTCACAATGCGATTTTATCAGAGTGACTAGTTTCACTGCGTCTGACCTGGTTCCAAACTGTTTGTAATGGAACTTATTGTTTTAGCACAAGCGCTCTGGTTGGGAAACAATAACGTCTTCTCCACTGCACTGAACAATCCTGTACAGTGGATAATCTGTTATTCTTTCCCGTTTAAACGCAAACGTACGCAAAAGCAAAGCACTAAAACGTAGAAAAGAACAAATTTTGGACAATTCTGATAATTCTTGTTTATCTTGGTGGCAAACAGTTTGGAGCCTGATCAGACGCCGGGTTACCCGGCGTCTGATATGGCTCCGAACTGTTTGCACTGCAAATAATAGTTTTAGCGTAAACGCGTTTATTGGGAAAGAATAACAGATTCTCCACTGTAATAAGTGTACTACGTCTCTTATTTATTCATAGATTAAACCTTGATCCGCTTCGGTATATTTTGCTTTTCTTCTATGAATTTCAGTCTCGAGGTGATCTAGAACTATTAAAGATCATTGTCTACGGGGGCAGATCTGGTGGCTGTGTGTCCTTTGACAGTTTACTAAAACACGGCAGAATTACCGCCCCTATGCAGACAGACCCAAGGATAGACAACTGTCTTCTCCTTTCCTCAAGCGGCACCACTGGGCTCCCAAAACACGTGCGTCTAACTCACGAGAACATCATCTCGAGTTTGTCCATCATACAGTAAGTGGTCTGCGCACCTGTAACTCGTGCAGATATACATGTACATGTATAATTATTTCCCGTTGAAACGAAGCCTAAACCAATACCCCATTAATTTCTTTGATTTATTGCCCCAATGAAGAAAATAATTCCACTATATCAATTCATATATACACCATAAGAAAAAGGTTGCTACATCCTAGCAGATGGTAGCTTAAAGCAGGCTGGAAGTAAAGCAGAATGCGTAACGAACCAGAATGCCAACCATCTGCTAAGGAAACGACTTGAAATGATTAACCCATTTGTGACTAACATCTCATAAACGGGACATTTACAAATGGTCCAAATTTTCATTTCTGTTTTGTTTTCTATTGATATTATATCAGCAAACCGGATAGACTCTGATCAGACGCCGCTACACTGTTTCCTTAATGTCACATATATAGGAACATGAGCACAATTGATTTGAAAATTTTGAGTCATTATACGCATGTCGGAGTACATAAAAGTAGACAAAAAAGCCCAAGTTGGTTTCCTTATATATATTTGCCTAAACAAACAGTATACTAAAATTCATATTCCTTGCGTTTCCGCCTCCACCTAAGACTAAATGTACTTCTCAATATGAATGAAACTGACAATGCTAAATACACTATAAGCCAAACAAAAAAAAGACTACAATAAAGTCCTTGTACTATGACCACTAAAACGGAGACTAATTGAATGTATAAAAGACAGGTAGCAGTAAAACAGAAAGCTCCTAAAGGAACTTTCAGTTTTACTATTACCTTGCTTTAGGCAGTTATCTGTTGTAAAGCCCTTCTAATACGACCACTACTGAAAACAACAGATAAGTGAGTGAAGTCAAGACAGGTGAGAGGTTGAAGCAAGGTGGAAGTAATACAGAAAACTATAAAAGAAGCCGAGTAATTACAGTAGAACCTCTCTATTACGACCACTAAAAAGAAGGCTAATTGTCCGTATAAAGGACAGGTGATAGCTTAAAGGCAGAATGTCGCCCAAATGGATGTTTAAAACGCGCAATTTCTTATATATGTACATTTTCTATGCATTATAACTAAGCGATAACGGTTGTCAGATGCCTGCCATATGCCCCCCTTTCTTTAAGAATCATAGATAAATGTGCCGATTTCTTATCGAGATGGTTGGAAAAATAAGCTCTTTGTTTACATAACAAATCTTCGTGTCGGCTTCCGAGAATTTCCGCATGGTCGAATAAGAGTCACGTGATGGATTCGATTTTTCTGACTTGTCTGTGTTACTTTAGAACAGAATAGTTCATAATGGTAAATAGGTGACAGTGGAGAAAACGTTATTTTCCCGTTTAAACGCAAACGAAACGCAAACGCATCACAATAAAACGCATAAAAACACAACCTTTAGACAATTATGACCATTCATGTTAGTCTGAGTTGCAAACAGTTTGGTGCCTGATCAGACGCCGGGTTACCCGGCGTCTGATCTGCTCACAACTGTTTGCAATTGAAATCATGGTTTTAGCGTAAGCGCTTTTATTGGGAAAGAATAACATTTTCTCCACTGTTATGCCCCTATTCCACACCGACTACGAATCCCACGAATTGATAAATGCTGTGATTCGTGGAGTTCGGCATTTCTTTCTATCCAATTCGTGGCCCTCTACGAATCGGCTACGAACGAGTTAAGAATATTCGTGGGATTCGGCTCGAATCTTACGAATACTGTCAAGAACTCAGTACGAATTGCAAGAATCCACTTCGACTACTGCACGAACGCTAAGAATCAGTTACGAATTTGCCGAATGCATCTACGAATCAGCTACGAATGAAGTTGGATTCTTGACGGTTCGTGGGATTCTTGAAGGTATGTAGTTTTCCCTCCCTGCAACGACCGTCCCCAAAACGACTTCCTCCTTACAACAACACTTGTCGTCGTTTTCCAACCTAAAACAAATATGTCCAACCATTCACGCCTGCTATATTGATTGCTTAAAATTGTTGGCTGCTGTTTTTCTCAAAGTTACATAATAGACATTTGACAGAAAAAAAATAATGGCGTGTGACAAACAGCTTGAATCCAGATCAGACGCAGCGTCATTCGGCGTCGGATCTGGATTCAAACTGTTTGCAAATGTAAGCTAATTGTCCTCCCTCCAACAACGCACACATTTTGTCTATAATTGTAGAGAGGGAGCGCTGTAGTTCCCGTTTCAACTCGGGCATTGAAATATATCAGTCCAAAAATGGACTTTTAAGATAGAGCAGCAGTGGCACTGGATTTGAAACTGGCGTATCAACGCTAGCTGCATGCTAATAGCAGAAATATATCCCGAAGAAGAAGGGGAAGATCCACAAGGCGGTGGGTTAGACAGTGGCTGACCGTGGAATATGAGAATACCTTTACCAACTTCAGTGTTCCCTCTCTACAACGGCCCTCCCAACAACGACCCCTCCGTACAACGACCCTTGCAGCAGTTCCCCAAACATGACAATTACGTTTAACATTTTGCTGCTGCAATATCGCCTGCTTAAAATTATCGTCTGCTGGTTTTCTCAAATTTACATATTGGACATTTTGATAGAAAAAAAAGTGACAAACAGCTTGAATCCAGATCAGACGCCGTGTTTCTTGGCGTCTGTTTTTAATTCAAGATGTTTGCAAATGTAAAACAAATCTTCAGTTTCCCTCCCTATAACATCTCCCTCCGAACATATTGTGTGTGTCCCATTTGGTGTCGTTGTATAGAGAGGGAGCGCTGTATGTAAGAATGCCAGGATTATAGGTCAGTCATCCATGCAGAGGAGGGACACTCACGTGAGACCAACTATATATACCGGAGTGAAGCTGACATTGACTCTCAGACTCCTGGCTACAGGAGAAAGGTATCAAACTAGTACTCACGAATCCCACGAATGAGTTAAGAATACCACGAACGCCAAAAATGCCGTTTACGAATCAGCTACGAATCCTACGAATGCACTACGAATTTGTTACGAATTAACTACCCATTGTTCCATTCGTGGAGGTCTTGGCCAAAACTAGCTCAAAACTTTTGCCATGAATCCCCGACCGCTTACGAATTGCAAGAATCGACTACGAATCAGGTAAGAACTCCACGAATCTGTTAAGAATCAACTACGAATCCTAGCATTTAGCGATTCGTGGGATTCGTAGTCGGTGTGGAATAGGGGCATAAGGAAGGTAAAGTCGAATACATAGTCGTACACATTCCTACTTGAGATAAGTATGATCATCGTGCAGCACGAGAAGGCTGCGCTAACTTTACTGATATTTTATTCTTTCAAATTAAACGCATTTGTAAACAAAACTATTATTACCATTGCAAACAGGTTGGAACCAGATCAGACACCGTGTAACGCGGCGTCTGATCAGGCTCCAACATGTTTGCTACTCAGATTAAAAAAATAGTTAAACTTTCTTAAAGTAAATTTCCATAGTGTAGTGAATTACGTTTGCGTTTAAACCGGAAAGAAAAATGTATTCTCTACTGTATATTGCGCACAATAAATACAGCTATCAATGTCTCTTGCTGAATGTAGGGAATACTCATCCCTTTTAAAGTTTTAGAATGTTCCAATCTAAATATAACTCTACCAAGTCAGAAGAAAACTCTGTGAAAACATTTTTACCGGGCGCAAGCCGAACGAACTCGGAAAATCTCCGCCGTTGATCGGATGTCAACAAACCGATTTAAAAATCGACTTCTTTCCACCAAATTCATGGGTTTGTAAGCAAGGTTGCCTCCATATACATAGCGGATTACTTCTTTTTATATGTTTAGATTACGTATGTTCAGGTTTAAGAAATGCGCGATTTTGGCTACTTGACAGCTACATACTGGCTTTAAAGCAATGTGAAAGGGAAACAGAAAGCTCCTATAGGAGCTTTCTGTTTCACGTTCACATTGCTTTAAGCAGTCACCTGTCTATAACGACTAATATAAGACACAATTTAGTGGTCGTTATAGAGAGGTTCTACTGTAACTTTATATAACAGTCGTAATAAAGGTGTTTTATTGCATGGTCTCTGGCTACTGTTTCTGCTCGCCCTAGGGAGGTGTATCAGCACAGACCAGGGATGTGTGCCATTGCTACTGTGCCTATCTTCCATCACTATGGTATCCACTCGTGTGTGGGCACGGGGCTGTATAACGGACTAAGGATGGTTGTTATGGATAAATACGATACAGATACACTGCTCAGCCTTATACAGCAGTACAAGGTATAGTAGTCCCTCCCTAAAATGGCCCTCTCAATAATAACTGCCTCCTTACAACGACCCTTGCCACAGTTCCCTTAACAGGAATAAGATCTATGTCTAACGTGTTGCAATATTGTCTGCTTAAACTTGTCGTCTGTTGTTGTTTTCTCAGTTACATATAAGTGGACATTTTGATTGAATAAATATAATGACGAGTGGCAAACAGCTCCCATTGGGAGTCTTTGAAGTGAGGTAGTACATGTACTATACTGTATTTTTTTCAGTCATTCTTGTGTTGCAAGGGAATGGGGCATTATTCATCACCACTGTACACCTATACGCTTTCAAGAACTGCGTTCATGTTTAATTAACAGGCAATAGGGTAAAATGACTGAAGTTAAACGGCATAAGTGTCAAATAGTTGAGACCCCAATCAGACGTCGTGTAACTCCGCCGTGAACATACAACACGCGGTAACGTGGTTAAGGAGTTATTCGAAACTAAACCCAAAGATTTTGTAGAAAATAATTATTCATTTAATCGTCAGGCCAAACAAAGCCTACCCAGACTTTTTGCAATCGATAAGTGTTCATAAATGCGGGTTTTTTTGCCCATTGTAAACTTTTTTCTCATTGAATCATTTTCATTTTATTAATGACAAAGTCAAATGTGATTGTCAATATGGAGCCCGTACACTAGCCCGGCGTAACCGTTTGATCTCTATTTTCTCTAGCCCGATATCCTGAACATTGTACCCCCGATAGCTGTACGACTAGTCAAACATCCAGACATCAACAAGTATGACTTTTCGAGTGTCACGTGCATCACTAGTGCGGCTGCGCCATTCGGACCGGAAGTCGAAAGGCGACTGCTTGAAATATTCGGTGTAACTTACCTCGCACAATGTAAGTATATATGAAAATATGAATGATTGAGTTTGGTATACATAACATGGTCAAATCATGGCGCCGAGATTTTGAATATAAAAAGCACGTTAAATGTCTTTTTAACATGCAAGGTTATATCATGCCAAAAACAAATTGTGATAAAGTTTTCAATAAGGACGAACATAATGAGCTAATGCAGAGAAATAAGGTAAAACAAATTTATGGGAGATAGTTGTTTTTGTATTTTACTTTGCCCTACTTTCGGTATAGCCAGTATACAGTATTGATATGTCGGTGTTTGAATATGGATGTTCCTTATTTAAAAAAAAAATGTTTTCAGAAAATAAACCTCGGTGAATAATATATAGAAGGGATGTCAACGAATGTTCAAATATTCGTTTTGTTATCGAATATTCGAACGTTATTTTACCATTCGAATATTCGTTTGAGTCGTGTGTTTACCTTTTTAACAAATCTGATACATTTTTTACTTTTTAAAAAAATCAGAAATACATGTAATTATAGTGTCCAGTCGCGCACTTAAAAGTTAACGTAGATCTGAGAGTAGCGTAGAAGCAAAGTCTTACTGTATAATAAACCACTCGCATTATAAGGTCATCATGATCCTAAATATCTGAAGTTTTGTCTTAATGTTTATATCATGTGTTTTGTCGGTGATGCTGCCTGCAAATAACAACACTTACTTGTACATGTATGCACATTATTCAAATAAACTAAAATTAAAGCGAATTTGGAAATGTCCTGATTATATAGTAGTTCGTAGATTATTTCATTCAATGCAACGGTCGAAAAGTGAATTAAGTACGCCAATAAAAGCAATGGAGGGTATGCTATTTCGTCTTAATATTGGTTGCGACAATTTTCAAGTTGAAACGTTCATTTAAAACACATATGCGTCTTACCAATGTGTAATAACTGTATATTTTTCCCCAGTGATTTAAACCTTAAAGCACAGGAGCGTATTATACACGAATGAGCATTATACGCGACAAAGACGGAACATGACAAAAAAACTTTGGCCAATGATGATTTCATTGCATTGTCATGACACACAACGGATGTTAAATATTTACAAGCCAGAACCACCTTTATAGTAAAACGATTTTATTACATCGTTACAGTGGAGTATCTGTTATTCATTCCCGTTTAAACACAAACGTACGCAAACGCAAAGCACTAAAACGTAGAAAAGAACAACGTTTGGACAATTCTGATATTTCATGTTTATCTTGGTGGCAAACAGTTTGGAGCCTGATCAGACGCCGGGTTACCCGGTGTCTGATCTCGGCTCCAAACTGTTTGTATTGGAAATAATAGTTTTAGCGTAAACGCGTTTATTTGGAAAGAATAACACAATCTCTACTGTACATGGTAAAACTTGGATTCTAACATGACACGTGAATTCGTCTCTATAAACAAAGAACAGGTCTACAACGCTCTTCTCTATCCCGCTCCTCCCGCGGTTATATGACATGACGTGACCTCGTGCGGTCATACGTTGTGTTTTTTAAATTTCTTACATTATTTATATAGCCCGTAAAGACCATATACTTTTAACAAGTCATGTTACTGTACTTTTCCCATTCTGCTGTCTTGTTTCATGTATTGTTTGTTCTATGCCAGATTGTGGATCAGTAAATGTAAATTTGCTGTTGTGTGTTAGATTTTTGTAATGTCGCGGAAAAAGTTATTCGGTCGAAAAACTGCATCCGCTGAGGAAATAAGTATGGAACATTTGATTTCCTTTCTAATGAATTTCTTTAAATCTGGTCATGTTAGCATGAAACGGTATTTTACCACGGTCGGTCGTTGTGGTGCCCTCGGCCTTCGTGGTCAATTCCTGCGCACCACAACTCCCAACCGTTGTTAAATACCGTTTCACAACGGTAGAACATAGATTATTTCTTAATTAGAAATCTTTCGAAAGTTATAAACACTTACAGTCAGGCTCCTACGTAGATTCAACTACACATCATTAAAACTCTTAGTCACCATGACAGTCACGGGAAGCGAATATTTAGGGGAAAGTCTTAACTAATGTTGGTAGAACTTGTGGCCCGACCCGTGTTCATGGAATTTGAAGTAAAAACATGGTTAAACTAAACTAACGAATATTCGCATAGTAATTCTACCGAATATTTGAATACCAAACTCCCTATTCGTTGACATCTCTTATATATAGTAGTATTACCACCAATGTGTCGGAGATACCTCTTTCATTGATGCAAACCGTTTTGGGGCAAGATTTTACTATTTACCGACTTTAACCCATTACCACATAGCCTGTTTCTAGTTTTGAATATAGGTTTCCACTTAAACAGGATAAAGGTAAAGCAGAATGCACCATGAAACACATTCTGCATTATTTTTAACCTGCTTCAAGTACCGAGTGCTATTTATTAAAATACATATTCATTACTGTATAAAGTGGAACCATTTTCTATTGTGGAGAAAAAAATTAAAGGAGTATTTATTAGGTAATTGGTTAAACAATACCCACCTCCTTGCGACTAAACCTGGACCAATATCAGACTTCAAGTCATTCTTTGTTTTACATTCATACCAATAAAGAAATTGTCTAAATGTTTTCGGCGTTTAAGCGAAATGAACGACTGAAAATGATCGGCAAATGTGCCGATCATTTTCTGTCGTTTATTTTGCTTAAACGCCGAAACAAATCAGTTTTCAATTTCTTATATTTACACTATCTTTGCTGTAATTTCTAATATTAAATGAACATTTTAATAGTATGTATTTATGTTTATATAAGAGGTTGTAAACACGATTAATGTGTACGCTGAAAGGAACAGCCATAACGGCAATACTGAACGCAATAAAAATATTCGCAGTGAGCAGATCGATAAGCCCCGCCTCCTCTGTGGAAAGTTCGGTCCTAGACAAACTGCGTTTATACAAATTAAACGTCAATTTTTTCAATGGAATTGAATGGGGTGAATGTAAATAAAATGTCCTCAAGACAATGGTCAAATGCAATACAAAAGATTGATTGAGTTGGGTTTTACGGCACCGCGACACATTGGATGTTCATATGGCGCCGATAAAATAATTAAGAAAATAAATGGTTGTTAAAGAATATGGTTGATTTTTTTTCTAAATCTGAATGGCAACATTTTAGCGCTAGGTTAGGCGCTAGAATGCCCGACATCTGTACAGGTTCCAAGCTGTTGGCCACGTAGATTAAAACAAATTTTGATATTTCCAAAATGTTATAACTCTCTAGTATTTCACTTTATTTATGCTTTTCGGTGGATTACCGGAAAATAGCAGTGGATTATCACTTGGTAATCCACTGCAGTGGATTATCACCAATCGCCACGCGCGCTTTTATTATGAATTTCCCCCGTAGGGCTCCCCAAGAATCGTAGTCAATCGTGTCTTATCGTTAAATTTCGGCAGTCCGATTTGTCGCGAACCACTCAACGGAAGAACACGAATCCTAAATCGGGAGCAACGACGTAATTCGGATGACGTCAAATCAATATATAAGTGATGTCATCGTACGGGAAACTGTTTCGACAATGTGTTCGATATAAAGTTGGGGCTCAACACGGGGTGAAGCATATACTTTCGCTTTCACAATTGTCGAACAAGTTCGTTTAAAAAGTGGCTTAAAAGCATAAATAAATAGAATAATTGTATGTTTTCAGTATAAGATCGAATTTAATCCATTTCGTGAACATCAGACTGTTATATTTTCGTGAAAATATAACGTCTGATGTTCACTCAATGGATTAAATTTCTATCTTATACTGAAAAAAACAATTATCCTCTATATAATGTAACCGCTAATATGTGTATGGTAATAATCAATAACACCCCTGTCACACAGAGCCATCGGTGATAGATCGGTTGTTTTGTTCGCCAAACTAGGGAGGGGACCGATGAGAACCGATTTACTACCGATATCACCTATTGGCCACCTGTTTTCCACCTATCAATCGCTATTGGGTAAAGATGAGTTTCTTCGGCGAAAAATCACCGATTGGGATTTTTAAACGTGCTGAAGATTCTCGATCGGTGAAAATATTTTACAAATAACCGACTGACAACCTGTCTACTACCGATATCACCGACGAGTCACCGATAAAGCACCGATAAAGCACCGATGAACTGATACTTACCACCGAAGAAAAAAGATGAGAATTAAAACGCAGGATCTCGTCGGTTTTCATCGGTTGTTAATGGCAGTTCAATCGGTGATCAATCGGTTGCCGCTAGCATTTCATCGGTGTTTTATCGGTATTCGTCGATTATTGATAGGTTGTTGGGCGCTTTTAATCGATGGCCCATAGGAGTTCATGAGTGGCCAATCGGAGGCGGGGTGGCGTTTCACCGATTGAACAATTATTTATCACCGATATCCGGTCACACAGAAAGCCTGAAATTAAATCACGTATGACAACCGATCAAAACAGCAAATAATTCGACCGATTGGGTACCGATTTAAGCCCGACCGTCTGTGTGACCGGGGCATAACGTCTTCTCCATTGTATTTCTTAGCCTATGGCTGTACGGAGACGGGTAGGACTTCCGGCAACAAGCCTAACGCTTACAAGTTTGGTTCCTGTGGCGTGATACCATCAGGGGTACAACTAAAGGTAGAGAGATGCTGCTTATTTAATAGAAATTCTGTCCTCAAATTTTAACTAATGCTATGGCTTCTTGCCAGTATTCCCATGCCTCCGGACCCTGACCCCTGCCTCTTTACATGAGTTACCAAGGCTTCAAGTGGATGCTTATACCGATACCGAACAGTAGCAATAATGATTTCGGCACACCTCTGATTCTCTGACACTCCATACCTATATTGAATTGGGGTTCTTCTTCACGTCTTGTCCCGAATACTTTTCTCATCGCCAAAACTACACATGTTCTTCTGATTAAAGATCCAATTAATATGTTTTTAAAACGTTTTGAAGAGGCAAGTCGAATGTGTAATAGCACCATATGGTTAAATTAAGACTTAAAGATATTATTGTTTTTGAATACTCTCCTATCGTGAGCCGTGTATTTACCTCAGATTGTTGATCCAGACACCAGGAAGACTCTGCCTGCCAGTAAGACTGGGGAAATACTTGTAGCCGGTCCACAAATCACGCCAGGGTACATTAACAGATCCGATCTTACCAGCACAGCATTCGATTCAGACGGGTACTTCAAAACAGGTACATGTATTGCTATATCAACACAATTGTCATCTTCTTTAAAGGTATTAAATATTTACTCATCATTTCCTTACTCGCTGTATCCCATAGGCTATTTCTAGTAGTGAAGATAGGTAACCACTTAAAATACTGAAGATAGGTTACCAGTTAAAGCAAGTTGAAAGTAAAACCTGTTTTAAGCCCCCATCATAACAAAGAAAGTTTTGGTTTTGGAAGTTTTGACCTCAACAATAAGTGTATTTCAATGTTTACAGGAGATCTAGGTTACGTAGATGAAGACGGATTCCTCTTCGTGGTTGGTAGGCTAAAGGAGCTAATTAAATACAAAGGCCTACAAGTGAGTACAATTTAACTAGGTCAAAGAATTATAAATATAAATTGCGACGGCTCGAAAACAGCAAACACTCACAAATGTAAGCTCCAGAAACAAATCTGCCGTTAAATACGCTCGCAAGCGGATTCAGCATTAAAAATAGTAATTTGTAAATATATGTCAAATTCTTATATAAATGGGTAAGATTTAGTTTAAGATAATAAATTCTGTTAAAAAATGCATTTTAAAAAAAGAAAAAAGAAGAAGCTCTGGTGGGATTCGAACCCGTGACCCTCCATGCGGAGACAAACATGACAAAAAAGGAAGCGTCTTTATCCACGCGGCTACTGGAGCTCTCTATCTATATGGTAGCGAATTAACGTACTTCACTGGTAGCGATTAATATGCATTATTCGGCTCGGGTTTATGTCTGAGCCCGTGTAGAGAAGCAACAACAACAACTAAACCGTCAGCTGACGCTATAGAAAAACGATGGAAAAAATCTAAAAAAAAATAAGCTACGGTGACGATTCTTGAGACTTCTTTTGGACTGATCATATTTGTTTAATGTCAGAAGCCAAATAATGCCAAAAATTTGCTTTTATTTGAGTATTTTATTTTATTTTGACAAGTACACCATCCGGCTGCGAGTCCCTTTAACCCTTTTCCTCATAGGGTGTTTCTAGTATTGGAGATAGTTGATCACTTAAAGCAGGTTGAAAGAAAAGCAGAATGTGCCTTAAGGCACATTCTGCTTAACTTTCAGCCTGCTTTATGCTATCATCTGCTAGGCTATAGACAATAATTATAATGATATATATTAACGACTGTATAAAGTGGAACTATATTCTTTGGTTGAGGAATAATTTAAATGCGCTAAAAGGCGCTTAAATTGGGGAAAGGGTTAAGTACCTGCTGCAGTAAATGGCGCATTCGTGTTTACTAGCAAACAGTTGGGATCCATATCAGACGCCGCGGAACTGTTTCAAACTGCTTCAGACTAATTACAATACAGCACTCGAAAAAGTTAAGAAGAACAAATAGTTATATTTATTGACATATCCATTCTGAAATGATTATTGTTTATATAGGTGGCACCGGCTTATCTCGAAGACCTCTTACGGAAACACACGGGAATTGCCGACTCCGCTGTAATAGGGGTGCCAGATTTGGAGGCTGGAGAACTCCCTAAGGCATTTGTGGTGAAACAACCAGGTGCCATTATAACAGAGAAGGAAGTTATAACCTTCATTAAAGGTACTGTTCCTATGTTTATGTGGAAACTATAGCTTTCATTAAAGGTACTTTTCCTATGTTTATATGGAAATTATAGCTTTTATTAAAGGATATGGTCCTATGTTTATATCTGTGAATTATCTAACAGCTTTAGTTGTGTAAACGAAACCAAACGCAAGGCAGTTGAAGTAGAAATTTGCATTTTGATAGTTCTGACAAATTGTCTCTAATTGAATGGCAGTTTTGAGCGTGATATGATGCCAAGTACGTCTGATCTTGATCCGAACTGTTTGCAACTGGCATAATAATTGTAGCATAAACTCATTTATCCCTTTACCCCATTGCCTTTTCTAGTTTTGAATATAGGTGACTACATAAAACAGGTTGAAAGTAAAGCAGAATGCGCCTTAAGGCGCACTCTGCTTTACTTTCAGCCTGATATAAGGTTCCATTTACTCGAATACAGATAATATTCCTTATGATACATATTCATGACCGTATAAATTGGAACTATTTTCTTCAGTGTAGGAATGAATAAAATGTGCTAAAGGGCGCTACTATGTGGGAAAGGGTTAGGGAGGAAAATACGTGACTTGTCCACTGTATTTGTCAATCCATTGACTACATGTATCTCCTAAACTTCAAATAAAACAATATGTCAGAAATTTGAATGTTTCTACAAGTTTTTGTCAATGGCGAGAATATATCAATTTATGTTTTCAATGTGTATTACTTTGTTGATTCCTTCAATATGTTGTGAGGCAGATTTCTTGTTAGCTTTTAAAATCCAAAATGAGTATTTTGTTTATCTTTGTATGTTTTAAAATAAATAGCCAATCATTTTAAACGTTGTCTCCATTCACTGTATTAATTGTGTAATGATATGGAGTAAACTGATCAAATCAACTCATTTCAGCACCAATCCTATGGTGTTACTAATCATAAGAATCGTCTCTTCGAGTGAGTAGATACAACATAGGGTTTAATGCAGAAATACAGATTTTAGTTTTTGAAATACTCCCCTTATCTGGGGATCTGCTTAACAGTAACATGTGCACTGTTTGTAAATGACGAGTATACTCAACGCTAGGGTTGAATGTTTTATTACCAGGAACCTATTGCACTGTTGTTTGATTCTCAGATCACGTGGCACCTCACATGCGTTTACGAGGAGGAGCGGAGTTTATCGAGCAGATTCCACGAACGGCTTCCGGCAAAATACTACGTAGACATCTTCGGGAGAGAAAATCCGCGTCTAAACTGTGATACTAGATCATAGATAGATACTTTTATGTAGAGCATAAGACATACATGAAAATACAGACACGAACCACACATAATACTGTATGTACATACATGTTGAATGCAAAACATTATGATATAGATCTACTACTGCAATATAAACAGTCACAAAACACACATCAACATACATGGTCAATGCATAACATTATGATATACTACTGCAATATAAATAGTCACAAAACGTACATCTACATACATAGTCGGTACATACACATTACCAGTTGGCAGTGCGATACGGGGTGATGTATTCAGCGCGAGACGATATTTGGCGGAAATGGTCGATTTGATGAGCGCCTAAGTGCGAGTCTGATCGGTTGTTTCCGGCAAAAACGTCGAGAGCTGAACACAACACACTGTAGCGCACTGTGATGTGTTTATTATATGCACTGAATACAACTAATAACAACCAAAGAGTTGTTTCAATCATTTGATATCCATAAAAATTAATTATTTGAAGCAGAACAAGAAATATTGTATGCCACAAAGAATAACACAGAGGTTGTGCATGTACATGTACGTAATTGGCGACACGCTAAATCGAAAACGAGGTAAAATACAATGTGGTTGGTGCAATGTGGCTGATACAGACTCTTGTATTTTACTGTGCATATTAGTGGTGTAACGATTCATCGATGCATCGATGCATTGCGATGTGCTTACCCCACGATGTCTGTATCGACTTGTAAATTAAGTATGTGATATATCACGATGCAATACATTCATCAGCCCTGCGATGCAGCAATACGGTTGTCAAATATCGTGCATCGCGTTTTACTTTTCGTTGAATTTAAACAAACAAAACAACAAACCTATCACACACTTATTCCTAAAGTTTAAAAACTAAGATAAGTTCATTGCTGTCTTTTCTTACAAGAAACGTTTCCATCGTCTGCCTAGCTGTCAATCATGTAATAAACAAATGTGGAAACGGACGTGACCTTATTTTAAGATTAGGGCTAAAAAACGGACAAAGACTAAATGGTTTCAAAACAATACCGGACCTATCTACAGACGATTTCGCTCGTGTTGAAGCATCAGAAAATTAAATTAACCTCTTCTTTATTATTTCACAGTGGTTCCGACTGTTACAAGGAATTTTCGCGAGCTTTAATCAAGTTTAGAAAGAAAATAATTTTAATTACTTTGCATCGTTTATACGCCGCAAAAACAAATCCAAATCGTTATTCGTCAGCTTATTTAGTGAACACATTATTCTTATCCGCTGTTACCCGTTTATTACAGTGAGTCGAATGGACAGTGATGCTGATAACCAGCGGGGCACCTGCCGATCAAACGTCTCAATAGTAAATAAACGTCAGAAGTCGCGGAATATCTCAATTTCTTTGAATTTATAGCTGTTTTTGGTCAAATCTAAAGGCAGATTTAGGCTTCCAATATAATATTATCCTGAATCTGTGTTTGTCCGCGGACATTTGAAATGCAATAATCAATTTGTCCGGGTCTACAAATGTACGGGACGGACGTGGGATGTCCGCAACCTGAACCTGAATCTGAATTAATACGTCGTAGAATCCTATTAAGGCTTTTACACGACGGTGAGAAGTGACGCCAATATTATTTACGATGATCTCGTAGGGATGTCTTAAAAGCCTCTACGGGAATCAGCATGCACTATGCTGTCTGTCAGTTTGTTCCACCTGGTTAAAGGGATTGGTTTGGTTGTGAATGTAGTTCATTGTACCATTAAAATTCACATAATAACCTTTTTTATTGTAAAAGTAGAAGGTCAGATTTGAAAGTGCCTTTCATGGGTTGATATTCCCTTAATTGTTAACTTGTTGATAAAAACAATTTAGAATTGTTCCAACCACAAGTGTGTAAATTCAGGAGACATTATATCTAACTTAGTAATATGTTGCAACTTTGAAAGGAGTAGCATATGCTATGTACAACAACTCTATCAAAAGTTCTATTGTTAATGTTCAAATAATTTAATTGATTGTTAAGTATTAGGTGCAAACAGTTATGGTCCAGTTATGGACAGTTTATTACAAACTGCCTCATTAGAATCAAAACTGTTTGACTGGTACATGTAAACAAAGGCAAAATGAAAAAATATATATCTATATGTACTTTTTGAAGTGACCCCTCCCCCTTCAAACAACATACGTTTACATTACATATAGTTGTTAAACTACACATATGTGATTAAAACAATTAGGGTGGTTGCAAACTACCAACCGTTGTGTTTATATTTAAACGCCAGTATCGTGATACATATTGTATCACGTCTTAAATATTGCAATACATATTGCCTTTTATTCTCACAGGCAATATATATCGTGATAAATGAAATATCGGGATACGTATCGTGAGGGAAAAACTTGCCAATGCACAGCCCTAGTGCATATGCAGGCGGAAACGCTCGATATCATAAAAATGGCATATAATAAATAACATTATGGTATCCTACTGCAATTAACTTTGATAAGCAGTCGCTATATACATATAAGCAGAAACAGAAACATAATTTACATGTACAAGTATTAAAAGGTCGCAATTTTATTATACAAATATTTTGGTTTGCATCTTATTTTAAATCTTATATTTATTCTAAAACCATACATAATCATGATTTGTTGTCTTGAAATAGTTACAAAGTATGGCTCTGTATGCATTTTACTGTAGTATTTCAACTTATCTGACCATAATCACAAATATTCTAATTGATTAATTGTAGTACAGCGCTCCCTCCCAACAACGACTCCCTCCTTACGACGACACTTGCCGCAGTTCCATAAACAGGACAATTATATCTAACGATTAACTGCTGTAATATCGCCTACTTAAAGTTGTCGTCTGCTGTTTTTCTCAAAGTTACATATTGTACATTTTGACAGATAAAAACTGAATGACGAGTGACAAGCAGCTTGAATCCAGATCAGACGCCGCGTCACGCGGTGTCTGATCTGGATTCAAGCTGTTTGTATATGCAAGCTAGTTTCCCTCTCTATAACGCCTCCCTCCGAACAACGTACATAATCTTTGTCTCCCATTGGGTGTCGTTGTAGAAAAGGAACACTGTAACAGCACTCCCTCTCAACAACGACAGCCAATGGAAGACGCAGATTGTGTGCGTTGTTCGGAGGGAGTCGTTTTAGGGAGGGAAAATTAAGACTTGGCTTAGATTTTCAAACAGCTTCAATTCTGATCAGACGCCGCGTAACGCGGCGTCTGATCTGGATTCATGCTGTTTGTCACTCGTTATTAAATTTGCTCTTTCAAAATATCCACTTATATAAAACTAAGAAAAACAGTAGACGACAATTTTAAGCAGACAATTTTGCAGCAGTAAAAACGTTAAACATACTTGTGTTGTTTAGGGAAATGTGGCAACAGTCAGTGTAACGACGGAGTCGTTGTTGGTAGGGAGTCGTTGTAGGGAGGGAGTCGTTGTTGGGACGGAACACTGTACTACCCTAGCTGGTACAAATAGAAATTTGTCACAAGATCTAGTTTTTGGTGCATAGGGTCACTTCCTATATTTATAACACAACCTATCATCACTCTCATTGTTTATTTCCCGTATATAACTAGTGGTTTAACTATGCAAATGAGGTTGTCATACTAGTAAGACTATTCCTATACGATGACAAAATGTGTAAACAAATATGACATCAAGCGACATTTCTATCGGCGTTTGAGTGTCTATATATAGGGAATGTTTGTTCCCTTGATTTATTCTAAATAAATCGGAATTAACTATCGATCTACTTTTTACATGTTTGCCTATATGGGCGGTCCATTCACGCGTCATCCATTGACTTATATTGTAAAGCTTGCAATCTAAAGTAAGTATCGAGATGGTAAAAAGGTATGCTATAAATAGAATCTAACATTCGTGTACATTATTTATTGGATTAAATAAAAAGTATTTTAGAAAACGCTAAAAACTCGGCAAACCTCGTTTTTATCGTTTGGGATCACACTAGTCATTGGAGTGCGAATAAAGATATGCAATTCTATTAGGTTGACAACTTAATGAAGAACAAAACTAATGCAGAACGAAACTGATGGATGAACACATTTCCTGTCGATTGAAATGTCCATGTTTCTTGGTTATCTATTGGATGTTATATACAGTGGAGAAAACGTTATTCTTTCCCAATAAACGCGTTTACGCTAAAACTATTATTTGCAGTGCAAACTGTTTGGAGCCAGATCAGACGCCGGGTAACCCGGCGTCTGATCTGGCTCCAAATTGTTTGCCATCAAGATAAACATGAATTATCAGAATTGTCCAAAAGTTGCACTTTTCTACGTTTTAGTGCCTTGCGTTTGCGTACGTTTGCGTTTAAACGGGAAAAAATAACAGATTCTCCACTGTAACTGTTCTTTGAATTTGTTCTTATGTAAATACCATCATCTAATGGTGAAATAGTCCTTTAACAGACTATCTGCAGTGGAGAAAACGTTATTATTCCCAATTTAAACGTAGTCGAAATGAAAAATATGGCGAAAATGACAACGTTTTGAAAACAGTGACGAACAAGTTAAACATTTTATGACAAACAATTTGGACCCTGATCAGACGCCGAGTTACACGGCGTCTGATCTGACTCCAAGCTGTTTGCAGATTTTCATAGGTTTTTTAGATTTAACGCTTTAATTGGTTAAGAATTACGTTTTCACCACTGTACAAACTCCGTAAGTTTCGGTTGTGTTTGACTGATAACACGATTTTTGTCATGATCAACCCAACTCATCATCATCGAGATACAGTCTTTAACTCATTCAATCCTGGAATCTCAAATGGGCAATTCCACAAGTCCATTTACTTGCAATATACAGTAGAACCATCCCTATTATGACCATTAAATTGTGTTAATTATTAGGTGTTTATGACAGGTGACTGCTTAAAGCAAGGTGGCAGTAAAACAGAAAGCTTTCTGTTTTACTGTCACCTTGCTTTAAGCTGTCACCAGTCTTTTTTACAATCAATGAGTCTTCGTTTTAGTGGTCGTAAAAGAGAGGTTTTACTGTATACTCAATTGTCAAACAGTGCTGACCCTGATCAGAGGGCTCATGCACTTCCCATCTGATCTGGGTATACTGTACTATTTGTTTAACCCTTTCGCTGCCACTGGCGCCAAAAGGCGACATGGCAAACAGTTTGGATCCTGATCAGACGCCGCGTTACGCCGCCTGATCAGGGTCCAAACTGTTTGACACTCGTATCGACATTTCTTCAGTTAAAACAGCCCTAAAGCTGACTTTAAAAACAGTGCAGACGACACTACTAATGCAGACGATATTTTAGCGGTAAGACGGTTGAAGCAGTGGGATAAAACTTGGCAGCGAAAAAGTTAAGACAAGTGTACTCGTCACAGGTACATTTTTTTGTAAATTTATGACAAGTTAACTCGTCACCAGGTTTCAATTAGTTAGCATAAATTCATTTAAGGGATAGATCTATATACAGCGTTCCCTCTCTACAACGGCCCTCCTTACAACGACTCCCTCCTTACAACGACATTCACCGCTGTTCCCACGAAAATTATGTTTTATGCTTGCACTGATGCATTATCGTCTAGCTAAAATTGTTGTCTGCTGTTTTTTCTTACATAAATGACATTTTGACAGAAAAAACATTTTGACAAATAGCAAACAGCTTGAATCCAGATCAGACGCCGCGTTACGCTGCGTCTGATCTGGATTCGAGCTGTTTGCAAATGTCAACCAAGTTCCCTCCCTATAACGACTCCCTCCGAACAACGCACATATTTGTTGTCTTCCATTGAGTGTCGTTGTAGAGAGGGAGCGCTGTAGAATACTTTTTATTCATGTAGGTATAAACTCCCTCAGTGTGACCGGGTTTTTTTCTCATTCAACTATGCAAACAAGTACTACTCATGATTTAATTTCACTACTAAATCTAAAAAAGGAATTAAATAGAGAATCTGAGATGAGTGCTCATTTAAGCTGTATGTTGTACATGTAATCCCTCCGCCATTTACTGCAAAAACGTGTCATTGTTTCAATGTCATTTCATATGACGTCATTTGGCGTCTCGTTTCATGCAGCGCTTGATGAGAACAATTGGACTAGGAGAAAATAATACCGACAAGTGGATATGAAAATATTATAACAGACAATCACAGCTCAATAAAAGTAATGAACACAAACAGTATAAAAATTAAACATACATTTACATGTAAGACCAACAGATCTATTGCACATATTCAGTAGTGAGTATGCAATAGTACATTTGACACGAAGAAAAAACCAAGTAAGATCAATGCTTAGATTGTTTATTGAATAGTGTGTCATACATGTAAATGAATAAGTACAACGACATTAAACTATTTTTCTCTACACCTCATTTGTAACGCAATTGCGGTAAACTACGAATCGAACCTTATTACAAATAGAATGCACAGAAAATTCGGCAAAATGGTGAAAAACAGAGATCAATCATGTTTTTTCGACTTTGTAATTTGTGTTGCAAACTCGAAAGCAAACATTTGTTTTGGTAATATTGTCAACAACATTCACTGTACATACGCATGTGCACATACATATACATTGTACATGTATAATGCAAACATAACACATTAGATATTTTCTTGTACAATTGGGAAAACGCTATTCTGTCCCCGTTAGTGCATTTCTGCTTAACACTTTACCCGATAGAAGCGCCTTTTAGCGCATTCAGTTAAATCCTCCGCTCAAGAAAATAGTTCCAATTTATACAGTCATGAATATGTATCATTAGGAATTGTTTATTATATCAGGCGGTAGCTTAAAGCAGGCTGAAAGTAAAGCAGAATGTGCCTTAAGGCACATTCTGCTTTACTTTCAACCTGCTTTAAGTAGTCACCTATTTTCAAATCTAGAAGGAGCCTATTGGGTAATGGGTTAACACAATTGCAGTCGAAATTCTGTATTATCATCAAAATGTACTTCGAATTCGCTTAAACCGATCGTATCAGTATTTCATTAAAGCTGACATTTGATGACACGATCTAGCTTAAGTCGAACATACCCGTATTTCAAAGTTAAAAACCTGGTTTGAAATATGGGTATGTGCGAACTAACGCGAGTTCGAAGTATATAGTATTGAATGTACATGTATGTATATTTCCAATAGTTTAGGGACAAATCAGATTTAACAAGGCGTCTGATCTGGCTCCATACTGTTTTCCACCCAAATTGAAATATAAAAATAAATAGTCAGAGTTGACAAATAGTTGTCATTTGCTCCAATTTAATTCAATGCATCCGTGTTTTGTTGCATTTCAGTTTACGGGAATGAATAACGTCGTTTCCACTTTCATAAACATTAACATGGGGAAAATCATCAGTTACATATAATGATAGAATTAGTCTGGTTTCTCGTGACAATACACATTTGTGTCTTCAAAAGAGCCATCGCTGTCGATTTTAATAAACTCATTCAACACTAAGTAACTTGTTTGGGTTATTAGCTTATTAGGGTTCCCTTGTCGATGTTTAAGTTACCAAAACATGAACAAGTCTACTTGGAATTGTTAACAGTTTAATTGATACTGCTCTAAATAAGCAAACCGTGTAGACCCAGATCAGAGGGGTCCTATGGGAGCTCTCTGAGCTGGGTCTACACTGTTAGCAAATATAATAACGAGTATATGTTTACAGCTTCATGGTATTGAAAGAGTCAACACAATATGGGCACTTATTACAATATTTGCAGACTCAGGAGCTTTTCGTATTACTTTTTGATCAGCATAATGCTATTTCCAGATTACACATACTTCGTCAATAAATAGTTTGCTCAAAACTGTCTTGATTGTAGAAGCGTCCATGGAAGTACACGGAGGTCCGTTGTCTTGTGTAGATTGTGTTGTTTAAGCCTGAAACACCAAGACAAAATTGTTCATATACATGTACATATCAATTCATTGTCCGTTAACCCGTTCCCGAATAGAAGCGCCTTTTAGCACATGTGTTTACTGTTGATACGGAACTAAAATCGACGCAATACAATAAAATGTAGAACATTGCAACACGTGAAAGTTCTGGCGGTATGTTCTGAGTGGCAAACAATTTTGAGGGGCTAATCAGAGGCTGGATTACCCTGAGTTTGATCCGACTCCAAAGTGTTTTTAAATGGACATAAGGTGTTTAGCAGCGTCGATATCTCGAACTCGTTTAATCCGAACTATCTGATAGTTCGACATATGACCTGCATTATTTTATGCTCGGTTAAGTCGAACATACCCATATTTCAAAGTTAAAACGGTTTAACTTTGAAATACGGGTATGTTCGACAAAACCGACCTCGAGATATCGAAGTTCGACTGTTTGTTGGGAACGAATAACGTTTTCTCCATTGTAACGTGATATTGGATACAATGAAGAAGACGAAACTAATTCTCGTGGAAGCAAAAACGAAAGACAAACGCATTACATTTAAATGTAGAAAATGACATTTTTAAATAGTTTTGCATTTTATTTTAGTCCGAAAAGCAAACAGTTTGAAGCCTGGTCAGACACTGGGTTACCCGTCTTCTGATCTGGCTCCAAACTATTTGCAATGAAAATAATAGATTTAGCATAAACGCGTTAATTGGGAAAGAATAAACAATAGCATGATATGGATTACATGGTCATCACTTACGTTTCTCCATAAATACGAACTACCATGGACACTTGGTACGCTGAAAAATAGAAACGAGCAGTTTTACCCCTTGTTTCAAAGACCAAATACATGTACAGTTGAACTTCGATATCTCGAACTCGGTTAGGTCGAACATACCCTATTTCAAAGTTAAAACGTGGCTAAGCCACGTTTGAACTTTGAAATACGGAAATGTTAGACTAAACCGAGCATGCAATAATGATACTCATGTGTCGACAAATCGGATAATTCGAATTAAGCGAGTTCGAGATATCGAAGTTCAACTGTACTAATACGGTACGTCCGTCCGTCCACAATTAACTTGTTTCCACTCTAGTGACAACATTTTGCAAATATCTTTTACAAAACTAATACAAACTGTACAAGGCCCTAGGATTTTGGATGAGTTAGATTATGGATGAAACCGCACCACTTAGTCAAGAGTTATCTGCCCTTGATGTGTTTACAATGCCGCATTTAATGATTTTATGTTATTGGGGTAACTTTGATTAAGGTTGGAATCTGTCCTTGATGTACTTAGATATGCTAGAAAAGGCCGCATTTAAGTACCGGGTATTCATTACACTGTATATGACTCGCGTTCTCACAGGAGTTTGGCTATTGGGGGACAAATATTTGGATCAAGGATAAATTGCCCATTGAAGTGTTCAAAACGCCACGTTTAACAGTGGTTACAACTCTAGCAGCTACAGTTTGGAATGGTCTTTTTTAATATGCACAGAATAAAGTCTTATATTAGAAAGAATGTGAGTGAAATTGAACTCATGTACATGTATTAGGACAAGACTTAGTGCACTTAGATATGCTAGAAAAGGCAACACATTTTGTAATGTTTACTCTCTTGTGTCTTAAAATTTTATTAACATTTTTATCAACCTTTAACAAACTATATATGGCTATACGTTCTTTGAGGTGCTCGATACCTGGCCCTTTAAGACTCTATTGTGTTTGTGTCTATATAGTTGCATGTTTCTTTCTCTCCCATTATTACATGTAGCTCTAGATTTATCTCTGTATCCTCACTGGGGTCCACTAGGTATTACAGTGAAATGTTTTTCTACGACAATTTATAGGGGTATTATAACAGATTTGTATTCCTTTGAAGGCAGCTTTTGTTTCCGAAGCAAAACGTTTCTCACTATAAGATAATACACTGACTTCGTAGGGATACAAATATGTTATATTACCCTTATATGTTGTCTTGGCAATACATTTTGATGATAATACGTAGTTGCACCCCAACCTCTCCCCCTGGATCCTTCTCTCCCACAATCACACTTGGTATTAACAACTTACTCGAGATCCCTCAGTGAGCCCCGAGATCCATGAAGGGAACCACGTGACACCCAATCATTTCCTGAATACCTGCAACAAATAGGAACAAACGCGTCCTTAAAGACATCTCCTGACGACCTTTTGATCATAACACCTTGTCAGACAATTTCCTTGCAAAGAGCATGGGTCTTGTGGACATACCGTTAGCAAAGAACCATTGAAGCTTCTCGTGTGAGACTCTACCTTTATATTTGATAGTTGGGTTAGAAATAACCATTGAAAATCACTAGAGCATGATTATAATCTGGACCTCACCAGGTAAACTGAGATTGTGCTGCACGTGATATGAACATGATTTGAAAGTTACACTGAAACCTCCAGAACAATGGGCTGGTGGTCCGTCAATGGAGTAAGGAAAAGTCCTTATTCATAAAATATCGTTTAAACCCTTTGATTGCCAGGCTCTATAACACTAACATTTGCAAACAGTTTGTATCCAGATCAGACGCCGCGTAACGCGGCGTCTGATCAGGATCCAAACTGTTTGACGCATATTAATGATTTAATTTATCAAGGCTGAAAATTCCAAATTTAAAACAGGCGACAAATTTAAGCAGACAATATTGTGTTAAAGCTTGTTTGTGCGGGATTTTACGTCATACAGTGGAGAATGTGTTATTCTTTCCCAATAAACGCGTTTACGCTTAAACTATTATTTGCAGTGCAAACAGTTTGGAGCCAGATCAGACGTCGGGTAACCCGGCGTCTGATCAGGCTCCAAACTGTTTGCCACCAAGATAAACATGAAATATCAGATTTGTCCAAAAGTTGTTCTTTTCTACGTTTCAGCGCTTTGCGTTTGCGTACGTTTGCGTTTAAACGGGAAAGAATAACAGATTCTCCACTGTAATGGAAGCGAAAGGGTAAATGATCAGTGCTAATACAGTAGTCCCTCTCTACAACAACATCCAACGGGTGACAAAGAGGTGTGTGTTGTTTGGAGGAAGTTGTTATAGAGAGGGACATTTGCTTACATTTGCAAACAGCTTGAATCCAGATCAGACGCCGCCAAGAAATGCGGCGTATGATATGGACTCAAGCTGTTTGTCACTCGCCTTTATGTGGGGGGTTTTCTGTGAAAATATATAAAAAAGACAACAATTTCAAGCAGACGAAATTGCAGCCGTAAATAGGTTGGACATAAATGTCTTGTTTGGGGAACAGCGACAAGCGTTGTTGTAAGGAGGAAAACGCTGTTCAAAGGGCCGCTATGGAGAGGGAGTAATTTACATGTATTACAGTAGTTGCAAACAGAACGTGGCAATAAACATAATTTTATCATATCATTTTTGTTTTTACGGCTTTAGCCATCCATTCACGCAAAAGACAGAAAGAGTATATATCGACCATATGCCAGAAAAGGAAAATGGATGTCCTCTGATTAGGGGCACCACTGTTTGCCATGTAGCAAAACATTGATATGATCAACTCCGAATAGTCCAAGATAGACTAGACTAAATTGGAAACTGGACACGTTCGTTTGCAGTATACAGTGCTCCCTCTCTACAACGACACCCAATGGGAGACAACAATTGTGTGTGTTGTTCGGAGGGAGTCGTTATAGAGAGGGAACATTAAGAATTGGCTTACATTTGCAAACAGCTTGATTCCAAACGCGGCGTCTGATCTGGATTCAAGCTGTTTGTCACTCATCATTATATTTATTCTATCAAAATGTCCACTTTATATGCTACTTTGAGAAAAACTGCAGACGACAAATTTAAGTAGATGGTATTGCAACGATAAAAAAGTTTCGTTTCGTAAATGTTTCGTTTGGGGAACAACGGCAAGGGTCGTTGTAAGGAGGGAGCCGTTGTTGGGAGGGCCGTTGTAGGGAGGCGGAACGCTGTACATGTATAGCGGGGGGGGGGGGGGTAAACTTACGGGTTATAGTCCGGATAGGCATACTCCCCACTACCTCTGGGCAAGTACATGTTATTGCTCAGTCGTAGATCCCCGTGGTCCACCGCTTCATGGGACCTGAAACCAGTGTAACAAATCCGTAAATTACTGGTTGTAGGGGGGTCTATTTAGCCAAATAGAGGCTCTGACATACTAGATCTCAAGGTATTTTTTCAAAGAATTTTACTAACCAAACTATCAAATATATGGTGCGGACCTCACATGAGACGCCTGAATGATTCTTTGCCTAGACGCTAGCGCAGTAAGTGCATGCTCTTCATGCTTTGACTATCTACGGGGCTACGTGTTACCACCCAAGTTAGGTCAAGTAATGTCTCTAAGTTTACACTTGGCGATAGGTTAATTGAGTAAAAGAGTGTTGTATTTTCATGAAACTACGAATTCTTTAGCCATGTACTTCATAGCTTAGTTCTAGTTTAAAAGACAGCTCACTACTTAAAACAGGTTGAAAGTAAAGCAGATGCGCCTTAACTCATTTAGCCCAAGTGATGCATATATACGTTTACCAAAAGTGTACCCGAGAAGAGTACACTTGTCCTATGCGAACAGTGAAGTCCCTCGTCAGAGGGCTCCTGCAGGAGCCCTCTGATCAGGGACTTCACTGTTGTCATTTTGTAATATATTATAACAAAAACAAACCCTAAATATATGTAGTCATAACATTAGTAGTACATGTAGTTTATTAATTCCTTCATACATGGAGCTCTATAAGATATATACAGATTACAAATGAACAGTTTAAACATATATCTGCGAAATAACATACAAACACACTATAGTGGACGAAGACAACGTGCACTGATAACTGGACCCCCAGACTAGAGGAGTTAAATCAGGGTTTCCCTTATACAGTGGTAAATACGCTATTCCTACCCATTTACGCGTTAATCTATTCGTAAGAAACGCACAGTGAACGGTTAACGAACGGTTAACGAACTGTTAACGCCTAACGATCTTAACGCGTTTAAACGCGTTAATAAACGATTATACTAGAGATGCTGCGATGGGTGCTTCAGGTATCCGTTCAAGCGGAGATTTCGGATCTTATCGACAGGCACTGACCACCGCCTGTAACCAATCTATTTATGTAACCCGCCTATACATATGCCACTCAGATATCGGGGGATTAACAGTGTATTGCCAATTAAAGATAGCAATGTTATCGGCGATACCACCTAGTGTTCAGTAATACACATGTCATAAAGTGGGTGTGTAAACCACTGAAGCTAAAGGGTCCGTCGGCTAAGTGATGACCCATTCATCCGGGCTCTAAGAAACGCGTAAAGAAACGCGTAAAGAAACGGCTAGGAAAACCGTTTAACGAAACGGATAATAAATGCATAGTGAACGGTTAACGAACGCGTAAGAAACACGTAGAGTGGGTAGGAATAGCGTATTTACCACTATTAATATGTCTGCAGTAAACTCAATAATAACCAATCAGAATCGCAGCAGGGAGATATTTCTTTATGTGAAGTTCTGCCTTTTTGATGCAAAACAAAACAGCATGTACCCATGTATACTCTCCAACGAAACGAAACATGGATAAGTAATACAGGTACGATGATAACAGGTATAGAATGAGGTACATTATATACTACAGTGGAGAAAACGTTATTCTTTCCGAATAAACGCGTTTACGCAACAATATTATTTCCATTGCAAACAGTTTGGAGTCAGATCAGACGTAGGGTAACCCAGCGTCCTACCAGTTGCCACTAAGATAAACATGAATTATCAGAATTGTCCAAGTGTTGCAATTTCTACGTTTTATTGCGATGCGTTTGCGTTTCGTTTGCGTTTAAACGGGAAAGAAATAACGTTTTCTCCACTGTATTCACCGGGGGGGGGGGGGGTTCTAATGAGTAATAATACCATAGGATTTGGTGCTGAATGAGGGAGAAAATGTTGGATTTTTTCAGTTTAGTTCCTCTTATCTGGAGCCCTGATTTTGCATTACTAGCTACCATCTGCTAGTGCATAGACATCCTTTTTATTGGTGCATAGTCATGACATAAAGTTGAATTTTATATATCTGTGGAGGAATGGTATGTATTGAGTGAGTTAATTATTTCTTGTACAAACCTCGACATAGGCTTGTCAGCGTATATTCTCGACTGCCTATCGAAGTCACGTGAGCGTCTGTCGAAATCTCGAGACCGCCGATCAAAGTCACGAGATTCACGATACGACTGAGAATATTGTGAGTGTTGGCGGGCATACATAGCTATATCTCGCTTAGTGAGTCCATCTCGCATTCCACTGAAAAACAAAAACACCAAGTGTATATCTAGAGTACTTTTCATAAATAACTTTTTGAGTTTCTGTATGTTTTGGAATTGTCTGTAACAACACTCAAAACTGATTTGAAGGCATTTTAGCTCGTCATTTTTTCGACGGAAAAGACGATCTATTGTCACTCTAGCGTCCGTGTCGTTGTCTTCGTCGATGTCGTCGTCCGAAATCTTAACGTTGGCTATTAAATCTCCAATGTTCCTGTTTCAGTTTTAACATATTGTATTCCAATTATATACATAAAATGGGGTTTTGGCCACAAGTTCTACTAGTTGAGCTTGACCTAAACCTTTGACCTGGTTTTACTGTATTTCACTGATCTTCAAAAAGAGGCGAACGCTGTCATCCGCATGCGGTGCTCTTGTTTCAGTAAATATTATCTCATTTGGGTCCAAAATGTTTGCAAGTTATCACAAATACTCTCGCAGTGTGCAGAAGGTTAACAAAGTGTAAAGCGTTAATCCCTCCCCCCCCCAACAAACGCGTTTTTACAGTGAAAAAGATGTTATCCTTTCAAAAATACTCGTTTGTACAGTGGAGAGGACGTTATTCTTTCCCAGTAAACGCTTAAAGTTACGCTTAAACTATAACTTCTCTTGCAACCAGTTTGGAGCTTGATCAGTAACCGGCGGCGTATCAGTCTCCAAACTGTTTGCAACTCAAATAAAAATAAAAAGTCATAATAGTCAAAATGTGTCATATTTTGCAATGTGTTTTTATTTCGTTGCGTTTAGACGGGGGAAAGAATAAATCTGTTCTAAACACTGGATATCCATTTCAATCAGATTGGATCTTGATAACAAGTACAGTGGAGAATCTGTTATTCTTTCCCGTTTAAACGCAAACGTACGCAAACGCAAAGCACTAAAACGTAGAAAAGAACAACTTTTGGACAATTCTGATATTTCATGTTTATCTTGGTGGCAAACAGTTTGGAGCCTGATCAGACGCCGGGTAACCCGGCGTCTGATCAGGCTCCAAACTGTTTGCACTGCAAATAATAGTTTTAGCGTAAACGTGTTTATTGGGAAAGAATAACAGATTCTCCACTGTACATGTACCAAAATGTATAAGTAACATACATTGACGTTCGTTGGTTTACACGATAAGAATAGTGCTTACTCATTTCTGTCTTTTTTGCCTCGATAGTAGACAATACACATCATAATGAAGATAAATATGACTATCAGACCTGCTACCCCACACAGCACACCAATCAGTATTTTCTCGTTCTCATCATCAACAATCGGCGCTTGTGTCGTCGGAAGAACTGTAAGAAACACAGTACTTTCAGCGCTTTGATTACAGTTCTGAATACTTTGTGACCTGTATACATATCATTAACAAACAATTACGTCCTGATGCAAAAACAATTATATATGCTGAAGGTTAGTGCATTATAGAGGTAATGTTGTAGCTTTCCATGCATTCAGTAGTAACATTCTGAAATGGATTAGGTCTTTATCTGTCATATTTTCTAGAAACTGGTTCGTTGTAGCAACCACTTTGGATTCTGATCAGGCCCGTCTTAAGTCACCGACGACCTGATGTGTATCTAAACTGTTTGCAATGGTCTATTATACAGTGGAGAAAACGTTATTCTTTCCCAATAAACGCGTTTACGCTAAAACTATTATTTGCAGTACAAACAGTTTTGAGCCAGATCAGACGCCGGGTAACCCGGCGTCTGATCAGGCTCCAGACTGTTTGCCACCAAGATAAACATGAATTATCAGAATTGTCCAAAAGTTGTACTTTTCTACGTTTTAGTGTTTTGCGTTTGCGTACGTTTGCGTTTAAACGGGAAAGAATAACAGATTCTCCACTGTACATGTAGGTTAAATGACGGCATAAGCCTTTCACTGCAATAACGTCACCTGCTTTAACCCTTATCCTGCGGTGATGTCGTCTGCTTCGAAATTGTCGTCTGCAAAGTTTGTTAAATTTAGATTTATACATTTTTAAAGTAAATAAACCAAAAGAAGAGTGTCAAACAGTTTGGATCCAGATCAGACACCGCGTTACGCGGTGTCTGATCTGGATCTAAACGGTTTGCAAACATCAATAAAGTCGCGACCAGCAGGCAAAGGGTTAAATAATTCTCGTCTATAACATCACTTGCTTTAATTAATTCTCGTCTGCTTTTATTTCTCAATTTAATATTTCAGGCTTTTTGACTGCAGAAACAGCGATACCAATGCCAACAAGTTTAGATTCTGATCAGACGCCGAGTTACTCGGCGTCTGATCAAAATCCACACGTTTGCACCCGACACGTCTGTTCAGATTATAAACTGTATGCAGATCATCGTTTTACCCGGGGTAAGGCGGTAAAAAAACAAAGTACCAGTTAAAGTCTACTTTCAGTCCGAATGACCGCTCAGCCGACTGTACATTTACCCCCTGCTCATTGAGCCATCTTGCCTACAATATGCTAACATATGGCGCTAAAGCAGCCGCAGTACCGGATCAGACCCTCACATGTGGGTACCCATTTTAACCCCTGGTGGAGAGGAGCAATTCGCAGTACATGTCTTGCTCAAGGACATTCCTTGGACATTCATCAGGGATTCGGAAAAAATCCCCTAGTCAGACCGCTGGTCCGGCGGGGGATCGAACTCACGACCCCTGTTACCGTAGTCCAACAGTGTTACCACTGGACTAATACCGCCGGTGAACGGATGCAGTGAAGAAGAAGTTTTAACGCAAACGAAACGCAAACGCAGTACACGAAAAATGTAGAAAAATACAATTTTCATATATTTGAATAAATCTCAGTGGTTAACAGTTTGGAGCCTGATAAGACGCCGGATTACCTGACTCTAAACTGTTTGCAATGGAGATAAAAGTTTTTGCGTGAAAAGGCGATTAATATTGAGAGAGAATGACGTTTTCTCAAACTATTGTACAGGAATTCTAATGTCGGTGCCTATATACAGTGGAGACAGGGCTGCCACAAGTTGATCCTAAAAATCCTAAGATTTCTAAATGTTCTATTTTTTCAAGGACGATTTTACGAATCGTATCTTTAATCCTTTACCCCCCTAATGGTCTATTTTTAGTTTTGAAGACGCATAACTACTTAAAACAGGTTGAACGTAAAGCAGAATGCGCCTTAAGGCGCATTCTGCTTTACTTTCAGCCTGCTTTAAACTACCATCTGCTAGGATAAAAGATCCGAATATTTCGGAAAAATCCGGAGAAATGGCAGCCCTGTGGAGAATACATCATTGTTTCCCAATAAATCAACGCGTTGAAACTAAATTTATTATTCCATTGCAAACGGTTGGGAGCCAGATCAGACGACGGATAGCACGGCGTCTGATCAGAATCCTAACTGTTTGCCACTTATTGTCTACAAAATGTAGAGTGAGAAAGTCGCAAATGTGTAACTTTCTATATTTTAGTGTATTGCGTTTCATTTGCGTTTAAACGGGTAAACGTACGTCTTCTCATTTGTAAAAATCAACTCACTTCGAACACATTCAATGGTAGCGGGCCAATTCCAAGTTCCATCTGTCCTGCATTCGAGATTCGCCGGTCCGTTCAGCTGCAACCCTTCTAAACAGCCCAGTGTAACTTTGGTTCCCTGTGTTCTGTCAAATGTGGACACTATCGGCTCGTGTAGTGTTTCTTTTGTAATGAAATTAATGTTTTCGTTCCGAGAATTGAGAGCTGGACATTCTGAAAAATAATTGGGTTAATATGAATGGTTCTAAATGAGGAAAAGGTGCCCTTCAGCAAATAAGCAAGCTTTCTACTATTTGTACTAAAAGAAGTTTTTCATTTAGTAATACTATTTTGAACCAGATCAGACGCCGAGTAATCCAGCGTCAGTCTTCTGGTTCCAAGCTATTTGCCACAGAGATCTAACTGAAGCGTTATTTTCTGTTATTTTCTTCATTTCATTGGACAGGGTTTGCGTTTAGTCTCGTTCGACCATTCTCATGATGAAATGTATCGTGAGGTGTCAACCCTTTCGCCGGGGGCCTCCGTGGCCTTGTGGTATAGTCACTGTGACTTACATCACTAAGCTCCTCACCGCTGTAAGTTCGAATCCCAGTAGGGTCGTTCGGATTTTTCATGTGGGGAAGCCTTCTAGCTGGCTTGCGGAAGGTCTGTGGTTCTACCCAGTTGCCGATGTGTGCCTGAAACAGTGCATAAAGGACTTCTGGGGTCTTCCTCCACCTATAATTAGCTGGACGTCGCGATATGACTGATATACTGTTGAAAGCGACGTAAATCAAAACAAATCAAATCAAATAACCCTTTCACCGCCATATTGTCGTCTGCTTCAATATTATTGTCTGCAATGTCGTTTCAAAGTTAGATTAAAGGCAGTATAACTTAAGTAATTTAAAAACAAGTGACAAACAGTTTTTATCCTAATCAGACGCCGCGTTACGCGGCGTCTGATCAGGATGAAAACTGTTTGCAAATGTGCTTGATGACGACATTTAGAGTGAAAGAGTTACATGAGAAATAATACCGTCCTCCCCATCAACGGTAGCAAACAACCAATCCTGTATCTGAACTCACCGAGTCCTACAGACGAGTTAACGCGGCTTTTGCAAACAGTTTATACAATGAAGAAAACGCTATTCTTTCCCAATAAACGCGTTTACGCTAAAACTATTATTTCTATTGCAAACAGTTTGGAGCCAGATCAGACGCCGGGTAACCCGGCGTCTGATCAGGCTCCAAACTGTTTGCCACCAAGATAAACATGAATTATCAGATATGTCCAAAAGTTGCACTTTTTACGTTTTAGTGTTTTGCGTTTGCGTTTGCGTTTCGTTTCGTTTAAACGGGAAAGAATAACGTTTTATCCACTGTACATGTACATATGAAGAGTACTCGTGCCCTTTGCAAACAGCGAATACCCATATCAGAGGGCTCCTAAATTGAAGACTTATTAATTAGTTTAAAAACAGATGACAGCATAAAGCAAGGACCTTTCTGTTTTACTGTCACCTTGCTTTAAGCAGTCACCTGTCACGTGAACGCCTTATACATGTAATTAACACGACTAAGTGGCCGTAATAGAGAGGTGTTACTGTATGTAAATTAGTCGGCGAAATATGTCGTCTACAAAATTTATTGTCGGCAATCAATTTTTAAATGGATGCACCCTTTCAGACACTATCATCAGAGATTCATACAGTACTGATCTGGATTAGACGCGGGTTACAATGTACCCGGTGCCTTATCTAGTTCCAGACTGTTTACATGACTTATGACAAATGCATTATTATATCTGTAAAAAACGAAACACTCCTGCTCATTACAACTGAATCCCAGTGAACTTGGGCGTTATCCAAAACGAACGGCTGGCTGACTCTTGCACTCACCCGGAAAAATCGAATCTTTAGCAAGCTAAAACTGAATTCAACTGATGCAACCAGTTTTTATCCAGATGATATGCCGAGTAACTCGGCATCTCACCGGGACACACGCTGTTTACTAAAAGGGTTACTAATTTGTGATTTCATTTTCGAACAAAAAAATTTGATATTTTTGGAGCCGACAAATCCTGTTGAGTGTGCTTAAATATTAACCATAAACGTTATTACCGTGTCTACTTTAACATTTCTAACTTATGTTATCAATATATGAAGCCGAGTACTTTCGGTTACAAAATCTTAAGATACCCGACGTCATCAGAATAGAACTCAAGTCATTATGTTTACGTTTAGGCATTTTGAAATAAAATGAATTAGTTCTAAGCAATTTAGAGATAAAACTTTTGAAGCAGAGATACGTGTAAATGCTGCATAATCAGGGCTATTTTATTATTGCATGTACGTACATACAGTGGAGAATCTGTTATTCTTTCCCGTTTAAACGAAACGTACGCAAACGCAAAACACTAAAACGTAGAAAAGTGCAACTTTTGGACGATTCTGATAATTCATGTTTATCTTGGTGGAAAACAGTTTGGAGCCAGATCAGACGCCGGTCACGGCGTCTGATCTGGCTCCAAACTGTTTGCAATAGAAATAATAGTTTTAGCGTAAACGCGTATATTGGGAAAGAATAACAGATTCCCAACTGTAAATAGACGCCCGCACAGATGTTTACCTAAAAATGTTTTGACATTTTACTATTTCATTGCCAACGGCGCATAAAAAGCGACTTTGCAAACAGTTTAGATCCTGATCAGACGCCGAGTGTGATCCAAACTGTTTGCCACTTGTAAAGTTGGCTTAAAATTATTGCAGACAACAGTACCAACGCAGACGATGTTTTGGCGGTAAGAGGGTTTAAGCAGACGATAAAATTTGACAAAGAAAGAGTTAACCATTGCATCGCCATGGTAACTTTAATCGTATGTTTCAACTCTTTGACTGAAATAAATATGTCATCTGCTATTGTATGTAAAAATGATAACCTCATTTATTGTGACTGAACAAATACATATGTATTGGCAAGAATGCCAAACAGTGTTGATCCAGATCAGACGCCGCGTTACGCGGCGTTTGATCAGGATCTAAACTGTTTGCAATATCTGCAGTTGCAGATGATGATGAAGGTTTTCACTATTAATTACGAATACACAATCGTTTACACAAATTTAAGAGGCAGACTAGACACAGAGTAACTTTTCGTCAGATCTGGATCAAAACTATATAACTCGGATAGATGTTGATCAGTCAAAGTTGTATATCTAAAACATAACAACATACTATTATTTATTATTATTAGTCAGTTTACTACAGAGTTTAACAGCATGTGATCATGATACATTATATTCAATATGGCAGTGGTAACATTTTTTAAATGCACTGAAATGTCAGACTAGCTCTGATTGGTTATTATTACTAACTTATTCCAGTGATAAGGAACGTGATACGCGTTTACATTTCCAATTTATTCATTTGGCAATTTTGAAAGTTCGATTTAAATACAACGACAGGACGTCAGACCAAATTTTAAGGAAAATATAAAATTTGTACCGTCGTTAAATGAAGTCTTTTATTATTATTATTATCATTATTATAACTAGTTTTGTTCTTAAACATGTACCAACATTTGCCAGAACTGGTACTTACCTGTCATTTTGATGGTTATCCGTAGGACTATGACGTTTGTGGAATGGTCAATACCCTGAGCTATAACTTCGTTAACATGAAGAGGCTACTCTATTCTGCTGTGGGCATTGGATTTTGTTGTAATAGGTGCAGTTAGTTTGACTCAACACGCTCGAAATGCAAAGGTATGTCAGTAGTATTATGTGTAGCTCTATGATCCTCTTAAAGATACATTTTTGTTAGATACATTTTTGTTAAAGATACATTTTTGTTAAAAGATACATTTCTGTTAAAAGATACATTTCTGTTGAAAGATACATTTCTGTTAGAAGATACATTTCTGTTGAAAGATACATTTTTGTTAGAAGATACATTTCTGTTAAAAGATACAGTTCTGTTAGAAGATACAAAATCGTGCGACGGACGTTACAGGTCATATCTCACCTTGGGGGCAGGTAGAAATACGCGGCTGGCTGACTGCGTGAAAAGATGACAGGTGACGAATTAATTTTTGTGTATCGCGCGCTTAACATATACCCGTCGCTAAATAGAGAGGTGGTGTAGGTAGAAGGAAGCGTGCAGCGGGTTAACGATTAAAAGGTGATAAAACAACAACAACAACAACCAAGAGGGGTCTGCATGTATTGTAGCTCGCTCGGTTTAACAATATTATATAGAGAGCTTGGATACCGGTGTGTGAAACGGAAGAGCGTATTATTTTTCTTTTATTCGGATGTGATTGTATATATAGTCAGTTTAACGCATGTACTATCATTGAGTACGATCTAAAATTTCATCGCGCAGAACAATATATACACTTAAAAAAAGCAGGTTAGTGAATTAAATAATAATGTCTGTCTTAGAACATAGAGCATATTAAAAAAATGTGTTTAAGATTGTTCAAATGTTTTCGTTGACGGAGAAAGCAAACGACTCATATTAGGCGAAACTTCTTCAGCTCAGCAAAAACGGCTCGGAAGACAGGTGCGACCTTACAGAGAACCAGTGTGGGTAGTTGTGTGCAAGAAAATCGTAAAGCGATGAACCATGCTAAAATTTTAACAGTAGCGCATTCGGTAACCGTATCGATGGCCTCCAAATGTAACACTTTAAACAAACAAAATAACCCCGACCTGTTCGCATGATACCGTTGGCAGTCTACAGAAACGGCCATATAGGTAGTGTGCCTAGGCAAACGGGAATTCCAATATGACGTCCAAATGAGTTCACAAGCAATAAAATGTATTAAAAAAAAGACGCGCATCTGAATACTTATAGTATATAAATAAAATTTATATCATGTTTTGATTTAAACCTAGCTATTCGAGGGCACATAACAAACACGTAAACCCGGTTGTTTGCATCGCTTAACGTTGGTGGAATCCGATAAGTATTTGAACACGATTTGAGAAAACGATCAATAACCAAAATAGTTAGTTGAAGCTAGTCATTTCCACCTTAAATGGGGGATATAAATAAGTTTGAAATATCCTCGTATTCACGACTCGAAAAATTAGCTTTGTTTAAATTTCTGAGTACATTTCACGGGCATGATGCATTTTGAGGGCAACTTCCGGAACTTTTCATGTAAGATATAATGTCACACGGCTGTCAAAACGAACGACTACAGGTTAACGAGTTTAACTGACGCTAAAGTGAGCTATCTATGTTCCACGATTAGACCGACGCAACGACAATCGTAGCCTTTACATTTCACCGTTTAAAGGCACATAGATCGTTTCTGCAACAAAGGTTAATGTTTTGTAAAAATTAATTAGCGCGCTATACCACGGTAATATCCAGTCCTCTGAACATAATTCGTGGTTTACAACCGAACTATTATCAGCGTATAACTCAAAGCAGACGTATCAAACTTATATAGTTGCTTACTACTTAAGAATGACACAAGCTCACATGAATATTAGCGGGATGGTGTGTGATGACGCGTCTGAAGAAAATGTCTGTAACGGAGCTGTTAATAATAATAACAAACGCAAAATCAGTTTCAATTTTGACGGTACTCATCATCTATCTATTTTTCGAAATGAGGATGGAAAAGTTGTCATAAATATAAGAAAAGGAACTAGATCCGTCACTATTTCTAAAGATTTTCTATCGGAAATATGCCATTTGAAAGAAACACTGCTTGGATGTTGCAACTACATTGACTCGTGAAAAGTTATCATGGACTATCGAGATTATTTGAAAAGCTTGTATTTCGACGTTAAAAGTCCAGCTTCATTTACGGCTCCAGAAAAACTGTATCAAATTGTTAAGAAAGAAGGACGATATAAAATATCTCGTAAAAAGATTACCCAGTGGTTACAAGAACAAGACGTTTATACCCTTCACAGAAGTATAAAGAGAAAATTCACCAGGAGAAGATTCGTCACGTCAGGCGTTGATATACAGTGGGGTGTGGATTTAGCCAGCGTATCTAATACATCCAGCTACAATGCCGGCATTAATTATTTGCTAGTGGTTACAGATATTTTTTCGAAATATCTGTTTGTGGAGCCGTTGAAAACTAAGCGAGCTAAGGAAGTAGCAGATGCCTTCGAACGTATTTTACGCAAAGGACGGTGTCCTCAAATTGTACAAACAGACAAAGGCGTCGAATTTAAAAACAAAATATTCAGAGAAGAACTGCGAAAAAACGGGATCGCCTATTTCACATCTCAAAACGAAGATATAAAGGTTTCTCCCGTTGAAAGAATTATTCGTACTTTTCGAAACAAGATGCACAAAATGTTTCAGACCAACAGGAGCTACAAATATTTAGAACATTTGCAAGCGCTCGTGGATAGCTATAATTCTACACCGCACGGAAGTCTCCCGGGAAGCATGTCTCCAGAGGATGTTACGAAAGCAAACGAAGCGTTCGTTTGGGATTACATGTACAATAAAAGCACACCATCGTCTGTTGCCTCAAACAAACACAACGCCAGTTTCAAATACAACTTAGGCGACTTCGTTAGGCTTGCATACCTGAAATATCCATTTTCCCGAGATTATCAAGCAAAATTTACTCCAGAGATATTCAAAATAATTACACGTTCTGTAAAACAAGGCATTCATGTTTATAAAGTTTCCGATATGCTAAATGACGAGCTTTCTGGTACATTCTATCAAGAAGAATTACAACTAGTTCATAAAGACGAAAATGCTTTATGGATAATTGAAAAAATTATTCGAAGAAGGAAACGCAACGGCATTTATGAAGTTCTGGTAAAGTACGAGGGGTGGCCAAATAAATTCAACTCCTGGATAAGGAAGGACGGCATTGAAACTTTTAACGTTAAGTAAAAATGTCTTATTATCTTGTAGTCCAAAGTGACAAGAATTTAGAATATTATCCGGACAATAAACCTTACAACTTTAGAACAAAGCTACAACAGAATGTCGAATTGAACGGCACCTGGAAAATCGCGCTTACGGAGATTTCGCTGCCAGATGATATAAAAATGGACGACGTACTGAATATATATTCAAGCATATGTGGTGAGAGTTTCATAAACGGAGTAAAAGCCCCGCTGTTAAGGAGGCTAACCAAGAGTAATACAGGAAATACTATCGTTTCGCCATTGTATTACGTTCCCGTGATAAAATCGGAACTCAGTGAACTCGATTTTGAATTAAAAGACCAACACGGATCTGAAGCGCAACATTTGCGTCTACCGCTTACTCTTGTGTTACATCTAACATCATCACCGATCGATATTGTGTGAAGTATTTAGCAAAGTTGAAAATGAATCGAAATCACCTATACACTCCAAATCTCGAAAAATGGATCAGATATTACGACTCTATCGGGACACCAGAACATCCTTATTATTTTAACGGAGATAAAAAATCGTACAGTAAAACTGCCGGTACACTCCAGAAAACTAGAGAAAATGGAATAGTTCCTATCGAAAACTCTTCTCATCATAAACCGAAGGATAAAACGAGTGAATTGAAAGTTGAGCTTGTCTCGCCAGCGCAGCAAGTTGTCGAACAAGCTGTCTCGGAACTTAAACGGGAAAAGGGTATAAAAAGACAACGCCGGACTTCTTCAAAACAGTCAAGCAAGCGCAGTCGACAGAAAAAGTCTTTATTCAAAGAAAATGATGGCAGCCATCAATTCTGAAAGCATGGATGAAGCTCAACCGTCTGAATTAGATCTATTTTCTGTTGCTCCAACCCAAACTGCCGTCGAGAAAATATACTTTCAACAAATACTACCGATCGGACAAATTACAGATACATCTCCGATTCAGTTTATAGTGAGCGGACAGAATGGGATGGAGTATATTGACACTTCACGAAGCTTCATGTCTATAAAAGCTCGGATAGTGCATCGGGATGGGAGCGCCCTCTCCGATGAAGAATATGTTGGACCCGTGAATCTTGTCGCTCACGCTTTGTTTGAACAAGTGGATGTTACGGTACAAGGAAAGTTTATCACTTCTTCGACTGGAAACTATCCCTACAAAGCGTACTTACAAACTTTATTAGAGTATGGCCAGGACGCGAAATCTTCGCAGTTAACGTCGCAGTGTTACTATAAAGACACACCCGGACATATAGACGATAACGATGGGAAAACTGGTGCTAACGATGGTTTTAAAACTCGCACATCATTGTTCGCTGAAAGCAAAAAGGTTCATATGATCGCGCCTATAATGCATGATGCGTTTCAACTAGATCGATACCTAGTAAATCAGACGGCAATGAACATAAAATTCTACAGAGCTAAACCAGAGTTCTACCTTACGACGGACACATTGGTGGCAGACTACAAAATTGTGATTGACGAAATGGTTTTGAACATGTGTAAAATACTGGTGAATCCGGCAGTTGTGTTTTGTCATAGTCAGAAACTTGAAAAAACTAACGCCAAGTATCCGTACGTGAAAACGGAAGTTAGATTAGCCGCAATATCGCAGGGCCAAGTTAATTTCAACATCGACAATGTTTGTCAAGGTATAAGACCTAACAAGATCGTTGTAGCATTCGCCAATAGTCAGTCCGTATCTGGTTCCTATCATACATCGCCGTGGAACTTTCAAGGGTTTGGACTAACAGAGTTAACGGTAGCCGTTGATAATATTCCCGTACAAGGCAACCCGCTGAGATTAAATTTCGATGCCAAAAACGGTACAGACACGGCAGAGGCGTTTCATTGGTTGTTTGAAACGAGTGGAAAATGGTTGAAAGATGAAGGCAATCAAATTACGCAGTCTGATATTGCTAATGGGTTCGCGGTGTACGCCTTTAACATCGAGCCTGTTTACCATGACAGAAAGTATTTGACTTTAGTAAAACAGGGAATAATCCGAGTAAGCGCTAATTTCTCCCGTCCGTTACCGACACCAGTCACATGTATTATATATACAGAAGGAGTCGGTTATTTCGAAGTTAACCAAGCCAGAGAAGTGATTGTGTACCAGTAACCTACGTACGAACGACATCTTTATGGCTATAACTACTATATATTTTCTGAAGATTGTTTCTTGTTAAACTGTATTTAACATTATGTATCTACTATTACATGCTTATATGGTTATTATTGGTATTATTAGTGTTGTTGCTGTTAGTAGTAATAGTAGTACATGTAGTTGTATTCAAATAACATTTTCAAAAGATTTCAATTAAGTGTTGGGGTCCAGTACAACACTCATCCCGAAATATATATCGCACTAGGTTGCGGATTTTTTTCTCGTATAAATATCAGTTCCATTCTCGTAAACTCGCATTGTGCTTCAAGGGTGCGTTCGAAGACAGACATAAATATGAAACCAGTAAAGATTACTGCTCATGAGATCGAGGAAGATACGGATGGAAATACTGTAATTAACTCATTCGTCGAGGATAATAGGAGATTTGGGAAAACGCATGCTCTCAAGAAACATCAACAGCTCATTAAATGGATTGTCGCTATATTCTTGATTTTATGCGGTACATCTATTCCGGGAATAGTTATTATGAATCAGGAAAATGGTCAACAGACGAGTGTTGTAGATTACAAAGTTGAAGTAGATCAGAATGAGACTGCCTGTGTATTTATTAAGCAATACGATATTTACCACAATACGTACGTTACTGTGTGTAATAAGTATGGCGTGGTAGTGTTGGATATAAGACGATTCTTGAACGATACCGCGTCTATAATAGGCATACAACTTAGCGAGAGACAGTGGAACAGATTGAAACAAGTCTGGCCTCTAATAGATAAAAGTATATTAGAAGCACGGACGTATTGGAGAGATTTGAAAGTGTTAAAATACAAAAACGAAAACTAACGTTAATCAGACAGTTGTGGATAAGAAATATAACTTTTGGAGTGAGATGGCGTGGTATGAATCACAATCGTTACTACCATTTGAAAGCCCGTGTACAATTACGTTAGTTGCTTCTTCGAACGGAGGAAAGACTTCCTTTGTACAGAGACTTCTTACAAATTCTAAAGGAATGTTTACCGAAGACTTTTCGACTATTGTGTATTGTTACGGAAGTTCGTGGCAACCGATCTTTGATGAAATACTCAAAAGTAAGCCAGATATGATATTCAAAGAAGGACTGCCGACAGAAAATGAACTTGTATTATTTTCTAAAGACCCAAAACACTCTTGTTTGATACTTGACGACTTAATGACTGAAATCAATGGCGCTAATAAAACTATTGAAAAACTCTGGACCGTGCACTCGCACCATTTAAAAGTATCAATTATTTACCTAGCTCACAACATGTATCAAAAGTCACCATCAGCTAGGACTATCAGTCTTAATACTCAATATTACGTTTTGTTCAAGAACCACAGAGATATTCAACAAATTCAGTATTTTGGCAGACAGATATATGGAAATAAAAGTGGATATTTCAATAAAGCGTATCAGTTAGCGACGGCGCGTCTTTGGGGTTACCTCGTTGTAGACTTGAACAGTAAATCAGAAGATAAATACAGACTTAGAACGAATATATTTCCGAATGAGGATACAGTTGTTTTCGCGCAAGAATAAAGCTACAGACGATGACTGATCTGTTAAAAAAGGAGGCACAATTCCTAGGTTATTTGTTAAAACTTACTGATAGCGAGAAAAAGGCGATAGTGAAAAACCTAACAAAATCCCAAATTTTAGCTATCAGCCAGGTTACATTTAACGCTATAAAAGGCAGTTTTAAAATCGACAAATCTGATTTGCACGAACTTAAGCGACATCGCATTTCGCTATACGAAATTGCGGACAAGAAAACTTCATTACAACAAAAGAGAACTTTAATTGCTAGAAGGATTCGTCAAGTCAACGTTATTCTGAAAGAAGGATTAAAGTGGATACCGAAATAACTGTTGTCGAAAATGCAGGCAAAAGAGCTCATACTTATACCGAAGCAAAAATACAATCTGTTGAATGAGAAAACGTCACAACAAACAGTATCCGTTCAAACGCAAACGGACGGCGAAGGACAGACAGACGTAAAAGATGGAGGGATGAATAGTACGGATTTAAAATCGAAACATGTGAACAGTAAAACAGTTGATAATACTAATGTTATCCACGCGATTCGATCAAAAGCTTGGAATACTATTCCCGGTGTGCAAATAAAACCTACAAAAAGGATATCTAGAAAATCCGTAAAGTGGATTCCTTATTAATACATGCACGGGATAAACAAATGAACACACGGAAAATGATTTACACTTTTTTTATTTGCATGCTCTGCGTTATGATACAGTATTCATACATGTATGTATTCATGTTTTTATTGTACATATTTGATATTGCTCAAAGAACATCGCCCATTATTTTCGTTTTATTATTTTTTTTAATCATTCAGAAATTCATCTTGTAAATTTCTTATTAAAACGAAAAACAACAAAACCTAAATACATGTACATCAACTTACAAACCAGAATACAAAAATTAGCAAATACGCGATGTTCTTTGAACAATTTGTCTTGCTTTTGAATTAATATATATATATCCATTAAAGTATAAAATGAATATCTTTGTTATATCACTAACACATGTAGTTGTTAAAGAAATTTCTCTGAGCACTGTTCAAAGAACGTTGACAATATTGAAATAAACTTCAAAATAATCATACATGTATTTCCCTTTCGGTGGCATCTAGAGAATGTGTGCATAAAATATCCTCAACGTCCATTGGATAGATAAACTACATCTGATTATGAATATTATTATGATTATTATCATTACTTATCTTCAATAAACATGTATAAAGTTGACATGTCGTTGTTATTACATGACCCCCCTTCTCTCTCTCTATTTCTCTCTCTTTCTCTATCTCTTCTCTTCTTTCTCTTTTTCTCTCTCTTTCTCACTCGCTCTCCCCCTCTCACTTCTCTGTCTCTCTGTGTGTCTCTCTGTCTCTGTCTCTCTCTCTGTATCTCTCTGTTTCTATGTGTATATCTCTCACTCTGTCTCTCCCTCTCTCTCTATTACTCTCTCTCTCTGTATCTGTCTCTCTCTCTCTCTCTCTGTCTCTCTGTCTCTGTCTCTCTCTCTCTCTGTATCTCTCTGTTTCTATGTGTATATCTCTCACTCTGTCTCTCCCTCTCTCTCTATTACTCTCTCTGTATCTGTCTCTCTCTCTGTCTCTCTGTGTGTCTCTCTGTCTCTCTCTCTGTATCTCTCTGTTTCTATGTGTATATCTCTCACTCTGTCTCTCCCTCTCTCTCTATTACTCTCTCTCTCTCTGTATCTGTCTCTCTCTCTGTCTCTCTCTCTCTGTCTCTCTGCGTGTCTCTCTGTCTCTGTCTCTCTCTTTCTTTCTACGTACAATTTTCTAAAATTGACTCAAAAGTACCAGTTTTTAAATAAGATTGTTAGAAAATTTCGTTTAGAAATACTATCAGCGCTAAACCGTTGGTATTGAGAAATATATTCTAAAAATCTGGTTCCTCTAGCTAACATGTACTGCAGTGCAATAGATGACTTGTATCTATATGACTAGCCGTTGGGGATAGATACAATATATTTTTGAAACCACATATGCACCACCATCGCATGGGAGTTCTTTGCCGTGTTGAGATACAAGTGAGTGTGTAGCGCGAGACTGTTGATACCAATTTTGTCTAACATTTTGATATGTAAACATATCAAATATGCATTCAATTTTTAAAACAACATTAGCAAAAGATACATTTGACTCTAGTGGGGCAGTTTCATTTGTGTTATTTATTAAAGGAACTAAGTTCAAAATCGAACTGATAAGATGTGTTTCAGTTCACTGGTACATATGTGTCGGCTATGTCGTGTAAATAAAGTGAATTACTAAATATCACTGCTAACTGTTTTCATCGAATGAAACTGAATGCAAAATGTGTAGGTCAACTTGTCAACAAAATACCTGGGGCTAAATAACCGTCAGATGCAAACGTCAGTGCACATCAGTTACATGTACTACGTCTGCATTGCTTTTCAACTCTTTTCTCTACAATAAAGTGAAACGTATATGACATGGAAATGTATTTTTACGCATAGTTGAAGGAAACAAAATTTGAAAACGAAGTGTTTTAAAGTTCAGCATCGAAGTTGATGACATGTTGCATTAATTTTTAAAAAAAATAATGTTAACAACAACGTCCTATGTACCGGCTCGGTAGATGAACAGAGTGAAATGTGCATACTGAAAGCAATTTCTTATCCCCTTGACTTTAAATTTATACAATAAACTGCTGTAAACTGGAATGTAGAAAACTACGAACATTGTTGTTTACCACAGCACTAGGCTTGAAATTAATTCTATCATACTGTGGTGAGCAGCCATTCACATATTTAATACATTTCGGTTTTCAGAGATTTGACTCTTGTTAACGTTAGCTATCAAACCAGGAGATGAAATGATTGGAGGCCGTTTCTTAATGAACTTAATATAACATCAGATGGCAGTTTAAATGTAGAGCGGATACTAAGTTGAGTTTCAGTCCCCATAAAGTCATCACTTGGTTAGAATATAATATAGAGGAGAACGTTTTATGGTGGTTTTTAAAAAAAGGTAATGTAGTAAAATATGTCTTATCGGAGCATTTAAGTAGTATTTCAGACAGGTGGCTGCTTAATGAAGTACAATTGTGATGCACAAATTTCTATGGCGTTCGCATCATTTTTACGCTGTATTAAGTTGTCACCTGCTTTAACAGAGGGATATTAATAATACAATAACTAGACGTTTTATGTTCACTGACTATATATTTCACAACAGTTTTCGAACATGAGAAAAAAAAGAGAAAGAAACAAGGAAACCATAGTAAAAAATACTTATACCATACAGGTTTACGTGTTTGTTATGTGCCCTCGAATAGCTAGGTTTAAATCAAAACATGATATAAATTTTATTTATATACTATAAGTATTCAGATGCGCGTCTTTTTTTTAATACATTTTATTGCTTGTGAACTCATTTGGACGTCATATTGGAATTCCCGTTTGCCTAGGCACACTACCTATATGGCCGTTTCTGTAGACTGCCAACGGTATCATGCGAACAGGTCGGGGTTATTTTGTTTGTTTAAAGTGTTACATTTGGAGGCCATCGATACGGTTACCGAATGCGCTACTGTTAAAATTTTAGCATGGTTCATCGCTTTACGATTTTCTTGCACACAACTACCCACACTGGTTCTCTGTAAGGTCGCACCTGTCTTCCGAGCCGTTTTTGCTGAGCTGAAGAAGTTTCGCCTAATATGAGTCGTTTGCTTTCTCCGTCAACGAAAACATTTGAACAATCTTAAACACATTTTTTTAATATGCTCTATGTTCTAAGACAGACATTATTATTTAATTCACTAACCTGCTTTTTTTAAGTGTATATATTGTTCTGCGCGATGAAATTTTAGATCGTACTCAATGATAGTACATGCGTTAAACTGACTATATATACAATCACATCCGAATAAAAGAAAAATAATACGCTCTTCCGTTTCACACACCGGTATCCAAGCTCTCTATATAATATTGTTAAACCGAGCGAGCTACAATACATGCAGACCCCTCTTGGTTGTTGTTGTTGTTGTTTTATCACCTTTTAATCGTTAACCCGCTGCACGCTTCCTTCTACCTACACCACCTCTCTATTTAGCGACGGGTATATGTTAAGCGCGCGATACACAAAAATTAATTCGTCACCTGTCATCTTTTCACGCAGTCAGCCAGCCGCGTATTTCTACCTGCCCCCAAGGTGAGATATGACCTGTAACGTCCGTCGCACGATTTTGTATCTTCTAACAGAACTGTATCTTTTAACAGAAATGTATCTTCTAACAAAAATGTATCTTTCAACAGAAATGTATCTTCTAACAGAAATGTATCTTTCAACAGAAATGTATCTTTTAACAGAAATGTATCTTTTAACAAAAATGTATCTTTAACAAAAATGTATCTAACAAAAATGTATCTTTAAGAGGATCATAGAGCTACACATAATACTACTTATGTCTGCAAACGAAAATAACTGAAACGGGTGTAAAGAAACATCATTAATGGTATACATTATCATTTTGTTAATCATGGAAAATACATGTCAGATATATGTGCAATGGAGACGACGCTATTTATTTCCTGTTTAAAAGCAAACAATAGGCAAACGCAGTGAAATAAAATATCACCTGACATGCTCTTGAAAATGCTGCCGATAAATAGTGATGCTCTCTGAAAGTATGATGCCAAGAGTATGGTTTGTTGCCCGATATATATGCATTTTTCTAAATTGTTTTCGGCTCCAATTCAATGAAAACACTCACTCAATCACAATCTGCCCGAAATAAATTGATGAAACTTCTCACAATAAAAGCTATAGGTGTGAATAATAAGACAATGGTAAAAAGCATAAGTTATAAGGCTTCTTTTGAAACTATAGGCACTTTTATACATATACCAATGGCCTAAATTCAATTCAATTCAATTCAATCCTTTATTGCATAAAACATACATCAGCATGTTTAGAGCAAGGTCAAATATGTATACACAAGCCGACGGCTTTTTCTATGTGATCTCGGGTTCAGGCTCATATTCAATTTGATTGAAGTGTTGGGTTATTAACTTAGCCTTATTAGAGAAAGTATTTACCAAGATTCACGTACTTTCATATTTCAGGTACACTTTCATGCATTTAACGTCTTTATTACGCGATTAATAGAGATTGTTTGAAACCGAAAGTATATACGGGAGATAACCGATATGCACGATTTCGTTGAGTAACGATGCTTGATTTATCGTACTTCGTTAAAAGCCACTAGGTGTCTCACGAATTGCTGGTGTGTGCCGTTAAGAAGACGGTATTGCAGTAGTAAAAGAGTTACAGTGGAGAATCTGTTATTCTTTCCCGTTTAAACGCAAACGTACGCAAACGCAAAGCACTAAAACGTAGAAAAGAACAACTTTTGGACAATTCTGATATTTCATGTTTATCTTGGTGGCAAACAGTTTGGAGCCTGATCAGACGCCGGGTTACCCGGCGTCTGATCTGGCTCCAATCTGTTTGCAGTGCAAATAATAGTTTTAGCGTAAACGCGTTTATTGGGAAAGAATAACACATTCTCCACTGTAGACTTAATATCCCGTTTAGGGAATTACGGCGGTTGTCGTTGTAAGGAGGGAGTCGTTGTTTGGAGGGCCGTTATAGAGAGGGAGCGCTATATGTACAGTATAACTATGTACAGATACTCTTAGATGATAAATGTTACACTGTTTATTTATCTCTTATAACACCAAATAGGAGTGGCATAATACATGTCTATAATACTGTACATTGTATACTGTATTTGTGATATAATGCTGAAATATAAATAAAGATTACTACCCTACTATATCTCAAACAATCATCGTCTACTTTTATTTAAAAATGTGACGTGTGTTTTGACGTGATTTTCTTTGAAAAAGGCCCTTAGAGGTCGTAATATTAGAAAAGAGCAGTATATATATTAATTTTTTCATTTCTCCAATTTAAATTTTAGTTATTTTGACTTAGTCCGGCCGCGGACACGTTTAACCTTGCTTGGAGTTGTATAGAAAATGTTTTTGTGGTTTTTGGTAGAATAGACCCTCAGCATCAAGGATCCGATGTATGACCGCCGGTCATCCTTGAGCATTTTAAGATATTCAAGATGGCGTCCAAGATGGCCGCCGGCATATATCTGGCTAACTGTTAGGTTTGATTCAATAAGCTTTAACAGATTTTTCAACAAATTATTGCTCAATTTTATCTTTTGTGACATAATTAAAGTTCAAAATAGAAATAAATAATCTATAATTTAAAATGGCGTCCAAAATGGCCGACAAAGTACTTTTTATGTAGAATAAAATGCAAAGTATGTGCGTTGCTTTACAAGGCTACGATTTGCTCCAATTTTTCCCCATCGTGATAATATAATTGTTCATAATTAATAATAAAGCGTGAAAAGATTGCGATTAATTCATTCATAAATGAATTATAAGAGACTGTCACCAGAATAGAGTATACATAAAAACCATACAGCTTATGTGTACATTGAGATAGTTCTTGCATAACGATGTAAAATGCAATAAATATTTCAGATTAACAGAAAAGTAATTAGTCAAGTCAAAACTCAAATTTTATAAATTAGTTCATAGAACCCAATTACCTAGCTTTAATATATAAATTTCACTGTTTTGTAAGCAAAGAATGCTGAAATTATCGTACAAAAGTAAAATTCTGTGTTTGCATTACTGTGACATTTGTCACCACATGTCACCTTTCTTGTTAAATAGTTCAATTACATGTAAGCTTCTTAGGAACAGGGAAATAAATTGGTAGAATGGATACCAATAATTCTTCTTGGGATGCAAGTCTCCTGAGGATGTGGTGGCACCTCTTTGAAACCAGATAACTGTGTACAGTATCTTTCAGTATAAAACTTTGTTCAGTATTCCTTTTCATCAAGTCTTTTAACATGTATTATGTGAGTTTCTAAGCTAGTACTGCTGCTGCAAAGAATCATCATATCTTTGCAATATTGCTGAATGAGTACATGGCTACACAGACACTTGACTGAACAGTCTTTTGGCTTAACCATAGATTAGAATAAGAAAGAATGACATCACAAATATAATTTCAAATATAAAAAAGTGCACATCTTTACTCCTGAATTACCAAAGTAAACAGCACTTCGGTACAGTTACTGTCAAAGTCAGTCACTACAAAAGTGGTCATCTTGTATAAGAAGTGCATAACTCTTGACATGATGATATACTGCAATGCCGCTGGCCTATCAGGAGTGATAACCGAGATGATTAAAGCAGCTTCGGAGAACAAGGGGTTTGAGATTTGAAGACGACTGACTGATGCGATTTTCAGTAATTGTGTGATCTCTGAGGACAGGGAGGCAAATTACATCCTCAAACAATAAACAATAAAAAAGTGAATAACAAGCTCGTATGAGCGACACTTATCATGTGGTAAAGCTCAAGGACCAGACAATAAAGTTGATGAACCGATTAAAAAGATACCTCTGTGCGTGAGATTATCAACATTGATGCATGTAGTTTTGCGTTCTTAAGGATAGAGATACTATTGATTCGTTCTTCACCGTGTACCATCTATAGCACAAGTAAAAGGTCGAAATCAAACCTCTGCATGTGGCATTGGTTGATCTGGAGAAAGCCTTTAGATTCAATACCAAGAATGAGCCTTTGGTTTGAGGAATGCGATTTGCATGTCAAACAGAGTTTGAAAACCGCTTACATGAAGCGGGCAGTACTACGTGAAGTTTTTGTGTATGGTTTGCATTAGGTATTTGATCTCAACCCTCTGCTGTACCAGTGCTTGATGTTCTGCTTTACTAGTGTATGATGCTCTGTCATAAGAGTCTAGCAAAGGTGTTCCATTGGCGCTTCTGTACACAATTTTCTGTGATCACAAATTCACTGACAGGGTAACCCAAAAAGGTGGCTGGAAGGATGTTATCAAACCGAGTTGACTGAGAGTTAACACGAAGAATTCTTGGCTCATGATCTCAGAGTAGTCATTGGCTTGGTCTTCTTCGAGACTGTAGGGAATGTTGCTGTGCTGACTGTCAGATTGGAGAACATTCAATTACAGTAGTTATGTGACATTAATTGACGTCAGGACTAAACTTGTCTTTTTGATGGAAGACCAGTTACTCAGTTAGGTGTCGATGGGGCTACGTTTGGTGTCTAGAATAGCTTCTGTAACATGGTGTTTGCTATAAGAGGATTCGAGCTTGTCATAATCACAGGACATTTCAAAGAAAGGCCTAGCACAATTATATCCTTTGGGACTCGTATAATTGTGTTCAACACCTGTTTGTTATTTTTTCATTTAATATGGAGGTTATTCATTAATGTCGTCTGCCGAAGACTTGCAGACAGTTTGCAGAAATTGAGCCTGTGACAGTTGGATCTGTGGCGTTAAACAGGACGAGGAGGTCCCACAGATACAAGTAATGAGAACTAAAGGTTTGGGATGTTTTGGACAGGTGGAGTGTGCCACTTCATGCATCAACTCATTAACGAGGAGGACCATTCTGCGCTTTAGACTTAGTAAGAGATCACAATCGCCATGGTTAGACTATGGAAGAGATGACCAGGTCCTGCGTGTCAGAGGAGCATATAAATCAGGTTTGAGGACATTCTAGCCACATTCAGCCTACCTGAGTTGCTAGGACATCCACAGCAGTTGAGAAATAAACGCAGGATCATGTCAAGTACAACTAACTTAATTGCAAGCTATGTTAGAAACCTGACATGACCTTTTGTTTCTAAATATCATTTATAGTGTGCAATTTTATTCCCTACTAATAAGAATATTCATTTATATAATAGTACAATATGCATGTGCTAATTTATAAACGTACTGTATATCGAAACCAATATGTTTATTAACTCCTTTACATAGTAGGTTGCTGTGTGCGACATACTCATTTTCAAATTCACAATACATGCAGAAACAGGAATAGTATCCAATTTATATTACATCTCACATAATATTACTTCTTGAAAAACAAACAAAACAAAAACGCTGACTTTGGCAGCCATTCTGATTGCCATGTAGAAAACGAAACATATAATTTATGTTCAAAACACAAACATCAATGGTGACTCAAACTAAATTAACCTCAAATTTTGAAAACAGTTATTTCATAATTCTAAGTAATTCTTAAAAACACTCATTTGTCTTAAAAAGAGGCTAAAAAGAATGGTATGCTTGGTGGATAGATTATATACTCACTTTTTACAATTATTTTACATTAAGTAAATGTTCAGGCTCCATATCTTTTGAAGTACTTCATCAACTCAAGTTTTGTTTTAGATTTTTAGGGCTCATACGTTCACCAATGTATTCCAGTAAAACATTTATATTAAACGACACATGTAACGAAAATGAAACACACAAGGTATATTCTTATTTCAAATCAAAGGGAGGTTATTTGATATTTGAAGACTTTCTAGTCTTGATAACGCCGTGAATATTGCGATGAATGAAAGTCTAATGTGATTTTGTTTTCTTTAAGCAAATGTTCTAGCGGCTGAATATGAGCACCATTGTATCTCCTCTATGGAGAAAGTTTATAATAAAAAATGCTGTTTTCCGGAAAGAGTTATCAACCTTTTCATTTTCAATACAATGTGCCAGTTATTTAGCCACAATGATAAGTTTATGTTTGAGACGCTGATAATTAAGAATACAAAAGTGGTTACTTTCTGGGTTTTTTTGCTTATTATATAATATTGAAGAGACAAGCATCTGTTTTGCATATTTTGTCGGCCATTTTTGACGCCATTTTGAAATTAACAGTATACTTTTCTCTGTTTGCTTTTTTAAACATCGAAGAAGTATTGAACTACTTTTAATCTTGTTTACAGTTGACAATTACCTAATCTAAACTGACAGCAGTTTCATTTTTATTCTCGCAACTATCTTGGACGTCACCTTAATACTTTGTCGGCCATTTTGGACACCAATTTGAATAAAGCATTATTATTATGACTTCTATTTTGAACTTAAATAATGTCAAACGTTATGAAAGTGAACTATATTCTGCTGAAAAATTTAAATCAAACCCAACAGCTTGTCATTTTACATCGTTATGCATGGACTAACTCAATGTAAACTTAAGCTGTATGTTTTTTATGCATACTGTATTCTGGTGACAGTCTCTGATAATTCATTTATGAATGAGTTAATTGCCAAATTGATCTTTTCACGCTTTTCTTTTTATTAATTATGAACAATTATTATTATCACGACGGGAAAAAACTGGAGCAAATCGTAGCCTTGTAAAGTGTCATTTTCATTTTATTTCACATAAAAATGGTCTTTGTCGGCCATTTTGGACGCCATTTTGAATTATAGATTATTTTTATTTCTATTTTAAACTTTAATTATGTCATCAAAGATGAAATTGAACTATAATTTGCTGAAAATTCCGTTATAGCTTATTGAATCAAACCTAACAGTTAGCCAGATACATGCTGGCGGCCATCTTGGACGCCATCTTGAATATCTGGAAACGCTCAAGGATGGCCGGCGGTCATACATCGGATCCTTGATGCTGAGGGTCTATTCTACCAAAAACCACAAAAACATTTTCTATACAACTCCAAGCAAGGTTAAGCTAAAATATCCTTATCTGCTACCAGACTAACTTATATTTAAATGAGTATCAAACTGTTTGCATATAACCATTGTACTCGGAGCAAGGCAGTGAAGGGATTTATACGGCCGTTCAACCCAAAACAAAATATTTAGTAAATCTGAATAAGGGGAGATCCTTTGAAAGCACACAAAGCAAAGCAAATACTGAAAATTGCAGACTCGGTTTAATTGAGTCTGTTCATGAGCAATACTGAAATATGCAACAGTGCTCACGCCCCCTAGCACCGGCTTAATCGGAACTCAACTTTCAACTTTAAATGCGCTGAAATCAATGATTCCAAAGGACCAGAAAGTATAACAACACTGAGAATGAAGTACGGGGCGACTTTTTACAGCCGCCACACAATCCCGGTGTTTGTAAAACTCAACAAAATTTAAAAGTATTTGACTTCAAGTTAGAAAAAATCCTGGGAAACTTACCTCAATAGTTGTTTCAAATCCAATCGCTCTCTTTTATATATTTTTCTGAAACAGATTTGTTGGTCTATACCGTATACGTCGAAATATTTACGTTTCCACCCGAGCAATTCCTAACTTTATTACATGTAGAGCCACATGATCCATATCAGCGCTACCCAGTCATGCAAGTCCAAACTCTTAATCCGATTCGGTAAATTCGGTGAAGTTTGAATTAGAAATACAGCAAAACTGCTCAATTATAACCACTAAAATGAAGGCTACAGTGGAGAATCTGTTATTCTTTCCCGTTTAAACGAAACGAAACGCAAAACACTAAAACGTAGACAAATGCAAATTTTGGACAACTCTGATGATTCATTTTTATCTGGGTGGCAAATAGTTTGGAGCCTGATCAGACGCCGGGTTACCCGGCGTCTGATCTGGCTCCAAACTGTTTGCACTGCAAATAATAGTTTTAGCGTAAACGCGTTTATTGGGAAAGAATAACACATTCTCCACTGTAACTGATGATTTAAAAGCCAGGTGACAGCTTAAAGCAATGGGACAGAAACACAGCAGGAGCTTTCTGTTTTACTGTCACCTTATTCTAAGCAGTCACCTGTCCTTAAAACCTACTAATTAGCACAAATTTGAGGTCGAAACAAAGAGGTTACCTTGAAAATTATTAGTATACAATTTATGCTAGATCAATCTGTTCAAAATATATGGAAATAATTTTGAACCATCCTTTTTGTCTGTCCACTGATTTGGCGCTAACAAATCTTGAGTACATGTGTATGAGTCATTCATTTGACTTCAAAGGCCGCGAAAAATAATTAACGGCAATCTACGTAAAAACATCACCATTTTTGTATATCATTTATAAAATATTATATTTCTGTTCACAATTTGTTGAATTTATCAAAATCGACTTTTACATAAAAGATAAAACTCGACAATGCCTCGTTTTTATCATTTCCTAAAAGACTAGGTTAATAAATTCAGTAAATCATAAACATCTATGTAATACCCTGTATATACATATAGATTAAGTTAAAATGGTATTGACATAGACATAGACATATTTTATTTGGTAACTTATGCACATTGTATCTCGTTACATCAGCATAAAAAAATCAAATTATTTAACAGGTCAAATCATATCACGTGACATGCATAATTATATAATATATTATGTATAAAACAAAACAAAAGTAGATCATAATATGTTTGAGATATATCTAAAAAAAATATTCCTCGGGTATTGACTGTGACGTGATTTTTAACTTCAAATACACAGAAGAAGGAAACGATTTAACAACAGAACGGATGGTATCTAACTCATACACCCCTTTCAGTTAAATCTAGTCCATATGTACTATTTAAAGTTGATTTGTGACAACTGACAAACAGTGCAGGAACCCTCTGATGAGGATTTACACTGTTTGCATTAGACAAGTGTACTTTACCCAGGCACATTGATTGGTAATGACGAGTGTACTCGTCGCTACGATTGAATGTGTTCAAGCAGACGTCATTATTTTCTACAATGCTCCGTCGCTTCAACGGCCCTCTCAACAACGACCCCTCCTTACTACGACCTTTGACATTGTTCCTTAAACAAAACAATAATATCTGAAGCTTTCATTGCTGCAATATCGCATGCTAAAATATGTCGTCTCTTGTTTTGATAAAAAAAAATGACAAGTGACACTCACCTTGAATCCAGATCAGACGTCGCGTTACGCGGCGTCTGATCTGGATTCAAGCTGTTTGCAAATTTAATTCAATGTCCCTCCCTATAACGACTCCCCCCGAACAACGAACACAAATTGTGTCTCCCATTAGGTGTCGTTGTAGAGAGGGAGCGCTGTTGAAATTGCTACCCATCCATAGCTTTAATTTAAAACCATGACACGGTTCCTTGGTTTTTGATATTTACAGCTAATATAATATGTATAATTTTACCATAATACACCGCGAAGTACTTACTTCGTGCATATATGTATAAATGACAACTAACACGAATGTAACCGCCCATAGTTACATGTATACCCTTCCGCGCAAAGTCTTTAAACGCTTAATTTTGCAAAGCGTTTGAGTGTAAAGCTGTGTCTCTCCAGGTTCCAAACTGTTTGAGACGTTATTCTTTCCCAATAAACGCATTAATTAATGCTGAAACAAAAATGCCCATTGTAAACTGTTTGAAGCCAGATCAGACGCCTAGTAACCCGGAGTCTGACCAGGCTTCGAATTGTTTTCCAATGAAAGGTCACAATTGCCAAAACGTTGTAATTTTCTATATTTTATTGCAATGCGTTTGCGTTCAAATTCACCACTCTATCAATATTTTCTATGTAAGGAAACTTTGTAAAAAAAAAAAAGATGACAATACTGAAGTAAACGATATTATGACAGAATAGAGTATTGTTGGCTGCTTAATATTTCTTGACTGAAATTATAACACCGTCATTGTCGTGACGGCCCCAGAAACCTTCCTACCCTGTCGTGATTCTGGGGCTTAATTGTCATAGAGATTAGACCGAAATTATTCCCTCTGCCAGGAACTAAAAGGAAGGCAGGTTTGGTGGTTTTGATCCCATGCGCTGCAGAAATTATCATCCTGAAATAATCATCATCTCATCGCATCACCCCTCATCATTCATGTGCGCTATATGACCTGTTTTGTGTCGCAGTGTCGGAAAACTCAACTCATCCATCCATCCAAACCTTTCTTTCCATCCATTCTCTCGTGACTAACGTCATCTGCTATAAACAAATAGCGTCTGCTAAAAGTTCATTTCTTAAATTTTAATTATATGTAAATTGACTTCATTTATACTAATAGAGTTATAGAAATGAGTGTCAAACAATTTGGATCCTGATCAGACGCCGCGTTACAAGGCGTCTGATCAGAATTTAAATTGTTTGCAAATGTTATTGCACTCGAGGTTAGCAGTGAATAGGTTTTAATTTCTATTTCATATAGCGAACAAAACCTATGTACAGTAATGTCAAGGCGAGGATCTTGGGGCCGTTTTACGAAACGTCATTCGACATAACGATCTTGAGTAAAATCAATAAAATACGTATAATGTGTGATTTCCCCGTCTAATTAGACGGAGAAATAAACAATAAGTGAGAGTTTTAGAATTTGACTTACGACCGTTTTTGTCGTACGACGTTTCGTAAAAAGGGTCCCTAGACAGGGGTTAGATCATGTCCAGATGTCTATTAACTTGAGCTGGATCAAAACTGTTTTGCCTCATTCACCCTGAGACTTTTAATGGACAATTTCACTTTCCAATTAAGTCTAGTCCATTTGTGACTCAGGGTTACACTGTGTATTTTTCTGCAATAACGACAAACAGTGCAGACCCCACAGGGTCACTCTGATCATGTGTTTACTGTCTGTATAGGACACGTTTACTCTTCACAGGTTCACTACTTGTAAATGACGAGAAATTCTAGTCGCAAGGGGTGAATATGTTAAGGCTGATGACCCCTAATGAGATCGGACCAAAACTAGAGCTCTACATACAGCGATCGGCTAGTTTCAACTGACGGCGCGTTCCGAACTATGCTAAAATTCCGAACCATGCTTAAGCATAGTTCGGAACGGACGAAAGGTATCAAGAATAGCCGATAACTTTCCGTAGAGTGCCGATATTGACGAAAACTAAGTCGATCTAATTATGGATCCACAACCTTAAATAAAGAGGCGAATCGCGCTAAGTAAATGAGTGTTAAAATATAGCGCTTGCTCTAACAACGACACCTAATGAAAGCAAAAAATGTGTGCCTTGTTCGTACATTTGCAAACCGCTTGAATCAAGATCAAACGCCGCGTTACGCGGCGTCTGATCTGGATTGAAGCTGTTTGTCACTCGTCATTACGCTTTTTTCTATCAAAATGTACATTTTGTATTTTTTAGAAAAACAGAAAACGGAAATTTTAAGCAGCCAACATTGCAGCCGTGAAAATGTTGGACATAATTGTCCTGTTTGGGGAAGAGTGGCAACGTCGTTGTAAGGAGAGAATCGTAGTTGGGAGGGCCGTTGTAGAGAGGGATCACGGTATCACCAAATTTGGATAGGTCCACGCAGAAATATTGGTAAAAGGACGAATATAAAGAGCGTTTGGAGATGAAAAATTTAAAGTAACGCATACTAGACAAAGTACCGGTATTATAATATAACATGTATTAATGCATACAATCTGAATTAATAGGATGTGATTAAAACTTGATCGCTACATACCTTTTGATTATTATCTATCAAAACACTACTCTCTGAGTTTCTGTCTCTGTTTTGTGTTTACCTCTTTGCATGCTAGCGGCGGATATATACACCACAGTGATTGCCTTTGCAAACACTTTGGAGCCAGATGAGACGCCGCGTCACGCGGCGTCTCATCAGGATCCAAACTGTTTGCCATTCAGACCCTGAATTTGAAACAAAAATTGAAAATGCTAATTTTAGAACAGTAGCAGACGACAAATGTTGCAGACCAAAAATATTACCAAGCATGCAAAAAGTCAACTACTACGCTCCTACTAGTCTGTTTGTACATCTCTCAGTATTCCTCGGTCGGTCTGTATGTCATTTTGCCAGTCTGTCTTTGTTCTGTTCGTGTCTTACCTTTTGTCTGTATATGCCAATTCGTCAGTCTGTCACACTGTATCTCTGTTTGTCTCTCTATGACTGTCTCTCACATTCTCTCTCTCTCTCTCTCTCTCTGTATGTCTGGTTGTCTCTGTATGTCCCCCTATGTGTCCTTCTCCCTGTCTGTCTATGGCTCTCTATCTGTCTGTCTTTCTTTCTTTCTCTCTCTCTCTCTCTCTCTCTCTCTTCCATTCATACTTGAATGCCTCTCATATTTTTCACAAATGACAGGTTATAAACATTAAAACTTATTTCAAACATAATATTATACATGTAGCTCAAATGTCAAGTGAAAATACAAAATACTGTTAAACTGATTGTGCGTGAACCCGTGTATGCTATACAGCAGTATATAATAAAATGTTATACTTTGCAAAAGGTGTAGACCCGTGTCACAGAGCACTTACAGTAGTGAAGACGTTATTCGTTTGCGTTTCAACGCAATTAAAAAGCAAATAAAATTATAATCATATCTTAAATTTCCATCGATTCATTGTAATTTGAAGACCGAAACAATTTGAAATCTGATCAAACGCCGAGTTACCCGGCATCTGGTCCTCAAGCTGTTTGCAATGGAAATAATTGTTTTAGCATAAAACCGTTTATTTGGAAGGAACACCGTCTTCTCAACTGTACCCGTCTAATCAGGGTCTAGGCAGTTTCTCTTAATTGTTCTTTTTAATATTTTTTTCTGTGAAAATCGCTCTAGAAATTGATATTTAAAACTAGTTGTTTTCTTAAAATCAGAATAGTCTATATGACCACTTAGTTCAGTATAGAAGGGGATGACGATTCCCCCTATATATGTGCCTGTGCTAGAACTTGAGATGAACTGAACGTTTTTCTAAGATTTCGATTTCATAAGTTGAATTTCGATAGGTCGATCGCGCGTTTGTTCGACCATACCCGTATTTCGAAGTTAAAACGTGGCCTAGCCACGTTTAAACTTTGAAATATGGGTACGGTCGAACTAACGCGAGTTTTAATTATTGAATTTCCAAAAATCTTCAATATTCGTGCACATTATTTCACTGGTTAACTAATGCCCTTGATGCTTCAAATGCTAAGTGAATGTTTCCAATAAAATATAGTCCATTTTTAATGTGTTGATAGTGTACATGTAACATTGCAAACAGTGCAGACCCTGGTCAGCACACTCCTTTGATCTGGGTGGATGTTCACTGTTTGCATTGGACAAGTGTACGTTTCTATACACGTGTACGCTGTTCGTAAAGTACGGGTATATACGTAGCTACAGTTCAATGCGTTAAAAACGCCATGTTTGAATGCACATTGTATGTTATTAACTAAACATCACTTTCGGCTTCCTTGAATACAATTAAGGGGGTAAAAAAGAACATTTCAAACTTTCGGAATACTGTCTTCTATTTGTTCCGCCAGTAACTTTTATACCATAACAATGTCACGGTTTCACATTCTTTTGTTTGTTCCATTTGAAATAGTGTTGTCATCCGCACATAGACACATTGAAAATAGTTGAATTCGTCGATTTCTTATAACAAAAGTACAAGAGGTGAGGTAAAGCTTTAATATTGGTCGTCACTCGTTGCCAGTACTCTTCAGTATAACACCGACTGAAAAAGATACGAATAACAAATTAATCCAAATACTGCAATTACAATGACAGTCACTTATTACAAACTTGGATATAACGAAATAGTGGATCTAACAAAACAATACTTATTCTCCATCTCTAGTTAAAAGTAAAATGGACCTCATATAACGAAATTTAGATAAACCGAAATAAATCAGATGGTCCCAAGGACTCAGTCGTTATACAACTTAGAGCAAGGTGACAGTAAACCAAAAATCTCTTAAAGGAGCTTTCTGTTAAATAATGTCATCTTGCTTTCAGCAGTCACCTGTGGTAAACGCCTAAAATTAACACAAATAAGTGGTCGTAAAAGAGAGGGTTTACATGTACTTGAGTGAAGACAAACACTTGAAATATTATTTACATTTTCTTATATCGAAAAAAACACTGGCCGCGAAGAAGTTATCCTTGCCCCCAAAATGGTTAGTGTTAAACAGTTATATATATTGCAAAAAGTTTGGAGCCTGATCAGACGCCAAACAATTCGCCACTCCGTTTTTTAAAGCCGAACTCTTCTGAATACAAGCTATTGCGTTTGGTTTTCGTTAAGTTTGGTTTATGTTGAAACTTAGAACTAAGTCCATGTGTGCCTAGCGTCCTCTAAATGGGACGTACAGTGGAGAATCTGTTATTCTTTCCCGTTTAAACGCAAACGTACGCAAACGCAAAACACTAAAACGTAGAAAAGTACAACTTTTTGACAATTCTGATAATTCATTTTTTTCTTGGTGGCAAACAGTTTGGAGCCTGATCAGACGCCGGGTTACCCGGCGTCTGATCTGGCTCCAAACTATTTGCACTGCAAATAATAGTTTTAGCGTAAACGCGTTTATTGGGAAAGAATAACGTTTTCTCCCCTGTATGTTAACTGCAGACGCCGAATAATGTGGAGCCTCATCTGAGAATACACTGTTGGCTAACATGAATTTCTATGAAAAGTAAAATGAAAAAAAAACCCCAAATAGATCAATCATCCCTTAAACGAAAATGGAGTCAACTTATATACGAGGGCTGTCCCAAAACACCGGGGACTAATATTTCTTTTGAAGAAACGGACGTAATATTTCTCTGATTTTTTTACAAATGCTATTTCAAATATTTTCACATTTGAATAAGAAATTTTTAGGTTCCTGAACACACCTGGCCCTATTTTATTTGCAAATATAAGCATGGAACCACCCACTTGTCTTATTGGTTTAGATAAAACTTGCAAAATGTATACATTTAGAAAAATACTCAAAATGTTTACGTTTCTCCACAACAGGGGATCATGGCGAAACATCGGTTCGTCTCGATAGTCTGGCATAGGTATTCTAAAATAAAACAAGGCATTAAGTTAATTCAGTAAAACCTTTCTATTGAAACCACTAGAAAAAGCTAATGAATTGAAAAAGGGGCTGAGAGGCTGAGTCTAAAGAACGGTGAGATATAATTTATGTCAATTTGGCTAAAGTAATATCGATATGAGTGTCAAACATTTTGGATGCTGATAAGACGCACGCGTCGCCTCATCAGGATTCGAACTGTGCACAAATATCCGTGGTACTCGAGGTAAGGTAATGAATTGGTTACATCAAAAACCATTCATTACTGTTCTCAAAAAGTTGCGAAAAAGTAAAGTTACAAAATAAACCTGAAGGTAGTAACGGTAACCTTCAATCGCAGACAACGCCCTAGAAATTCAACTCGTCTCGTAAACTTGTTACAAGGAACAATTAAAAAAAATTTCAATAAAATCCGATCAGTACTTTGCTAAAAACCATCAGGACGAGTTAAATGCTGATGTGCGAACGAACGAACGGACGGACAGAGTGACGGACAAGGTGATGCCAATATACACCCGCCTTCGAGGAGGGCGTATAAAACGAATTCAACCCTGAGTTCATTAGCGCAAACTCTACAGAACCTCTCGCCGCGAACCTCTCGGCTCAGGGCGACCAAAGGACGAATGCCCAGACTCAGAGGTTATAAAGCGTTTAAGTTGAGTCTGAGTGTGTTCCCAAGCATTTGATTGGTCAGATTTGAGCCTAGGCTCAAATCTGATCAATCAAGTGCTTGGGAACGAGTTTAGACTCAAGTCAAAGGCTATATAACCTCGGAGCCAGGAGAAAGACAAAAACATGCAATGTTGAAGGCACGCGAACCTGTGGGCGGCCTGAGCCAAAAGTATCTCGGCGCGATGTTCCGTTGAGTTCGCGCTAATGAACGCAAGGTAGATATTATACTATTTCATTTACCAAGAGTAGTCCCCCTTGATACTAAAATTTAATAATTTCCTTTTGTATAGAGAAATCAGAAATCCCTAGTACGGACCGAAATGCCAGACACTGTTCTACACTGGCTAAGACGTTGGCACAACTTTAGCGAATATCATGTTCTGTCTCCTCCGCATGGGGTCGATCCCGACCGAGCTAAATAATAGATCTATATGTTTTATCATTGAAAATAGCTGTCACTTGACTATACTTGCATCTGATATTATTCATTATTACTAGACTAAACATAGCATGTCCTTTGATCACTGCGTTATGAATTGACAAGTCACTAAAATCGGACAATTTAAAAAAAAAAAAAAAAAGTTTTGAAGCTAGTGGGAATCGAACCTGGAACCTTTGGATTGCAAGTCAATCACCGTACCAACTGCGCTAACAGAAAAGACAATGAAGCAGATCAAACTTTTCTTTATCTAAATTTACTACTACAAGCACGTGCCGCAAAGATCAGGTGAAAGTCATCAGCATTTCCGGAACTCGAGATGCGAGCCGCCCGCTGTCGAACCACCTTAAACTAATATTTACGCGTTTATGTAGGCACATGGGACCCGTTTCATAAAACTTCGTACGACAAAAACGGTCGTAAGTCAGATTATAAAAAGTCTCAATTATTATTTATTTCTCCATCTAATCCTGTCTTGTGACATCTCTTTGGAATCGTCTTGAAAAGACGATTCAGAAAAGATGTCACAAAACAGGATTAGATGGAGAAATCAGAATTTAAATGTACTTGAAAGTTTTGACTTACGGCCGTTTTTGTCATACGAAGTTTTATGAAACGGGCTATGGCGTTCATTCAGACAAATATAATTTTTGCTAATTTTGGTTTTCAGTCTCTTTAAAATCAGCTGAAGTTTTATTATTCACAAACATACGGTTATTCCCGTATTTTTTGTAAGCATTTATCTATCTATATATCTCTATGTATATTTGTTCCTCTCTGTGTGTCTCCCTTTGTCTCTTTTTCTCTGTATCTTTCTTTCTAAGTCGCTGTCTATATAAATCTCTCTGTCTCTCTTTAACTATGTAGCTATGTGTCTGTCTCTCTGTTCTCTGTTTGTCTATGTTTGTCTCTTTCTCTGTCTGTCTGTCTTTCTCTTTCACTCTGTCTCTGCCTGTCTGACTATATGTCTCTCTCACTCTGTCTCTCTCTTGCTGTGTCTATCTCCTTCTGTCTGTCTCTGCTCTATTTCTCTGTCTCTGTATGTCTGTCTGTCTCTGAGTGTGTGTCTCTGTGTGTCTTTCTCTTTCTGTCCGTCTCGTTTTCTCTTTTCCTTTTTAAAAAGCGAACTTACGTGTGTGCAATGTAAACCGGAGAATAGATATAACATTACGGTGATTGAATATAATCCAATGAGAAAACATGTCACAGCATATCTGAGCACATCAAGGGCACATAACTAATGACACACACTTATTAGATTTCAACGATAAGCACACATATTCAATAACTCGTTTTATCTCTGGCAAATAACACCTGATCTATTAAACAGATTTCCACCATAATCGAGCTCATTCGCGATATTATTGTCACATATATTCTGAGTCAGCTGGTATGTTGTGTAGTTGGTTTACCTGTTAAACACACAGGACGACCGGGTTCCATTCCCGACAACAGCTTTAGCACAGTAATAAAAATATCTATAGCTATCACTAAAGGTGATTGATACCCCGACTCCAAACTGACCTGTCACAAACAGCACAATGACATGTAGAAAGAATTATACATGCATATTAAGGAACTAAATTTCAAGTTGAAAAGGGGCATTATTCTGTCAAATTGTATGCAAGAGTTGTCACACTTGAAGAAAAGTCTCACAGTACAACACTAATAATGTGTACCATGTTTGAAGACAATGTCATGAATGGTTTTCAAGAAAATGGCATGTTCCAAGAAAATAGAACAAAATGTCAAGTTAAAAAGGGGCATAATTCTGTCATTAGTTGGCAAGAGTTATATAACTTCAAGTAGAGTCTGCAAACATCACACTTATAATGTGTACCAAGTTTGAAGACAATGTCATAAATTGTTTTCAAGGAAATGACATATCTAAAGAATAAATGCATATTAAGGTACACAATTTCAAGTTATAAAGGGGCATAATTCTGTCAAATTTTGTGCAAGATTTGTTAAACTTGATGAAAAGTCTCACAATACAACACTTATAATGTGTACTACGTTTGAAGACAATATCATGAATAGTTTTTAAGACAATGGTATGTTCAAAGAAAAAATCTCAATTAAGAGACCAAAATATCAAGTTAAAAAGGGGCATAATTCTGTCAAATTTGGTGCAAGAGTTATGAAACCTGTCAATGAGTGTCCCCAAATAACATTAATAATGTATACCGAGTTTGAAGATTGTATCATAAACATTTTTCAAGAAAAGGGCAAATGTCCCGGAAAACCGCGACGGACGGACTGGCGGAATGACGGACTGAGTGACGGACCGACGGACGGACAAGGCGTTTCCTATATAGCCCCAACCACTAGTGGGGTATAAAGATCTAGAGGATAATCAATTTATTTGGATTGATATGAAGAATATATCACGAGAATGGGTTGTTATCTGGTTAAAAAACTCGTCCTACGGACGAGTTTTTTAACCAGATAACAACCCATTATCGTGATATATTTTTCATATCTATTCAAAGGAATTGATTATTCTTTTTATTATATATATATTAATGACGTTTTTACAGAGAAAAAAAACACATACAATTAATCATTTACGCGCGGCGACGTCAAACAAATTACTATGATGTGACGTCACAAAAAGTAATATCATCACTAGACAGAGTGAACGGTGACGATATCAAATTTATCTAACTGAGACATCTCTATAAAGCATCGATAGGTATATAATAAAATAACTAATCTCACTTGTGATAAATTTCCTGATAAATATCATACATTTCATATGTTCCCTTGATTTGGCCAGAGAAAATGTTTTCTATAATGTATAGCAGATGCCTTTACAAGCAGGTACATGTATATACAGTGGAGAATCTGTTATTCTTTCCCGTTTAAACGCAAACGTACGCAAACGCAAAGCACTAAAATGTAGAAAAGAACAACTTTTGGACAATTCTGATAATTCTTTTTTATCTTGGTGGCAAACAGTTTGGAGCCTAATCAGACGCCGGGTTACCCGGCGTCTGATCTGGCTCCAAACTGTTTGCACTGCAAATAATAGTTATAGCGTAAACGCGTTTATTGGGAAAGAATAACAGATTCTCCACTGTATATACAGTTATTTAATTGCTCTTCTCTAATTTTAGACAATGATAATTTAATAATTTCATGTTTTAAATACTTTTCTCCTAATTCCTGTTCATTTGGAATCTTTTTCTTTCCATCGTATATAGAAAAATATATATGTTAAGAAAGAAAAAGGTTTGAGCTCAGTCGGGAATCGATCCCGTGCGAAGAAGGGAAAACAATGTGTGTACCCGTGCTGTAACCACTGGACTACCCGCGAAATCTTACATGTCTGACCTTTTTATCCTATTTGTATAAAACCATAGATCTATAACGTTGATGGTGACCGTACGGGAATACAGCTACTTGGAGGTGTTAGAACATCTTTATGGTTTGTATATTTCTTGCAAAGTAAAATAGAAAATTGGAACGACTCGCTTTATTTTACTTTATTCCAACAGAACCGGTGTCAATTCGAACAATGTGGTCTGTCCAAACACTAACTACCGAATACTAACAGTAAATACGTTATACTAACTCTTCAAATTATCGGATAACAATACTAACTACCGAACACTAAAATTAAATACCCTTCGACGCTACAACTATCCGATAACGACAATAACTACTAACTGTTGTACCTATTTCTCTCATTATGTCTGTGTGTTTGTCTACCTGTCTGTCTCTCATTCTGTTTTTTCTCTGTCTCTCTTTGTCTCTCACTTTGGCTCTGTCTCTGTAAGGCAGTCTGTCTCTCTGTCTCTCTCGGTATGTCTGTCTCTCGCAATACCTGTCTTTCAATATATCTCTCGCTCCCTGTGTGTGTCTCTCTCTGTCTCTCTTTTTTTGTCTCTCTTTATGCCTGTCTGTCTAATCATCTGTCTATGATGCTCTACATATGTGTGTGTCTCTCTCTCCGTGTCTCTGTCTCTCTGTGTGCGTCTCCGAGTCTATTTCACTCTCTGTTTGTCTTTGTCTCTCTCTCTGTGTCTTTGTGTGTTTCTCTCTATATATAGCTCTGTTCCCCCCCCTCTCTCTCTCTCTCTCTCTCTCTCTCTCTCTCTGTATGTCTCTCTCTGTATTTCTGTCATTCTGTATGCGTATATTTGTCTGTCTCTTTCTCCTTCACGTCTCTCTCTTTTTCTCTCTCTTTTCCTTTTCTCTCATTTGCTCAGTGTGTGTCTCTGTCTCTGTCTCTCTATCTCTCCCATTATCTCTCTGTTTCTCTATCTGTATATGTCTCTCTGTTTGTCCCTATCTCTCTCTGTATGAGTTTCTCTCTATCTCTCTCTTTTGTCTCTCTGTCTTTCTGTGTATACCACTAAATTGGCTCTGTCTTTCTCTGTCGCCATTTGGCTGTCTGTTTTTCTGTCTATCTGTGTTTCTCTGTATCTCTGCCTCTCTCTAGCACTGCCTGTCTGTCAGTGTGTCTGTCTGTCTCTGTCTGCCTGTATATTTGTTTTTTTTCTCTGTGTCTTTCTCTCTGTCTCTATATATTTGTTTCTCTATCTCCCAGCAAACATGGTTAAAAGGGACCCATATGGACAGTCCATAGTGACCCCATGCCGAAAGTGCAACCGGGTTAAAGCTGGAACCCATATGGGCTGCCCATATAGAATCTCCAAATCAATCATATCAATTATATAGTAATCTTTTTCAGCAGTATGCAAGTATTGTAACATAATGGGTGTATTTTTTGTCTACAAACATAATTTTTGTGTGAACAAATAGCACCTGAATGAAAGTGACATATACGGGCCCTATAGAGATGGGCTTTGTATAGGACCCATATACCTTTCCACGTGATATATTGTCACACAAAACTATTATTTAAATACAAACAGATACAACATTTTGTTAAAATACATACAGAATGCTGAAAAATCAGTCTTTAAGAATTTATTTGATTGATTTAGAAATCTTATATGGGCAGCCCATATTCGGCCCATATTTTACCCGTTTGCAGTTTTCATATGGGACCCATATGGAAATCTAGATGGGGCCCATATGGGTCCCATTTATAATGTTTGCTGGGCTGTCTCTGTCTCTCTCTGTCCTTGTCTCTCTCTCTGTCGGTCTGTCTGTCTGTCTCTCTAAACCGAAAATAAACATAAAATACCAAAAACAAAATTGTAACACCCAAAATTCACATCAATTACGTAAAACTATTTTTAAATATGCAAAACAAGCATTTGATGCCAAAAATTAATTTCAAATACCAAACAGCTCCATTAATTACCTAAAACCTATTTTAAATACCTTGAACTTACATTAAATACCCAAAACTAACTTTAAATACCCGAAACTAACATTAGATACCTAAAATTATTATCAAAACCCAAAAGTACCATTTATCACCAAAAAACATATTTTAAATACCCAAAACTAACATTAATTACCCAAAACTGACGTTAAATACCAAAAACTAGCATTTTTATCCGGCAAATTGATTTTAAATACGCAAAAGTAACATTAATTATATTAAAGATACCAAAAAGAAATTTTTGTTACCGAAAACTAACTTTCAATACCGAAAACCAACATAAATTACCTCAAAAAAAATTTAAAGACCAAAAACTAATTGAAATACCGAAAACTAACGTAAATTACCGAAAATTAATTCAAAAGACCCAAACCTAATTTTTAATACCCAAAACTAACTTAGTTACCGAAAAATAACATAAATTACCATAAATAACATAAATTACCAAAAACTAAAGTGTAATACCCAAAACTAACATTAATTACCCAAAACTAATTTTAAATACACAAAACAAGCATTTTATACCGACAATTTATTTTAAAAACCAAAAAGTACCATTTATTAGAAAAAACCTATTCTAATACACAAAACTAACATTTTTACCCAAACTAACACAAAATACCGAAAATTAATTTCAAAACCAAAAATTCTTTGAAAAACCCGAGAAAAAAAAATTAAATAGCGAAAATATCTTTTAAATACCAGAAATTTATTTTTAATACCAAAATCCAACATTATTTACCGAAAACGAACATGAAATACCGAAAACGAGAAAAAATAATAAAAACTAACTTTCAATATCAAAAACTAACATAAACTACCGAAACTATATTGCAATACCAAAAACTAACTTAAAGATAAATTACCCAAAATTGAATTTAAATATGCAAAACAAGCATTTTATACCGGAAATTTATTTTAAATACCAAAAAGTGCCATTGATTACCAATAACCTATTTTGAATACCCAAAACTAACATAAATTACCCAAATCTAACTTTAAATACCAGAACCTAGCATTTAATTCAAAAAACAAATTTTAAATACCCAAAAGGAATATTACCTAAAACAAATTTTAGATACCCAAAAGAAACGCTTTTACCGATAACTGTCAAAACCGAAACCTAAATTGAAATACCCAAAACTAACATTTATTACCCAAAACTAACTTAAATACCCAAAACAAGCATTTAACACCGAAAACTAATTTTTAATACCCAAATGAACCATTTATTACCAAAAACCTAATTTATTACCCAAAACTAACATTCTTTACCGAAAACGAACATAAATTACCAAAATCTAACTCTCAATATCCAAAACTAACATTTATTACTGAAAAGTAACTTCAAATACCAAACTAATTCTAAATACCTAAAAATAAAATTAATTAGCAAAAACAAACACATTAATTAGCGAAAACAAACATTAATTAACAAAAACAATTATTTATTACCGAAAACAAACATTAATTACCGAAAATTAAAAACTTATTTTGAATTCCTAAAACTAGCATAAAATACCGAAAACTAACATTTAATATAAAAAAATAATGTTAAAGACCCAAATCTAACATAATATAACGAAAACTATCTTTAAATCGCAAATACTAATATTAAACCCGAAAATGCCATACAATATCGGTTAATAACACTTACTTCGATAAACTAGCATTAAATCCCAGAAACTTACATTAAAAACCGAAAACAAGCATTGGAATAAAACTTTCAATACTGAAAACTTACATTAAATACCAAAAACTAATTATCAAACTGAATAATGCAAAAATCTATCGGATAATGGCACTTATTATATGCCTTCGAGTGATATCGAGCGTTTCCGCGTGTATTTGCAGAGTAAAATACAAGAGTCTGTATCAGCCACCTTGTATCAGCCACTTTGTATTTTACTCTGACCTCGCTTTCGATTTGACGTGACGTCATTTACGTACATGTACGAGTGCCGCGTTATTCTTTGTGACATGAAAAATATATTGTTCTGCTTCAAATAACAAATAAATTTTGGATATAAAATGATTTAAACAACTATTTAGTTGTTTCTGGTTTGTATTCAAGGCATATAATAAACACATCACCAGTTGGCAGTGCGCAACAGAGTGTTGCATTTAGCTCTCGACGTTTTTGGCGGAAACAACCGATCAGACTCGCGCCAAGGCGCTCGTCAGATCGGCTATTTCCGCCAAAAACGTCTCGAGCTAAATACATCACTCTGTATCGCACTGTCAACTGGTAATGTGTATTTACAGCCGAAAACTACAATTTTATACCAAACTACCGAATAACGACACTACCGAAGACTTACATTAAATACCAAATAACTACCGGATATCGACACTTTTTTCCCAAAACTTACACAAGATACGCTACAGTAATACTCTATAAACTACAGGAAAACGGCATTAGGGGAAACGTTTTTTCTACTTTTTACCTTTCTCTCTTTACCCCCTCTCTTTCTCTTTCCATTCTCGGTCTCTCTGCACGTGTCTCTCCCCCCTCTCTCTCTATCTCTCTCATCATTGTCTTTCTCTGTCTCTATCTCAGTATGTCTGTTTTTTTCTATATATGAATTTGTGTCTCCGTCTGTATCTCTGCTTGTCTTTCTGCCACTGTCAATGTCTGTGTGTCTCTTCTCTGTCCAGTTTTTGTCTCTCTCTCTCTCTGTCTAAGAAGTTGTGTCACTGTTGCTCTCTCTGATTCTATCTTCCTCTGTATCAGGATCTTAGTCTCTCTGTCATCTGCTAGTCTGTCTGTGTCTCCTTCTTTGTCTCTTACGCGATATCTGTATGTCTGTCCTTTATTGTTTTTGTCTATGTTTCTCTCTGTCTGTAATGTTCTGTGTTTGTGTCTCTCTCTTTCCCTCTTTCTCCCTGTCTCTCTCTCCCCATCTGTCTCTCTCTCTGTCTCTCTCTCTGTCTCTCTCTCTCTTTGTCTTTCCCTCTCTGTCTGCCTCACTTTCTATCTCTGTATGTCTAGTCTGTTTCCGTCTCTCTATCTCTGTCTATATATATCTTCTCTTTCTCCCTCTCTCTTTGTCTGTATCTGCCTGTCTCTCTGTCCACGACTTTGTATCACTGTCTCTTTTTGGCTCTTTTTCTGTCACACTCTCTGGGTCCTCTGTCGAATTGTCAGTTTCTCTTTCTGCTCTCGATTTCTGTCGTTGTCTCTCTCTCTCTGCTTCTCTCTTTCTCTGTATGCCTGTCTGTTTGTCTTTCCTTTTTTGTTTCTCATGCTGTCTCAGTATGTATGTCTCTGTATGTCTCCCATTTTTTTGTCTGTCGCTGTCTCTATCCCTCTTCTCTGTGTCCTATCTGAATATAGCACTTATATTCTTTGAACTAACCCAGTTGTTAATTCTGTTAACAAACATAAACCACTACCAATATTACAAATGCCCCATTTTAGGCGAGGGCCTTTACAAATGTTGCTAGAACTTTTGGCACAACCAGTTTACTTATATTTATACTCGGTGGTGTTATACGTTTAGTAAATATGTACAACTGTATTACATGTACATGTATATGAGTAATAAAATATATTTAAATTAAACATATGCCTCTGTCTCTGTCACACCCAAACTGACGCACACGCACTACATGTGCGGCCAATACATTTGTAGCTTACCTATTGTTACCGTACAATCTTCCACGTGATACCCAGGACTTCACTCTACTGAAAATAATGTAGAACTCAAATACAGAAACTCACAAAAAGATAAAAAATAAATAAAAAATTCACAGGGAGGAAACAATAGTGTAAAAGGGTCAAATATGGTCCCCGATGATTGATAATTTACTCTGGTGATGTAATCCATATTTCGAGGGCCAGACAAGAAATATTGACTTTACATTCAAACCTCCTAAAGAACAGAGGAGAAGAAGCTATTATTTCCTATTAAACGCGTTTTGTGCTAAAGCAATTATATAGTTGCAAACAGTTTGCACCCTGGTCAGACGCCGGGTAACCCGGTGTCTGATCAGGCTGCAAACTGTTTCTCATTCAGATAAAAATGAATCATTAGAACTTACAAACGGTTGTCATTTCTTATATTATATCACAATGCGTTTGTGTTTTGTTTGCTGAAACTGGGAAAATTACGACTTTCCCGCTTTATCCATTGAATCAGCATGGACCTTTCAGTAGAAACGTTTGTCTGTCTGTACAGTGGAGAAAAACGTTATTCTTTCCCGTTTAAACGCAAACGTACGCAAACGCAAAGCGCTAAAACGTAAAAAAGAACAACTTTTGGACAATTTTGATAATTCATGTTTATCTTGGTGGCAAACAGTTTGGAGCCTGATCAGACGCCGGGTTACCCGGCGTCTGATCTGGCTCCAAACTGTTTGCACTGCAAATAATAGTTTTAGCGTAAACGCGTTTATTTGGGAAAGAATAACACAGTATGATACAGTGGAGAAAAACGTTATTCTTTCCCGTTTAAACGCATTAACGAAACGCAAACGCATTGCAATAAAAAGTAGACAAATACATATTTTCGTTAATTCTGACGATTCATGTTAATATGAGTGGCAACCAGTGTTGAGCCTGATCAGACGCCGGGTTACCCGGTGTCTGATCTGGCTCCAAACTGTTTGCAAGGGAAACACTAGTTTTAGCGTAAACACCTTTATTGGTAAAGAATAATAACGTTTTCTCCACTGTAATAGAGACAATCACAAAACGCGTTATGTTTAACCCTTTACCTCATATACTGTTTCTAGTTTTGAAGACAGGTGACCACTTCAAGCAGGTTGAAAGTAAAGCTGAATGTGCCTTAAGGCACATTCTGCTTTACTTTCAGCCTGCTTTAAGCTAAAATCTGCTAGGCTATATAAAATATTTGTAAATGGTAATTGTTCACGAGGGTATAAACTGGAACTATTTTCTTCAGCGAAGGAATAAATTAAATACGCTAAAAGTCGCTTCTATAGGGGAAAGGGTTAAGACACACACGTTTAAACTTAATAATATAACCTTATTGGAATTATTCGGGGCTGATGACTAGCACACGCCGTTTTATCAGCGACCATTAAACAAGAAACTTAAAAAGTCATGCATGTACGAGCGGAATGCAGAACGAAAGTAGCATAAAACACTTATATAAGGACTTTTATGTGTATCCTGAAATTATCAACACAACAAATACAAAGTATCATCAAGATTCTTTCCCTTCACGGGTTATAAGGTACAGACAAATTTGTTAAAACAATGCCTCAGAGCTATAGAAAACTGTATGGAGATCACTGTCAACACGTTACTGCTTAAAGCAGATTTAAAATAATACAAAAAGCTCTTTTAGGAGCTTTCATCATTAGGTTTGTCCCGCATTAAGCATATACCTTTATATAAACATATTTACGTTTGACTCCTCGCTAAACTTAACGTTTGAGTTGTTGTTTAAACTATTTTTGACCAGGGTCGATGTTCTCAAAAGACCATAACTTACGGCCTTTCTATGCCTCTATATAGCTCCGTTCTGTTATCATTGCCAAAATGTTCTCGCCAATTCTCGCCCTGGTCACGTGGTAAGTACATACTGTTGCTGAGCTGGGATTCCAAGTCTCGTTCTGGTTTTCGTCCAAATGTTCTCGGTCTAGAAGATGACATAATACAAACATAATATGACAGGGCTGCCATTTCTTCGGATTTTTCCTAAATCTTCGGATTTTTATTCTAGTACATGGTAGCTTAAAGTAGGCTGAAAGTAAAGCATAATGCGCCTTCTGCTTTACTTCCAGCCTGCTTTAAGCAGCCACGTGTCAACAAAACTAGACACAGGCGACGGGGTAAAGGTACGATTCGTAAAATCGCACTCGAAAAATGCAAATTTGGAAATCTTAGGATTTTTTATGTCAACTTATGGCAGCCCTGATAATGATAAGGGGAGAAAGTCCCTAATGAGATCGGGCAAATGTCGGCCAACATCGATGCTCTACGTAGAGTGATCGGACATTCTCGTCATCTGACCCCCGTACCGAACAATGGACGAGCATAGTTCGGAACAACCATCAGGTGACAAGAATGTCCGAACCGCAGAGTAGCCTACCTTTATTGATCTTTTGAAAAAAAGTTGTCCTCTGTGTTTACGTGGCTTTGATATAGTATTATAGAATTATTCTATTGTATATGTGACTGTACATACTGAGCAAATGAAGAATAAAACTTGGACACTTGGAAACTTGGATCGCATACATGTTAAATACTCAGGCGATTTTTTGTACAGTACATGTAGTACTTAAACATAAACACAGTCTTTACTTTATTTAAACATGTGCATCATGTCAAAAGAAATGGATTTTAAATCTTTACACCATAGCTGCGCATATTTACACATTTAATTTATTCATACCCTGAATAACATAGTTCCAAATGATAGTCATAAATATATACATGTATCATAAGAAATACTTTCTATATTTTAGTAGATAGAAGCTTGAAGCAGGCTGGTGGTAAAGTAGAATGCCTAACTTTCAACCTGATTTAAGTGGTCACATGTCTTTAAAACTAGAAGCAGGCTATGGAGTACGGGTCAATACCAGTCAGGGCCGCCATTTCTCCGGATTTTTCCTAAATCTTCGGATTTTTTTCTAGAACATGGTAGCTTAAAACAGGCTGAAAGTAAAGCAAAATGCGCCATAAGGCGCATTTTGCTTTACTTCCAGCCTGCTTTAAGTGGTCACGTGTCAACAAAACTAGAAACAGGCTATTGGGTAAAGGTACGATTCGTAAATTTGCAATTGAAAAAGGCAAATTTCGAAATCTTAGGATTTTTCATGTCAACTTATGGCAGCCCTGACCAGTGATGACATTCATCCACATGGTCCACCTACCCTGGTCGCCTGTAGTGGTCCGAGTCATGTGAGTAGCTGTCGTAGTGTTGGCTGTAAGGGGCTGGCGGTTCTCGGCCCTTGCCAGACAGGCTGATCATAGACTGGGTACTCGTTGTTTGCGATTGTCTATATGAATAACATAAATGGAATGTTAAAATTCTAAGTTGGTTAAGATTTCCTTTTTATGAACAGAATTTTGTTCATACTTTGTCGTAAGTCAAAACATTCTGATTTCTCTATATAATCTTGTCTTTTCAAGACGATTCCAAAGAAATGTCACAAGACAAGATTAGATGGAGAGAAAATAAATAATTGAGACTTTGATAATCTAACTTTCGACAACATTTGTCGAACGAAGTTTTATGAAACGGGCCCCAGGTCCCGAGTTTAGTGTTTGACTAGGTCTTCAATGAACAGTTTAACCTCTTCTCTGTCTTACCCCAAGTACACTAGTCATTCTCAAACAGTTTTGAGCGGAACACTGCGTCTGATCAGGATCCGAACTGTGTGACACTTATTTCAATAAAACCTTAGTCAGTGTACCTTAAATTATTGAAACTAGGTTGGTTTGTTTGATACCAAATACGTTATCCACATGAAATAAAGTCGTTATTATTATTGTTATTATCTAAATCTGAGAACTAAAACCAGACAACAATTGTTCAAAGCAGATGACGTCATAGCAATGGATGAGTTAATATCTCTTAATTGGTCGATTACCTGAACTTTTTATCCCGGCGGTAGACGACAAACAGCATGACGGCGAGTATGACTATAATGATGCCAGCCACCGCACAGACCACGCCCACAAGTATGGCGGACATGTCGCTCTCTTCCGACACTTGTGTTGAGGGATCAACTGAAAAGAAAATCAAAAATACAGTGTAACCCAAACTTTTTGCCTCTCTCAATGACGTCATAAAGCGCATTTACAAACAGTTTTGATCCTGATCAGACGCCGCGTAAAGCGGCGTCTGATCAGGATCAAAACTGCTTGCCAATTGTTTTGAAATAATATATTAAGTTATACTGCCTTAAATATAACTTTGAAACGATCTTGCAGACAACAATATTGAAGCGGACGATTCTATTGCGGTGAAGGGGTTACATGTACATGTAATACCTCACACTAAATTTGATATTGAAAACGGTTAAATCAAATAGTCAGAATTGTCAACAAGTAGTATTTTTTCTACGTTTTACTGCAATGCGTTTGCGTTTCATTTTCGTTTAGCCAATTATCCAATAATTACTTTTTACGCGTTTAATTTGTTTCTCTGAAGAAAATAGGTTCACCTTATACAGTTACGAATAATACACCAAAAGAAATATTTTTCTATATCCTTGAAGATGGTAGCTTAAAATAGGCTGAAAGTAAAGAAAAATGCGCCTTAAGACACATTCTGCTTTACTTTCAACCTGCTTTTACAGTGTAGTGGTCACATATCTTCAAAACTACAAAACATATATGAGGTTAATTTGATAAACAAGTGACAAGCAGTAATTCTCTCTCTGTGTACCTGTACAATGAGGTTTGGTCCCATAGTTCCATTGCCCTGTCGCCAGACACGTGACTTTCGACTCCCCGACCAGCGTTATTCCGTCGGCACAGCTGAGGCTGACTATCGATCCCGGCACCCTACTGTAGTTGTCGATGATCAGGTCAAACATGTTGTCCTTGGTGACAAAGAGATCATTCTCCAACCTGTTCGTCAGGACCGGGCACTCTGGTTTGGTTATTAAAATTAAAAGGTAGGTAACTCATAAATGTAAATAGAGGATCTTACATGAGTGCTCATTAATTATCGTTTTTAATAAACGAATTGACTAAAACAATATGACTCGATTCTTGGCGAGCGTTATATTTATTTTAGTCAACGAGTTTATTAAAAATGATAAATAATGAGAACGAATGTAATATTCTATTTATCACATAAGATTTTAAAACACTATTAAGTCAACTGAATCCGCAGTTTGTAGCCTCTCCGCCATACGTATTTTCCGCCAGAAATTGACGTTGTTTACGATAACGTCATGACAAATGACGTCATTTGGCGTCCCGCGTCATGCAGCGCTTGTGGACGAATAGCTTGGGCCAGAGCCCAAAAATTGATATTTCACTATCATTTATTGAATGGTTTTTAGTTCACCTGAGCTAGCTCATGGTGAACTTTTACAATCCTTGAATGTCCGGCGTCCGTCGTTCGTCGTCAACAAGTTAAGTGTTTACACTTTAGAGGCCACAATTGTTATCCAATATTTCTCAAACTTACTCAGATTGTATATGACTATAAGAGTCTAGAAGTGTATGATTATAGTTGAAATCGGTCAAATAGGTCAAGAGTTATTTACCCTTGAATTGCTGATAATGCCATATCTAACAGTTTTTGCATTCTAACAACAACAGTTTTCAACGTATTGTAATTATACTTGCACACAATGTATATAGCCATTAGTTCTTGAAGAAGTGCAATTATTGTTGAAATGCGATAATTGTGGCAAGAGTTATCTGCCCTTGGTATACTTTGAAATGCTAGAAAATGCTTCATTTCAGTATTATTTAGGCTCAAGTTATCTGCCGTTGATGTACTCTACTATACTAGAGTAGGTCGCATTCCATTGTTGTTTTCATGCTATCCTACAATGAATTTAGAATAAAACGAGTGAAATTCAAAGGTAAAGCTATCAGGCTTCATTATAACAGGTGAGCGATATCAGTGCCTTCAGGCCCTCTTGTATTACACTACCAGGGGAGGTTTTATGTGATAAAGAGTTTTGTCCCATGACTTAGTATTGACAGCAATAGGGCCTACAGTAACTACAGTACATGGAGTATGCCTTGTATTTCAGTTCACGAACAGATAAGATATTCATCAGATACAGTGGAGAAGACGTTATTTTTTGCCGAGAATTTGCGGTTACGCTAAAATTGTAATTTCAGTGCAAACATTTTAGGGCCAGATCAGACGACGGGTAACCGGGCATCTGATCAGGCTCCAAATGTTTGCCGCTCAGATTAAAACATATAATCAGAAATATCAACAATTCGTCATTTTGCTACGTTTTATTGCAATGCGTTTGCGTGTGTACGAAAACGAATGAAGTCTTATCTACCTATTTCAGAGAAGAATTACCGGCAACTGAGCTCCTGAAAGTCTGTAGTTGGTATTTGCTTTTGGGGAATTATTAAAATTCCAAATTCCGTAACCCATTTGCTCATAGAAACACCTTTTGTTGTGTTCAATCCATTCCTTAACTAAAGAAAATAATTCCTATTCATACAGTTATGGATATGTTCCATTAAAAACATTTTCTATTTTCTAGCAGATGGCAGCTTGAATTAGACTGAAAGTAAAGCAGAATGCACGTTAATGCGCGTTCTTATTCACTTTCAATCTGCTTTAAGTTGTCACCTGTCTTCAAAACTAGAAACGAGCTATGTGGTGAATGGTTAAAATAAATCAAAGTTGATTTCGTTCGAGATATCGAGATGGAAACGCAATGTATAATCGCCTTTGCTTCGCAACGCACAGAAGTACCGGTATCTGTTATGTACAAAAGCCCTACGGTGACATTCCATATTCCAAATTCCAAGTAAAAATTTCCACGTTTTTAGTTCCAAATTCCAGGTTCCAGGTTCCGACTTCCAAGTTCCATGTTCTATGTTCCATGTTCCAAATTCCGACTTCCAACTTTCACATTTTTACTTCAAAATTCTAACTTTGCCCATGACGTCATAGTTTCGCGCCGTTTCTCTTCACGCATATCTATTTTTAGACCCCTGGTTCCAGGTTACGGGCAAACGGTTTTCCGACTGAAAGTGATATACCAGACCGCTAACACATACCCATCTAAAGCTTTCGTCGTTTCACTATAAACTCAACCCGGCTACATAAAGTTATCTGTCTTATCAATGTACCTGGAATTTGATAAAGAAGTGGATGGGGTGGCATGATTCCATGTCTCCTTTACACTTTATCATATTCGTTTAACGGGGAAATTAATTGATTTACACATCTTACTAAATACATAAAAGAATTATGAAATTAAATCAACAAACTAATCATTGTTGAAACAAGCGTGTATGCCATGTTTTATTTGTTTTTGTCCTCGTGTTTCATTTCCTTTGCAATGTGTTGAACACGCGCGAAATGTCTGTAACGTCATACATGTAGTCTGTACATGTGCTGGGGATAAACGTGGAAGTCGGAATGTGGAAGTCGGAACAGAAAACATGGAAGTCGGAACATGGAACTTGGAAGTCAGAACGTGGACCGTGGAACTTGGAAGTCGGAATATGGAACTTGGAACATGGAAGTCGGAACTTGGAACATGGAAGTTGGAACTTAGAACTCGGGCGATATACAATAACCTTAATAGCAAATTATCTTGGAAGTAAGAAGTATGAAGTTGGAAGATGGAAGTTGGAAGTAGGAATATGGAATGTCACCACGGGGCTTTCGACTTTCGTAGTTATGGGGTGACACTTTCCTAATTATTGGCTTACATGTACCTGCCATGGCTGTTCGTATAAATTAGTTGACCAGTATTCAATATTCTGCTTATCTTCCTCTATAGTAACACAAATGGTTTGGAACGTGCCGGTACAGTCTTTTAGTCCGGTGATTTTGGAAGCATTTCACGTGCTTTTTAACTGTTAAAAACCCCTCCCTTCATCAGTTTCCATCCCGTTGCTGAATCGACCTGAAAAAGAATCATATTTGATATCACTTTTTTTATTACACTTGTGTCGATACATCTGTAGCCATATACAGTATTCCCTCCCTACAACAACCCTCCAAACAATGACTCCCTCCCTGCATTGACCTTTCTACACGACGTTTCCTACACAGGACAATGATTTCTAACGCTTTACCCCTTTGCCTGCTGGTCGCGACTTTACTGATTTTTGCAAACAGTTTGGATCCAGATCAGACGCCGCGTAACGCGGCGTCTGATCTGGATCTTAACTGTTTGCCACTCGTATATGTATCTACTTAAAATGTTTAAATCTATATCTAACAAATTTTGCAGACGACAATTTCGAAGCAGACGATATTGCCGCAGGATAAGGGTTAACTGCTGCAATATCGTCTGCATAAAAGTTTCGTCAGCTGCTGTTTTCTCAAAGTAACATATTATGTGGCGTCTGATCTTGATTCAAGCTGTTTGTAAGCCAAGTCTTAAGTTTCGCTCCCTATAACGACTCCCTCCGAGCAACACATACACACTCTGTCTCCCACTATTGGGTGTCGTTGTAGAAAGGTGTACTGTACTTCTTTTAATTTACATTAAAGTGATAGTTCAGTCAATGTTTAAGAGCAGACAATATTATGGCTTTCATACGACTAAAGCAGACTGTTTAAATTGGCAGTGAGAGGATTTATTTAAACGGCACTTTTATAGACGAACAATGGAACGACGAAATATGGCTTAGCTCATTGGTTCCCGGAACTACAAATGGACAGTTTCAATGCCAAATTAATTGGATGTGTTTTTTGGTATTTAGGTTTATAATATTCAACAAAATGACAGACAGCACATACATTCTCTAATCAGATAACTCTGACCTGGCTCCAAGGTTATAAAGCTTTTGAGTTCAGTCTGAAATCGTTCTCAAGCATTTGATTGGACAGAATTATGTTTTTGCTAAGCACAATCTCATATCTGATCAATCAAACGCTTGAGAACGATTTCAGCCTCTATTCAAAAGCTTTATAACCTTGGGCCCTGATCTGTGGCTACACTAACACCAAATCGACAAGTCCAATGTTCTTTACACGTGTATCGTCTTCTTTTGGCTATTTAAGTTGTTTATTGTTAGTTTATAGCAGAATGATAAACAGTGCAGACTCTGATCAGATGACTCATATAGTAACTCTCTGATCTGCGTCTACACCACAATTAATCCTCTCTATTACGACCACTCAAACGATTTATTGTATAAACGACGGGTGAAAGCTTAAAGCAAGGTGACAGTAAAACAGAAAGCTCATTAAGGAACTTCCTGTTTTACTTTCACATTGCTTAAAGCAGTCACCTGTTTCATAAACACCTAATATTTAAAAATGTGTGGTCGAAATAGAGAGGCTTTTACTGTATTTGCATGTGACAAAAATTAATGTACTATTAAAATGTACAATGTTCACTGTTGGTAAAACACGCGTATAACTGCACCCGTCGCTATGGTTCAATAGGTTAATAGAAACGTTATGAGCTGTGAAATTTATCTCAATAATGAGATTTTCCAAGCATTGTACGTGTATCTAATAAAGAAATTGACTATCAAGTCCTTCACTGCCTTAGCCCGAGTACAGTGTTTATTTGCAAACAGTGTGTATCCTGATCAGACGCCGCGTAACGCGGCATGTAATCAGGACTCAAACTCTTTGACACACAATTCAATTTTTCTTAAGTCAAAATACTTAAAAATTAAGATTGAGAAATAAGAGCAGGCGACAATTATTTGAAATATATGACATCACGGCAATAAATGAGTTAACATAAGGTTGGCGACTGTTACCACAAACTCCACTGACCAACCCCCTCGAGGCGCATGACGAATAGCCTACACATAAAATGTACTTCACCAATCTGCTATTACAGTGGATAAGACGTATTTCTTTCTCAAAAAAAGATCTGCGTCGGATCAGACTCCAAACAGTTTATCCTCAGACTAAAGTAAATCACAAAGTATATCCAATAAACACTTTTTCTTTATTTTACTGCGATGTATCATTTCGTTTAAAAAAAGGAAAAGCATCTTCTACGGCTCATATAGTAGCATTCTGTTACTTTTGTGTCCTGTATTCTTATGCAATTTACTATACACCGCCAGGGCTGCCATTTCTCCGGATGTTTCCTAAGTATTCGGATTTTTATCATAGAAGATCTGCTTTACTTTCAACCTGTTTTAAGCAGTCATGTGTCTTCAAAACAAGAAAAAGACTATGGGGTAAAGGTACGATTAGTAAAATTGCGTCTGAAAAATGGAAAATTTGAAATCTTAGGATTTTTATGATCAACTTATGGCAGCCCTGCACCGCCAGCAAATAACATATGTGGGACGAGGGCGAAGCCTGAGTACCATGTGTAATTTACTGGCAGTGTATATTCAATATTACACTACAGTGGGGAATTCGTTATTCTTTCCCGTTTAAACGCAAACGAAACGCAAACGCATTGCACTATAATGGAGAAAATGACAACTTTTTGACAATTCTAAAATTCATTTTAATCTGAGTGGCAAACAGTTTGGAGCCTGATCAGACGCCGGGTTACCCGGCGTCTGATCTGGCTCCAAACTGTTTGCAAGGAAAATAATATATTTAGCGTAAACGCGTTTATTGGGAAAGAATAACGTTTTCTCCACTGTATATGCACTGTACATGTATAAATAATTCATCTTTCCCACTACCTTTAGTTTAAACCATTTTTTCGATTGCATGTACATTTATGAATTGGAGCGAACGTAAAGCCTTCTCAGAAACAAACACAAACGCCTATAGAAAATGAATGTCGCACACCATATCTAAACATCAAATCTATAGTTTAGACATATAGGAACAGAACAGAACAGAACAGAATCTTTATTTCAACTTGTACATAAGCGTACCTCGTTGATACAATCATTGTACATTATGTATAACGGTCACATGATATGCATACATGATAATATATTATCTGAACAGAGCATAATATCAGAAAGTGAAAATATCATTTAGTTCATTAACATGAAATTCCATATCTACTATTCTTATGATAATCTTGATCATAATTTCTTTACAAAATAAGTTTATAAGATACTTTTTTTTATTTATCTTTTACAAAGTAAGTTTGAAATGAGTTTAAGCTGTATTTCCAGCTAACAAATTTCGTCTATTAAGAGCAAGTTTGATAAACTTGGTAAGATTGTTGAGTACAACTTTGTTAGTAGACTGCATCAACTGACAAAATTTTACAAAACTTGGTCTTACGTAAAAGTACTTTTTCATAAATTGATTTCGTAAATCATTGTATACTGAACAGACCATTATGAAGTGAAACTCATCTTCAATGTCTCTTTTATCACACATATCACAATATCTTTCATTCCTCGGTATACTATTTCTACCATATCTACCAGTTTCTATTTTGAGAGGATGTGAAGACAGTCGTAGTTTTGTTAAATAAAATCTTAGGTGTTTGGGTACCATATCCAAATAAGGTTCAATTTCGAAATTCAATTTTTGTCGGCCTGTCTTTTTGAGCATTATGAAATTTCCGAAAAATTTTACGAACTCATTTTCCGAAAAATGTTAAGAACTCATTTTTGGTGAATGCAAACAGTCATAAAATACTATTTTCCCGGGAAAAAATTAGATTTTTCGTTCCGGAAGGGACTTTTTAAGTTTTATGTCCTATTCGTAGTTTACAGCATACACCGTTTTCATAGGTAGGTTGCATTTTGTTACATCCGATTTCATTTCAATTTCTCAGAATATAAGCATGAAATTTTCATGGAAGTACAGTTTTAGTATAAATTATAGATAAATCAAAAGATCAAATGATATTTTTTTGAAGAAAAAATTTTTTTGGTAAAAATACACGAAAAAGTGAAAAAATGAGAAAAAATGGATTTTTTCAATAAAACGATCTATATCTTTTTTAAAAGATCCGGGACCCTGTGTTTTTATTTGCTATTTTACTAAAACTTTATGTTTGGAAGGCTAAAATCAACAAATATAAAATTTGGTAATTAGTTTGCTACAATTTGTAGGGCAATTTTCACTGTGCCTTATTCTCCCATTATAAAAAAGTGGGTGGGGTAAATTTTACTCCTTTTCGGTGAAATCAAACATTTTTTTTTTGAATCTTGACAAAACATTATTTTCAGAGTTTATTCTTACTATGGTAATATAAATTAGGATACTTTTTGTACAAATAGTTTGTTTAAATAAAGATTGAAAAACCGTAGTACAAAAAAGTAGGAGTTTTTGTGAAGTTTCAATTTTAGGGGGGTAGCCCTGAAAAATCTCAAATTATGATATAATTATATTCATGTCCTTCTGGAAATGAGCGAAATATGTACAGATTTTGGTTCCTAGCATAGGGAATAGATCTACTTTAAACAATTTCCAGTCATTAGATCAGTTATTCAGTCAAAACTCGATACTTCGAACTCGCTTAAATCGATCTTACCAGTATTTTATAAGTTCAAGTACGATAGGTCGATTTCTCTTAGTTCGAACATACCCGTATTTCAAAGTTAAAACGTGGCCTAGGCCTGGTGACTGGTGTGTGGCTAGGCCACGTTTTAACTTTGAAATACGGGTATGTTTGAACGAACGCGAGTTTGAATTACCATATTTAGACTGTGCTTCTTAATTGAAGTGGCCGCTCTTCACGGGTTCGACAGTACTAATTTGATTCTAAACTAGATTATAATTTACGACCACATTGACCACACAATTAAACACAGATGTGTACATGTCCGTGCCTTGACCATGTGAGATTTGAAAATCGGACTTGTCCTCTTGACCTTTTTTGACGTTCATCCATTAGAGAATGATGGCTTATTTTCAAATATTTACAATTTTTGAGGTGATAATATCTTTACGAATGACTGAATACAACACCCTGTCGTTTTCCTGCCATGAACCACGTGATTGCAAACTGTTTCGATCCAGAACAGATACCGAATTGGTTAGGATTAATAAAAGTTTTCGCTAACATTAATTTTTAATAATTAGAAAAATATACATGTAGAGGATCTATACAGAAACTAGTTTACTGTGTTTTACCAGACGACAATGTTGACGCAGACGATACAAATGGCGGGAAAGGGTTTATGATGTTTATACAAGATAAATACATCTTTATATGCGTAAATGTTATAAAAGAAAACTACAACACATCTAGGTACAATTACCTCCTTCACTGCATTGCCCCGAGTACGATGGCTATTTGCAAACAGTATGGATCCTGTTCAGACGCCGCGTAACGCGGCGTCTGACCAGGATCCAGACTGTTTGACACTTATTTCAATGTTTTCTGAAGTCAAAAATCCTCAAATTTAAATTTGAGAAATAAAAGCAGACAGTAATTGTTTAAAATTTGTGACATCATGTTAGTAAAGGGGTTTGACGTATGTAAGGGGCAAATCTTTGAAGCAACATAGGTCCTTTAAACACGTGTGACTGCTTTATACAAAGCAAAATTAAAGAAAAAAGCTTTAATATATTATATGTTAAGATAGCAGCTGTATTAAGGACAAATTATTCGAGTAGCCGTTCAAGGCAAGTTTGAAACGGGAAGGAGTCGACATGGTTAGCAAATATTTGCCGAAGGGGACATTTTCCATTACAGAGCAGTAAATGTTACGATTATAATAGATTGTGATTTACCAGCGTATAACCATATTATTGCCATCACGGATACAGATTGGCAGTCAACCATTGTAAGCAAAGTGTGTCAAAACTATATTAAACACAGAACCAGAAATGTTCTATAAGTAGAGTACGGCTAGATCTAGTATTGAATGAATGAATGAATGAATAAATGAATGATAGAGAGACAGAGAGGTGGAAGAGAAAGATAGTGAGGGGAGTAGAGAGAGAGAGGGAGACAGACAGACATACAACCAATCAATCAGCCAGACAGCCAGAGAGACAGAATAGACGAGCAGACAAACAAACAGACAGACATACAGAGACAGACAGACAGACAGAAAGACAGAGAGACAGACATACATACAGACATACATACAGACAAACAGCGGGACATACAGACAGACATACATACAGACAAACAGACATACATACAGATAGACAGTGTTACAGACAGACAGGCAGGTAGACAGACAGACCGACAGGCAGACAGGCAGGCAGACAGACATAAATACAGACAGAGAGACAGACAGGCAGACAGACAGACAGACAGACTCTCTAACTGACTTACTGACTGCCTGACTGCCTGACTGACATATCTTACATTTTACATTAATATTTCTTTATGCTTACTGTCAATTGCAACAAAAAACATCCTTTGACAGATTGTTAAATCAGAGCGTTGTAGCATGACGGTCATTAGAGTGAAGAAAACGTCACTTTCCCAATAAACGCGTTTACCCTTAATCTATTATTTCAATGCAAACAGTTCGGAAACAGATCAGACGCCGGGTTACCAACCTGTTTGCCAATCAGATAAAAATGAATACTGAAATTTATCAAAATGTTGCCATTTTCTACACTTACATGTCAGTGCATTGCGTTTGCGATTCGTTTGCGTTTAATCGGGAAATAATAACGTCTTCTTCACTGTAGCCCTGTAATTCGGCGTCTGGTCTTACATGTAACACAGATTATTTGAAACTCCTATTTTTGTTTCTAAAATTTTATTTATAAATCAGGGCTCCAGATAAGAGGGAGTAAACTGAACAATATCAACATTTTCTCACTCATTTCAGCACTAAATCCTATGGTGTTACTACTCATTAGAATCGTCTCTCCGAGACGATTCTAATGAGTAGTGACACTATAGGGTTTAATGCAGAAATGAATATTTTAATTTTTGAAATACTCCCCTTATCTGGATCCCTGATAAATTCTGGCAATATGAGCAGACGTCATTTGTTAAGCAGACCACAGTGAAGCAGTAATGGGGTTTAACCCTTGCATGAACAAATTATTCGGGAGTTTTTACCACTTTATCGCTTTAACCCTTTACCTAATAGAAGCGCCTTTTAGCGCATTCAGTTATTCCTCCGCTGAAGAAAATAGTTCCAATTTATACCAGTAATGCATAATTATGTATTATAAGAAATATTGTCTTTGTTCTATCAGATTGTAGCTTAAAGCCGGCTGAAAGTGAAGCATTCTGCTTTACTTTCAACCTGCTTTAAGTAGTCACCTTGTTTCAAAACTAGAAACCGGCTATTAGGTTAATGGTTATTGTCGCCTGCTTCAGTATTGTTGTCTGCAAGACACGTTTCAATGTTAGATTTAAGGTTGGATAACTTTATGAATATCGATAAGAGTGTCAAACAGTTTGGGTCCTGCTCAGACGCTGCGTTACGCTTTATGGCGTCATTGACGGTGAAAGGGTTTTAATCAATTTGCCTTGGCTTATAATAACTACAAATGTATCGCATATAAAACTGATTAGTATCGATACAGTGAATACATTACTCTCTCCAGTTTAAACGCAAACGAAACGCAAGCGCATTGTAATAAAAACGTAGACAAAATTCAACTTGTTGACAATTCTGACTATTTATTCTAATCTGAGTGGTAAACAGTTTGGATACCGAAAAGTGGAGAAGATTTTATTCTGGCCCGTGTAAATGCAAACTTAACGCAAACGCAGTAACATGTACAGTGGAGAAGCTGTTATTCTTTCCCGTTTAAACTCAAACGTACGCAAACGCAAACCCCTAAAACGTAGAAAAGTACAACTTTTTGACAATTCTGATAATTCATGTTTATCTTGGTGGCAAACAGTTTGGAGCCTGATCAGACGCCGGGTTACCCGGCGTGTGATCTGGCTCCAAACTGTTTGCACTGCAAATAATAGTTTTAGCTTAAACGCGTTTATTGGGAAAGAATAACACATTCTGCACTGTAAACTTAAAGGTAGAAAATTACATTTTTTGACATTTCTCACTCTATAGTTCAATATGAACGGCGAACCGTTTTGACCCGGCGGCTAATCGTGCTCCAAATTGTTTGCAATGCATATAATAGATTTAGCGTAAACGCGTTTAATTGGAAAAAATACGTAACGTTTTCTCCACTGCAAGGGTTTTAGGCATTAACGCGTTTTTTGGGGAAAGAATAACGTTTCTCTATTGTACATGCACCTGCAACAAATGTAACTACATCAATCCGCTACAGACAAACTAAACATACTTTTCTTCTTCTTGTTACTTAAGGTTGAGGATCTCTATTGAGATCGGACCACAATGGGTGCTCTATGTACAGTGATGAGTCATTAACGTCAACTTACGACCGTTCCGAACCATGCTTAGGCGTAGTTCTGAACGGGCCGACAGTTTATTGAGAATGCAGGACTGTCATACATGTAAGTTGACATGAAAAATCCTAATATTTCCAAATTTGCATTTTTTTTAAGAATCGTACCTTTACCCCATAGTCTTTTTCTTGTTTTGTTGACATTCGACTACTTAAAGCAGGCTGAAAGTAAGACAGAATGCGCCTTAGGGCGCATTCTGCTTTACTTTCAGCCTGCTTTAAGCTACCATAACCTGGGAATAAATCCGGAGATTTAGGAAAAATCCGGAGAAATGGCAGCCCTGAGAATGGCCGATTGTTCTCTGGAGAGGAACGATATTGACCAACATTGGCCCGATCTCAGTAGGGGTCACCAACCTTAAATCTCATAAAATATTGTCTGCTTAACACATTAACCGAATAACCCCGACGTCCATGGATATTTTCAAATAGTTTGTATCCTGATCAGACGCCGCGTTATGCGGCGTCTCGTCAGGATCCAAAACTGACACCGATGGTGGTATTACGCCTGTCAATTTGTCTAAAATTTAAAATTGAGAAATTAAAGTAGATGATAATTTTTTAAAGCAAATGTCGGCATGGTTGTGAAGGGGTTACATTGTAAAATGCAAATAGAATTAAGCCAAATTCGACTAACGATACATTGATATGAGTGTCATCAGGGCTGCCATAATTTGACATAAAAAATCCTAAGATTTCCAAATTTGCATTTTTCAAGTGCGATTTTACGAGTGGTACCTTTTCCCTATCGCCTGTTTCTAGTATTTTGACACGTGGCTGCTTAAAGCAGGCTGAAAGTTAAGCAGAATGCGCCTTAAGGCGCATTCTGCTTGACTTTCAGCCTGCTTTAACCTACCATGTACTAGAAAAAAAATCCGAAGATTTGGGAAAGATCCGGAGAAATGGAAGCGCTGTGTCATACAGTTTAAATGCTCACCAGACGTCTGATCAGGACCCAAACTGTTTGCAAACCTGTCTTTTACGACCACTAAAGTGTGTTAATTATTCTGTGTTTAAGACAGGTGACTGCTTAAAGCAAGGATACAGTGAAACAGAAAGCTCCTTGCTTTAAGCTGTCACCTGTTTTAATACAACCAATAAGCCTTAGTTTTAGTGGCCGTAATAGAGAGGTTTTACTGTGCAAATAACTTCAGAGTAACGCAGTGCAAAAAAGGGTTTTGAAATATGCTTTCAATTTAAAACCTTACAGTTTTTATTGTTTTCATTTGAAAAGTTACATATGCTTAGCAATTTGCAAAACAGTTTGGATCCAGATTAGATTTGATTTGTTTTGATTTGTTTTGATTTTTACGTCGCTTTCAACAGTATTTCAGTCATATCGTGACGTCCAGCTAATTATAGGTGGAGGAAGACCCCAGAAGTCCTTTATGCACTGTTTCAGGCACAAATCGGCAACTGGATAGAACCACCGACCTTCCGCAAGCCAGCTGGAAGGCTTCCCCACATGAAAAATCCGAACGACCTTACTGGGATTCGAACTAACAGCGGTGAGGAGCTTAGTGATGTAAGTCACAGTGACTATACCACTAGGCCACGGAGGATCCAGATTAGATGGCAAATTACTCGCCTACGGATCAGGAGACATGCTAATTTTCCATTGAAATGCATGTTTCCTAGGTAGCAAGGTCATACAGATGCGAATGTTGAACATTGTTAGATGACAAACTTGAAGCAAATGTCATAAAAGGTTAAAATAATATATGTGCATTCATACCAGCGTATAAGAAATAAAAACAAATTTTCTTGTATTTATCTCAATCAGTTCAGGTACAAAAAGAACTCAGTTACACATTGATTGAAACACTGTTTAACCATTTCACTACGAAGCTCGACAACACAAACATTTGCAAACAGTTTGGATCCTGATCAGACGCCACGTAACGCGGCGTCTGATCAGGATCCAAACTCTTTGACACTTGTGTCGATCCTTCTTCAGTAAGAATCAACCTTTGAAAAAATGAAAACAGACGACACTTTCAAAACAGACGATATTTCAGGAGCAAAAAGGGTAAGTTTCCTTTAAATGTAGAAGCAAATTACCTAACAAACATGTATAATCATGTGTTACTGCTAAATGCAGAAAAAAGGGTAGTAGGCAGTTTCCGGAGGAGCGTCCAGCATAATGCCTACCCTGCCATAGGCTGCCATCTTATTGCAAAAATATCACATTTTATCGTTCTAGAGTCCGTTGAATATAACTCATATTGTTTAACCCCTTCTAGTCACTGTCTTTCCCAGAGTACAATTTGGTTGTTTGCAAACAATTTGGAAATCATATAATCAGTCGCCACGTAGAGCAGCGTCTAAACAGGATCAAAATTGTTTGACACTCTTTATCATCTTATCTTAATTATAAAATTCAAAAATGAAAGCAGACGACTATTATTCAAAGCATATTACGTCATAGCAGTGAAGGGGCCAAGCTAATTCTTAAGCATGCCATTTTAGATGATTTTCGTTTACAAAACTTTTCGTTTGAGTGCCTTGCAATAAATATGGAGTTGATAAATACTAGTTATTTTGGAACTATATGTATCATAAGAGTTTCAAACAGTTTGGACCAAGATGAGACACCGAGTAACAGGGCATGTCATGTGGATCCACTCAAACTATGAGCAACGGTAATCACATGTTGGCAAACACTGTGCTTAACCCATTACCCCATAAATACGTTGTGTGACCTTTACTTTATTCCTCTTCTTCTAGAAAATAGTTTCAATTGATACATGTACAGTCATGAATATGCAGCATCGCAGTATTGTCCGTATTCGAACAGAATATAGCCAAAAAACAGGCTGACAGTAAAGCAGAACGTGCTTTAAGGTACCTTCAGCTTTACTTACAGTTGATAATCTGTTATTCTTTCCCGATAAACGCGTTTACGCTAAACTATTTTTTCTTTTACAAACAGTTTGGAACCAGATCAGACGCCGGGTAACCCGGCGTCTGATCTGGCTCCAAACTGTTTGCCACCAAGATAAACATGAAATATCAGAATTGTCCAAAAAGTTGCACTTTTCTACGTTTTAGTGCTTTGCGTTTGCGTACGTTTGCGTTTAAACGGGAAAGAATAACAGATTCTCCACTGTACATGTACAAGCCGCATTAACTCCTTTGCTGCCAAATAATTCGTGAGGTTTTACACCTTCATCGTAACTTTGTCGTTTGCAAGATCGTTTGAAAGTTAGTTTTAGGAGTTAAGACTTAATAAATATCGAAACGAGTGTCAAACAGTATGAATCCTGATCAGACGCCGCGTTACGCGGCGTCTGATCAGGATCCATACTGTTTGCAAAGTCGCATTTTGGCGTCATTGGCAGTGAAAGAGTTAAGTGGTCACCTATTTTAAGGCTATGGGGATACAGTGGAGAATCTGTTATTCTTTCCCGTTTAAACGCAAACGTACGCAAACGCAAAGCACTAAAACGTAGAAAAGAACAACTTTTGGACACTTCTGATAATTCTTGTTTATCTTGATGGCAAACAGTTTGGAGCCTGATCAGACGCCGGGTAACCCGGCGTCTGATCAGGCTCCAAACTGTTTGCACTGCAAATAATAGTTTGAGCGTAAATGTGTTTATTGGGAAAGAATAACAGATTCTCCACTGTAACGGTTCAAAATGTCAGAGACTCACCCTACATCCCAATCCACATCCTCTCTCTATACAACACTCACTGACAATGGCCTTGTACTTTTAACATCTTATTTCCATAATCATTCTTAACTTTTTGCCTTCAACCAAAATTACGCTCACTAAAAATACCATCCTTAACACGGAAAGTCACAAGCGTGACATTCTCGTGTGCTGACAGTTTAGATTCAGATCAGACAATATCATGCTAATTATTCGACATTTGATCTGGATCCAAACGTGTTGTGAACAGTAGAAACTATAAAAAACAATAACTGTTAAAATTGGGCGGATAACAATTGCGTCAAACTTGATTTTATATCAGCATCAATATTAACGTTTTCAACAGTTCTTCTCTAAAATTCGTCAACAATAGGAATTTGAAACGTTTATGCAAATATCCTAAGGAGGGTTCTAAAAACACTTTTAAGCCCAGATTCAGTAAAACCTCTCTATTACGACCATTAAGAAAAAGACTAATTAATTTTATAAAAGACAGACGATAGCTTAAAGCAAGATGAACGTAAAGCAGCATAACGCTCCTAAAGGATCTTTCTGTTTTACGCTGACATTGCTTTAAGCACTAACCTTCCTTAAACAGCTAATAATTAACACAATATAATGTTCGTTATAGAAAAAGTATTACTGTATTATTATTTATTACTCAGTTCGTTCTGCATCACATTTAACATTGTCACTAAACGCCCGTTGAAAGATTTAGACTTCAGCCAATGACAAAAAAGCATTACATGACAGCCTGAAACGTTTGAATCCTGATCAGACGCCAAGTTACTCGGCGTCTGATCAAGATTCAAACTGTCCGCAAATACAAGTGCTGTGTGTCAGACAAAAGGTTAAAACATTCATGCATGGATACTTTCAATAAATTTCCCCCTTGGGCTGGTTGAAAGGATTCATTATCAATAAAAGAGATATTAAAATAGTATACCCATCTAATTGAAAAGTGTACAACCTCTCTATTACGACCACTAAATTGTGTTAATTATTAGATGGTTTAGACAGGTGACTGCTTAAAGCAATGTGATAGTAAAACAGAAAGCTCCTTTAGGAGCTTTCTGTTTTTTCTGTCACATTGCTTAAGCTACAGTGGAGAAAACGTTATTCTTTCCCAATAAACGCGTCTACGCTAAAACTATTATTTGCAGTGCAAACAGTTTGGAGCCAGATCAGACACCGGGTAACCCGGCGTCTGATCAGGCTCCAAATTGTTTGCCACCAAGATAAACAAGAATTATCAGAATTGTCAAAAAGTTGCACTTTTCTACGTTTTAGTGCTTTGCATTTGCGTACGTTTGCGTTTAAACGGGAAAGTATAACAGATTCTCCACTGTATCACCGATCTTGTACGTACAATCAATTAGCCTCATTTTTAGTTGTCGTAATAGAGAGGTTTTATTGTATATAGCAAACGGTTGGGTTTATGTTTGTTACTCGGCGTCAGTACACTGCACACTTCTATTACAGCCAATCAAAACTCAAATCAAACTCTTTATTTCGGCTAATCTTTACAGAGCAAACAGCCCTTAACTAACGAAACAAAAACATGAACACACGAGATAACAGATCAGATAAAAGTCAAATGAAATTTTCATTTCAAATCGTCAATATGATAAGATCATTCATTTGTAGTTTACGCTTTTAATGTCAGTGTTTATTAACTCTTTCAACATTATGGACCTGTTTAAAATATAATCATTTTATTTGCAAACAGTGTAGACCCTGATCAGAAGGCTCCTATGAAGCCTTGTGATCAGGGTCTGCACTTTTTGCTAATTTAGACTAGTATTTACATGTATTAAATTACCTAGACTATCAGGTAAGACTAGTTCATGTTTGGAAAACTAAAACGAACCACAAGGGAACCTAATAAACCTCATGAGCTACTTAGTGTTGAATGAGTTTCTCTAGGCTACCCGGCCGCTCTTCCAAATCAAAAGAAGACTAATAGAACAGTTTACAATGGAGAAAACGTTATTCTTTCCCAATAAACGCGTTTATGCTAAAACTATTATTTGCAGTGAAAACAGTTTGGAGCCAGATCAGACGCCGGGTTACCCGGCGTCTGATCAGGCTCCAAACTGTTTGCCACCAAGATAAACATGAATTATCAGAATTGTCTAAAAGTTGTACTTTTCTACGTTTTAGTGTTTTGCGTTTGCGTACGTTTGCGTTTAAACGGGAAAGAATAACGTTTTCTCCACTGTAGAACAGTTTACATGCACAGTGGAGAATACGTCATTCTTTCTCGTTTACAGCCAATCGAAACGCTAACGCAATTAAACAAAGTATAGAAAAATACAATTTTTTGAAAATTCTTACGATTATTTCAATCTGAATTGCAAACGGTTTGGAGCCTGACCAGACTCCAATTTACCCGGCGTCTCATCTGGCTCCAAAACTGTTTGCATCGGACAAATGGTTTTAAGCATAAACGTGTTTATTTTGGAAAAGAATATCACCTTCTACACCATAGTTCATATACTTATAAACTACCGGAAGTCATCGTTTATTTCTTCAATCATTGCTGAAAAATAAAGCCACTTAACTAGCGTAAAGGGCGTTGTTACATATTTGTCAAATCAAATTTAACAACAATTTGTTACTCTATGGTCAAAAACGTTACTTCACCTGTACTGTGCTTTGTGCTTCAAAATAATTGACGTAGACACACAGATCGAACGATAACCAGCGATATTTCATATGTACAGTAACATCTTTCTAGTAAGACCACATCATTTTGTTCATTACTTGGTGTTTACGACAGGTAATTGCTTAAAGCAAGGTGACAGCAAAACAGAAATATTTCTGTTTTACTGTCAACTTGCTTTAAGCTGTCACCTGTCTTTAATACAATCAATTTAGCCTTTGTTTTCGTGGTCGTAATAGAGAGGTGTTACTGTAATAAACGTTTAAAGATTTGCCTACAGCGAGCCCTTTAAATTTCGTTTGCAATATTGATGTCTGCAGCAGCCAAATTCATTGTATCTGTTATGGTCATTAAAATATAATGATACTGTCAATCATATTACATGTACAATGGAGAAAACGTTATTCTTTCCCAATAAACGCGTTTACGCTAAAACTATTATTCATATTGCAAACAGTTTAGAGCCAGATCAGACGCCGGGTAGCCCGGCGTCTGATCAGGATCCAAATTGTTTGCCACCAAGATAAACATGAATTATCAGAATTGTCCAAAAGTTGCACTTTTCTTCGTTTTAGTGTTTTTCGTTTGCGTTTCGTTTAAACGGGAAAGAATAACGTATTCTCCGCTGTAGATATAGAAAGACACTGAGTTACTCGGCGTCTCATCTGATTCTTAATTATGTACACAAGACTTCTTAACCTATTTATACTCTGTGGATTCTTCAATGTTTATATATTGGATGAGTCAATTTTTTATCAAAGGGATGCCTGGTCAAAATTTTCATTTTCATTTTGTTTTATATTGAAATTCCTATCAGCAAACAGTGTGGACTCTGATGTTTGCCTATGTCCCATACAGTGGAGAAAACGTTATTCTTTCCCAATAAACGCGTTTACGCTCAAACTATTATTTCCAATACAAACAGTTTGGAGCCAGATCAGACGCCGGGTAACCCGGCGTCTGATCAGGCTTCAAACTGTTTGCTTCTCAGCTAAATATCAATAGTCAGAATTGTCAATAAGTTGTTATTTTCTACATTTTAGTGTTTTGCGTTTGCGTACGTTTGCGTTTAAACGGGAAAGAATAACAGATTCTCCACTGTATATAGGATCGTGGGCACAGATGGGTTAAAATACATGTTTTTTCGCTTGCGATTGATAATAATGTGTTGAAGCTGCGGTTTTGTTTTCGTTTTACATAGATCTATAACCCATTCACTGCTTTACACCGAGTACTACATGTATGGTTATTTTCCAGCAGCTTGGATCTTGATCAGACTCCGCGTTTAATAATCATTAATTTACCTAAAATTTAAATTAGATAAATAAAAGCAGACAACTAATTTAAACATATGACGTCATAAAATCCATTTTCATCGTTTTCATAAAAGCTGTTGTTTTTATGATTTGCGTTTCCTTTAACCCTTTGTTCCATAGATACGCATTTTACGCCTTAAATTTATTCCTCCACTGAAGAAAAAAGTTCTAATTTATACAGTCAGCAAATGTATCATAAGATTTTTTTTATATTCTAGTAGATGGTTGTTTAAAGCAAGATAAAAGAAAACCAGAATGCGCCTGAAGGCACATTCTGCTTTACTTTCAATCTGCTTCAAGTGGTCCCCTGTTTTCAAACCTAAAACAGATTATGGTGCAGTGGGTTAAACAGGGAAGGATAACGTCTTCCCCTTAGTTTCTGCATTTCCTTTTGAAATACAGCATTCTCTCTCTACAACGACCCTCCCAACAACGACCCCTCCCAACAACGACCCCTCCCAACAACGACCCCTCCTAACAACGACCCCTCCCAACAACGACCCCTCCTAACAACGAACCTTGCCGGAGTTCCCTAAACAGGACAATTATACATGTATCTAACGTTTTACTTTCTGCAATATCGTCTACGTCAAATTGTCGTCTGCTGTGTTCTCTTTTAAAGTTACATATTATAAGTGGACATGTTGATAGAATGAATATAATGACCAGTGGCAAACAGCTTGAATCCAGATCAGACGCCGCGTTACGCGGCGTCTGGTCTGGATTCAAGCTGTTTGCCAAAGTAAGTTAAGTCTAAATGCCCCCCTCTATATAACGACTCTCTGCGAACAACACAAACAATCTGTGCCTCCCATTTGGGTGTCGTTGTAGAGCACTACATGTATATTACAATACTCTCAATCAGATTGGACCCAGAAGAGATGCTGAATCACTTAGCGCGTCATCTGGATCGACACTGTTTGCAACATTGTGTAAAACTTTCTTTGTCACAGTCAACATTTATTAACCCCTTAACTACAATGACGTCATCAGCTCCAACTATTTGTTGTCTGCTTTTATTAATACGATTAAAGTTTTACCTTATGTTGACAACCTGTATAGAGATATTGAAATTAATTACAAATACAGTGTTCCCTCCCTACAATGGCCCTCCCAACAACGACTCCCTCCTTACAACGACCCTTGCCACGGTTTCCTAAACAAGACACTTATGTCCAACATGGATTCATGACTATTTACAAATAACCATTGTGCTCTGGGTAAGGTAGTGAAGGCGTTAGACTTGATTTACCAATCATGTAAACACATTCAAGTATCCTAGCAACATTTATCTCAAATCGCCAATGGCTAATTGTTAAACCAACGTGACATATTTATTTACGTCGGAAAAGAAAACAATGTTTTTTCTCAAATACACAGTAACACAGATTTTAATATGTCAAAACTATTGTTCGCACCTTGAAACGAACTGGAACATGTTTATGGGCAGCTCAAACTTTAAGGTGGGGCAGACGTTATTATTTCAAAATAAACAAGTTCATGCTAAAATAATGATGTCTTTCGTCAAAAACAGTTTGTCTCTAAGTTTCAAGTATTTTGAAGAAAACGCTTTTCCTTCCCAATAAATCCGTTTACCCTAAATCTATTATTTCCATAGCAAACAGTTTGAAGCTAGAGCAGACGCCGGGTCACCCGGCGTCTGATCAGGCTCCAAACTTTTTGCCACTCAGATAAAAATGAATAGTCAGAATTATCAAAATTTGTCATTTATATAGTCATTCTAGTGCATTGCCTTTTGCGTTTCGTTTGCGTTTAACCCTTTCCCTTATAGAAGCGACTTTTAGCGCATTCATTTTATTCATCCGCCAAAGAAAATAGTTCCATTTTATACTGCCATGAATATGAACTATAAGAAATATTTTCTATATACTAGCAGATAGTAACATAAAGTAAGCTGAAAGTAAAGCAGAATGTGCCCTAGGGCACATTCTGCTTTACTTTCAGCTTACTTTAATAAGTCACATATGTTAAATACTAGAAACAGACTATTGGTTAAAGGGTTAAACGGGAATGAATAACGTCTTTTCCACTGTAAATCCTCCAATAGTTCGGACAACTTTCATTTTTTATGCATTTCATTGCATTCCGTTCGCGTTTAGTTTCGTTTAAACGTAACAGAATAAAGTGACAATTTATTTTAACATGAGTATCAAAAGATCTAGAACCAGATTAGACGCTAGCAGTCTGGAACCAGATCAGACGCTGAGTTGCCAGGGATCGGGTCTGGTTCCGGACCGTTTACAGTTACAGTGGAGAATCTGTTATTCTTTCCCGTTTAAACGCAAACGTACGCAAACGCAAAACACTAAAACGTAGAAAAGTACAACTTTTGGACAATTCTGATAATTCATGTTTATCTTGGTGGCAAACAGTTTGGAGCCTGATCAGACGCCGGGTTACCCGGCGTCTGATCTGGCTCCAAACTGTTTGCACTGCAAATAATAGTTTTAGCGTAAACACGTTTATTGGGAAAGAATAACAGATTCTCCACTGTATTGTTTTAATACAAACACGATTAATTGGAAAGACTAAGGTCTTCTCCACTGTACAATGTTTTAATATACAAAATGTAAATAATGAAATATGAGCATAAAAGTCATTACATTGGCGCATAAATGTCTTAAGGAACAAATGGTTACCACGGTGATGTTTTACTATATATTCATAATACAGTGGAGAAAACGTTATTCTATCCCAACAAATACGTTAACGCTAAAACTATTATTTGCAGTGCAAACAGTTTGGAGCCAGATCAGACGCCGGGTAACCCGGCGTCTGATCAGGCTCCAAACTGTTTGCCACCAAGATAAACAAGAATTATCAGAATTGTCCAAAAGTTGTTCTTTTCTATGTTTTAGTGCTTTGCGTTTGCGTACGTTTGCGTTTAAACGGGAAAGAATAACAGATTCTCCACTGTACAAACACGATTAATTGGAAAGACTAAGGTCTTCTCCACTGTACAATTTCTTAATATACAAAATGTAAATAATGAAATATGAGCATAAAAGTCATTACACTGGCGCATAAATGTCTTAAGGAACAAATGGTTACCACGGTGATGTTTTACTATATATTCATAATACAGTGGAGAAAACGTTATTCTATCCCAATAAACGCGTTTACGCTAAAACTATTATTTGCAGTGCAAACAGTTTGGAGCCAGATCAGACGCCGGGTAACCCGGCGTCTGATCAGGCTCCAAACTGTTTGCCACCAAGATAAACATGAATTATCAGAATTGTCCAAAAGTTGCACTTTTCTACGTTTTAGTGCTATGCGTTTGCGTACGTTTGCGTTTAAACGGGAAAGAATAGCAGATTCTCCACTGTATACATGTATGCATCTATTATTACAGTGGAGAATCTGTTATTCTTTCCCGTTTAAACGCAAACGTACGCAAACGCAAAACACTAAAACGTAGAAAAATACAACTTTTGGACAATTCTGATAATTCATGTTTATATTAGTAGCAAACAGTTTGGAGCCTGATCAGACGCCGGGTTACCCGGCGTCTGATCTGGCTCCAAACTGATTGTAATGGAAAAAATAGTTTTAGCGTAAACGCGTTTATTGGGAAAGAATAACAGATTCTCCACTGTATGTATTTACCCTTCCAATGCCATGACGTCATCTGTTTTCAACAATAATTGTCGTCTGCTTTAATTACCCTCATTTAAAATTTAGGTAAATTTTAATCAGTCTCAAACAGTTTTGATTCTGACAGGGTTTTAATTTTTCTGACTTTTCCAAAATATTCGGATTTTTATCATAAAACATGGTAGCTTAAAGCGGGCTGAAAGTAAAGCAGAATGCGCATTGAGGCAAACTCTGCTTTAATTTTAACCTGCTTGAAGTTATCGCGATTGAAAAATTGAAAATTTTGAAATTTTAAGAGCCATGATCAACTTATGGCATCCCTGTCCTGATCAGAATCCACGTTACGTTTTTATGGTCATGCTGTCTGCATTACTTGGGTCCCGCAAATCCGACCTCAATTTGATTTCTTTGAAATGTATATTTTTTTGTTATAAAGATTTTGCCTATATTAATACATGCAATATATACATGTTTGTGTGGTCGCAAGGCATCACTTTACACACAAAAATGATCTCTAGGCCAAGTTTGGTTTCCAGTCTCTATAAAGCAGCCGACAAAACGCACAACTTTTTAAGCAAGAGTAATGTAAAGCAGAACTGTCATACAGAGGAATTCTGCTTTAGTTTTATCTTGGTTGAATCAAACACATATGAAAAATGCCAATCAAGCCTTTCCTCGTCAGTTGTCGAATATTGTAGTAGCGACATTTAACGTTAACCCGCGTTCATGGTCAAATTTATCCTGAGGTTTTTACCCTTTCATCACCATATTGCCGTCTGTTTCAATATTGTTGTGTGGAAAATCGTTCCAAAGTAAGGCGGTATAACTTACTTAATTTCAAAACAAATGGCAAACAGTTTTGATCCTGATCAGACGGCGCGTTTCGCAAATGCAAATGCGCTTTATGGCGTCATTGAGAGTGAAAGGGTTAATAAAATAATTTTCATCTAATTTAACTTACCTCTCTGTATTGTGGTCACGGTTTGTCCAAGCGTTTAACTTCCTACCCGCTTGACCACTGTATCACAACTAGACACTAAATTCAACAAAATGTTTTTCGTTCGAATATTCGGCTTCAGTACACCCACGTGCTACCCATTGTAGTCGACGACATCTGTGGGCGAGTGACTATGGTACTTACACTAAAACATTCTAATGCTAAAGAGAACACGACGTTCTTTAATTCTTTTACTGCTAGCGCGATTCATGGAATTTTCCGATCATTTTCTGTCATTTATTTCGCTTAATTGCCGACAAATTTCAGTTAAGTTATTAAGGTGGTTCGACAGCGGGCAGAACACCAGACTCTGATGTTGAGATGTCGAAATATCGCTAACTTATTGCTTTTATCGTTTTATATAAAACGCCTTAATGTAGTAGTCTAATGGAGAACTTAAATGTTTGCTTTTACAATATGTTGCTAAAATTACAAATATCCGGCCGTTAAACCAAACTTTCGCCCTAATTGGTTGGTAGCTAAACCCCTATAGCATAGAAACATGTTCTTATGACGGGGCACCCATTGAAGAAACTATATTGTTAGGAGAAATACATTGCTCCTTCTTTACAATGACACTCAATTGGAGACACAGAGTGTGTGTTGTTCGGAGTGAGACGTTATATGGAGGAAAAATTAAGACTTGGCTTTCATTTGCAAACAGATTGAATCGAGATCAGACGCCGCGTTTTCAAGCTGTTTGTCACTCGTCATTATCTTTAGTCTATTAAAATGTCCACTTGTATGTTTAAAAGCAGTCGGAAATTTACAGCAGACGATATTGCAGCAGATAAAGCGTTAGACATAATTGTTCTGTTTAGGAAAATGCGGCATTTGTCGTTGTAAGGAGGGGTCGTTGTTTGGAGGGCCGTTGTAGGGAGGGAACACTGTACCATCTTTGATTACTTATGCCTACATGTAATAAATGCAGAGCTTAGCTTTAAAGATGTCGTATGAGCTTCAAAACGTAGCTTCGTTCTGCTTTAGCCCCTGTAACTTCAAATGGACAATTCCAGTTCCCAATTACGTCTAGTCAATGTTTTGCTAGTACATGTAATGTTGTCTAACAGTTTATTTAAAACAAAAACAAAAAACGAAAAAACAAAACAAATGTAACCGTTTCCTCGCCATTTCGCTGCCAAATGTTTTGTGAGATATTTACCCCTTTACCGTTTTATTGTCGTCTGTTTCAATTTTATTGTTTGCAAGATCGATTCATATTAAGATTCAATATAGTATGACGTGAAACATACATGTATCTATACTAGTGTCAAACAGTTTGGATCCTGATTGGATAACGCGTTACGCGGCGTCTAATCAGGATCCAAACTGTTTGCAAACGCTGTTAGGCATCATGGAGAGTGAAAGGGTTAAAGACAAACGCAACACAAGCCCAATGCAATAACGCGTAGAAAATACCACTTAAAGCAAGTTGAAAGTATAGCAGAATGCGCCATAAGGTGCATTCTGTTTTACTTTCAGTCTAGCTGCTTTAAGCTACGACCCGCTAGAATATGAAAAATATTTATTATGACTGAATGAATTGGAACTATTTTCTTAAGTGGAGGAATACATTAAAGGCGTAAAATGAGTATCTATTGAGTAAATGGTTAATAAACGATTACATTTTAGGTTAAATGGATTTATGTGCGTGTGTTAATTGTGTCGTATTTTTAAAATGGATTTCTTTACCATTAAAAGTTTCTTCTAAGGAATTAGACGCGAACGTCGAACAGTCACTCGTTGTGTGGATCGGTATCCAAACTGTTTATCAAACTGATATTTGCCAATAGCATGTCACAGGAGAAGAAACGCGGTATGTCTTAAAAGCTTCCAAGGACGTAATATCCTTCATATATTCAGTCAATCCATCCATAAACATTCCACTTACAGTGTTTGAAGTCGACGATAATTAGTTAATATATTCCTAAAAACTGCACATGAGTTGCACATTACATTGCACGCACTATAAATATCCGTTTTATGTTTTAAGTAATCCACACTATATGGTTTGAAGTCCCGAAAAACGTTGTCTGTTTTCAAACAAACGAACCCATTGTGTAGAATATTATGGTTAATACGTATTTTATATGTATACCAAACTTGTTTTCGGAGGCCATCCATTGAAGAACCAATCTATTTTCATATTGGTGACTGATTAATGCAGATCAAACGTAAAACAGAAAGCTCCTACATGAGCTTTCTGTTTTACTTTTGTTCTGCATTAAGCTGTCATCTGTATTAAAGACCAGCTATCCTTTTATTTTCAGGATGGTATATTAACACATGGATGACTGTATGCTTTCATAAAATATATGAATTATATGCCGTCTGCTGTTAACATCTGCAGTTTATAGTTGGGATATATAGGATCTGTCATGAGTTGATGTTTAAGACAGGCTGATCTCAAACAAGTCTAGAATCGAAATGTTATTACATGTAAGCGAGCCTTGGCGAGCTTAATAACTTTAATACTCTAAACGAGTTTGAGATCAACTTGTCTTAAACATCGACGAGTGACAGATTCTAATTCTCACATAACCAACGATTTAAGGCCTTTCGCATACGGAAGTCGGTCTTGCGGACGAGCGGATATGATTCTTGACGACATAGACTTTTTCCGCACGTGCTTATACTAGAAAATTTATATAAAGGAAATGTTGATGCGATTTAGTATAATAAGGGCAGTCAGTAGAGTGATTGACTACCAATTCAAAGGTCATAGGTTCGAGACCCATCCGATCCAAATATTATTTTTAAGTGTCCGATTGATTGACTTGTCAATCCATAACGCAGTGATCAAGGGACATATTATGTTTAGTCTTCGTTGATTAGAATTAGTGATGTTACAGTGGAGAATCTGTTATTCTTTCCCGTTTAAACGCAAACGTACGCAAACGCAAAGCACTAAAACGTAGAAAAGTACAACTTTTGGACAATTCTGATAATACAAGTTTATCTTGGCACTGCAAATAATAGTTTTAGCGTAAACGCGTTTATTGGGAAAGAATAACAGATTATCCACTGTATATACTGTCCAATAATTATGTCCACTTACATGTACGTTTTAGTTTAATAACTTACAAGTCAATAAAATCGGTATACATGTATACGATTTGATCAAACTATAAAGCCACTAATTGAAGCTTATCAATACGTCAACCTTTTCAAGATCGATATTGCCCATTATTATTATGTTTAAACAATATAATTAACCTTGTATTAAAGTCCATGAATAAATAATAATGTATTTTAATGACAGAGTTTTAATTTTAAGGTAACTGTATCTCAACTTCAAATATCCCACATTTTAATAAGAAAATCTCTTATTACAACAAATCCTGACTGTAATATTTTCTAAATTTTTCAGACTAACTATTTCATCAACCATGCATTTGAATAAAATGAAAACAAATATACATTGAATGAGTCAGTTTTTTGTAATTTAATTTTTTAGCATTTTGCAAAATTTAAATAGCTGATAACATCTTTCTGAACACCTTTATTCAAAATGTTTTTAGCTTTTCTTGTAATGAATGTTGTGGACTATTTATTGGGCGAGATTTATAGTCATTAGCTTTATTTATTTTTGAGAAAAATAAAAACATCAAAAATCCAGGTTTTTGTCTGAAAAAGAGACCTTAAAGACAAACCACACGATAAATTTTTCCTATATTTTCACACATTGTTTCTTAGGCTATTATCATTCTTCATGAAAAGTTTCATAACACCTTGTATGGAAATTAAGCGCACCTGCGAAGTACCTTAAGTTACTTATCAAAGCAATAGGCATTTTTTTTAACCCCGGTGACGTCAAACCGCCGTTATAAAAGCAGACGTTATAGTGGAGATAAGGATATTCGTCATCGTTGTTCGCTATAGAAAACAAGGGTAGTTATGTGAGAAATATTCGTCAGTGTTTTGTAGTCTGTGTTTAAACGGAAAATAATTACTTCTTCTCCATTGTATATGTCGTATGCATAAAAAATGTCGCTTGCTTTTATTTATCAAATTCTGTTTGATACGAAGAAACCTTGATATGGGTGAAACAGTTTGAATCCTGATTTGACATCGAGATACTCGTCATCGGATCCAGATGCAAACGTTGGGCGAATATCAGTACATTCGGGTCATGACGTATTTGAATTGAGCTAAAATTGAGGTGTAGATGTAAGATAACAAGCCCAATTCAATTAATTGTTAGCGTAGAAGTTGCTATTTTGTTGTATAATATGTTAATAAATTTAATCTTGTAGTCAGGGAAATTTCAATTAGCCCCTTTACTTCCTTACCCCGAGTACAGTGGTTATTTAGCAAACAATGTGGATCCTGTTCAGACGCCGCGGATCAAATCTGTTTGACACTCATTTCAATATCAAAAGAACTAAAATTTAAATTTTGGAAATGAAAGCAGACGATAATTGTTTGAGATTTATGACGTCATTGCACAGAAAGGGTAAGAAATATGGAACGTCTCTTCAGAACGGTTGCTGATATGTATATATATACTTAACAAAAATAGAAACTTTACATACTTTAGAGCCGGTTTAAGCAATGTTTTAATGACGTTTTATAAAATATACGCACATTTCATAATATTTACATTCGCCCCGCACAGTCCTTATATAACACTGTTCCAAAAAGAGACTTGCATATTTCAATGAATGGTCATTTAAAATTCAGTTCTAGCCGGCTGGTTTAGGGGCGGAGCTATACTGATCACTTTCAAATAGATACAGAAGTCCATATGGTAGGCGTAGTTTTAACGCGGAGTAATCAAGTATGGCGTGTGAGTAAATCGGTTTTAAAAAACGTTATCTAAATTTAAGATGCTTATAATACAAATATTTCGTAAATTCGTGCGCTTTTAAATGTCTCAAAAGAGGTTTTAACCATAACGAGAAAGTTTACCGGATAAAAGACAAATTTATCCAGTAATTATAATATCTGATTGGGACTACTTTCAGTACATATATATAGATCGTTACTACGATTAGCAACGCATAACAACGGGCAAAGTGTCTATTAGTACGGTTATGAAAATTTCTCAGTTCACAATGGAATAAAAATATAAAAAATAATTTGCGTACTTCCGTTATTCATGAGCTTATTGAACTTCAATGCTTTTACTAGCAAAGTTAAGCGAGAAGCCCTTCGGGCTTCACGCACTTTGCTAGTAAAAGCATTGAAGTTCCATCAGCTCATGAATACCGGAAGTACGCAATTTATTTCTTAAATGGAGTCATCGATAAAGACCATACAGAGCCAAACTATCGCTAATACTGCGCACGACGTAGCACGCTTTCCACTTCCGGTATTTAGCACTGACGGCGAGTTGACCTAGTCAGGGCTTATTTCAAGTTTATTTAATGCAACAGACACACGCAGGCTTTAGCCAATCACCAAAAAAACAAAATTGTAAACACCTGCGTTTCAAAACTGAGATGCCACAGCTTTCTGAAAATCACAGAAATCACGCCCTTTGGCATGCTTACGGCGGGTGCGTCAGTAACTGATGTTGAGCGTCAATTGGGACGCATACGGTAAACAATTCATATCCTGACTACATTATACTTGCTGCAGTGTTACGAGACAAGTCCACCGTGCGAGATCGTGTCGTCACGTCGAGACGCCCGCACTCTTACGTTAAAGTATCGACGTAACTGTTCCATCCCAGCAACGGCTACTTCTCGACGGTTTGGGATCGCTGCCGAGACAATAAGGAATCGGCTGAGGCAATGCCATGGTCCTATCCGTACCCGTAGACCGTATACAGAACAGATCTTAACTGCACGCACAATGCTCAGAATAATGTCAACGTCATGCCATGGTCTGCGGTATCACCAGATCTGAAACCAATAGAGCATGTATAGGGTAAAGTTGGCGACGGGTGCGGAACAGATACCAGATTGACACGACCAACGACCTGACATGCTTGATTACGAAAATGGCATGGCATCCCAGATGACGTCATTAGACGGTACATCAGAGACGGAGTGGTGCTTGCATTAGGCGTGACGGTGGGCATGCACGCTACTGAACTGACTTTATGCAAAAAAAATCACTTAAAATGAAAACGTTAAAATGAATGAAACACATCTTGCGCACACGTTCACATCTCTGATAATTTTGAAATCGACCCCTATGCGTTTTGACGTCAAATTACGACGTGGCTTTTGAATTGTTTTCATCACCATTGTCGAGAACTTGCAGACATTGACATCGAATAACACAAAGCTTTTTGCCAAATTGTGTTTGTAGACAGAAATACAGTAAAACCGCGCTATTACGACCACTAAATTATGTTAATTATTAGGCTGTTTACGATAGGTGACCGCTTAAAGCAAGGTGACAGTGAAACAGAAAGCTCCTATAGGAGCTTTCTGTTTCACTGTAACCGTGCTTTACATGTAAGCTGTCACCTGTCTATTATACACTCAATTAGCCTTCGTTTAAGTGGTCGTAATAGCGAGGTTTTACTGTATACACATTAGAATCCAATGTAAAGTTTCCATTTTCGCTGAGTATATATGCAGATACACACAACACATAATGTTTTGTTAACACACCAAACCCTTGCGACGAGTTGACAAACAGTGTACCTATGTGGAATATACTTGTCCGATGCCCAAAGTGTTTACCCTGATCAGAAAGTTCCCAATTAGCCCATTTGATCAGGGTCTGAACTGTTTACCATTTATCAACGATAACTTAAAAGCAAACTTAAATACATGAATGTAAAAATTGTAAACTGGAATTTTGAAGTTTCAGGGGTGAATGATTTAACAAAGTAACCAAACGTTACGTGACATTAACAAACAGGTTGTGCGTTCAAAAGCGTTTCACATGAAATTATATAAATGTACCTATAAAGCGAGAAAAGACAAAATAACTACATTCACAATTAAGGTACTTCGCATATGCGCGTAGTTTCCATACGATTGTTATGAAACTTTTCATGAAGAATGATAATAGCCTAAGAAACAATGTGTGTAAATATAGGCAAAAGTTATCGTGTGGTTTGTCTTTAAGGTCTTTTTTCTGACAAAAACCTAGAATTTTGATTATTTTATTTCTCTTAAAAATGAATAAAGCTAATGACTATAATTCTCGCCCAATAAGTAGTCCACAACATTCATTACAAGAAAAGCTAAAAACATTTTGAATAAAGGTGTTCAGAAAGAAGTTATCAGCTATTTAAATTTTGCAAAATGCTAAAAAATTGAATTACAAAAAACTGACTCATTCAATGTATATTTGTTTTCATTTTATTCAAATATATGGTTGATGAACTAGTCAGTCTGAAAAAATTAGAAAATATTACAGTCAGGATTTGTTGTAATAACACATTTTCTTATTAAAATGTGGGATATTTGTTGTTTAGATACAGTTACCTACCTTAGAATTAAAACTTTGTCATTAAAATGCATTATTATTTATTCATGGACTTGCATACAAGGTTTATTATATTGTTTTAACATAATTATAATGGGCAATATCGATCTTGAAAAGGTTAGCGTATTGATAAGCTTCAATGTGTGGCTTTATAGTTCGATCAAATCGTTTACATGTATACCGATTTAATTGACTTGTAAGTCATTAAACTAAAACGTACAGGTAAGTGGACATATACTTGGACCGTAAACATCACTAGTTCTAATCAACGAAGACTAAACATAATATGTCTCTTGATTACTGCGTTATGGATTGACAAGTCAATAAATCGGACACTAAAAAAAATATTTGGATCGGATGGGTCTCGAACCTATGACCTTTTGATTGCTAGTCAACCACTATACTAACTGCGCTATGAAGGATTATACTAATTCGTATCAACATTTCCTTTATATAAATTTTCTAGTATAAACACATACGAAAACAGTCTTGATTTTAATATTCTTTGATTTTAATATTCTTTGTTTCACAGAAACTCATTTAGATACCTCAATAACAAAGGAACAATTGTTTCTATCTGATTCTTTTGATGAGCCATACAGGAGAGACAGAACTAACCATGGAGGTGGAATTCTTGTCTACTTGAACAAGGACTTAGTGCATTCAAGGGTTGCTGATCTCGAGGTTTTCTGTAACGAGTCAATATGGGTAGAGGCTATTTTAAAAAACGAGCGTTATTTATTTGGAATTTTTTATAGTCCCAAAACTGCAGATAATGTATTTTTTGATAATTTAAATTTAAATCTAGAGGCAGCTTTTGAAATTTCTAAAAATGTTATTCTGCTAGGAGATTTAAATGAGGACTTGCTAAATCAATCCTATCACAATCTAAAGGATGTTATGCTGCTTAACTCTTTACATAATGTTATTAATGTTCCAACACGTCAAAATGCTATCCTTGACCCTATAATTACACCAATTGACACAGTGCTTTCAGACGCAGGAATTATTCAAATACCCAGTGAAATCAGTGATCATAGTGCTACATATATACATTTACCATTTACATACCAAATCCAACCTTGTTTTGAAAGAACTGTGTGGCTTTATAATAAAGCAAATTATGATTTATTAAATCAAAAATTAACTAATTTTAACTGGGATGTATTACTCAATGGATCGATTCATGAGGCCTGTGATGTCTTTACTGAAACTTTTATGTTATTTATTAGTCATTGTATTCCCTCTAAAGAAGTATGTGTCCGCCCTGATGACCAGCCATGGTATGATTCTGAAATAAGGAAAATGTCTAGAAAAAGAGATAGGATGAAAAAAACTGCAAGATCTTCTGGTAAAAAATCAGACTGGTTAAAACACAAACAATTAAGAAACAAAGTTAATAACTTAAAGAAACATGCAAAGGAGAAATTTTATAATACCTTAGAAACAAGTTTGGCCGAACTTCAATGTAATGATAAAAGGGGATTCTGGAAAATTATAAGACATTTTGTTAAAAATAATTCATCTTCAGCTTGCTTCCCCCCCATTCATGAAACTTTACCCAATGGACAGGAAATTTGGTATACAACAAATGAAGAAAAGGCAGAATGTTTGAATACGTATTTCACATCAATATCAAATGTTGATGAAAGTAATATAAATCTCCCATTATTTGAAGAAAAAACGATTAATAGACTATCAGTTTTTAGTATTAGCCAAAAAGAAATAGAAGAGATTATTTTGAATTTAAATGTAAACAAAGCTAGTGGACCTGACAACATTAGTCACAAAATGTTAAAAAATTGTGCTAAAGCCATTTCAGTTCCACTAGCTGTGTTATTTAATAGATCCACACAAGAAGGACTTTTTCCAGATTCCTGGAAAATTGCCCAAGTAACGCCAATTTTTAAAAAAGGGGACAAATCAACACCCTCTAATTATAGGCCTGTATCATTGTTAAGCTGTTGCGGTAAACTTTTAGAAAGATTAGTCTTTAAACACATGTACAACTTCCTTTTAGACAATAACTTATTATACAAATACCAGTCTGGTTTTTTACCAAACCACTCAACTACTTACCAACTTATTGATATATATCACCATATCTGTCAAAGCTTTGAGCATAATCAATATTCTTGTATGTTTTTTGTGATATTTCAAAAGCCTTTGACAGAGTATGGCACAAGGGTCTACTCTTCAAACTTAAACAAAATGGTATAAACTTAAACTTAATACATTGGATTTCTAGTTATTTAAATAACAGACACCAAAAAGTAGTAATTCAGTCAGCTGAATCTAACCTCAAGCCCGTCAATGCGGGTGTTCCTCAAGGTTCCGTTTTAGGGCCGTTACTCTTTCTCATTTATGTGAATGACATAACCGATTCATTACTTAGCTTAACAAGGTTGTATGCTGATGATAGCTCACTTTACTATTCTGCAAGTAATATAAATGATATCGAAGGTATTATCAACCATGATCTAAGTTGCATTTCAGTTTGGGCAAAACAATGGTTGGTTAACTTTAATCCAAACAAAACAGAGGCCATTCTATTCACTTTAAAAAGGCAACCTCCTTTACCCAGACTTGTCTTTGATAATACTGAAATAAATTTTGTTGACCACCATAAACACTTAGGGATGACACTCAGCAAAAATGGCCAATGGACTAACCATATAGATAACATCATTGAGTCAGCTTCTAAAGTTATCAATATCATGCGCAAAGTAAAATTTACTCTTTCAAGATCTGCACTAAACCAAATATACTTATCATATGTAAGACCAATTTTTGAATATTCTTCAATTGTATGGGATGGGTGTCCTGATTTACATACAAACACTATAGAAAAAATGCAGAATGAAGCTGCGCGTATTGTCACAGGACTAACGAGATCAGTTTCCCTTGAAAAGCTATACGATGAATGTGGATGGGAGCCTTTGTTCAAGAGACGAGAAAATCAAAAACTGTTTTTCATGTATAAGGTCTCACATGACACTGTTCCACAGTACATAAGGGATATAATTCCCCCATTAGTGGGTGAAAGGTCAAACTATCCATTAAGAAACCGAGGACATTTTGAAATGTTACCCAATAGAACTTCTATTTTTCAAAACTCATGTATTCCATCATCTGTAATGCTCTGGAACTCTCTGGACTCCGATCTCAGACATGTCCCTACCTTCTCTTCTTTTAAAAGTAATATAGTCTCTAGAACAAAGCCAGGGAGAGTTCCAGAGTACTACCTAGTTGGAAATAGACACCTTACGGTACTTCATGCAAGACTTAGGAACAATTGTAGTAATTTGAATGAACACCTTTTTATAAACCACTTGAAAATTGACCCGTACTGTTCGTGTGAGAATGTTTCTGAAGATGTAGAGCATTATTTTTTTAAATGTCCTAAATATATAGATTTTCGACATACCCTTTTTCAGACCACAAGACCTTACCATCCAATTAATAGAAATATTCTTCTTTTTGGAAGTAAAAATCTAACTTTCGAACAAAATTGTCTGATTTTCACAGCTGTCCAAACTTTTATAAAAGAAACAAAACGTTTTTAGATCTTGACATTTTCTCCTTTTTCCGTGTTATTTTACCCCCTAAACATGTCCTAGTACGGCTATAGCAAGAGTCAACGTATAAGCTTGTACCATTATATATTTATCTTTTGCCAAACTCAATCAGTTAAACATCTCTATTACGAACAGTAAATTATTTTATTATTAATTTGTGTTTGAGGCGGCTGGCTGCTTAGAGCGGGATGAAGGTATGACAGAGGACTCTTTTAGGAGCTTTCTGTTTTGCTTTCGCCTTTTTATGGGCTGTAGTCTGTCTCTTTCACAATTTCTTATACAATCAATAATCGTTCTCTTTTAGTGGTCGTAATAGAGAGGTTGCACTGAATGCAAGGGAATACACCGGGGATGCACTTCTTGTTATTTGCTGTTTGTATAAATTGATCTGTTTTGCAGTTGAACCTGTATTTGGCGGCTACCAATATGTTTTTAGGCCAGTGCTTCCTTGGTGCAGGAATGATAATAATGTGGAGAACCCCTGCATGGGGCTTTCTACATTGGATCTGTCGTGCATTGGGGGACCACTGGTCACCAAATATCAACAACTTTCTAAACCTGGTAGTTTCTTAATACGGGCTTAACTGTTTTTCACAGTCAATTATTTGATGGCGGATTACACTGTGTAATTTTGTACTTGCATAATTATAATTATCCACATTATGGTTATGGAGGCACCTGTACTCACACTCATACTCTCTCCTTTGTTCGACTGCTCTCTCTCTCTCTCTCTCTCACTATATCTCTCTCTTTCTCTCACTTCCTCTCTTTCTCTCTCTCTCTCTCTCTGGCTCACTAATGCCCGCTCTCTAAAATAATTTGTACTTGTTAAACTGTAGGGGAAGGGCCGTCTCTAAGTTGGTAGAACTTGTGGCCCAACCCCATTTCATGTATATAATTGAAATAAAATATGTTTAAACTAACAGTCTGTTTTCGTCAAGACGCATATCCGCTCGCCCGCAAGACCGACTTCCGGTAGCCAAAGGCCTTAACATGATACATTATGGAGTTACATGGAAATTTTAGGTTTTGTTTTGTTTAGTAACGTCCGTTTCTGCCATCTGTCGGCTAATTAGACGCCCAGAGAGATGGAAGCGGATACAGAGAACCCGGGAGCGATGCCATACTCTTATTATCGGCAGAGTTCTCTAGTTCTTTTAGATGCCAAAATTAGGTATTTTGACTAAATAAATTTTAAAATGAGTGTCAAATATATTTGATTCTGATCAGACGCCGAGTTACGCGGTGTTTGACCAGGATCAAAACTGTTTGCAAATGCGTTTTATGACGTCATTGAAAGTGAAGAGGTTAACACATGTTCTCCGTCAGACCGCACCTCATAAACATTGTAATTTGTTTTCTTTAGTTGTTATTATTTCATCATTTCGGTATGCCAAAATTGTGACAGTCAAACTGGTTATCAACGACGCAAAACAAAATAAAGTTGAAGTTGATACAGGCAGCAATGTAATACAGGGCAGTAGTAAACAGATATCTCTTATAAGTACTTTCTCTTTCATTTTTTCTTGTACAGTGCTCCCTCCTTACAACGATCCTTGCCGCAGTTCCCAAAACAAGACACCAATGTCCAACCTTTTCATGGCTGCAATATCGTCTGTTTAAAATTGTAGTCTGCTGTTTTTTTCTCAAAGTTCTGACCAAAAAAACAAACAACGACGAGTAACAAATATTTTGAATCCAGATCAGACGCCGCGTCACGCAGCGTCTGATCTGTATTCAAGCTGTTTGCAAAGTAAGCACATTTCCATCCCTGTAACGACTCCCTGCGAACAACGAATACAATTGTGTTGTCTCCCATTGGGTGTCGTTGAAGAGTGGGAGCGCTGTGTAGGAGCACATTTGTCTCTGAACACATTTATCTCACGAGGTGTGACCGATGTGCTCGTAAACCTTCATATTTGCGACAAATTGGAAATGAGACAAATGTGTTCGACATACAAAAGAAAGGACACTCGAAGGATATTTGTCTCACATTCTACACTCATTCTCCATTAACCAGGACAATTGATGTCTCCACTATTCAAGTACATATAGTTATATTTTACATGTAGCTATTATGATATGCTACTCATATATAGCCATGAATAGAAATATATATGAAAGAAAACAAAAACAACAGGTTTTAACGTACAATGTGTTCCCTGTTTTTCCCCTTAGCCCTCCAAAGATGACAGGGATGTCAAATTTTGCATGTCTCAAGAGGCACGTTATATCCAGAATCGTGATGCAAATATTAACAAATAAATGTGAAGATATCCTGAATTTTGGAAATGAAGGACTGTTTTAGTCTGTCATAATGTGATATTTTGCCCACTGCACTGCCTGCTCACACCTGATTTAACTTACTCCTAAAACTAACTCTATCCTATTATTGCGTCTAACACTACATGTATCCTACCCATATCTCTCTCACTTCACCTATCCCTTACACTACCGTACCTCTATCACTACATGTATCCCTCTCCTACTCCTATCACTACCTCTATCTAACGCTACACTACTCCTACCACTCATTTCTTACTCAAACAACTATCACTACCCTATTCCTCTCTTTTTATCTCCCTTACTCTTACATCTACACCACCTCTAATAATGCACTACTTCTATTTCCATTCTTCCACTGCCTCTACCCTATCCCTCCTCGTACCTCTAACGCTACGCTACTTCTTACACTACCATATACTACCTCTAATACTACTCTACGTCTAACACTATGCTACTTCTAACACCACTGTTCTTCTACCCTTAACACTACTCCTATTACTACTCCTATCACTACCCCTATCACTACCTACGCCTAACATAACTCTACGTCTAGCACTGATGTTCGTCTAACACTATTCTACTCCCATCACTACATACTCTACTTCTAACATTACTCTACGTCTAACACTACATACTCTACGTCTAACACTGTGCTACTTCTAACACCACTGGTCTTCTACCCTTAACACTACTGCTATCACTACCCCTATCACTACCTATGCCTAGCATAACTCTACGTCTAGCACTGATGTTCGTCTAACACTATTCTACTCCCATCACTACATACTCTACTTCTAACATTACTCTACGACTAACACTACATACTCTACGTCTAACACTACATACTCTACTTCTAACATTACTCTACGTCTAACACTACATACTCTACGTATAGCACTACTCTACGTCTAACACTGTGCTACTTCTAACACCACTGGTCTTCTACCCTTAACACTACTGCTATCACTACCCCTATCACTACCTATGCCTAGCATAACTCTACGTTTGGCACTGATGTTCGTCTAACACTATTCTACTCCCATCACTACATACTCTACTTCTAACATTACTCTACGTCTAACACTATTCCACTCCTATCACTACATTGTACCTACTCTACGTCTAACACTACATACTCTGCGTCTAACACTACTCCACTCATATCACTAAATTGTACCTACTCTACGTCTAACACTACATACTCTACGTCTAACACTACTCCACTCCTACATTGTACCTACTCTACGTCTAACACTACGTTTAATACTACTCTACTCCTATCACTTCGTCTTAAACTACCCCACCCTACGTCTAACACTACTATACTCCTATCACTACCTATTCTACGTCTAACACTACTCTACGTTTAACACTACCTATTCTACGTCTAACACTACTCTACGTCTAACACTACCTACTATACGTCTTACACTAGTCTACGTCTAACATAACTCTACTCATATAACTACCTACGCCAATGTCCAACACTACTGTACGTCTATCACTTCTCTACCGCTAACACTACTCTACTACTACCTCTAACGCTACACTACCCTTCACATTACTTCTACCCCTAACACTGCTCTTATTCTACTTCTAACGCTACCCTACTCCTATCTCTAGCGTACTACTACTTCAACTTACCAAACTATTACATATACCACTACCCTGATACTATCACCAGCATACCACTATCTACTACTACTACTACTACTACAAGAAAACAAAATACACCAATGTAAATAAATGCAAAGGCGTCATTGACTCCCATGTGAGAGTCTTCAAAGAAGGCAATTATTGAGCCATACAATGAAATTGGCCTTACATATATAAAACCCCTTAAATACAAACATAGTTTTACTTTCGACAGGTTTGTCCAGAGTGAGTAAAAAAATATGAAAAGGAAAATGGCTTTTAACTCATTTTGATGCATTTAAACAGACGATTATTTCATTTGTGTCCTATAATAGTATCGTTCCAAATTAAATCTTTATTCGTTTTTGTTGTAGCTTCTCTCAACAAATTAACACTAACAAAATTCTAAATGCTTTCGAAATATTTTATCAATCCAAATGCCCCTATTCCCGTGATTAGCATATGAAAGAGTAACTGTTGTTAGGCCCCGAGCAGTATAACAGTTAAGAGTGACAAAGAGTTATTCTTCACGTGTAGGTATTGTTGTGGACTGCTCTTTCAACACCATGGCGCTCTTTAATACTCTTTACATTCGCAAACAGTGTAGACCCAGATCTACTCAATCACTACCCTACTCAGAATATACACTGTTTGCTTATTTAGAGCAGTATTTTAAACTACATAGAATTCCAAGTAGACTGATAAATGTTTTGGTAACTTAAAAGATCCACAAGAAAACCTTATAACCCACAAGATTTACTTAGTGTTGAAATAGTTAATATGTGTCTTGCTAAAGTATCGTCTGCTGCGAAATGGTGGTCTACGAAATAAACCATAAACGGGTTCATGCTTTTTATAAATTGAGGAAAACACAATTTGGGTATCAAACGCATTTGAAGTTTTGATCCTGATCAAATGCTCAAAATCGTTTGCAAACGTGTGTCTACGCGTCGATTTTAATATGAGTTAACCAACCCTTGCCTTACCCCGAGGACAATAGTTACTTGAAACAGTTTGGATACTGATCAGATGCCGCGTAACTCGGTGTCTGATCAGGGTTCAAACTTTTTGACACTCAATTTTATATCTAAATATTTACAATTTATAAATTTTAGATACAAAAGCAGACGACACTAATTGTTTAAAGCTGGTGGCGTCATGACTGGCATGGCAATGAAGGGGTTATATTCAAGTCTTGCTTACATCTTCATATCATTTAGTCGTATGATATTCGAAAAGTAACATTAAACCATGTCATATGACCACGAGACTGTTTGCATTGTAAAACAGTGTAAACGAAGCCTCTTAGACGTCTCAGACCCGGAGTCTGTCCGATTTCTACACTGTCGTACATGTACAAGTTGAGCAGATGCTGAGGAGTTTCAAAGAGCGTATATCAAAACTAATCGCAGCTTCTTTGATGTGTTGTCTGGTCAAGGTCTACACTAGTCAGGCCAGAAGGAAGCAAAATTGGAGGGGGGGGGGGGGGGGACACACTTCTTCTCTTCATTGGCCAATCTTCATTGGGGGAGGTGGGGGTGGGGGGCATCACCGATTTTATGTCTTTTGATAACCTTTTTTCCCCTTTTTTGTGCGTTAAAACAACGTCTGAAAAGATTTTTACTGGCGTTTTTTAGAGCAAATAAAATGTGTTTGCTTGGTTTGCTTGGTTACAGTGGAATAAACGTTATTCTTCCCCGTTTAAACGCAAACGTACGCAAACGCAAAGCACTAAAACGTAGAAAAGAACATATTTTGGACAATTCTGATAATTCTTGTTTATCTTGGTGGCAAACAGTTTGGAGCCTGATCAGACGCCGGGTTACCCGGCGTCTGATCTGGCTCCAAACTGTTTGCACTGCAAATAATAGTTTTAGCGTAAACGCGTTTATTGGGAATGAATAACAAATTCTCCACTGTACTATTATTGGCATTGGGCCTGCTAGTGTAACTTAGTGTCTCACCAGGATACAAATTGTTTGACATTCTTACAGTGGAGAAAACGTTATTCTTGCATAAAAAGCCGTTCCTAGGGGGTGCATTAACGAGGACTTTAACGTGTATTAACAAGGCGATTCACGTGCACACGCGCCGTTAATGCCCGCTATAGTTATGATTGTTCCGGGGCCCAGTATAAACAATAACAATGACGGTTCGAACAGCGTTCTGGCCAAACTTCAGCCTACACTGTCAGTGCAAAGATGCTGGTGAATGCATTGTAATTGAAAATACAATTAATTACCATGCGCCAAATACACATAACGGTCATTAAGGCGAAATGCGAAAGGGTTTTACTGTAATAACCCTAAATATTTGGACAGACAATAGCTAACAAATGGTGGAGACTCCCGAGGGAGCATTCTGGTCGGGATCTAAACAGTTTCCCATTCAGTTTGCACCTTTTGAACTCATTACTATGTGATAAAAGCCAACACCGATGAAACATAGCATTACGCCTAGCCAGAGATGTCCGATTAGTTTCTAAATCTATTTCAAGAAATAGACAGTGAAGAAGACATTTTCCCCCGTTTAAACGCAAGCAAAACGCAAACACAGTGTATTTACAGGTAGAAAATGACATTTACTTTTTGGCAATTACGTCCAAAATAGTTAGGAGCCTGATCAGACGCTTAGTTATCCGGCGTCTGATCTGTTTCCAAACTGTTTACAATGGAAAACTATAGTCAAATATAGTTTTAGCATTAACGAATTTATTGGGGAAAACTAACGTCTTCTCCATAGTATACAGTACAACCAAACTTGTACAACTAAATAATTCTGTTGACAGGTGACATTATTAGGTACATGTACAGTGGAGAAAACGTTATTCTTTCCCAATAAACGCGTTTACGCTAAAACTATTATTTCCTTTGCAAACAGTTTGGAGCCATATCAGACGCCGGTTAAGTCGGCGTCTGATCAGGCTTCAAACTGTTTTCCACTCTGAAAAAAATTTAAAGGTCAGAATTGTCAAAACGTTGTCCTTTTCTACATTTTAGTGTTTTGCGTTTGCGTTTCGTTTACGTTTAAACGGGAAAGACTAACGTTTCTCCACTCTCGGATGAATACAAAGCAGAACACACCATATAAGTAAACACACTAGGCAAAGCAAATTTTGATTTATAATTAAAACTTGCAGTTAACTCATTAATAAAAGCGATAAAAACAACTTAAATCCCATTTTTCGTATACGAGTTATGTATACATTGTACCGTAATTGTGCACATACATGTACATATTTTTAAAATGCCGAACTTTCGACGGCAGCGACTTGCTATCACAGATGACATGAAGTTGACACAATATTATGATAAACTTTGTGTCACAGTTTGCGGCCGTAAACCCAAATCAATCAAATTTGAAATTGACAAAATCGGCCATCTGACACTCCGATTGGTCTACGACCAGATAGTTCATTTCAGTAAAATGTCCATGACAGCGACTATTTGCATACGTTGTCCACAGTTAGGCGAAACCTCTCATTCAATAACCACTGAAACTTTAAATGTACATTTAAAATCAAAATAAAATTTTGTCCATCTTGTTTAATTGCGTTCTGTTTAAAGTGAACATGTACACCGATGCATTGAACATTATTCTTCGTGTGGCGACCTTGGTCAGAGGGCTCCTTTAGGGAATGTTCTGTTCAAAGTTTACACTGAGGTAGAAGACAAGTGCATTCTTTGTAAGTACACTGTTTGTAGTGAAGCACAATACTTGCAAGATATACAGTTGATGTGCAATTAGAATAAAGGAAGCTGTGATATGGAAGAAAATGACTGATATTAATAAAAAAAAATGGAAATGGATCTCAAATATATAGACAAAAGTTCTTGTTATGATTTATATCTATGCAAATATTGTGCTTATTGAAATATATTTTATTTGAAATGCTGGTTTTATACACATATTTCAAGTTCTTAAGAAATTACATAGCTCAAGATAATAAATGAACTTGGTAAGATATGTTCTAAGAAGTTTGAGTAGCCAAAGTAATGCATTTAGAAAATAATTATTTTTTAGAAATGGAATTAAAAATGAAAAAATAGACATTAAGAATATTTGAAAATAAGATAAAAATCATGCCTTTTACCTGTAGCTCTGTAGTAATTTGATCTTTCAGACTATGTCTGTTTAACCCATTACCCCTTATCCAGGTTTTTTATTACAGCATGTTGAAAGTAAAGTAGAAAGTAGAAAGTACCTAATGGTATATTCTGCTTCACTTTCAAAATGCTTTAGGCTCCTTATAGTGCATACATTCATGATTCCATAGTGTGGAACTATTTTGCTCAGTGGAGAAATAAATAAGAGGGGTAAAACTGCATATTGATTGAGTGATAGGTTAATGTGCAATCAAATTATGTACATGTAATAGATGTCTTGGGTTAGCTGTTCCTCATTAAACTAAGACTGTTCCTGTTATTTTGAAATCAGCCGGGTGATGACTGTGTAAACATACATTTTGTAAATTCATCATGAATTACACTTTATTTTGTTAAATCTGGTTCATTCTAGTTATTGTCACTGTTCTCTGTTCAGTAAGCACCAAACACATTCTGTTCACAGTCAAGGAGAAAGGATGACTCCGGGGTTAATATTGCAGACTTCTCAAGATTAAGACCAACATCCAAGGCTGATGGTGACATCTGGTGATAGAATCTGAAACAACAAAGATGTATGAAAATAAATAATAACAGTTTAAACATATAGACAGCTTTATCATCTTATTCAGAATTATTTTTGATTCTTTAGTGAAGGCATTGATTGAATGAGACAATTCAAATTCAAATCTTTATTTAAAACCTACAAGTAAATCAGAGACATACAAACATGTGTGTTTGTATGTCTCTGAAGTAAATCTAACAGACACACTCATTTAGAATCTATAACGTCAATATTAATAAAATAGCATGTCAACCCAAATTCCGTTCCAGCTATTTCAGTAACTGACCCTTAGTACGCTCCTACATGTAATATTTAAATGGCTTACAAAATTATCAAAACATATTTTTAAAATTATTTTAAATTCCTAGACAACTGTATTATAAAAATGGTAAAAGCTAGACGTATAGAAAGTTAAAAGGTTATAAAGCTTTTAAGTTGAGTCTAATATGGTTTTTAGACATTGATTAGTCAAATTTGAGTTTTTGCTCATCAAAAACTAAAATCTGACCAATCAAACGCTTTAGGACGATTTCAGACTCAACTCAAATCTTTATAACCTTGGAGCCAGGGTCTCTGACGTAACATTCTAGCACTCTAACGACTGAGATGTAGGGACTTGTTGAGTTTTCTACTAAGATAACAGTGGAAAAAACATTATTCTCTTAAACTATTGTTTCCATTGCAAACAGTTTGGAGCCAGATCAGACGTAGGTTTGAAGCCAAGTCAGACGCCGAGTAACCCGGTGTCTGATCAGGCTCCAAACTGTTTGCTACTCAGAATAAAATAAACAGTCCGAAGTATAAAAAAGATGTCATTTTCTCCATGTTAGTGCACTGCGTTTGCATTTCTTTGCATTTAAAAACGGGAAAGAATAACGTTATCTCCTCTGTACCTGTGTTCGACATGTACAGTCTCAATGGTACATCTAAAAAGTGCCCCTTCTCATAATCATCAGAATTGATTGAGTAGAAGTAATAAATAGAAATAGAAATAGACTACTCTAGATCCCGCTAGACTACATTATGGAACTGCAATCGACTACTGGTGTTTTAATGGGAATCCATTCATGTGTCTGATATTTATTAATAGATATAGCATTATAAATAAAGTCCTACCCTAAACATGCTAAATTGTAAATCGGTGTACCTGTATTTCCATTGCATTGGTCAAGAGAAAACCTCTGACGTTCTGTGTTGCGTCGAACCTAACCGGTCTGTATGCTATACGTCTCACATTGTACCAAACCAACTCATTCAACGTTATTCCAACATCCAACTACACAATTTCTCCATATTGTAACATTTTTAAGTCCTTGAATTAACAGACGAAGAACAACATGATGTCTGTTTACGACAGAATAGTCAGCAAGATGACGGCGGCCGTTAATTGGTAGAACTAATTGGTAGAAGCCAAGCGTAAATTACACATGCGAATCGAGTCGCTTTTAAAAATGGCCGACATTGATAAATCCGGTGCATGTGGCCCTGTTTCTAGGCGGCGGATATATAAAACACATGAACATTTTGTAAACAAACTTGACCTCGCTAGGTGCGCTTGTATTAGAGAACAGAGTTAGGTGAAATCCAAAAAGAAGGGGAAATAGACATATTTTTATGCAAGAATAGTGTCAATACACCTGTTTTTCGTGCATTAACATCTGCAGAAGCCCGGCGTCTGATCAGGCTCCAAACTGTTTGCCACCTTATCAGAATTGTCCAAAAGTTGTACTTTTCAACGTTTTAGTGTTTTGCGTTTGCGTACGTTTGCGTTTAAACGGGAAATAATAACAGATTCTCCACTGTATGATATTTTCTGAAAGAAATTGCCTTTAAATAAACTTTGAGAAAAAGTGCAGACGATAAATTTGCAAGCGGCAAATGCAAAACGTGAAGAGAGTTAAAACACTTTCGTTTGACATTTTGTTCCCTACAACAGCCCTCCCAACAACGATTCCTTCCTTACAACAATGTTTGCCTCTGTTCCCCAAACATACTATCACAGATACATGTATACTGCTGAAAATTGGAATTAAAGGACTATTTCAATTATTTTGACTACATCTGTCGTATTAACAAAATATGATATTTTGCCCATTGCTCTGCCATTTTAGCTCACCATAGCACAAAGTGCTCAATGTGAGCTTTTGTGATATCCACTCTGTACGTCGTCTGATGTCCGTCCGTCTGTCCTTCAACAATTGCAAACAACTTCTCAGGGTTACCAAAGTTCATCAGAAGGGTAGAAAATGAAAATTCGTGTAAAAGAAAATGGATGAGATAATTTGTCTGGTTGCAATGGCAACCTTGCACGATATCTAGAACATCGACCTCTCCTAATTTACTGGTCCAATTTCAATTTGGTTTTGACTAAAATGTTTTTAAAATGTACCTAAATCGTTGTTTAAATTGTAGGACCAACTTTAGAGTTCACTAGGGTCCGCACTTTCTGCCTTTTATTTCGTTTCTCTGGTGAGCGCCTCAGAGAATCATGACCTTTGTGTTTGTACTTGGTTTTGATGTGTTCTGTAAAAATTAAGTTAAATGTACCAATTTTATACTCTATTAAATGTACCAGATATTCATGTTTTCGTGTTTCTTAATAAGATAACATAATAATCTGGCTGCTCCGTACGTTTGCCACAGCATGACCTCAACATTTTAGGAACGCAACTCATGAACTCAAAAACGAATGTGTGTTAGGGTATAAAAAAGATAATGGTGAGTCTTCAAAAAGTGTTAACAGGGAAATCTCGAACGATGATGGATTTTGCATATACATACAATTTTACAATGCAGTTTTATTGATATACAACGCGTAGTGCTTATAACCATTTGAACCCTACAACGTTTGCTTTCATCTTTGTATCAACATAAAATATTTACCAAAATTAAAAAAAATTAATCGAAACAATGCCAAGTATTGTTGAAAAACACCAAAAGTAATTTACAGGATTCATTAAAATAAAGCCTAAAATTATGCCCGTCCGTATACTATATGGCTACCAGTTATAATTGTTCTGTGTTGTCTGTATTTATAAATAGCGTTTTACGTCACTTCCGGTCAATCAGAAACGTCAAAATGTCCCTGTCTCTGCATAACTATAAGAACCTTCCTGTTCTGCATATCATAGAATTTATTAAAAGCATCATCAAAACCTAAAGATTACACTTGACATAAGGTAAAGAGGCGGATCTGAGATGTTTGTCACATATTTTCCCAAGATATTAGTATCGAGATTCTTGGACAAATATGTGACAAATGTGCTTGTATTTCATAAAAAATGACGCGAGACAAATGTGCTTTGTTGTCTTTTAGAATTTTTTTTATAGGAGCACATTTGTCACATTAACCCTTTCCCCAATAGATGCGCCTTTTAGCGGATATGATTTATTCATCCGCTGAAGAAAATAGTTCCAATTTAATCAGTAATGAATATGTATTATAGGGAATATTTTCTATATTATAGCACATGATATCTTAAAGCAGGCTGAAAGTAAAGCAGAATGCGCCCTAAGGCGCATTCTGCTTTACTTTCAACCTGCTTTAAGTAGTAACCTATCTTAAGTACTAGAAACAGGCTATCAGGTAAAGGGTTAATGTGTTTTTTCGGTAAGACATTTGCGGTCGCGTTTGTTTCACGAGAGACAAGTACGACCGCCTCGGTCTTACGTGAGACAAATGTGTTCCGAGACAAATCTGCTCCTACAGCGCTGTATTCAGAAGGCGAGTGTCTGAAGAGAGAGCAATGACCGTTTACATGTAGATTATAGCCGCTTTTAGACGAACTAACTCGTAAACATGTACATCCCGTTTTCCTTTGGCAGTGTCCATCCGTGTTTATAAACGAGGGTTAGATAAATAAGACTGTATAGCGCGGGTAGTAAGGAAAGCAGAGACAGTCATACAAAATAAACAAATAGCAAACACACCCATCAATACCCTAGAATACAGTTGGAAATACCTGTACGCCATTTTTTCCTAATAAACGCATGGATCCATGCTAATAGATAAACTTCATATAAAATTTTGTAAAATCATACTTGGTGTACGTTCTCAGTCTGTAAATTATGCAGTTCTGGGAGAATTAGGTAGATGTCCGCTTTCTGCTACATGTTCATGTATACGCATAGAAAGATCGTTTAAATATTGGTTGAAAATCAAGAAATATGGTGATAACATGAGTACTGTTTATAATATCTTTCGAGAGCATTGTATAACTTTGATGGGAAAGAATAAGAGTTGTGGTAGTCATATAAAAAGAAAATTGGATAGTTTGGGTTACACGTTTATTTGGAGTGTAGGACAAAATACCCCTCGGACAAAATACCCTTCGCTCATTTTTGCGAAGGCGGACAAAATACCCTTCACTATTTTGCCAACCCGGACAAAATACCCTTCATGGTTTTTGCAAGGGTGGACAAAATACCCTTCATATTAGATAAGTCATAGACATTATGTCTGTGTCTATATCTATGTCTTTTAAATTATATAGTCTGAGTTTATTAAAGGGCTTTATCATCCAATTCTCAGTTTGGGAGACTCCTTTTGTGTTGGTGATAAAAAGTATCAATGTTTATCAGTTTTAATAACCACTATTCAGAAAACACCTTCATCAGTTTGGATTATTATTAATCTAAGGTGGCAAAGTTTGACAATGATTGAGTAATTGATCCAGAGCACAGGTTTTCATAAGGTGTGAACTTCCTTGATTGGTGCAACTTAAAGGGGTATCTCTACATTTAGAAAATAATTAAACTTATATTTATTATTTTTGATGTTTGATGTATTTGAAGGGTAAACTTAAAATATAATAAGCACAATATCACCACACATTGAAAAATAACTCTTTTATTTTTCACTTGTTATAAAATACTAAATATTGCTAATTAGTAATCAATTTATTTAATTTCACTCATTATTTATCACTTTATATTGTTTCCTCATCACTATATGTTAAGTTAATATGAAGGGTATTTTGTCCACCCTTGCAAAAAACCTGAAGGGTATTTTGTCCGCCCAGGCAAAAAGATGAGGGGCATTTTGTCCACCCATGCAAAATTGAGCGAAGGGTATTTTGTCCGAGGGGTATTTTGTCCGGTTACCGTTTATTTGGGATAGCTTAGATACTACTGTCAATTGCTTTCCTTCTATACAGAGGAGAATAAGGGACACTTTTATCCAGGAATGGCGAATATCAATAACAAACTCACAAAAATTGAAATATTATGTAATATTCAAGGAATCATTTGAAATGGAATAATACCTCCAAAATATAACAATTCATTACGCATGCATCTTATAAGATTTCGTATTTCCTCGCATAACTTGGCTATAGAAGCTGGAAGATACAATAATATTGATCGTATAAATAGAGTCTGTATCTTTTGTAATCAAAATGCGATTGAATCAGAATATCACTTTTGATTAATATGTCAAAAATATAGACAAGAAAGAGTTGAATTTTTTAAAACATAGTTCATGGCCCTCTCTAAATAAGTGCATATGCCTACTTTCTTCAAAGAACAAAAAGTTTGGTTAAACGTAGCAATATATATCAAGGTTGCAATGAATATACGAAATAATGTAGTTGCGGATCGATAATATCAATAATATACTACATGTGTATAATAGTGTATATACAGTGGAGAATCTGTTATTCTTTACCGTTTAAACGCAAGCGTACGCAAACGCAAAGTACTAAAACGTAGAAAATAACAACTTTTGGACAATTCTGATATTTCTTGTTTATCTTGGTGGCAAACAGTTTGGAGCCTGATCAGACGCCGGGTTACCCGGCGTCTGATCTGGCTCCAAACTGTTTGCACTGCAAATAATAGTTTACCTTAAACGCGTTTATTGGAAAAGAATAACAGATTCTCCACTGTACAATTTACAATATTTTCAGTTGTATTTTTTGTACTTGTTAGAGTGAGTTGTTGAGTTGTTGAGTTGAGTTGTGTTTATGTAAACGTCATGCGTCTGATAAGGATCAAAACTGTTTGCAAATGCGCTTTATGACGTCATTGGGAGTGAAAGGGTTAAAGAAATCCCCTACATGTAGCATGTACATTTGGAGATTTCCATGATTGCTATGTCCAGGCATAAATGGGTCAATACTGCGTTAAAACGGGACAGAATAACGTTTCTCCACTGTAGCGTAAACGTCTACGACGAAGACGTTATTTTTCCCAATAAACGCGTTTACGCTAAAACTTTTACTTCTATTGCAAACATTTTGGAGCCAGATCAGACGCCGGGTAACCCGGCGTCTGATCTGGCTCCAAACTGTTTGCCACCAAGATGAATACGAATTATCAGAATTGTCCAAAAGTTGCACTTTTCTACGTTCCAGTGTTTTGCGTTTGCGTTTCGTTTAAACGGGAAAGAATAACGTTTTCTCCACTGTAGTGGCGAAGACGTTATTCTATCTCGTTTATAAAAATCGCAAATGCATTGCAACAAATGGTAGAACATGACCACATTTTGCCAATTTTGACTATTCATTTTGAACTGATTGGCAAAAATGATGGACCCTGTCCAGATGCCGGGCGTCCTATATGCTTCCAAATTGTTTGCAATGGGAACAATAGTTTTAGCGAAAACGCGTTTATTGGGAAAAATAACGTTTTCTCCACTGTAATTACGTAAGCTGTTATTTTGTGTCATATTGTTGATCTAAGGTATGTGGGATGGGATGGTACACCTGTCCTTTCCTGTGTCGATCCGTAGAGGTTATCTATTATCTAACACTCACTGAATGACCCAGTATTCCAAATATATGTAAAGTCTTATCTTAGATCTGATAGAAATGTCTCATACAGTGGAAAAAACGTTATTCTTTCCCAATAAACGCGTTTACGCTAAAACTATTATTTACATTGCAAACAGTTTAGAGCCAGATCAGACGCCGGGTCCCCCGGCGTCTGATCAGGCTCTAAACTGTTTGCCGCTCAGATGAAAATGAATAGTCAGAATTGACAAAAAGTTGTAGTTTTCTCCATTTTATTGCAATGCGTTTGCGTTTCGTTTGCGTTTAAACGGGAAAGAATAACTGTAAGTGTTGAACCGGGCTTTATATCATACGTCAGTCGAATCAAAATTGTAGCTTGCTATACGGTTAATAAAGGTACCGTAATAAATATGACGGACTCTCCGTTCGTTTTAGCAACATTATTATGTTGCTGTTGTTATACATTGTCGGCGCTCGTTCATGACAACAGTGATACTCCCACGGACTTCAAGTCTCTGCTTGATGCGTTTGTAAGTATGCAAGAGCAACTCAGAAAAGTTGAATCACGATTGGAAGAACAGAATGAAGAGATCGTTCAACTGAAGGCGAAACTGTCCAATGCTGTCAGAAATACGGATGATATGGGAACACCACCTGATCTACCCCACGTGGAAACGCACGATGATACAACAAGCGACCAGATCATCGAAAATGGTGTCAGCGAGAAAGGTATGCCCATTTACGTTTGTTTCTAGATCTATATGCTGTATAGAAGTGGACCTTTTAACTTTTTATCCATAGACTGTTTCTAATTGTTTTGAAGACAGTTGCAACATATAGCAGGTTGATAGCAAAGCTTATAATGAGCCTCATTATCTTCTAGGGTATAGAACAATACTACAATGCCTTGAGCTAGGATAAACAAAACAAAATATTATGGTGCATATGCATAACTTTTATTTGTTTCGAACTATGCTACAGTGGAGAATCTGTTATTCTTTCCCGTTTAAACGCAAACGTACGCAAACGCAAAACACTAAAACGTAGAAAAGTACAACTTTTGAACAATTCTGATAACTCATGTTTATCTTGGTGGCAAACAGTTTGGAGCCTGATCAGACGCCGGGTTACCCGGCGTCTGATCTGGCTCCAAACTGTTTGCACTGCAAATAATAGTTTTAGCGTAAACGCGTTTATTGGGAAAGAATAACGTTTTCTCCACTGTATGTGCCACCGCTTTCTGGTTGACGATTTTGTCATCTTTATAAAGTGAAGAAAACGTTATTTTTTCCCATTTAAACGAAACGCAAACGCATCGCTATAAAACGTAAAAAGTACACCTTTTTGACAATTTTGACTATTTATTTTAATATCAGTGGCAAACAGTTTGGGACTGATCAGACGTCGGGTTACCCGGCGTCTGATCTGACTCCAAACTGTTTGCAATGGAAAAAATAGTTTTAGCGTTAACGAAGTTATTGGGAAAGAATAACGTTTTCTCCACTGCATGACCTTTATTTTAAAATTTAGTTCCATTAAATGTTCAAATGACAATCGAATATGCATTCGGCACCAAAGCGATACAAAACATGGATATCTCGACAGGTGTTTGCTTGTCATAAGAACAGTGGAGATAATGTTATACGTTCCTCATAGACGCGTTTACCCGGTGCCTGATCAGGTTCCAAACTGTTTGCCACTTAGAAAAAATAGATAGATAGACATTTCAAAAATTGTTATTTTCTATATTTTAGTGCATTACGTTTCGTTTGCTTTCAAACGGGAAGGAATAACGTCTTCTCAACTGTAATCGAACCTTTAATAGTGTTGATTGGCCTACAAACTGATGCGTGAATAATGTGTACAGTGGATAATCTGTTATTCTTTCCCGTTTAAACGTAAACGTACGCAAACGCAAAGCACTAAAACGTAGAAAAGAACAACTTTTGGACAATTCTGATATTTCATGTTTATCTTGGTGGCAAACAGTTTGGAGACTGATCAGACGCCGGGTTACCCGGCGTCTGATCTGGCTCCAAACTGTTTGTAAAAGAAAAAATAGTTTTCGCGTAAACGCGTTTATCGGGAAAGAATAACAGATTATCCACTGTAAGACGTCACTCGTTCAACAATAAACAAATTTATGTTCAAAAGACAATTTGAAGCCTGTACCGATTCGCGGTGTCTGATCAGACTATTACTTAGATTTGAATTAACCGCAAACAATTTCAGATACTACAGTCATTTTTACATTTCATTGCTTTGAGTTTGCGTTAAATTTAGTTACGACTAAACGGGTAACAATATCGCCCTCATCTTTTGCGATTAATTTCAGAATGTCAAGGCAATAACAATGTAGCAGGTAAGAATGAATGAGATAAAATTTGCTTTAACCCTTTCACTCTCAATTACGCTTTAAAGCGACTCGCAACCAGATGGTGCATTTGTAAAAAATAAAAGAAAATACTCAAATATAACCAAAAGGGTAGCATTATCGTGCATCTGGCATTGGAAAAATATGACCAGTCTAAAAACACCCTCTAGAAATGTCTTCATATCTTAGTTTTTTAGATATTTTCCATCGTTTTATCCATAGCGTCGAAAGTTGCTATAGAAATTGATCATGGGCTAAGATATACACCCGAGCCGAATTATGCAGTTGTATGTACTCTTCATCGCTTCCCACTGAAATACGTTAAATCGATCCGTGGCCCAGTGGGTCAAGCGGTGTCCTTATTTTGACTTATGTCCGCCCATGCCGGGTCACGGGTTCGATTCCCAACAGAGCTCAATATTTTTTTTTATCGAAATGCATTTTTAAACAGAATTTCTTATCCTAATCTAATTCTTACCCGTTTATATAAGCGTTTGTCACATATTTACAAATTACTATTTTTAATGCTATATCTGGTTGCGAGCCTCTTTAAGGGTGTATCAAACCCATAAGCGATTTTTAAACTTTTTTTCTATCATTGTTATTTTGGAAGAGCTATTTATGATGAATGAAAAAATGAAATAAAATATGTATGGTGGTGTCCTTTTTTTGAGCTACAGTGATTTGAAAACAATATGTCAAATTTGGACTTATTTTTCAAATTTTACCCATTCAGAGTACATGTACAAGCTTCAGTAAAATATATTTCAAAACAAAACAAACATAGTAATTTGGGTTTTCTTTATTTATTTCATGTCAAGGTAGTATTTTCACATATAGAAACCAAATTTAGACAAAACAGGCACCAGGTTTGAACAATACGGATCTTTGAATATCAAAAATATGCTTTTTATAGGGCATGATTTTACATGTATTAGATTTTTTATTTTATGAAAAAAAGTAAAAAAGTTTGAAAATGAAATACATGTAGTTCTAGTATTAAACTTTTTCTCATATTCTACCAGATGAAAGCCCATGCTAAGGCAGTTCAAAATATGAAAAGAAATTGAAAGGTCAGTGTTGAAAATTTTGAGTTATTAAAGTAAAAAGAGTTATCTCCCTTTCAAAATTTACAAAAAGTACCATATCGATGATATTTAGAGCTTTATAAATTTCACAGTTGGTGCCTGTTTTCTCTTAAATTAGTTTTTCTTTGAAGAAATACCACCATAGACATAAAAAGATAACACAAAACCAATTTATCATATTTGTTTTCATTTGAAATGGATTTTATTGAAGCGGGAAGTTTGAAAATGACAAAATAAGAAACAGTGGGTGGGGTAAATTTTACATGGCCGTAGAGTGAAAAGTTGTTCACCAAAATGTACATTTTTCTATTTTTTCATTCATCTTAAATAGTTCTTCAATACAAAACCATCATTGAGTGTTTTCATATACTTTGAAAATTTCTCAAATACATGACTTTTATACATCCTTAAAGCGCGTTTGCAAACAATTTGGGTCCTGATCAGACGCCGCGTACACCCTTATCGATTTTTATCAAGTCATACAACCTTAAATCTAACTTTGAAAAGCGTCTTACATACATGTACAACAATAATGACACAGACGACAATAAAGCGGCGGTGAATGGGTAAATATCTCCCGAATAATTTGACCATGAAAGGGTTAATATGCGTATCACTTGGCATTAATAGAAACACCACAGAACAGGATCAGAAGAGCCGATGCATTGATGGATGTTGCCTTCTTTGTCAAGTTGAAATCTGAAGTTCATAATCTCGGAGTCAATCAAGACATTATATTCGATGAAGTTGTAACGAATATCGGCAACGTGTACAATCCACATCATGGTGTCTTTGTCGCCCCTGCATCAGGTATTTATGTCTTCTCAACAACGATGTTAGTCTTCAGTCATGACTTTCAACATTACGGCTTTGCGTTAAACGGTAATGTTATAACTGTGATGTTGGCCAATGGACCAGAGGGCGGTGGTGACTCAGATAGCCAAACCATCGTACTGCATCTAAATAAAGGTGACGACGTGAGCGTGCGAACTATAGTTGACAGCGGTTCGGGGCTTTACGGTGGTGGTCATTCTATTTTCTCAGGATTTCGTCTTCCAAGCGTCCAGAACAGTGCTGAAATAATAGGCTGAAGCTAAACACAAGCTACGGGTATATTCGTCCCTTACAAAATATTCACCTGTGAAGAGTAGATCTACATTCGAATTTTGTTCTACACTGTTTGTTATCTACTAGTCATAAATGGTTTAGACCAAACTTGAAGTGTCCATTTAAAGTTCTACATGTACATGTAGTACAGTTAAGTTCAGCTACACCTGTAAATAACCAGAATATGTAGCCCTTTCGTTTTTCTCGACTTGAAATAAATATTGTAATGCTGAATTTTTGTCTAACTAAACATTTGCCTTCTGTGAAAAATAAAGTCAAAAGTGAAAATATTTTAAACTGATCAAAGTTTAAATATGAGTAACAAACAGATCTAGATCAAAACTGTTTGCAAATGTTAGCCAGGTCGCGGTTAGAACGATAAATATTAAGCAACATATTCGTCAACCCTATTCTGTCAAAAATCTTAAAGTTCTGATATTTTCAAACATGATGAGACTGTAATATTTATTTATAGGACATCAGTAAGGACAGTATCTCTTAAAGAAGTGTACCGCTTTACTGTTGCTCTGGATTAAGCAGTTACCTGTCTGGAACTATTGTCAGTTCAACCTCTTTGGAATGGTTGCTGAACCTTCCTGGCCCATATACCTCTACTCGGTCAGAAAGGATTACGTTTTCAGCCTCTTTATTACGAGGGGCGTTCATTTAATTACATGTATGTCACTCTTGTGTTTTTCTGCCCTCCAACTATGTGTACAGTGGAGAAAACGTTATTCTTTCCCAATACACACGTTTACGCTAAAAATGTAATTTCCAATGCAAACAGTTTGGAGCCAGATCAGACGCCGGGTAACCCGGCGTCTGATCAGGCTCCAAACTGTTTGCCACTCAGAGTACAATGAATACTCAGAATTATTAAAATGCTGTCATTTTATACGTTTAAGTGTTTTGCGTTTGCGTTTCGTTTGCGTTTAAACGGGAAAGAATAATGTTTTCTCCACTGTAATACCAGCGCATTGAAACTTTGTCTGCTCCACAATGAAGTGACTGTACATATTAACTGAAAGTTTCGTCTGAATACGTTTAGCAGTTTAGATATTATTGAATATTTAACCCTTTCCCCATAGAAGCGCCTTTTAGCGAATATGATTTATTCCTCCGGTGAAGAAAATAATTCCAATTTAATCAGTCATGAATATAATTTAATTTTTATATTATATGAATATCTTCTACATTCTAGCACATGAAAGCTTAACGCAGGCTGAAAGTAAAGCAGAATGCGCCTTAAGTCACCTATCTTCAATACTATAAATAGGCTATCAGGTAAAGGGTTAAGATGGTCCATTCATAGACACTGGCTAGTGTAGTGTATGTAATGGCGTGCTGTGAAATACGGGCTTACGGTACAGGTCGACTAATTTTGAAAATAACGATTCCATTGATATACGTTGATTTTTAGTTGATAAATTGAAGATTTGCAGTGTCATGAATGTCATTTTCTAATCAAAACAATCAATTTAAAGATTACTAGTTTTACTTATAAACAGCCACTATTCAATTTGGCGGGTGCCAAAGTTAAAGCTGCTGTTGTGGTTAATCTATTAAAACAGCACGCAAGGCAAGCATTTAATTATATAACTGACGGTGTTGGTAAAACATCGGGTTCAGATCATATGCTTTTGATACGGGAGTGTAAATTTAGAAATTGTTTTGTGTGGTGGACCCTAAATATCTTTGGATTGAGAATAATACTACATAGTCATGAAATACGTTGTAAAATCCTTGACGAAAAGCAGAAATATGTACAAATTACATATTTCTGAGCTGCATTAAAAGTGATTAATAATTATAAGCAACAAATATTAATCATTTTATCGCCAGATGATGTGTAAAGAAAGATTTAGATTGGTTATTGCGAAATACTCAAATGCGCGGGAAAAAGTTTTAAATGCAATTATGTTCGAAATTCGATCACGCTTTACTTAGATTTAGAAATCAGTCAACTGAAGAGGAGGGTTTATAATGCATACATACTGAAAAAAGAAGAATTATTACGCAAAACATAAACCTGCAATAGATTTCCCCCACTTGTATGATGGAAAATGATTTCCTGGAAAATTAAACGATAACCCAGCTACCCCGCCTGTTTTATTCACCGCAATATGGTTCTTATATTTGATTTTCGTACTTTTTATCGAAGAAAGATAACTTTTTATGCCTAGCCATCTCTCAATGTAAGCCGGACCGTGCCGTTTTACAGTGTTTGGGGTACACCTAAAAAGGCTATTTTGTCACTTTTTAAATTCAAATTTGAATACTTAAAAATATATTTCTGTCAAAGAGATATGTATCTAAGGGTTGGACAGAACGAAGTATGCACGAATCTCATATTGCGCCTATAAGGACCCCGGTGACAAGATTAAATGGACGCCACTCGTACATGTATACATGTAACTATGTTCTCTTTGTTTAGATGAGTAACTAATAAATATGTTGTAGTAATAATTATAACACAGTCCACACTTTTACGACGACTAAATTATTGTCATTTTTAGTTTTTACGACTGGTTACTTCTTATAGCAAGGTGACAGTTAAACAGAAAGCTCCTGTAGGAGCTTTCTGTTTTACTGTCACATTGCTTTAAGCTGTCATTTTTCTTTTATACGATCAATTACCTTTCGTTTTAGTGGTCGTATTTGAGAAGTTTTACTGTATTGTCATTAATAATGCCCCACTGTTACGACCACCCCATTGTTACGACCAGCCCCTGTTACGACATACCCGCAGTTACGACCAATACAACACACTGTCAATGATGGGATTGAAGACCGGTGTAAGCTTAAGACAGGGTGGCCGTAAAACAATAAGCTTCAATATCAGCTCACTGCTTCACTTCCTACAGTGGAGAATCTGTTATTCTTTCCCGTTTAAACGCAAACGTACGCAAACGCAAAGCGCTAAAACGTAGAAAAGAACAACTTTTTGGACAATTCTGATATTTCATGTTTATCTTGGTGGCAAACAGTGTGGAGCCTGATCAGACGCCGGGTTTCCCGGCGTCTGATCTGGCTCCAAACTGTTTGCACTGCAAATAATAGTTTTAGCGTAAACGCGTTTATCGGGAAAGAATAACAGATTCTCCACTGTACCTGCTTTAAGCATCTTACAATTTACCTGTCTTAAACACAAAATGCAAGCCTGATTATGGAAGATCGCATTTATTAACAGGCCATTTTACTTCACATATAATCATACAAACTATTTGACTTGGACAACAAAGGTACCCATTGTATGCAGTAAAAGTTTGCTTGATAAAAATCTTAAAACCTCGAAAACACGTCTTCCCTCAATGCCCAAAGCGATAAATAAGTGTATATTTTCATTTCATGCTTGAAAATGTTTTAATGTTTTACTCCACAGATACGCCTATTAATGCATTTAATTATTTCTACCACTTTAGAACGATGTTGCCATTTTATAGTCATGAATGTAAAACATAAGAAATGTATTCTATAGCCTAGCAGCTTGTAACTTAAAGCAAGCTGAAGGTAATGTAAAATGCGCAGAATTGCTTTACTTACAACCTGCTTTAGGTAGTCGTTCGTCTTCGAAACGGAGAAATAGGCAATGGAGTAAAGGGCTGATACAACAATATAGATACAGTGGAGAATCTGTTATTCTTTCCCGTTTAAACGCAAACGTACGCAAACGCAAAGCACTAAAACGTAGAAAAGAACAACTTTTGGACAATTCTGATAATTCTTGTTTATCTTGGTGGCAAACAGTTTTGAGCCTGATCAGACGCCGGGTTACCCGGCGTCTGATCTGGCTCCAAACTGTTTGCACTGCAAATAATAGTTTTAGCGTAAACGCGTTTATTGGGAAAGAATAACAGATTCTCCACTGTAGTACTATGAAAACCCTACCTTGTATAGCTCCACTGTATTAACTCTTTCACTGCCAAGTTTTACATTTATCGTCTGCTTTAACCCCATTACCGCCAAAATATCATCTGCATTGATAGTGACGTCTACAATAGTTTTAAAGTCAGCTTTAGGGCTGTTGTGACTGAAGAAATGTCGATACGAGTCGAGTGTCAAACAGTTTGGATCCTGATCACGCGGCGTCTGATCAGGATCAACATTGTTTGTAAAGTTGCCGTTTGGCGCCATTGTCAGTGAAAAGTTAACGTTACTGCGTCAATTCTCGGTCTTAAAGTACGACGACTATGCTTTTACGATTGAACATCACATTGTTGACACTGCATAAATGTGTCATTTTACTACATGTTGTTAAAATGCGATTACAATTAGTTGAAATTGGTAAGAAGGGCGTAATGTCGACTATACAGTGGAGAAAACATTATTCTTTCCCAATAAACGCGTTTACGCTAAAACTATTATTTGTAGTGCAAACCGTTTGGAGCCAGATCAGACGCCGGGTAACCCGGCGTCTGATCAGGCTCCAAATTGTTTGCCACCAAAGATAAACATGAATTATCAGATTTGTCAAAAAGTTGCACTTTTCTACGTTTTAGTGCCTAGCGTTTGCGTACGTTTACGTTTGAACGGGAAAGAATAACGTTTTCTCCACTGTAACACATAGACATTGATTTTATTGCACATGTCACATTCGATAAACTATAGACAGTGCTCCCTCTCTACAACGAAACACATATTGTTTGTGTTGTTCGGAGGAAGACTTTAGCGGGAGAGATAATTAAGACTTGGCTTACATTTGCAAACAGCTTTAATTCAGATCAGACGCCGCATTAGGCGGCGTCTGATCTGGATTAAAGCTGTTTGTCACTCGCCATTATATTTCTTTTTCAAAATATCCGCTTATGTGTAACTTTGAGAAACAACAGCAGACGGCAATTGTAAGCAGACGACATTGTAATAGTCAAATATACATGTAGATATAATTGTCGTGTATTGGGAAATGCGTCAATGGTCGTTGTAAGTAGGGAGTCGTTGTTAGGAGGAATGTGGTAGAGAGGGAGCCCTGTAGTTTATTATGCCTCATTAACCCTTTCCCCCATAGAAGCGACTTTTAGCGTATTTAATTTATTCCTCCGCTGAAGAAAATAGTTCCAGTTTATACCCTCAAGAACAATAACAATTACAAATATGTTATATAGCCTAGCAGATTTTAGCTTAAAGCAGGCTGAAAGTAAAGCAGAATGCGCCTTAGGGCGCATTCTGCTTTACTTTCAACCTGCTTTAAGTGGTCACATATCTTCAATACTAGAAACAATGCTATCAGGTAAAGGGTTAAACCAAACAAACATGCTTACGAAATTATTCAAATTCCAAACTTTACATCTGCTTTATGTACTGATATAAAGTTACGTCTTATGATAGGAAAAGGGACACCTTTTCCAATTCTGCTTCAGTCTTTCATTTTTAACATAACATTTTGTGACAAAACTCTACGAACTTAGATAACACCCCTCGTATGTACATGTAGATATATATAGAACTACTCGAAAACAGGTTATGATAGTGTTATATTGCAAATGTAGCAATTAGTTACAAGTTTAAAAGAAAACACATTAAATTAGGCTTATTTTTCCGTCGAATTTGAAAGAGCATGCCGGCGATCAATTTATTGCCAATAAATGCCAGAGTAATACAGACCATATTACTGTGAATGCCTACTTAGTTGATGTTAAAATATTTTTATGGTCCATAAACTAAAGATAAATAAAGATAAAACGTTTGATAAAATATAACCGGTTTTAAACGTTTAACCCGTATCATGCTTAGAGAGACAATGTTAACATTTGCAAACAGGATAGATCTAGATCGGAATCCGAGCATCTCATCTTATTTCGGCGTTTGATCAGGATTTGAACTATTCTATACGTGTACATGTACTGAATTTTCTTCAATTCTAAAATACGCAAAACTGATTTAAAATACAATACTTTAAAACAGACTATTATCGAATGTGATAAAGGTTGAAGGTTGAACTACTTACGCAAATTTTTTGTGTAAGTCAAAATTTTAAATTTTAATTTATATTTATATTTTTCATTATCACTTGCTACAAACAGCAAATATCCAGATCAGAGGACGCGCTTTTAGCGCGTCCTCTGATCTGGTTATTTGCTGTTTGCAAACGTTTATGATCGAAAAATAAGAGTTAAACAATTTTGACTTACGCAAAAATACGCCACGTGAAGAACTGATGGGGTGTTCAACTCATTCACCCCTGGAGCTTTAAATATAATTTCCAGTTTCCAGTATAGCCAAAACCATTTTTTGCTTGGACGATTTATTGCCCTTGCCATAGTGATCAATACCACTCTTGTCCCTCAATGCACACACCAATCCTGCTGCCAAAATACATAAAATACATTGTACTTCCTTTCCGAAAAGGTTGCACCATTCATTAACAAGCCTTTTTGAAAAGGACGTATTTTATGTATTTTGGCAGCAGGATTGTTGCAGTGTCGTAAAACCCAACTCATCATCATCACCATTCATTAACGTCTACACAGCAAGACGGCAGGCGGCGTCTGCTCAGAATCCAAGCTGTTTGCAACCGCGCTATTTGACGTCATTGACATTGAAATGGGTTACTGATGATATACATTACATATACCTCTTTGAACCATGCATGAGTTCAGTAAAGAAATCGGTCGCCGTCGATAGCAATCAACTGTGAGTTGTCTACCTGGTCTGGAATACAGCGAAGAAAAACGTTATTCTTCCGTCTAAACGCAAACGAACTGACGCAAACGCATTGCAATGAAGAATAGGAAATTACTACTTATTGCCAATTCTGATTATCAGTTTAAATATAAGTGACAAACAGGGTTACCCGGCGTCTGATCTGGCTCCAAACTGTTTGCAATTGAAATAATAGTTTTAGCGTAAATGCGTTTATTGGGAAAGAATAACGTTTTCTCCACTGTATGTAGAAGGAACGTATTTGTGAATTAATCTTTTCATTAAGGTCAGTAGTTCTGTCTGTGGGTATCAATGTTGAAAAACACAACCTGCACAAATCGGTGCGATGTTTAAAACACACTGTAATTCTCTTTCGCTGCCAAATTAATCGTGAGATTTTTACCCCTTCACCGTTTCATTGTCGTCTGCTTCAAATTTGTTGTTTGTAAGATAGTTTCAAAGTAAGATCCAACGTAGTATGAATTAAAACATATCGATACGAGTATCAAACAGTTTGGATTCTTATCAGACGCCGCGTTATGCGGCGTCTGATCAGGATTCAAACCGTTTGCAAATGCGCTTTTTGGCGTCATTAAGAGTGAAAGGGTTAAAAAGCAGCACACTGGTTTTGAGTTTTTTGTTTCTGAACTTGTGACAGAATTAAATCAGTCTTGAGATATGGTATTAGTATTCTAATTTTCTTCAAGAAAAGATTCTTAATCTGCGCATGAGCACGATGTGCGTTTCTTTTTGTACTGAGTGTACTGTGGAGAATCTGTTATTCTTTCCCAATAAACGCGTTTACGCTAAAACTATTATTTGCAGTTCAAACAGTTTGGAGCCAGATCAGACGCCGGGTAACCCGGCGTCTGATCAGGCTCCAAACTGTTTGCCACCAAGATAAACAAGAATTATCAGAATTGTCCAAAAGTTGTTCTTTTCTACGTTTTAGTGCTTTGCGTTTGCGTACGTTTGCGTTTAATCGTGAAAGAATAACAGATTCTCCACTGTACACTGCACGCTGCAAACGGGGCACAAGCTGCTAAACTAAGCCGCAAACAGTGGCACCTGAACACATAACATATGATATACATATGTTCTCTACAAACATTATATATCAGAGGAGTACATTAATCCTGTGCAAAAAAGGTAGACCAACTTGGCAAGGTCGGAAGGAGGGTCTTCTGATAAGGTTTTCATCTGTCATGTTGCCAAAATAGTGTAAAAAGCAAACCTAACAATATCAAACATTGATTAGAGTCAATTTGAAACTAGAAGTACGTATTTGACGTTTAAGGGGTAATTGAGTTAAACAGATACGGCTGGTACATGTACATGTCTATTGTTTGCTGCAAAAGCAAACAATATTGTTGCGCCATATGACCATTTTATTTGTCTCGGTACCGTAAAAACCAACTCAATCAATCAATTAAACATGTAGATTCTGTTCAGAAACCGGCCTTCCAGAATAATCACTCGTCTATGTCTTCACCGTTTGCAAAGTTTGATTTTCGCCAACTAAATAATCCATTTGTGCCTAGCGTCCCATATAATAAGGGACATAGGCAAACAGTGTAGACTCTGATCAGACGCCGCATTATGCGGCGTCTGATCAGAGTCTACACTGTTTGCTGATAGGAATTTCAATATAAACCAAATCGATAATGAAAATTTAGACCAGGCACCCCTAACATATCTTCTTGGCATAAATTGGTTACAGTGGAGAAAACGATATTCTTTCCCGTTTAAACGAAACGAAACGCAAACGCAAAGCACTAAAACGTAGAAAAGTGCAACTTTTGGACAATTCTAAAGATTCATGTTTATATCGGTGGTAAACAGTTTGGAGCCTGATCAGACGCCGGGTCACCCGGCGTCTGATCTGGCTCCAAACTGTTTGCAATAGAAATAATAGTTTTAGCGTAAACGCGTTTATTGGGAAAGAATAATGTTTTCTCCACTGTAACATGCCCGGGCATATCTCACTCATTAACACGTTGTCTGTTGATCGTGACTTGATTGGCATTTACAAACAGTTTGAATCCATTTCGGACACCGAGTAACTCATTGTCTGATCTGGGTCTAAATTGTCGTACGCTCGTATTAATTTTTTTTTTCAATTTATAAAAGAATGTCGGTATGACATTTTTCGTAGTTTGCAATTTCAAAGCAGACAATATTACGGCATTGAAAAGGTTAACACTTTCCAACACAGAAGCGCCTGTTGGCTCATTTACGTTTTCACAGATGCTTAAAACCCCTTATGGGGAATTCTGCTTTATTTTAGCCTACGTTAATCCGCTTCTCGATAAATACTTTTTTACACATTAAAATTATTCCTCTACTGAAGAAAGTAGTTTATACAGTTATTATTATGCACCATAAGAAAAGTGTTCCCTATCCAAGCAGATACAGTGGAGAATCTGTTATTCTTTCCCGTTTAAACGCAAACGTACGCAAACGCAAAGCACTAAAACTTAGAAAAGAACAACTTTTTGACAATTCTGATAATTCTTGTTTATCTTGGTGGCAAACAGTTTGGAGCCTGATCAGACGCCGGGTTACTCGGCGTCTGATCTGGCTCCAAACTGTTTGCATAGCAAATAATAGTTTTAGCGTAAACGCGTTTATTGGGAAAGAATAACAGCTTCTCAACTGTAGTAGTTTAAAGCATGAAGGCATACAGTGGAGAAAATGTTATTCTTTCCCAATAAACGCGTTTACGCTAAAACTATAATTGCCATAAACATTCTGGAGCCGGATCAGACGCCGGGTTACCCGGCGTCTGATCAGACTCCAAAATGTTTGTCATCCAGAGTAAAACCAACATTCAGAATTGTGAAAAAGTTGTCATTTTCTGCGTTTTAATACAATGCGTTTGCGTTTCGTTTGCGTTTAAACGGGAAAGAATAACGAATTCTCCACTGTATTTGGCTTTACTGTCAACCTGCTTTAAGTAGTCATCTGTCTTCAAAACAAAGAAACAGGCTATGGGGCAAACACCTTATTGTCTGAAACACAAAAACATCTATGGGGATAAATTTAGGAGAAAAAAAGAAAAATAACACAAGGAGTCACCAAAACCTGTAATTATTTTATTACATAAATATTGAAATACACAAGTCTGTATTGATCATTTGAAATCTAAAAGTATTCAAACGTTTAGACAGTGTTACAGTGTAGACCCTGATAAGAGGTCATGATAAGAGGTGTTTCATCACAGTCCGCACTATTTGCAATTTCATATGAAATGTTCTGTATGAGGAAGAAACATTGCATTGTCCTTAAGATCACCATTTATATCTACTATGAAATATTCCGTATGCCAAGTTCCTTGCAATGTCCTATCATAAGTAGGCTTATTAGAAAGAATAAGTCTTCTTCACAATAAATGTAAGTGAAATAATCGCAACGGCTTATATTCCACGTGGATGACGGATTAATTGACTAACTTGCAAGTTGACTTCTAGAAAGTGATACAGTGGAGAATGTGTTATTCTTTCCCAATAAACGCGTTTACGCTAAAACTATTATTTGCAGTGCAAACAGTTTGGAGCCAGATCAGACGCCGGGTAACCCGGCGTCTAATCAGGCTCCAAACTGTTTGCCACCAAGATAAACATGAAATATTAGAATTGTCCAAAAGTTGTTCTTTTCTACGTTTTAGCGCTTTGCGATTGCGTACGCTTGCGTTTAAACGGGAAAGAATAACAGATTCTCCACTGTAAGCAATGACATAATGACTAACGTTTTAGTGACACGGGGAATAGGAGGTTTGAGCTATAGAGTAAACATGTTTTTTTTCACAATATAGACATCTGTTTAATTCATACATGAATAAACATTAAGATGAGAACAGAAGTAAGTTCAATAGTGTACAGCGGGTAGGAGAATAATATGAAGTACAGTTGTGTGTCTGTGACTTAATCAATTCAGACTTTGCAAACATTGTAGATCCAGATAAACGAGCCTCAAATCTGGATCTAAACCGTGTACAATGCGACATCATTTTACTCTTGCTTCAAACAATGCCTATACCGATTATACACGTTTACCATATTTCAAACGTGGCAATTGTTCTGGGTCTAGATTGTTTGCAATGCCGGAATATTTACAGTGGAGAAAATGTTAGCATTTCCAGTTTATACAGTGGAGAATCTGTTATTCTTTCCCAATAAACGCGTTTACGCTAAAACTATTATTTGCAGTGCAAACAGTTTGGAGCCAGATCAGACGCCGGGTAACCCGGCGTCTGATCAGGCTCCAAACTGTTTGCCACCAAGATAAACTTGAAATATCAGAATTGTCCAAAAGTTGTGCTTTTCTACGTTTTAGCGCTTTGCGTTTGCGTACGTTTGCGTTTAAACGGGAAAGAATAACAGATTCTCCACTGTACGCAAACTAAACGCAATGCAATAAAAAGGGGGGGGGGGGAATTACATTTTTATAAAAGTTTTGACAATTCATTTGAATTCTATTTTAAATGGCGAACCGTTTTAAGCCTGGTAAGACGCCGGGGTACCCGACGTCTTGTCTTGCTCAAAATTGTGTGCAGAGGTCATAAGGTCTGTAGAGCAAACGTATTTTTTTTTGGAAAGAATAGCATATTCTCCGCTGTATAATATATATGAATGTCTATTTCATAATTATTCATTTCTGTCCACCGAATAACAATATATATATTATGCAAGTATGGCATATGTGTAAATAAAATATGTACAACATATGATAATAGTTTCGTGTAGGGCAGCACTATTAACGGAAAATGTAAATACGAGAGACTAAATATGATGTACAGCACAGTAATATCACTATATGGGGTTGAACACTGGTAAACAGCCGGAAATGGCCGACAGTCACTTCGTAGACGCTCACTTCCGGTCGCAGTCGTTGGAACGTTCTACCTAGTGATTGGCTGAAATCAATAAAACATTGAATTATATTTATGTTTTGGAAGCTACAGTGGATAATCTGTTATTCTTTCCCGTTTAAACGCAAACGTACACAAACGCAAAACACTAAAACGTTGAAAAGTACAACTTTTGGACAATTCTGACAATTCATGTTTATCTTGGTGGCAAATAGTTTGGAGCCTGATCAGACGTCGGGTCACCCGGCGTCTGATCTGGCTCCAAACTGTTTGTACGGGAAATAATAGTTTGAGCGTAAACGCGTTTATTGGGAAAGAATAACGTTTTCTCCACTGTATGTTTCAACCCAATGTTAACAACCGAATAAAATCAGACAAGAACATTTCACCATTCAAATATCTATACAGCAAAATCTTTATTTAACGACCAATAAAAGGAGGCTAATTAGTTCCATAAACTTAAGCAAAGTGAACGTAAAACAAAAAGTCTCCTGTCGTATAGATACATGATACAGTGGAGAATACGTTATTCTTTCCCGTTTAAACGAAACGAAACGCAAACGCAAAGCACGAAAACATAGAAAAGTGCAACTTTTGGACAATTCTGATAATTCATGTTTATATTGGTGGCAAACAGTTTGGAGCCTGATCAGACACCGGGTCACCCGGCGTCTGATCTGGCTCCAGACTGTTTGCAATAGAAATAATAGCTTTAGCGTAAACGCGTTTATTGGGAAAGAATAATGTTTTCTCCACCGTAATAACAACAATTTACTGGTCGTAATAGAAAGAAATATTGTTCACCCTTTCATACCCATTATGACGTAATAACCGGACCAACACAGCCGCTGCAATAATATCACCTCCTTATATGTTCCATCTTCGTTTATTTATAAACATTAAAATTTTACGCTATTTTTACTTATGAAACACAGTAGCGCGTTCAAGTACCGTATCGATGCAATCGATTGCAACAGAAAACGGTAACAATTTACCTTTAACGACCGTTAGGCTGTTACCGATTGCGAACGACACGAACGGCCTCAGAGGTAGTTCGCCTTCGCCAACAAGGAAAACAAAATGGCTACCAAATGAATTTAAAAAAAAACAGCGAACAGTCCCGACTTAATTTCTCATCAATAAACCAACATTTTCCGATACTTAATGTATCAAACAAAGCAGCTTACATCTCAGCAGATAAATCTTATTTTTATATGTGGTAAAATTGATGCATTTCAGTTGATTAGTGCACTTTTGCTTGTGTTATATAGATTCGTACACAAATCGTTCGTACCCTTGAAAAAGTTAATAAACATGGGGGCGCAATGAGTTATTATTGAAGAGTATTGGTGAACGTTAGATGTCGTACTATATGGGTAACGTTACTGTTCGCTGATACGGTACTTGAACGCCCTACTGATGTGAGTATCAAACAGTTTTACGTTAAGTGTCTCCCGATCAGGATCCAAATTTAACTTTAAAATACGGGCATGTTCTACTTAAGCGAGATCGACTCATCAATATTTAACTGATGAAACATATTTACGATCGATTTGAGCGAGTTTGAAGTATCGAATTTCGACTGTAATTCTAATTAATACATGTACATTACCATCTAGTTACTCCAAAGGAATGGGTCTCTTCCTGCTTGAGCGGCTCGGCTAGAAATACAGACAACAGTATTAATGTTTGTGCATATACATGTATACAGTGGAGAAAACGTTATTCTTTCCTAATAAACGCGTTTACGCTAAAACTATTATTTGCAGTGCAAACAGTTTGGAGTCAGATCAGACGCCGGGTAACCCGGCGTCTGATCAGGCTCCAAACTGTTTGCCACCAAGATAAACAAGAATTATCAGAATTGTCCAAAAGTTGTTCTTTTCTGCGTTTTAGTGCTTTGCGTTTGCGTACGTTTGCGTTTAAACGGGAAAGAATAACAGATTCTACACTGTATACAACAACGATCGTAAGTCAAAACTTAACAAAACATGTGTATATCTAATATCACATTTCTCCGTCTAATCCTGTCCTGTAACATCTTTTTTAAATCGTCTTATCGTTTTTTCAAGACTAAAGATATATCGCAAGAGAGGATTAGATGGAGAAATAAATAATAATTGAGACTTTTATATACTGACATACAACAATATTTGTCGTATGACGTTTCGTAAGACAGGCAACAGATGTACATTCTATTATTGTCATGATTTTTTTTATATGCTTCAATATTTCTAAGAATCGACCTGTTGAATTTAATTATTTTTAGCGTGTTCATGTATATAATGTGCATGAAATTATGGTGCATCATAAAATGTGCCTTGCAGACACAGCATTGCCTCTGTTGTTTTAGTTTAGCCTTGTTTTCGTTCCTTAGCCACAGGAATTCCATTTAAACCACAGGTACTTGACACATACGATCTAGATCTATTACCAAAAAAAAATTTTTTTTTTTTACTATACTTTTATATTATATATTATAGAAGGCTAGTAAATAAATTGTGTTTTTTGTAATAGATCTAGATATATGTGACAAGTACCTTTGATTAAAACAAAGCATATCTTGATATAACAATTCGATGGTAAAACTTCCACTTACTTATTAAATGTCATCTCCCAAGGTTGGTATATAGCATGGCCCCATTCCCCTACATACCTGAAAGAAATAATCGCTATTTAACCCTTTACCCAATAGAAGCGCCTTTTAGCGGATATGATTTATTCATCCGCTGAAGAAAATAGTCCCAATTTAATCAGTATTGAATACGTATTATAGGGAATATTTTCTATATTATAGCACATGATAGCTTAAGGCAGGCTGAAAGTAAAGCAGAATGCTTTACTTTCAACCTGCTTTAAGTAGTCATCTATCTTAAGTACCATAAATAAGCTAGCAGGTAAAGGGTTAACCCTCCGAGGCCCAAGATGTCATTTATTTATTTATTTTATTTTATTTTATTTTTTTTTTTGGGGGGGGAGGGGGGAGGGGGATAAACATAGTGAAGAAAATGTTATTCTTTCCCAATTAATAGTTTACGCTAAAACTATTATTACCAGTGCAAACAATTTGGAGCCTGCTCAGAAACTGTTTGCCACTCAGATAAAAAAGAGAAGTCAGAATTGTCAAAAAGTTGTCCTTTTCATCATTTTAGTGTTTTGCGTTTGCGTTTCGTTTGCGTTTAAACGGGAGAGAATAACTTGTACACATATAGCCAGGAAACTGAAATATGCACACTTTTTATTTTCAAATGAACTTGACCTGTTTTTTCGAAATGTTCCATGTAAGACTCAACGGGCCTTGGTGGTAACAAAACTCAAACGAGCAGGAACTATTTAAAAGGTTGCAATGATTTGGTCAATGGCGGCCATTTGAGGTTAGAAATGAAACAGGTTAAGACTAATATTCATATCTAAGACATCCTCGGAATAAATACGAGTGTACACCCGCTACTCATAATGGTTGGCTTAACTCTTTCCTCCCTGAAACTTTGAATGGACAATTTCAGTTTCCATTTTAGTCTAGTCCATTTCTGACTTTTAAGGGTTGTTTTTGTCAATGTTTTGCATTATGACAAGCAGTGAAGACCCTGATCAGAGGGCTCCTTTCGGAGCCCTCTGATCTGGGTATTCACAGTTTGCACAGGACAAGTGTACTGTTCAAATGTACACTGTTTGAAAAAAACGCCTATATGCGGGACTAGGGTTCAAAGGGTTAACTCATTGAACCTTAGTGACGCATATACGCGTCCTTTACCAAAAGTGTACCTGTGAAGAGTACACTTGTCCTATGCAAACAGTGAAGTCCCTGATCTGAGGGCTCCCACAGGAGCCCTCTGATCAGGGACTTCACTGTTTTGCATTTTGCAATTTATTACAAAAAACAACCCTAAATAGGCTAAAGTGGACCAGCCTTTATCGTAAACTGGAATTGTCCACTGAACGTTTCAGGGGATAATGAGTTGAAGACCATATGGGTCGCCGGTCACCTGATGCTTTAGAAATGTGTTCGAATCAAACTGTTTGACAATATTTATGGATAATATACTGCTTTAATAAATTAACATGTGTTCTATACATATATAATCTAAATATCATTGAAACTTTATATGACAAAGAAAACTCGATGGCTCTCAGGCCCACCGGAGAATAGGCGACACATTTTGGTCAGCCAAATCTTGCTTTAAAACCCAATGGGTCGCGAGTCAAACAGTAACAATATATCATTTAGTCGAACGTCGATATCTCGAAATTGGCTCAGCCACGTTTTAACTATGGAATATGGGTATGTTCGACTTAACCGAGCATGAAATAATGCATGAAATAATGCAGCTCATGCGTCGAACTATCGGATAGTTCGAGTTAAGAGAGTTCGAGATATCAAAGTTCGACTGGTATTTCAATTTTAATAACCTTTTCTATATTAGAAAACCTACTTTGATCTTGGCCTTGCAGCTTGCCTGCTGGCGTAATTCACTACCCTTCTCTCATACATTGGTCTGACGTCATCAAAACTACGCGTGCGCCGAATCACACGTGTTTCCGCCGGTCTTCTGTAGTACCTGGTGGACGGAAGGAGCGCCATGTCATCTTGATGATACCTAAATAATAAAAAGACGGGTTCTTCGGAACACGTGTGTCAACTGCAAGCAACCATCATTCGAACAAGAATTTAAGTTAAATTGACAATCTTTGTTTTTTTAGATCTAATTGTAGTTATTTGTCTTTTCCTGGCGGCCTGCATTTGGGCGCTCTACTATTGTTTCTATCTGTCGACAATCAGAAGCCGGTCGCTTCATTGCTGATTGATGGGAGTAATGTGATTGCTATTTTGGGGGCTGTCTTTTATATATTTATTCATGTTTATTTTAGATCTTATTGTAGTTATTTTGTCTTTTCTTGCTTTTTAGGTACATTTGTATAATTTCATGTGAAGCGCTTTTGAACGCACTACCCCTGTGTGAAAAGAGCGCTATATAAATCTGGTATAATAATAATAGTAATAATAGCAGAAATAATCTGCAGCAAAGCTGTAGAAAAGGGGAATAACTATAATGGTATTGATGCAAGAGAAATGAACAATGTGCAAGACACTTCAACTCATTAAAGTATTTAAGAAAATGAAATTTTATCTTGAAAGCATGAGTAGAACAGAAGTAATATGCTGAGTATAGAAAATATGTAATATTATATAGGGGAATAAATCTCACAGTATTGCTGCAAGAGTTATCAACCTTGTGCAAGACAATTTCCTTTATCAATCTCTTGCCATAAAAGAAATTTCATTTCAAAATCTTTAGTATAACAGAAGAAATCTGCATGAAAATAAATTTTTGCAAAGGGGAATACATCTTACAATATTGTAGCAAGAGTTATAACCCTTGTGCAATACGCTTCCACTTGTCTAGCATTATCCATAAATGAAGTTTCATCTCAAAAGCTTTAGTAAAACAGAGTTATATAGCATGACGCAAAAAGCTTGAAGGACAGAAAGACGGACGGACAGACAGACAAACATACACCGGAAAAGTGATCCCTAAGTGTCACCTCTGCCTAAACGATAAGAGTACCAAACACAAAAACGTATCTATCATTATTATGACCGCATTATTATTTAAACCCCTGTAACCCTTTCATGATCAAATTTATCGTGAGGTTTCTACCCTTTTATCACCATATTGTCATCAGCTGCAATATTGTTGTCTGTATTATCGTTTCAAAGTTAGAATTAAGTCAGTATAATTGACGTAGTTTCAAAACAAGAGGCGCGGCGTCTGATCAGGATCAAAACCTTTTGCAAATGCACTTTATTACGTCAGTCAGAGTTTCGGTGTTAATATTTTTTTACGATGTCCTCAATTGAGTTTATATTTTTGATTTGATTTGTTTTGTTTTGATTTTACGTCGCTTTCAACAGTATTTTAGTCATATCACGACGCCCAGCTAATTATAGGTGGAGGAAGACCCCAGAAAACCTTTATGCACTGTTTCAGGCACAAATCGGCAACTGGGTAGAACCACCGACCTTCCGCAAGCCAGCTGGAAGGCTTCCCCACATGAAAAATCCGAACGAGCCTACTGGGATTCGAACTCACAGCGGTGAGGAGCTGAGTGATGTAAGTCACAGTGACTATACCACTAGGCCACGGAGGCCCCTTTTATATTATGTAAATTCCAAGACCTTGTTCAGTTTCGAAACAGATCAAATAGCAAATAATTTTTACCATTCATCAAGTTGTCGTCTGCTGTTTTTTCTCAAGATAACATATAAGACATTTTGACGGAACACAAAACATAACGACGAATGACAAACAGCTTGAATCCAGATCAGACGCCGCGTTACGCGGCGTCTGCTCTGGATTCAAGCTGTTTGCAAATGTTAGCCAATTCCCCTCCCTATAAAAGCTCCGTCCGAACAACACACACAGTATTTGTCTCCCATTGGATGTTGTTGTAGAGAGGGGGCGCTGTAATGTGTTTTATCACAAGCGCGTTTTTAGGGAAGCTTAACGTGTTCCCCAAAGCGTTTGGAATACGTATATGTATGTTACGTCACTTTGTCACTTACTTCAAGTATATGGTTTCCGGCTCGACGGCAGGTGGCGTGGTCAAGACGAACTCTGGTTCCTGTGCCTGTATCACTATTGGCTTTTGTTCATAGTCCACCTCTCGCGAGGTTTCACTGAAACCAAAATTGTCTTAGTGATATTTTAGAAATCCGGATTACCCTAGATCCGGAACTGTCTGACAACTTGACAAACGTATTAACTCTTTCCATGATGGGTAATTTTTTTCGTCTGCGACATTTGTCGTCTGCTACTGTTCTAAAATTAGCATTTTCAAGATTTCTTCTAAATTCAGGGTCAGAATGGCAAACAGTTTGAATCCAGATGAGACAACGCGTTACGTGGCGTCTCAACTTGATCCAAACTGTCAGCAAAGGCAATCACTGTGGTGGATATATCAGCCGCTAGCATGCAAAGAGTTAATGTCATAATGAATTCTACCTATTAATATAATCAATCATTCCAGGAAGTCGTATACAGAATTTTAGATGGATGTTTGAGTTTGGTTTAACGGCACTGCAACACAAAATAGGTCATATAGCGCAGATAAATGATGAAGGAGGATGACATGATGACGATTTCAGAAAGATGATTTCGGGTAATCTAATTTGTTGCAAAGCAGTGCCTGGGATCAAAACCACTGACCTGCCTTTGTTTTAGTTCTTGAAAGAGGAGATAATCTCGGTCTTATAAACAGAAAATATTCCCAATGTCAATTAAGCCCAAGAGCCACGACAAGTACAAAGTTTGTGGGTGCTCTATGCGGAATAACAGTTTAGTCTAGATTGTCAAATACCGAATATGGGTTACATAAAATGGTTTAGATGCATATGGTGTTAAACAGTGCACATTTAGACCAGCCGCGTCTTTGAGGCGGTTGCTAGCCTTGATTTACACTGTTTGCAATGCAATAAGACAGGTTTTATCATACAGTGGAGAATGTGTTATTCTTTCCCAATAAACGCGTTTACGCTAAAACTATTATTTGCAGTGCAAACAGTTTGGAGCCAGATCAGACGCCGGGTAACCCGGCGTCTGATCAGGCTCCAAACTGTTTGTCATCAAGATAAACATGAATTATCAGATTTGTCCACAAATTGCACTTTTCTACGTTTTAGTGTTTTGCGTTTGCGTTTCGTTTCGTTTAAACGGGAAAGAATAACGTTTTCTCCACTGTAGCACGGCTCATATGTATACAAACAGGACAAAGGTCAATAAAATGCAGTATGACATAAGTTCTGATAAAGGAAAAAAACACATCAAACTTAGATTTCAAATAAAGGGGCATAATAAAGTGGTGTTTATGTTAGACGAAACTGTATAATCTTGTTAACCCTTTTACACCCCATACATGTAACTTATTTCTAGTTTTGAAAATAGTTGACTACTTAAAGCTGGTTGAAAGTAAAGCAGAGTGCGCCATAATGCGCATTCTTCTTTTCTTTCAGCCGGCTTTAAGGTACCACTTGCTAAAATTAAGAAAATATTCCCTCCGATACATTGATACATATTCATGACTGTATAGATTGGAATTGGTGGATTCGTTTTCTTCCCTGGAGGATTAAACTGAATGCGCTAAAAGGCGCTTCTATGAGGTTAAGGTTTAACCTCTTACGCACTGACGGCAGACGAACGGACTGTACAATCACTATTATACATCCGCATCTGTCGATGCACGGGGCATACAAATCGACTACTGTAGTTGGAAAGCTTTAGTAGATAGTAGATACGCACTTCCCTTTTAGAATAAAGCATAAAGTCTGGTTTAATCGGATTACAGTAGGCAGTTGTTGAGAAACCGCCTGGAATCAAAGTCAACATATTCAAACAAAGGGCAAATCAATGTAAGAAAATCAATCAACTGTTAAACTTTTATTAGATACAAATCTCTTGTTTATGATAAAGCATCCTGTAAAGTATCGTTGCATATAACTCTGCCGTTGATGCGAACTCGCGAGGAAACAAAGTAAACAGAGAGGCCAGACAATAACTTCAAACAAGAGCCATAACTCTGTCAAACAATCAACAACCTGAAAATGATTTATTTGATACGCTTTTCTGCTTTATGATGAAGCGCCATACCACTTTTCATCACTCTCCATCCAGCGATTACCGAGAGAAAAATAAATAGACCGACAAACCCTCCGACAATCTTACTCCCTTTTAACCCTTTTGGCGCCTAAGTCGCATAAAGGCGACTTTGGAAACAGTTTGGATCCAGATCAGACACCGCGTAACGCGGCGTCTCATCCGGATCCAAACTGTTTGAATCTCATATTGATAATTATACATTAATTTTCTTAAGTCATACTATCCTAAAACTAACTTTTAAATAATCTGGAAGACAGCAATATTGAAGCAGATGGCAAAATAACGATGCAGGGGTTAAACGAGAGTTGCCAGAGAGACAACAAAGCTCGCCTTCGGCACATTTAGAAACTTCAAAGCAGACTAGGAGGTCAAGGTCACAGAGTTCAACATTTTTGTGTGCATGGAAAGGTCTTGTCCATATACATATGCAAACCAAATATGAAGGTAATACCGCAAGGGACATAGAAATTTTAAGTTTGTTTCGAAACCTAAACGTGGGTCCTAAGTTCAAGGTCAAGATCACTGGGTTCCTGTTCTCAAACATGTAAAGGTCTTGCCCATATACATATGGATACCAAATATGAAAGGAATATCTCAATGGACATAGGAGTTAAAGGCATTTTGAGAATGCAGATCTTGTAACTTAGATGCAGGCCCTTACTTTAAGGTCAAGGTCACTGGGGTAAAATATTTATGTGCATGGTAAGGTCTTGTTCATATACACATGTATACCATATATGAAAGCAATATCTCACGGGACATGGGAGTTATTAGCATTTTTCGAAACTTAAACACAGATTTCCAAACCTAAACGCTGGCCCTAATTTCATGGCCAAGGTCACTGGGCTGGAAATGTTTGTATGCATGAAAAGTTATTGTCCGTATACACATGAATGTCAAAAATGAAAAAGGAATACATGTATCTCAATGAATATACTAGTACAGTGGAGAAAACGTTATTCTTTCCCAATAAACGCGTTTACGCTAAAATTATTATTTGCAGTGCAAACAGTTTGGAGCCAGATCAGACGCCGGGTAACCCGGCGTCTGATCAGGCTCCAAACTGTTTGCCACCAAGATAAACATGAATTATCACATAATTTGCGGTCTGGGAGTTGCATAAAGCGATTATATAAATATCGTAATCCACTAGTGGAATATCGTTTTTTGGGCTCCGGCCTAACTTGTTCGTCCATAAGCGCTGCATGTAGCGGGGTGCCAAATGACGTCATTTACTATGACGTTAACGTAAACAACGTAACGTTTGGCGGAAAATCTATATAGCGTAGGGTCTACAAACTACGGCTTCAAATCAATTTAATAGGTGCTTAGACTTGTAATGTGATAAATAGAATATCACATTCGTGTTCATTATTTATCATTTTTAATAAACTCGTTGACTAAAATGAATATGACGCTCGCCAAGGCTCGCGTCATATTATTTTAGTCAACTCGTTTATTAAAAATGATAAATAATGAACACTCATACAATATCCTCTATTTATCAGAATTATCAAAAAGTTGTACTTTTCTACGTTTTAGTGTTTTGCGTTTGCGTACGTTTGCGTTTAAACGGGAAAGAATAACAGATTCTCCACTGTAGGAGTTATAGGCATTTTTCAAAACCTAAACGCAGAATTCGAAACCTAAACGCAGGCTCTAAGTTCATGGTTAATGTCAGAGGAGTCAAAATATTTATGCATTGAAGGTCTTGTCCATATACACACATATACCAAAATATGAAAGCAATATCTCAAGGGACATAGCAGTATACGCATTTTCTTACAACTGCTTACGCGAATGGACACGGGAACGGGACGCCGACGCCAACGACCGGGTGACAACATTAGCTCTTGGACACAGTCCGGCGACCTGAAAAATCACGATTAATTTGGCACCAAAAGGGTTAACCACCGCCACCCAAACTTTGTTTGTTGGGGTATGATAATTGTTTCAGTTCAACCTTGTTGTTTGGGAAAGAACAACATACCCCTTATTGTACTAGTACATGTATGTTGCGTGTACAGTTAAAACTCCCTATTACAGTGGTAAATACGCTATTCCTACCCATTTACGCGTTAATCTATGCGTAAGAAACGCATAGTGAACGGTTAACAAACGCTTAACTAACGGTTAACGCCTAACGATTTTAACGTATTTAAACGCGTTAATAAAAGATTATACCAGAGATGTTGCGATTGGTGCTTCAGTTTTCACGCGGAGGTTTAGGATCTTATCGTTGAAAACCCCACTAATCCGATAAGCAACCAGACCCATAAATCAATAAACCACCCGTCGCGGCAGACTTGCATTGGACTCGCCGCTACGATAACGACTGCAGTCTTTACTTACCGCATGAAATGTCGGAACATTTGATGTTTTGCTCAGTTTGTTAAAGACTCGAGTCAATATTTCAGGAGTATTCTTTAGAAAATTAAGACCGACATCCTGGCTCTTTTAAACGTGCAAAGAAACGCGTAAAGAAACGGCTAGGAAATGCGTTTAACGAAACGGATAATAATGCGTAAGAAACGGTTAAGAAACGCGTAAAGTGGGTAGGACTAGCGTATTTACCACTGTACGACCACATATAATTTGTGAACATTATCCGGTGTTTAAGACAGGTGACTGATTAAAGCAATGTGAACGTGAAACAGAAATCTCCTTTACTTAAAGCAAGGTAAACGTAAAACAGAAAGCTCATCAAGGAGCATTCTGGTTTACGTTCACCTTGCTCTAAGCTGTCAGCTTTCTTTTATGCAGTCGTTTAGTCTTCTTTTTAGTGCTCGTAAAAGACAGGTTTTACTTTACAGTACAACCTCTCTATTGCGACCACTAAAACGAAGACTAGTTGATAGGATAAAGAACAGGTGACGGCCTAAAGCAAGGTGGCTGTAAAACAGAAAGCTCATGTAGGAGCTTTCTGTTTGACTGTCACCTTGCTTTAAGCAGTCGCCTGTCGTAAACACCTTATAATCAACACAATATAGTGCAGGACTGCTATTTCTCCGGACTTTTCCTAAATATTCAATTTTTTTCTAAAACATGGTAGGGTAGCTTAAAGCAGACTGAAAGCTTTACTTCCAGTCTGCTTTAAGTACAGAGGTAAATACGCTATTCCTACCCGCTTTCCGCGTTTCGTACGCGTTTCTTACGCGTTTATTATCCGTTTCGTTAAACGGGTTTCCTAGCCGTTTCTTTACGCGTTTAAAAGAGCCCGGATGTTGGTCTTAATTTTCTAAAGAATACTCCTGAAATATTGACTCGGGTCATTCACAAAGTGAGCGAAACATCAAATATTCCGACATTTCATGCGGTAAGTAAAGATTGCAGTCGTTATCGTAGCGGCGAGTCCAATGCAAGTCTGTCGCGACGGGTTGTTTATTGATTTATGGGTCTGGTGTCTGTAATCGGATTAGTGGGTTTTTCATCGATAAGATCCAAAATCTCCGCGCGATAGTTGTCGTAATAGACAAGTTTTACTGCACTTGTCTCACTTACCGGGCATATGTTTTATGTATAGGCAGATACAAATCCTCGTCATATTCATCGTACCTCTCCCGTCTCGCCCTTCGCGGAGCCTCTGCCCTGGGGATGGCGGGAATAACGGGCACGGGCTCTTCGTACCTCTGCCATCTAGTGGATGGTATAACTTCCTTGTTGTCATAAGCCTCCCACCTACGTTCTCGATATTCGGGCTCGGGTTCAACTATCATCGGTGGTGGGCCCCTACAAAATAATTAAAACAGTATACAGTAGAACCTCTCTGTTACGACCACTAAATTGTGTCAACTATTAGTCGCTTAAGACAGATGACTGCTTAAAGCAATGTGAAAATGAAATAGAAAGCCTCTACAGGAGCTTTCTGTTTCACTTCCACATTGCTTTAAGCTGCCACCCTTCTTTAAAAACAGACAATTAGCCTTCTTTTAGTGGTCGTAATAGAGAGGTTCTACTGTTTTTTGAGAGGACTCACACATGTATAGCCAAAATCATTTGCGTGTAGCCCATTTCTGCATAAAGCTGTCCTTTATACCTTCCAATCTTTCGCTGCTAAGTTTTATCGTCTGCTTTAACACTCTTACATGTATCGCCAAAATATCGTCTGTATTGGTAGTGTCGTAGGCAATTTTTTCAAACCAGCTTTAGGGCGGTTTTGACTGAAGAAATGTCGATACATGTACGAATGTCAGTTTACGCGACGGCTGAATGGGGACATTTAACCCTTTAACCCATAGCCTGTTTCTAGTATTTAAGATATGTGACCTATTAAAGCAGGCTGAAAGTAAAGCAGAATGTGCCCTAGGGCACATTCTGCTTTACTTTCAGCCTACTTTAAGTTACTATCTGCTAGTATATAGAAACTATTTCTTATAGTACATATTCATGACAGTATACAATGGAACTATTTTCTTTTGCGGATGAATAAAATTAATGTGCTCAAAGTCGCTTCAATAAGGGAAAGGGTTAAAGTAGAATGAGGATAAATGCAGTAGAATGAGAACTAATGCAGTAGAATGAGAACAACCGCAGTAGTCTGAGGTCAAATGCAGTAAATTGAGTACACAGACAGTAGAATGAGTACACAGACAGAATCGTGAGTACAAATACAGTAGAATGAGTACAAATTGAGAAGAATGAGAACACAAGCAGTAGAATGAGGACAAATGCGGTAGAATGAGAACAAATGCAGTATAATGACAAATACAGTAGAATTAGGACAAATGCTGTAGAATGAGAAGACAAATGCAGTAGAATGAGTACAAATGGAGTAGAATGAGTACAAATGCAGTAGAATGAGTAAAATACAGTAGAATGAGTACAAATGGAGTACAATGAGGACACGTGCAGTAGAATGAGTACAAATACAGTATAATGAGTAAAATACAGTAGAATGAGTACAAATGGAGTACAATGAGGACACGTGCAGTAGAATGAGTACAAATACAGTATAATGAGTAAAATACAGTAGAATGAGTACAAATGGAGTACAATGAGGACACGTGCAGCAGAATGAGTACAAATTTAGTAGAATGAGGACAAATACAGTATAATGTATACAAATGCAGTAGAATGCAGATAAATGCAGTAATCTGATATCAAATGCAGTAAAATGAGTACACAGACAGTTAAATGAGTACAAATGCTGTAGAATAAGTACACAGACAGAAGAATGAGTACACATGCAGTAGATTGAGGACACATGCAGTAGAATAAGGACACATGCAGTGGAATAAAGACAATGCACTTAAATGAGGACAGATGCAGTAGGATGTGTACAAATGCAGTGAAATGATGACAAATTTAGTAGAATGCGGACAAATACAGTAGAATGTATACAAATGCAATAGAAAGAGGACAAATCTATACAGTAGAATGTATACAAATGCAGTAACATGAGAACAAATGGAGAAGAATGTGTACAAATGGAGAATAATAAGGACACATGCAGTAGAATGAGAACAAATGCAGTAGAATGATGACAAATGGAGTAGATTGAGAGCAAATGCAGTGTAAAGGGGACATCTGCAGAAAAATGAGAAAAATGCAGTAGAATGAGAACAAATTGAGTGGAATGAGAACAACTGCAGTAGAATGATGACAAATGGAGTAGTTTGAGGACAAATGCAGTGTAAAAGGGACATCTACAGAAAAATTGAGTGGAATGAGGACAAATGCAGTTGAAAAAGGATTTATGCATTAGAATGAGTACAAATGCATTAGAATGAGGACAAATGCGGTAAAATGAGTACAAATGCAGTACAATGAGTACAGATGTAGCAGAATGAGGACAAATGCAGCAGAATGAGAAGAAACGCAATAGAATGAGAACAACGCAGAAGAATGAGAACAAACACAGAAGAAAGAGAACAAACTCAGTAGAATGAGAACAAATGCAGTAGAATGAGCAAACTTGAGGAGTATGAGGACACATGCAGTAGAATGAGGAAAAATGAAGTAGAATGGGGACAAATGCAGTAGAATCAGGACAAATGCAGTAGTATGAGGACAAATAAGTATGAGGACAAATAAAGTAGAATGGGGGACAAATGCAATAAATTGAGAACAAATGAAGTAGAATGAGAACAAATGCAGTAGAATGAGGACAAATGCAGTAGAATTAGGACAAATGAAGTAGAATGAGACGAATGCAGTAAAATGAGGACAAATAAAGTGTAATGAGGACAAATGCAGTAGAATGAGGACAAATGCAATAGGATGAGGACAAATGGAGTATGATGAGGACAAATACAGTATAATGGGGACAAATGGAGTAGAATGAGGACAGGTACCGAATAATGAGGACAAATGCAGTAGAATCAGGACACATGCAATAGGATGAGGACAAATGGAGTATGATGGGGACAAATACAGTAGAATGGGGACAAATGGAGTAGAATGAGGACAGGTACCGAATAATGAGGACAAATGCAGTAGAATCAGGACACATGCAATAGGATGAGGACAAATGGAGTATGATGGGGACAAATACAGTAGAATGGGGACAAATGGAGTAGAATGAGGACAGGTACCGAATAATAAGGACAAATGCAGTAGAATCAGGACACATGCAATAGGATGAGGACAAATGGAGTATGATGGGGACAAATACAGTATAATGGGGACAAATGGAGTAGAATGAGGACAGGTACCGAATAATGAGGACAAATGCAGTAGAATCAGGACACATGCAATAGGATGAGGACAAATGGAGTATGATGGGGACAAATACAGTATAATGGGGACAAATGGAGTAGAATGAGGACAGGTACCGAATAATGAGGACAAATGCAGTAGAATCAGGACAAATGCAATAGAAACAGGACATATACAGGTCCTGTTATTAACATCATTAACGAACATTGGTTAATGATTGGTATTTGGAGGTCTTAATTTGGAATGTCTTCAGGTGTTTATGCTCACGAAAATGGCAAAGGTTCGGACAGAATCAATCCCCGCATCTCATATTTTTTAGAGTTAGATCTGGCCATGATTTCAATTCTCACCTTTTTATGTAGTCCTCTCCGCCATAACCTCCGACATAACCTCCGTTATAACCTTCGCCATAACTCCTGCCAAAGTCTCTTTGATGATCATCAATAATCCTCTCCTTGATGTGGCGATGATTTCTTCTTCTGCAATATAGACAAAACACCAATGACACGCTAGAACCTGACCCCTTTACTGCCATACCCCGAGAACATGTACTTGACATATAGATCTAGATCTATTACAAAACAAATATTGGTTGTTTACTAGACTGTTATTATAATAGAAGTCTAGATTTTTTTTTAGTAATAGATCCAGATCTATGTGTCAAGTACCTGTGGCCATACCCCGAAAACATGTACAATAATAATTTTTTCAAACAGTTTAGATCCTGATCAGACGCCGCGTAACGCGGCGTCTGATCAGGATCCGAACTGTTTGACATTCATAATGATATTTCTTTAATCGAAATTAACCTAAAAATACAAATTTGAGAAATAAAAGAAGATGACGATTATTTAAAGCTAATAACCCGCTGTAGGCATCTTAGAGCAAAATGGTTTTTCAGATCCATGTTTCTTAACACCAGCAGTATCAATTTCGAAAGAAATATTTTTTATAAAAAAAACCCAACTTCAAATATGAAAAAAAAAACCACTGTTTTTACTCCAAAAATACAAAATGTTTTTCCGACATGTCAAATGATGTCCATATGATGCATCATGAACATTTCGAGTATGATGTGTGTGTTAACGAGGCGCAGTGAACGAAACCGATCTCACCCTGGAAAAGTCCGTTGATTTTGAATGGTAACGAAATCCACAATTTTTGAAAATTCGATAGTGTTCTTCGAAAACTTGCTAGAATTCGGCTGTGTTCACGCCAATGCACAAAAAAATGTGTTGTACTGATCGAAAAGACGTTCGACAAGGATAATAAAATTTCAAAGTTACAAAATTATCAACCCAGTCTTTTTGGGGGTAAACACTATATATTGTTTTGAAATTTTAGATTCATTCAATATGTAGCGAAATTTCAGAGACTATTTCCATTAGAACATTGTCTAGAGAGGCATTTCGATGAGCAAAATAGATTTTATTTTATCACTGGCTGTTAGTTTGCACCATACAGCGGTTTTAAAAAACGCTTAATTGAAATAAAGAATCCCTACCCCTTTAACCCTTTCCCCCATAGAAGCGACTTTTAGCGTATTTAATTTATTCCTCCGCTGAAGAAAATAGTTCCAGTTTATACCCTCATGAACAATTACTATTACAAATATTTTATATTACCTAGCAGATTTTAGCATAAAGCAGGCTGAAAGTAAAGCAGAATGTGCCTTAAGGCACATTCTGCTTTACTTTCAACCTGCTTTAAGTGGTCATCTGTTTTCCAAACTAGAAACAAGCTATGAGGTAAAGGGTTAATTATTTTGTTGGGTATACACCGACTTCGTAGGAATACCAATCTATTATAATACGATTATAAGTTGTCTATTATAAGTTGTCGCAGCAAAACATTTTGATGATATATAATATGTATTTGGCCCCAAGTGATATATGGCCCTTTACTATGATAGAGTAACCTAGTACAGTGGAGAATCTGTTATTCTTTCCCAATAAACGCGTTTACGCTAAAACTATAATTTCCTATGCAAACAGTTTGGAGCCAGATCAGACGCCGGGTAACCCGGCGTCTGATCAGGCTCCAAACTGTTTGCCGCCAAGATAAACATGAAATATCAGAATTGTCCAAAAGTTGTTCTTTTCTACGTTTTAGTGCTTTGCGTTTGCGTACGTTTGCGTTTAAACGGGAAAGAATATCAGATTCTCCACTGTATGAAAAGAGAAGGTCAGACGTAACCTGTATCTGAAATCTATTTGATCTCGAAAAGCTTCTTGCAGGCAATTTATTCACTAAATACATGTCTTACTCATTGGGGTGTTCTCTGTCTTTAACAAAGATTATTTTCCGAATTTATAAACTGATAAATAATGTTTGAATTAGTCGTGTAAGGAAAACCGTACCCACCAACTACTGGTCTTGTTTTTAAGGCCAGTGAAATTATCTTTAAAAATCTATAGAGTGTCATCGATGGATCATTTGAGTAAGATAATTTTCAAATCAGTCCAGAGATTTCAGACAAGAAGATTATTTTAAGTTTTCACTCTAATGTGTGTCACAGAAGGTAAGCTAGTCTCAATCACTGGCGGCCATGTTTTTAAGCTACGAACTATTTTAAGGAATCTGGCAGAGGGTTACATGTACTAAAGAATCATTTGTGTAAAGACTATTTTCAATTTTCAATTTATACCATTTGTTTTAGAGAAGATATTTTTTTTATGTTTTACTATACAGAAGTACATGGAAGTACATGTTTAAGGAAAACCACTGGCGGTCATGTTTTTTAACTACAAAAATCTGGTAGAGGAACACCAAAAGATCATTTTGTGTAAATTATTTTCAATTCACCCAGTAGTTTCAGAAAAGAACAATTAAGAAGTTTTACTGTACAGTAAAATAAGATAAGTTTGCCCTCACTAACTTGCAGTCATATTTTTCAGCTATGAAAATCGTTTTTTTTTAATTTTTTTGTAGAGGGCGGCCACCTAAGGATTATTTGTGTAAAACAGATTCAATTCGATGCAGTTCTGTCCGACAAGAAAGATTTTAAAGTTTTCACTACATGACAATTTATATGAGGAAAATCTTCGTTGCAAACTGGCCACGTTTTTCAAGCTTGGAAAATTATTCTAAGAAATCTGATAGAGTGTCACCCATTAATCATTTGTGTGAAGATATTTCTATTCAGATCTGACATAAATTCTCACAAGAGTTTTGCAATTAGTTACTTTGGCGACCACAATTTCAATTAGATGACCTATATTTGAAGAAATCTGACGGAGCACACTACAAGGAATAACATATTATGACGTTTGAATGAAATGGGCCCAATGGTTTCCAAGAAGAAGTTCTTTCAAATAAAAATAAGTTGACGACGACGGAAGACGACGGGCGACTGACGACGAAGGACAAAGTGTGATCCCAAAAGTTGACATTGGCACTTCGTTCCAGGTGAGCTTAAGATGTGTGCTGTAACATCTACACGTTATATCATGAGATGTTTAGTAACTAAGGGAGGCAACCTCTGTGTCGCGCGTTCCTACAGGCCGATTTGTTTTTACCTGGCAGGGCGGAGTTTCGATGAGAACATTTGCATTTCAAATTTAGGGGCGGCAGCAAGTTCGTTTAATATCGGAATTTACCGTTGTCGTCTGCCGTTTTCCCTCAACGTTACATATTAGTGGAAGTTTTGAAAGAAAGAATATAAAGACGAGTGACAAACAGCTTGAATCCAGATCAGACGCGGCGTCTGATCTGGGTTCAAGCTGTTTGCAAATGTAAGCCAAGTCTGAATTTCCCCTCCCTATAACAACTCCCTCAATCTTTGTTTCCCATTGGGTGTTGTTTTGGAGATGGAGCACTGTGCATACATTTGTCACGTGGATATGGCTGCACGCCCATGTGTTTCTCCATGTTGAAAGTATCGGAAAATAACTACTTAATACGGAACTATACCTATCACCCCTAAAATCAAATGCAAATTAGTTTATCTTTGCAAAAGGTTAGCACCGCCCTGCCAGGTGAAAAAAAACAACTGGTCTATAAGTTGTGAACTTTGTACACTCAAGTATATACAGTTAACTCTCTATTACGACCAGTAAATTGTGTCATTATGTATATATTACGACAGGTGACTGCTAAAAGAAGGTGCCAGTTTATACAATAAATTAGCCTTCGTTTTGGTGGCCGTAATAGAGAGCTTTTACTGTAAATTCAATGGTTCGTGTAAATAATGAAAAGCAATATTCGTTTGCTGTGCAAAAGTTGGTGCAATTTAACATACATAATTAATTATTTTACCATCACCAAGTAACATCGCGAGCTACAGTGCAAGGGTTAACCCCGTCACTGCCTTACCCCGAGCACAACAGGCGTCTGACCAGGATCCAAACTGTTGACACTCATTTCAATATTTCTAAATTTTAAACCAGAGGTATGGCCACGTTGAATTAACAGAACAGAACAGCACATATGTTTTATTTGACTTAAGCATACAAGCTCATCATCATAACATATATACATAGTATTAACTCTATTTGACCTCTAAATTACCTTGACCTTTGTCTGATATGACCCAAATGTACCACACTGAAGGATCTAATAGCGTCTTTGGTTGAGTACACAAACGAAATATGAAGTCGCTATCACATGTAGTTTCAGAGTTATGGCCAGTGTTAAATAAACCGTATTTGACCTCTAAATAACCTTGAACTTTGTTGGACATGACCCTAGTCGTACCGAGCGCAAGATACTCTTGAGTTCAGTACACTTTCAAAATATAAAGTCTCTATCACATGACGTTCCAAGGTCATGGCCAATGTAAACTTCGCCCTATTTTACCTCTAAATGACCTTGACATTTGTCGGATATAACCCAAATTGTAATATGCTCATGAGCTTCTTGAGGTGAGTACCCATGCGAATTATAAAGTCTCTATCTTATGTAATTCAATTGACCTTGACTTTTGTCTGATATAACCCAAATTGTACTCAGCTCAGGAGCTTCTTGAGCTGAGTACACATGCCAAATATAAAGTCTCTATATTATGTAGTTCAATTATGTATGGCCAAGGTTAAAGTTGTTGACAAACAAACAAACAAACAAACAGACAGACAGACAGAGACAGACAAACAGACAGACATACAAGAAGACAGACAGACCAAAAACAATATGCATCGACTAAGTCGTGCGGGGGCATAAAATGACGTTTAATACTTATAGATGCGATTACTCGAGGGGTGGGACTTGTGGGTAGCATGCGGAGAGGAGGCGGGGCTTATAGATCTGATCTCTGCGAATCATTTTGTTGCGTTGCTTCAGTAATGCGGGTTATGGCTGTTCCTTTCATGGTACACATTATTCGTGTTAACAATCTCTAAAATGGATTAAACATACATGCATACTAAAAAAAATTGAAATTACAGCAAATATAATGTAAATATAAGAAATGAACTGAGTCTTTTCGGAGTTTAAGCGAAATAAATGGTTCATGGTAAATTTACCGATAGGTTTCTGTGATTTATTTCGCTGAAAAAAGCCGACAATTTCAGATCATTTCCTAAACATTAGCTATGCACAATGGCCAAGTTTCTATTTTCCATTTGAGACACGGGCAGTAAAGATATACAGTAAATCCTCTCTTTTACGACCAATAAAATCAAGGCTAAATGGTTTATGAAAGACATGTGGCATCTTAAAGCAACGAGAAGATGAAACAGAAAGGAACTTTCTGGTTCACGTTCACATTTCTTTAACCCATTACCCGATAGCCTGTTTCTAGTTTTGAAAATAGGTGACTACTTAAAGCACGTTGAAACTAAAGCAGAATGCGCCATATGGCGCATTCTGCTTTAATTTCAGCCTGCTTTAAGCTATTACCTGCTAGAATAAGGAAAGTATTAAGTATTAAGTAATATTCATTACGGTATATATTGGAACTATTTTCTTCAGCGGATGAATCAAATGAATGTGCTAAAAGTCGCTTCTATAAGGGAAAGGGTTAAGCAGTCACCTACCTTAAACACAAAATCATTACCATTTTAGTGGTCGTTATAGAGAGATTTTACAGTTCATTAAAGCCACTATATTGCAAATACATGTAGATAAATGAGGTTTAGTGTGCGGTATTTAAAATACGTGTCATCTTCAAGCTAGGTAATAGCTAAGCAGAAAACTTCTTTAAGAGCTTTCTGCTCACTTTCATATTTCTTTAAGCTGTCATATGTCCTAAAACAATAATTGTGTCTTCGTTTCAGAGGGGTTTATTGTGTACCAATGTTAAGCCGCTGTGTTTTATCTTGTATTCTAACACACCTGGTGCCCGTTTGAACTTTAAAATACATTTAATTTCTGATTTCTCTATCTTTTCAAGACGATTCCAAAGACATGTCTCAAGACAGGTTTAGATGGAGACATTTATGATAATTGAGACTTTTATAATCTGACTTAGGATAACATTTGTCGTAAGAAGTTTTATGAAACGGATTCCTGATACACAACCCTATATACTGTAAAGCAGGTATTTTTCGCGTCATGAATATTTCGCTTATTGCGAGTTTGTATTAATTCGCGACATCATGTAATCTTTCTAGCAGGCGGTAGCTTAAAACAGGCGGAAAGTAAAGCAGAATGTGCCTTAAGGCACATTCTGCTTTACTTTCAACCTGCTTTAAGAAGTCACATTTTTAGAAAAATGGAGACTCGAGGCAACACATGCGCGAATTAACGCGTAAATTATATTCTAGCGAATAAAACCGGTTTTACAGTACATTTGGTAAAAAAGTAGGAACGCAAATGGGTTTAAATTCACTATGAAACACGCACGTGCTGTAATATGACTTGGTAGTTCGTGCACGAATAAATGTAGCGACGTTGCGTCGGTATAAATTGAAGTTAAATATGAAGCTTAGAATAGAAATGGAAAATTAATACCAGTGTATTATCGTGCAATAGATCACGGTTAGGAGTTGAGATGCGTAGTAATTAAATTTAATTTCCAGCATCTCAACGACAACCCGTGTTCTATTGCACGATAATACACTGGTACGAGTTTATTATTTCATACATGTAATTACAACCATCTATTGTTTTAGATGTGCATATATGTCCGTGTTTAGATGATCACAATATACAAGAGACAGGTTTTACTGTTTCCAGTGGAGAAGACGATATTATTTCCAGATTAACGCGTTTACGCTAAAACTTTTAATTATGCAAACAGTTTGGAACCAGATAAGACGCCGGGTAACCCGGCGTCTGATCAGGCTCCAAACATTTTGCCACTCAGATTAACAGGCAGAATTATTGAAGAAAAGCTGTCAATTTCTATGTTTTTTTGCTATGCGTTTGCGTTTAAACGGGGAAAAATAACTTCTTATACACGGTAGTTGCCAATTGCGCAACAATCTGAGTTTATAAGCAATAAACTGATAAGCATTGGTGTGATTTGGTAAACGAACCCGAGGTAATGTATCCAGCCCATTCCTCTACTGTAGCAAATGATAGAAACAAGAGTTTTATTATATACATATCGATGGTTTAAAGAGATTTCTCAGTTAGATAAATTTGATATCGTCACTGTTGATGTCATCACTAGTGACGATATCACTTTTGTGACATCACGTCATAATAATTTTTCTGACGTCGTAGGTAAATAATTTATTATGTGTGCCTTTTCTGTAAAAACGTCATTAAAATATATCTAATAAATAGAATAATCAATTCCTTTGAATAGATATGAAAAATATATCACTCGAATGGGTAGTTATCTGGTTAAAAAAACTCGTCCTTCGGACTCGTTTTTAACCTGATACATGTAACAACCCATTCTCGTGATATATTTTTCATATCAATCCAAAGAAATTGATTATCCTCTATGTAACACAACATGGTTTGGCTTTATACCACACACATTATACACAGACACAACTTATCAAGACCCATTTTCAACACAACATGGTTTGGCTTTTTACTATAAGCATATCGATGAATTATAGAGATTTCTCAGTTAGATAAATTTCATATGCGTCAAAGTTGATAAAATCACAAGTGATGACATCACTATGGCAGTGACGATATCATGTTTGCCGGTGCAACGCAGTAGAATGACCTACCCCTGCTAAATTGGCCCATGGGTCATGTCACTACGTAGAACAGTACGTAGAAAAATGACCCCAGACCGTAGAAAAAGGACCCCATCGACTCGTAGTAGAATGACACCCTCATGGTATTGGGGCATTCATCTACGTAGTATAAAGACCCGGGTCCTTTTGCAAGGATGGGTCATTCTACTGCGTTACCCCGGAGTTATCTTTTTGTGTTTTCTCTGTAAAAACATCGTTAACATGAATATAGACTAAACTTGTAATAAAAAGAAAAACCAATTCCTACCGATAGGGACTCATTTTTTAATCAGATAATAACCGATTCTCGTGATATATATTTATGTCATATCAATCTAAAGGAATTGATTATCCTCTATATATCACACACATAATACATAGATACTCAATACACAGATACAACTTACCGATACCTTAATTGTCCTAAAATCCTGCTTGGTTGGCATGCACTAAAATCCCGCAATATGGGGGCTCAAATGAGGAGTGATAGAGGTGTGAAACGCATATTTCTTAGACAGTTTCTAATTTTGAAGGGAGGTGGCCGCTTAAAGCAGATTGAAAGTAAAACAGAATGCGCCATAAGGCGCATTCTGCTTTACTTTCAGTCTACTTTAAGCTACCATCTGCAACGATATGGAAATAGTTCTTATAGTGCGTATTCATGACTATATGAAATGGGACTATTTTCTTCATTGGAGAAATAGATTAAAAACGTTAAAAAGCGTATCTATGGAGTACATGTATTGATAAACGAACCCGGTGTAAGTTATTCACCCCCTTCCACTACGACAGAAAACGACACAAACAAGGTTTGTAACACTATGTGTTGCCTTTCTGCCACACACATAATACACAGATACTCAATATATACACAGACACAACTTACCAAAACCCTCGTTCTAATATCATGCTTGGTTGACATGCACTAAAATTCCGTAATATGGAGGCTTAAAAGAACAGTTGGCAGAGGTATAAAACACATACTCCATAGCCTGTTGCTAGTTTTGAAGACAGGTACAGTGGAGAATACGTTATTCTTTCTCGTTTAAACGAAACGAAACGCAACGCAAAACACTAAAACGAAGAAAAGTGCAACTTTTGGACAATTCTGATCATTCATGTTTATCTTGGTGGCAAACGGTTTGGAGCCTGATCAGACGCCTGGTTACCCGGCGTCTAATCTGGCTCCAAACTATTTGCAACAGAAATAATAGTTTTAGCGTAAACGCGTATATTGGGAAAGAATAACGTTTTCTCCACTGTAGCGCCTTAAAGCAGGTTGCAAGTAGCAGAATGCAGCTCAAGGCCCATTCTTTTTTTTCAGTCTGTTTTAAGCTTTCATCTGCTATGATATGGAAAATCATAACTTTTGGTACATCATCATTACAGTATAAACTGGAACTATTTTCTTCAGTGGATGAATACATTAAAGGCGTTAAAAAGCGTATCTATGGAGTAATTGGTTAACACAAGGCCATCGTTCTGATATCATGCTTAGATGACATGCAATAAAATTCCGCTACAGTGGAGAATCTGTTATTCTTTCCCGTTTAAACGCAAACGTACGCAAACGCAAAGCGCTAAAAAGCGCGAAAAGTACAACTTTTTGACAAGTCTGATCTTTATCTTGGTGGCAAACAGTTTACCCGGCGTCTGATCTGGCTCCAAACTGTTTGCAGTGCAAATAATAGTTTTAGCGTAAACGCGTTTATTGGGAAAGAATAACGTTTTCTCCACTGTAGTACTGCATGAGAAGAAAAAGATATTCTTTCCCAATAAATGCGTTTACGCTTAATTCTATTTTTCAATTCCAAACAGTTTGAAGCAAGATCAGACGTCGGGTTACCCGAACTGTTTGTCTAAATCAATGAATGGACTGGGGTAATGTCTTTAAAAACGGGAGAGAATAACGTTTTCTCCACTATAACGTATACAGGTACAGAAAAAACCTCTTTATTACGACCACTAAAACGAGGTTAGAGGATTGCGTAAAAATAAGGCGAGAGTTTAAAGCAATGTGTTAGTAAATTAGAAAGGGCCTTAAGGATATCTCCGTTTTACAGTCACATTGTTTTAAGCATCGTTTGTCTTAACCATTTCGCTTTCAAAGAACGTTTTCAAGCAGATTGAATCCTGATCAGACGCCGCGTAACGCGGTGTCTGCTCAGGACCCAAACTGTTTGACACTCATAGACCTACTGCCTTATTTTTAACTGTGAAACGACATTGCAGACAATAAAATTGAAGCAGACGACAATGAATTGGTGAAGTGGTAAAAATCTCACGAAACAATTTGCAGTGAAAGGGTTAAACATATAAACATTAAAACAATTTATTGGTCGTACTAGAGGGATTTTACTGTACAGGGGAGAAAACGTTATTCTTTCCAAATAAACGCGTTTACGCTAAAACTATAATTTACATTGCAAACAGTTTGGAGCCAGATCAGACGCCGGGTAACCCGGCGTCTGATCAGGCTCCTAACTGTTTGCCGCTCAGATTAAAATGAATAGTCAGAATTGACAAAGAGTGGTAGTTTTCTCCATTTTATTGCAATGCGTTTGCGTTTCGTTTGCGTTTAAACGGGAAAGAATAACGTTTTCTCCACTGTACAAGTGAAACTCCTTACCCCCTGTGTCGGCGCCTACCATCCCTCATGTACATCGCACAGCAGATAAAGATGATAATTCCAATCACAATAAGGCCAGCGATCGCACAGCAAACCCCGATCACAATCTTCTCCTCTTCCGTTAGTTCTAAATAAGACAATATATAGAGGATCTTACACGAGTGCTCATTATTTATCATTTTTAATAAACGAGTTGACTAAATTAATATGACGCGAGCCTTGGCGAGCCTCATATTTATTTTAGTCAACGAGTTTATTAAAAATGATAAAAACGAGCACGAATGTGATATTCTATTTATAACATAAACATTTTAAAACCCTATTTGGATGATTAAAGCCACAGACTGTAGTCAATTTTGCCATATAGATTGTCCGCCAAAACGTGCAGTTGTTTACGGTAACGTCATTTGGTGTCCCGCTACATGCAGCGTTTGTTGACGAACAGGTTGGACCGGAACCCAAAAAACGATATTTCACTAGTGGATTACGATATTTATAGAATGGCTTAATGCAACTCCCAGACAGCAGATTATGTGATAAACCGTAATATATGTACAGTAAAACCTCTATATTACAGTGGAGAAAACGTTATTCTTTCCCGTTTAAACGAAACGAAACGCAAACGCAAAACACTAAAACGTAAAAAGTGCAACTTTTGGACATATCTGATAATTCATGTTTATCTTGGTGGCAAACAGTTTGGAGCCTGATCAGACGCCGGGTGACCCGGCGTCTGATCTGGCTCCAAACTGTTTGCAATAGAAATAATAGTTTCAGCGTAAACGCGTTTATTGGGAAAGAATAGCGTTTCCTCCACTGTACGACTACTAAAACAAAGACTAATTCGTTGTATAAAAGACAGGTGACAGCTTAAAGTAAAGTGACAGTTTTACTGTCGCCTTGCTTTAAGCTGGAACCTGCTTTAATCACCAAATCATTAACACAATTTAGCGGTCGTAATGTATTGTGTTACATGTGTCTAAAAACTAATGCCCCGTGTCATAAAACTTCAAAAAACTTTAAAAAAACCAAAAAAAAAAAAAACCCATTTAATTTCTTATTTCTCTATCTAATCCTATATTGTGACATCTCTTTGGAATCGTCTTTTCAAGACGATTCCAAAGAGGTGTCACAAGACAGGATTATAGATAGATAGATAGATTAGATAGATTTATTTCAATATCATGTAACATGACAATAGCTAACAACACACACATACATCTTAAAACAAAACACAATTTATAAAAATTGCAATGATTATATATATGTTGTGTTATGAACTATGTCAGTCACATCAATATCAAGGATTATAAATACCACGAATGAGGAACAATGTTGTTCACCACCCGTGGGATTACACAAAAAAGAGAAAAGACATCTCTTATTTCCATTGTGGTCCTTATTGATATTGATGGTCTGACATAGAGAGACATGATCTATGAACTAATAAGATTAAATAATAAATTAAAAATAATACTGAGTATATTTTGTAAATTACCAAACCAGTCCCTACCCTTAATTATGATAAAAATTAAAGACTGACGTAGAAAAGTATGAAATAAACTATCCATATTAAAATAATAACAATAGGTTTGCTTATAAGATAAACAAATCTGTGTAAAAATATATTAGAATGAGATCATTGACAATACACTGAAGTTTACATTATTGTATCTTAACTTTTGACTATAAATATTACTTAAAGATGAGTTACACTATTGAATCTTAACTTATGATTATAAATATTACTTACTCGTATATATGAGTTCCATTAACCAATAAATTTCTCTTAGATGTTCATATTATGACTTAAAATGTGATCTTTTACTCCCCTCTTGAACTTTGCTAAAGTTGACATACTTCTAAGATGTGCAGGTACTTTGTTCCATAGTGTACATCCGTTGTAGGAAAATGATGTGAGACCAAACCCTTTGACCTTAGGGGGTACAAATGAACCGCTCTGACTAGATCTGGTTTCTTAAGCATGAACAGTATCTTGAGCTGTAAAATTTTGACTCATATAGTCAGGACTTAGACCATTTTTTATCTTAAAAACATGACAGAGAACAATTTGGTCGACCCTTCTTGAAACGTTTAACCAATCGAGAGAGGTAAAGTGTTCATGTTTAATACTAGATCTGGGATCCAAATTGAGTACAAAACGGACAATCTTATTCTGCGTAACCTGAAGCTTGTCTTTCCAAAACTTAGTTAACCCATAATACCAAAAGGAACAGGAATAATCAAAATGACACTGAATGAGAGCTGAAAATAACAACCTTTTGGTATGTTCAGTAAGATAACTCCGTTTCCTGTATAAGAATTTTAACCTAGCATTAGCTTTCTTGACAATTGAGCTAGCCATTGCTTCACCTGTTAAATGTTGATCTATAGTAGCTCCAAGATATTTGACCGACGAAGTAGACTGAATAGCCTGACCATTACATGTGACATTAAGATTCGTATTTGATTGAAGCTTACGTTTGGAGCCAAAAATAATAGATTCTATTTTTCCTAAGTGTAAAGACAACTTGTTATCCACCAGCCACTAATTAACCACTTCAAGATCCTCCGACAACTCTCGCTCTATTTGAGACTTATTTTTACCAGAAACCATGATAGCAGAATCATCAGCATATAGACATTGATAATATTTGATACTTTTATAATCTTACTTACGATAACATTCATCGTACGAAGTTTTATAAAACAGGCCCAGTTTCCCAATCCTGTGTCAGTTCTTCTAACTTTGCTTTTAGTTGTGAAATTACATTAAAGTTTGTAAACAATTTAGGGACATAAAGCTAGTATAGGCTGTCCAATTGTGACATTTTCATGTAGCCTAAACCATGTATGCCTGTATATTGCAATGGACTCTCCCTGTATACTTGCTGGATGATTTTATTGTACAGTGGAGAATGTGTTATTCTTTCCCAATAAACGCGTTTACGCTAAATCTATTATTTGCAGTGCAAATAGTTTGGAGCCAGATCAGACGCCGGGTAACCCGGCGTCTGGTCAGGCTCCAAACTGTTTGCCACCAAGATAAACATGAAATATCAGAATTGTCCAAAAGTTGTTATTTTCTACGTTTTAGTGCTTTGCGTTTGCGTGCGTTTGCGTTTAAACGGGAAAGAATAACAGATTCTACCCGGCGTCTGATCTGGCTCCAAACTATTTGCACTGCAAATAATAAAGAAAAGAATAATACATTCTCCACTGTACACTGCTGTGTTAGTCCATACAGCAAAATATCTACAGTGAAACCCCTCTAAACTGGACATGTGTGGGGACAACAAAAACTTCCGGTTTAGAGGAGTTTCCGGTTTAGAGGGGTTTTAAACCATAGCTTGTTCCTAGTATGGAAGGTAGCTGACCACTTAAAGCAGGTTAAAAGTAAAGCAGAATGCGCCTTAAGGCGCATTCTGCTTTACTTTCAACCTGCTTTAAGCTATCATCTGCTAGAATATAGAACATATTTCTGATGATATATGTTCATGAATGTATTTTCTTCAGTGAAGGAATAAATCAAAGACGTAAAAATGGGTGGGAAACCGGACCAACGTTTTTGTCCGGTTTAGAGAGAATTCCGGTATTTAGAGGTTCCGGTTTAGAGGGGTTTCACTGTATATGCTCATGCGAACAGTGCAGAACCTGGCGATACGCCGCGTAACGCGGTGTTCCATCAATGTCTTCTCTGTTTGCCAATGACCACTTTAGTCCAAACTCTTTGCCGATGTTGTCAACCTTAACAGTGAAAGGGTTGTAAGTTGTACATTATTTTAATCTGTTGCTTGTACGGACCATGCCCGGTTGATGGCCTAAGCCACGGTAACTGATATCAAAATGCAATAACGATGGTTAATAAGAAGCATTTGTTTGGATACATTCTCAATCATAGTTCTGTTCGGACCTTTAGTTGTCAAGAATGTCCGATCACTCTACGTAAAGTACAACTGAACCAACCCAATTACAGTGGAGAAATTGTTATTCTTTCCCGTTTAAACGCAAACGAAACGCATTTAACTTAAATGTAGAAAATAATATCTTTTGGACATTTCTCACTATTCATTTTAATTTGAGTGGCAACCAGTTAGGAACCTTATCAGACGCCGGGTCACCCGGCGTCTGATCTAGCTCCAAACTGTTTGCAATGGAAATGCATGTACAATGTAACAGTTTTTAGCGTAAACGCGTTTATTTGGAAAGAATAACGTTTCCTCCACTGTAGGAGCATACTAACTATACACTACTCCCTCTCCACAACAACACCCACTGGGAGAACAAGATTATTCGTGTTGTACGGGGGGAGTTGTTAAAGGGAGGGAAAGTCAAGACCTGGCTTACATTTACAAACAGCTTGAATCCAGATAGGACGCCGCGTAAAGCGGCGTCTTATAATATTTACCTGGGTTCGAGCTGTTTGTCACTCGTCATTATGTTTTCTTCTGTCACAATGTCCACTTATATGAGACTTTGAGAAAAAAGAGCAGATGAAAATTTTAAGCAAATTATATTACAGTTAAAGTGTTACACATAAATGTCTTGATTTGGGAACATCGGCAAACATCTTTGTAAGAAGGGAGTCGTTGTTGAGGGGGTCATTGTATAGGGCGGGAAGACTACTCAGAAATGAACTGTTTTAGATATTACTCTGGCGATCGTGTCTTTTCAGGGTCGGGTAATTCGAAATCTGAAGAAACAAGAATTTGAATCACGTGACGTTTACCTGCCATTCTGGTTCCCTGTTATTCGAGGCCTCTTCTACCGCCGGAAAGTTCTGCGCCTCTGTAGGCACATAAAGCAGGGACACAGCCTTCTTGCCACTGAAATAGAGGAACCATACATCATATGTTTGCAGAGTTTATGTTACCTTACTTAACCCATTACTTCATAAATACGCCTTTCTACACCTTGAAGTTATTCCTCCACTACAGAAAATAGTTTGTACTTTAAACAGTCAGAATATGCACTATATAAAAATACTTTCTTGTCATATACAGTGGAGAATCTGTTATTCTTTCCCGTTTAAACGCAAACGTACGCAAACGTACGCAAACGCAAAGCGCTAAAACGTAGAAAAGAACAACTTTTGGACAATTCTGACATTACATGTTTATCTTGGTGGCAAACAGTTTGGAGCCTGATCAGACGCCGGGTTACCCGGCGTCTGATCTGGCTCCAAACTGTTTGCACTGCAAATAATAGTTTTAGCGTAAACGCGTTTATTGGGAAAGAATAACAGATTATCCACTGTAGCAGATGAAAGCTGCAAGCAGGCTTAAAATAAAGCAAAATGCTCATTAAGTACTTAGTACTTAGTCCACAATTAACCTGAACCCAAAATAGGTAAATATAGTGAAACCTCTCTATTACGACCACTAAAAAGAAGGCTAATTGGCTGCATGAGTATCAGGTGACAGCTTAAAGCAATATAAGCGTAAAAAGAGAGCTCTTAAAGGATCTACATGTTTTGCTTGAATTAGTCGCCTGCTTTTAAAACCTGATAATAAACACAATTGAAACTTACGCGAGCTGGAGTTTTCAAGATTTGGTAAAATTGTATAGTTTATATAACATTTAAGTAATTTCTCAAGGGCTGAAACTGAGTTGAGTATTTATCAGCTGGGTAAGTGCTTTTACAACTCTAAATACCCAGTGCTCCCTCTCTACAACGGCACCCAATGGGAGACACAGATTGTGTGTGTTGTTCGGAGGGAGTCGTTATAGAGAGGGAACATTAAGATTTTGCTTACATTTGCAAACAGCTTGAATCCAGACGCGGCGTCTGATCTGGATTCAAGCTGTTTGTCACTAGTAATTAAGTGTTTTACTCTGAAATGGTCAGATATGTAAATTTTAGAAAAACAGCAGACGACAATTTCAAGCAGACTAAAAGGTTTTACAAACTTGTCTTGTCTGGGGAATATCGGTGAGCATCGTTGTACAGTGGAGAATGTGTTATTCTTTCCCAATAAAACCGGCGTCTGATCAGGCTCCAAACTGTTTGCCACCAAGATAAACATGAATGATCAGAATTGTCCAAAAGTTGTTCTTTTCTACGTTTTAGCGCTTTGCGTTTGCGTACGTTTGCGTTTAAACGGGAAAGAATAACGTTTTCTCCACTGTAAGGAGAGAGTTGTTGTTCTGAGGGCCGTTGTAGGGAGGGATCACTGTAGTTTATACTTTTAATAACATTTAAGTTATTACTCATGGGCTGAACTTGAGTTGAATATTTATCAGCTGAGTAGAGTGCTTTTAGGGCTCTATATTGTACACTAAATTGCACGGTCGAAACTAGTTTACCGCCATTGGCGACTAGACTTGCATGTACAGAAAAAGTCTCTATTGTATTAATTATTAGGTGTTTACGACAGGTGACTGCTTAAAGCAATGTGCCAGTAAAACGGAAAGCCCATTTAGGAGCGTTCTGTTTTACTGTCACATTGCTTTCATCCGTCACCTGTCTTTTCTACAGTCAACTGGCATGGTTTTTATTAGTCGTAATATAGAGGTTTTACTGTACTTTAACCCTTTCCCCCATAGAAGCGCCTTTTAGCGGATATGATTTATTCCTCCGCTGAAGAAAGTAGTTCCAATTTAATCAGCTATGAATATATAGTATAGGGAATATTTTCTATATTTTAGCACATGGAAGCTTAAAGCTGGCTGAAAGTAAAGCAGAATGCGCCTTAAAGGCGCATTCTGCTTTACTTTCAACCTGCTTTAAGTGGTCAACTATCTTCAATACTAGAAACTGGCTATGGGGTAATGGGTTAAAGTCGAGAAGATGTTTTTCCTTCCTCATAAAAGCGTCAATGCAAAGGCTATTATGTTCTTTGCAAACAGTTTGAAGCCAGAACAGATGCCGGGTAACTCATTAATGCCTAGTGGTGCGTATATATGAGTCATTTACAAACAGCGTATTGATTAAAAGTACACTTGCCAACTGCAAAGAGTGTAGACCCAGATCAGATGACTATTATAAGGGATCAGAGTCTGCTGATAATCGTCTAATTCAAGATTGTCGACAGCTTTTATATCTCAGATTTTGACATTTTAAGCATCAATCTGAGTGCCAAACAGTTTGGATTCTAATCTGAAACCAAGTTACTCGGCGTCTGATTGGATTCCGAATAGTTTGCAAGTGCAGGAGATGACGTGGTGAAGATTTTTTATTCAAATAAACGCGCTTATACTACTGGGGCCCGTTTCATAAAACTTCTTACGAAAAATGTTGTCGTAAGTTAAATCTTTAAAATACATTTTATTTCTTATTTCTCTATCTAATCCTGTTTTGTGACATCTTTTTGGAATCGTCTTGAAAAGACGATTCCAAAAAGATGTCACAAGACCGGATTAGATGGAGAAATAAATAATAATTGAGACTTTTATTATCTAACTTACGACAACTTTTGTCGTACGAAGTTTTATGAAACGGGCCCCATAACACTTATTTTCGCATTGCAAACAGTTTGGAGCCGATCAGACGCCGGGTAACCCGGCGTCTGGTCAGGCTCTAAACTGTATGCCACCGATGTTAAAAAAGACCGTCAATATTCCAATAAAGCTGTAATTTTCTGTATTTTATTGAAATGCGTTTTGTGTTGAGTTTCGATTAAACGGGAAAGAATATCGCTTTCTCTACTGTAATGTTTAATCAACCGCGCTAGATGTATTATTGCCGATGTCCTTAAAGCTAATACATAAAAGTCAAGCACATGTTGATTAAGACACCACTGAAACAACGATATATATCCAAAATAAGACGGATGACAGCTTAATTGATTCAAGTACAGTGGAGAAGACATTTCTTTTCGAGTTCAAACGCAAACGAACGCAAACGCAATGAACTAAAACGTAGAAAAATACAATTTTCTGAATAAGTCATTTATTTTAATCTGGGTGATAAACCGTTTGGAGCCTGATCAGACGCCGGGTTACCCGGCGTCCGATCTGGCTCCAAACTGTTTACAATTGAAATAATAGTTTTAGCGTCGATGCGTTTAATGGGAATTAATGACTTCTCCATTGTAGTAAGACAGAAATGTAAACAACATTCCATCTTGCCCTATAACCTTTCTTTAACCCTTTCGTCTCTGCAACTTTAACGGATAATTTCAATATCAAATTAACTCCAGTCCTTTTTAGACTAGTTATGGTTGATTTAACAATATATTGCTATATGGAAAACAATGCAGACCCTAATCAGAGGCTTCCTGCAGGTGACATAAAAAATGATTTTCCGACCTAGGCTACCGACCCTATATGTTTTGGCATGTAATAGGAAACACGTGTTGTTTGTTTTTGGCCTTATGCACGTTATGGGCGATCCAAGGACGTCACCACGAAAGTAATTCGATACAGACACGGGCCCCGTTTCATAAAACATCTTACGACAAATGTTGTCGTAAGTCAAAAGCTTAAAATACATTTAATTTCTGATTTCTCTATCTAAACATGACTTGTGACATCTTTTGGGAATCGTCTTTTCAAGACGATTCCAAAACGATGTCACAATACAGGATTATATGGAGAAATGAATAATAATTGAGACTTTTATGATCTGACTTACGGCATTTGTCGTAAGAAGTTTTATATACTTGGCAGATTATCTTTATAAGAATGACTGCCCGTCATTACTCGTATTTATATGTATTATATTTTATAATGCTGATAGACATGTATGTCTTTGCTGAATTAAACATATCATATCATATGAAACGGGCCCCAGGGCCGCAATGCATATGACTTAGAGTGGAGGTAAAACATTCTTAGGAACAACCACAAGTAGAGACTATATTGCTTGACACTAGATAGAAATGCAGACAATCAACCCTGACAAAATGATGCAAACAAGAATGTTTGCAGACTAAACAATATAACGTTCAGCGAATAATGTACTACTCCCTCCCTACAACGACCGTCCGAACAACGATCACCTCCTTACGACAACTCACAGTAGAGCCTCTCTATTACGACCACTAAAAAGAAGGTTAAATGACGGCATAAACGACAGGTGACAATTTAACAAAGCAAGGTGAACGTAAAATAGAAAGCTCCTAAAGGTACTTTATGTTTTATGTCCACTTGCTTTAGGCAGCCACCTGTATTAAACACATGGTAGTTAACACAATTAAGAGGTCGTGATCGACGATTTACTGTATATTTAACGTCGACTTAACCCATTGAACCCTAGCGACGAGAATTATACGTCCTTTACAAATAGTGTATATGTACACATACAGTGGAGAATGTGTTATTCTTTCCCGTTTAAACGCAAACGTACGCAAACGCAAAGCACTAAAACGTAGAAAAGAACAACTTTTGGACAGTTCTGATATTTCAAGTTTATCTTGGTGGCAAACAGTTTGGAGCCTGATCAGACGCCGGGTTACCCGGCGTCTGATCTGGCTCCAAACTGTTTGCATCGGAAATAATAGTTTTAGCGTAAACGCGTTTATTGGGAAAGAATAACAGATTCTCCACTGTATATATGTACACATATCCTATGCAAATAGTATGTGACCCAGATCAGAGGGCCCATCTGATCAACGTATGCACTGATTGTCATATTGCAGTATAAAATTGTGAATAAATCAACCCTAAATAGTCAGAAAATGAACTTCATTGGAAACTGAAAGTTCATCTGAAGTTGTGGCTAAACTCTTTTAAAAAGGGTTCGATCTTGTTTCAATTTTGAAAGGCACTGTTATCGAGATTTGACTGTTACATGTACATGTATATGCAGTAAAACTTCTCTATAACGACTACAAAAACGATGCCCACTTAATTGTATAAAAAACAGGTGACAGCTTAAAGGAAGGTGACAGTAAATGAGAAAGCTCCTTAAGGAGCTTTCTATTTTACTGTCACCTTTCTTTAAGCAGTCACCTGTCTTAAACATCTAATAATTCACATAATTTAGTGGTCGTTATAGATAGGTGTTACGACCTGGCAAGGGTCAAGCTTTATTTACACTTACCAAAAGTTAACTGAATTGAATTCTGTTGGGTATTAAAACGGACTACGTCGCCCTAGTTGGTTTATTCAGCAATTTGTTCTGTTCTGTTCTTATTCAGCGGCATAAGCACCGTGGTCAACCAACTTTATTCTTTGGTAGCGTACACACAGCTCGATTGTGGGTAATAGTTAAATCTATTAATTGCGTTCAGAGGTCATACGTTAAAAAAGACACTGAAATCTCTAAATCCTGGGTAAAATACGCCCCGCTTTAATCAGTATATTATCGTTACACATCATCACGCTTCTTCAATGACTAATTTAAGCCCTCCACCCATATTCCTAAATGAAAATAAGTACATGGTCATTGAGTGTCGGCTTTCTGCGATGCCAAGAAGTTAGAATATTCCTTTTTCTATCTTCGTTCATTACAAATCAGTGGGAAGACGACATAATGGTCTTAGAATTTAAAAGTATTTTTTTCAATTTAGAGCGCTGCATTGTGCTGAATAAAGTGATATACAGTGGAGAATCTGTTATTCTTTCCCAATAAACGCGTTTTTTACGCTAAAACTGTTATTTGCAGTGCAAACAGTTTGGAGCCAGATCAGACGCCGGGTAACCACCAAGATAAACATGAATTATCAGAATTGTCCAAAAAATGTTCTTTTCTACGTTTTAGCGCTTTGCGTTTGCGTACGTTTGCGTTTAAACGGGAAAGAATAACAGATTCTCCACTGTAGCATGTGGATGCTAAATGCACATAAAAAGTAATACAGAAAACTTCTGAATTACTTTGTCCTGCATTCAACAACAACAGGCCTACAGCAATACAATGCTTAAAATACATGCCTATTGACAATATTTATTTTAGGTGTTTATGGTGACGTGTTGTACAGTGGAGAATACGTTATTCTTTCCCGTTTAAACGAAACGAAACGAAACGCAAACGCAAAGCACTAAAACGTAGAAAAGTGCAACTTTTGGACAATTCTGATATTACATGTTTATCTTGGTGGCAAACAGTTTCGAGCCTGATCAGACGCCGGGTTACCCGGCGTCTGATCTGACTCCAAACTGTTTGCAATGTAAATAATAGTTCTAGCGTAAACGCGTTTATTGGGAAAGAATAACGTGCTCTCCCCTGTATAGAATAAGGATTATGTTCAACCTTAGAAACTCTTGATGTGGTTGTACAACCCGCGTGGAACCAGATAAAGAAAAGGCATTCTGACATTTTTTAAATTTTTAACCAGCTTAAAGATCCATCATCAGTATTTGACTCCATACACCCTAGCAACGATTATACTCGTCATTTTGTACTTGTGAAAAGTACGCTATTTTCCTATACGCAAACAGTGTCGACCAAGACTAGAGGGCACCTACAGTAGCCCTCTGATCAGGGTCTACAATTTTCACCGTTTTGTCAATAAACTTTAAAACAAAACACACTGTAGTAAGAAAATAACTACAGTGGAGAAAACGTTATTCTTTCCCAATAAACGCGGTTACGTTAAAACTATTCATTGCATTTCAAACAGTTTGGAGTCAGATCAGACGCCGGGTAACCCGGCGTCTGATCAGGCTCCAAACGTTTTGCCACTAGTATTAAAATAAAATATCAGAATTGTCCAAAAATTGTTCTTTTCTACGTTTTAGCGCTTTGCGTTTGCGTACGTTTGCGTTTAAACGGGAAAGAATAACAGATTCTCCACTGTAATACTATACTTTATTGGAAACTGGAATTGTCCATTCAAGTTTCAGTGAAGAATGGGTTAATAAAGGTGACGTCTTAACCCATTATCCCATAAATACGCCTTTTTACGCCTCTTACTTATTCATCCCCTGAACAAATTAGTTCTACTTTATACAGTCGTGCATATGTTCCATAAAAATATTTCCTTTTTTTCCAAGAATATTTAAGCTTAAAGCAGGCCGAAAGTAAAGCAGAATGCGCCTGTATGTGTATTCTGCTTTACTTAAGTCTGCTTTAACTTATCATCTGTCTTCAAAACTAGAAACAGGCTATGGGGTAATGGGTTAATGAAGAACCAAAGTAAGTTATTCCTTCCCTAAACAAACGCTCATACCAAAACTATCATTTCCATTGCAAACAGTTTAGAGCCAGATCACACGTCGGGTAGACCGGCGTCTGATCAGGTTCCAAACCGTTTGCAATCAGATTGAAACAAGGGCAATTTTCTATATTCTATTGCAATGCGTTTGCGTTTCATTTGGATTAAACTTGACAGATTTTCGTATTCTCCATTGTATATTTGTTTATTTGTTATTTCTACAAAAGATGTGCTCCATTCAATACGCCAGGTCATTTTGTAAAAGACTGCCTTTTGAAGTGAGGTACAGCAATGAAATATTGTGAGGATGTTTCATGCTGCTGTTCGCCATATTTTAACCAAATACCTCGTTTCTAGTTTTAGACAGGAGACCACTAAAATAAGAATGATCATAAAAGCAGGTTGAAAAGAAAGCAAAATGCGGCTGCTTTAAGCTATTATCCGCTTGGATGTAGAAAATATATCGTATGGTGCATATTTCATTAGTAAAAATGGATGTGGAGGAATAAGTAAAACGCGTCCATCTGTATATTTATGGAGAAACAGGTACATGTACAGTGGAGAAAACGTTATTCTTTCCTAATAAACGCATTCACGCTAAAAATATTATTTCCAGTGCAAACATTTCGGAGCCTGATCAGACGCCGGGTGACCCTGCGTCTGATCAGGCTCCGAAATGTTTGCCACTCAGATAAAAATGAAATGATAGAAATGTCATGAAGTTTTCCTATTCTACATTGTAGTGCACTGTGTTTGCGTTTCGTTTGCGTTTCGTTTGCGTTTAAACGGGAAAGAATAACGTTTTCTCCACTGTAAATTAAAAGAGACTGCAAACAAGATGGCAAGCAGATATTTTTAGAAGATAAAAGTAAAATACGATGTATCATTGTGCAACGATCATTAAAACTAGATTGTTGACACAAAACTTATAGCCTTACGGACATCACTTTTAACCCTTTCCCTAATAGAAGCGCCTTTTAGCGCATTCTGTTTATTCCTCCGCTAAAGAAAATAGTTCCGATTTATACAGTTATGAATATGTATTATAAGGAATACATTGTATTTTCTTTATTCTAGAAGGTGGTAGTTTAAAGCAGGCTGAAAGTAAAGCAGAATGCGCCTTAATGCGCATTCTGCTTTACTTTTAACCTGCTTTAAATAATCGTCTATTTTCAAATATAGAAACAGGCTATTGGGTCAAATGGCATATTTCTACTCCATCTAAACGTAGTACCTCGTCCATAGCCATGTGAAATCACATATTAGTACAAATAAAACAAAAACAAAACCCGTTATTTAAGAAACGATCGGTGGTCGAGAGGTAGAGCATAGGGTAACCCGGTGTGTGACCAGGCTCAAAACAAATTACATGTACCATTCAGATTGAAATAAATCGTTATTATTTTTTCTAAATTGACATTTTCTTTATTTTATTACAATACAGTATGCATATATGTTTAGTGTCCTGTAAACGGGATAAGATAACGATTTCTCCACTGTACAGTGACTGTGGAAATAATAGTTTTAGCGTGAACGCATTCATTTATTGGGAAAGAATAACGTTTTCTCCACTATACAGTTTAAACTCCCAGGGGAGAGCAAACAAAACAGTAAAGAAGAATGGGGTCAGTCTTAACAAATAGGTAGTGGATTAACGTAGGAGTAGTCAATGGGATACTTTCCTTAATCCATTCGCTGACATAACGTCATCTACAGTGTTGCCTCCCTACAACGGCCCTTCAAATAACGATTCCCTCCTTACAAAAAGTATCCCCGCTGTTCCCCAAAACAATTACGTCTAACGCTTTCACAGCTGCAATAGTATGTGTTAAACTTTTAAAGTGATTTTTGTTGTTTTTTCTCAAAGCTACATGTACGCATGTTGATAGAAGAAACATAAAGATGAGTGACAAACAGTTTGAACCCAGATCAGACGCACCGTTACGCGTCGCCTGATCTGGTTTCAAACTGTTTGCAATTGTAAGCAAAGTCAAGTCCAGTCTAAGGGTATTAATATTCCCTCCTTAAAACAACCCCTTCCGAACAACATGCACAACCATCCATCTGGTGTTGTTGTAGAGAGGGAACACTGTACTTTCAGCAATGACGGACTTCTTTTATTTCTCTAATGTAAATCTGGTGTAAATGGCTGGAGTTAAAGAGGCTGCATAGCACAGTCTCTGATCAATTCTAAACTGTTTGTAAAGTCAACTGATGTCGCATATAATGTTGAAACGGTTAATAAGCTTCTTCGTTGTTTTGGTCCTTATCTAGCTGCCCTGGCTCTACTCATAGTTTGAATCCATAAATCGCGGCTTTTAATGACTGTATATACAAGTAAAAACCCTTACATTACGACGACTGCACGACGATTGCACGACAGACACGTGCAAGCTTATAGTCAGATGAAAGTAAAACAGAAAGGAGCTTTCTGTTTTACTTTCATCTTGTTTTAAGCAGTGACCTACCTTTTAACACCTGATAAATAATAAAACAGGTAGTGGCCTTTATAGAGGGTAGCCGTAACAGAGGGGTTTACTGTGTTAAGCATTGTATGTTATCCCGTAATACATTGTATAGTATAGGGGGATACTTTACTATTGACTAGTATACATGTACGCGTTTACGCTAAAAATATTATTTCCATTGCAAACAGTTTGAAGACAGATCAGACGCCGGGTGACCCGGCGTCTGATCAGGCTCCAAACTGTTTGCCACTGAGATTAAAATAGATAATTAGAAAAACAAAAAAGTTTTAATTTTCTGTATTTTAGTGCATTGAGTTTGCGTTTCGTTTGCGTTTAAAAGGGAAATAATATCATCTTCTCCACTGTTACAGTAGCAATGTATTCCCTTTCAATGAGTAGCTGGCATGACAGGGATACAATGATGAATCAACAGGTGATCTGATACAGGGTAGGTCACATAGGGATTGTTGTAGTGTCCATTAAATCATAGACCCATGAACTTTCAAAAGGACACGCCCACCTTCCAAGTATGTCCATCTTTTACTATTTAACATAGTGATTCCTAGCGACGAGTATACTCGTCATGAACAAAGTATATACCTATCAAGAGTACACTAGTCTTGTCCTATGCAAACAGTGTAGATCCTGATCATAGGACCCCTGAGTACACTAGTCCTCAAACAACGCAGACCCTTTAGGAGCCCTGATCAGGGTCTGCACTATTTATCATTTTGAAATATATTGGTGAAATCAATTTTTAGGGTAGGGTTTACAATTGTGGGTTCACTGTACATGTATATAGTAGTCATTAATGCTCAATGTGAAAAGTGACATTTTAGACCCAGATCAACGCAGATCAATACACCCCACGTTTCATAGACTTATGCATTAGGATTGACACTACAGCGCTTTCTCTCTACAACGACACCCAAAGGGAGCCGAAACTTGTATGCCTTGTTCGGAGGGAGTCGTTATAGGGGGAGGGTTGGCTTACTTTTGGAAACAGCTTGAATCCAGATCAGACACGGGGGTCACTCGTCATTATGATTTTTCTGTCAAAAACGTCCAATATGTGACTTTGAATAAAGCAGCAGACGACAATTTTAATCAGACGATAGTGCAACAGTAAAAGCGTTAGAAATTGTCCTGTGGTTAGGGAACAGCGACAAATGTTGTTGTAGGGAGGGAGTCGTTGTAGGGAGGGAGCACTGTATTTGCAGAGATAACCTCAAATATCAGGGATGCAAATGGCAGACCCGGTAAACCTTGATGAGCAGCTCAATTAGAAACGTCACGTCTCCTCGGTTACATGGAATGTGACATTTGACAAGCATTGTTCACCCTGATCATCCACCGTTTTAACCACCGCGTTGGTAACGCGACAGTTGATCAGGGTCTTCACAGTTGTCAATTTCAAAATATACATGTACAATTTATTTCCCCTTTGACGCGCTTGGCTTGTCAACACACGGCAATCACTTTAGATCAACTGATGTAAAACCGGTTCTGAAACCTACTTTCACTTACTGTGCACCAAACAATCTACAAGTCTAATACAAGACTACAATTCCGAATCCGCAATCACTCCGGTAAAAGTCCTCTAACGATCAGGAAATGTGTAACGGCCAGTTTACGTAAATTCGTACAATGAATATTTTGCTAAAGTATTAATCGTCCCTTTACGATCGGTTTGGAGCGAGCGATATTTTCAGTCGGTTTAAGGGAGGCAATACATCATTAGTGTAATCGGGATGTGGTCGATATTTCGATCAATTAACAGCCTCTGAAAAATATATGTGAGAAAACTGGACAAACAGAAATGTACATACCCGAGTGTTCTACCGGTGAATGTATAAAATATCCTCACATATGTGGTGCCTTTATCCAAATATGTGAATTGATAAGACACCTGTAGGAGCCGAGCCGCCACCCGTCATGTGTGATACTCACGGTGTGTCAGTTCTCATGCTCCACTGAACAACGTGTGTAGTCAGGGGTTTCTTTTACACTTTTGCCCATCGACTATTTATTAGAAGCAATCTTTAAAGACGTGTGGTCGCTTAATGCAGGAAAACAGTAATGAAGAAAGCTCCTTAAGGAGCTTTCTGCATTACTGTCATCATGCATTTAGCTAACACCTACCTAAACCCAGCTTAATCGTGATTTTATATGTGGCCGCTTTAAAAATGTTTACAGTAGCTCGTTTGACACTTTTTCACTTTTCATTATCGTCTGCTTCGAAATTGTCGTCTGCTAAATAACTATTAACCATTTTTATGCCATTTAAAATGATGAAAGTCTCAATACGTGGAACAAAAAGCTTGGATCATGATCATACACCGAGTCATTCGGCTTTTGATCTAGATCTAAACTGTTTGCAATTGTCATTCAAGTCACGCTTAGCTTGGTGCGAGTAGAGATTGAGCTTGCTTGTAAAAAACACGGCTTTCTTCTATATCTGATATGAAGAAGTAATTTCGTATTTTATATTTCTTATGGTAATTTGTGAACATTACGCGACATCCTTTTATAACAGTGGAGAATCTGTTATTCTTTCCCGTTTAAACGCAAACGTACGCAAACGCAAAGCACTAAAACGTAGAAAAGAACAACTTTTGGACAATTCTGATATTTCATGTTTATCTTGTTCGCAAACAGTTTGGAGCCTGATCAGACGCCGGGTTACCCGGCGTCTGATCTGGCTCCAAACTGTTTGCAGTGCAAATAATAGTTTTAGCGTAAACGCGTTTATTGGGAAAGAATAACGCATTCTCCACTGTATGAGTATATTATATAGGAGTGTATTAAATATGAACATATATGTATATCAGAGTGACCTATATCGAAATTATGTGTTTATTCTACAGTACTTCCTCTCTACAACGGTCCTCCAAACAAATACTCCCTCCTTACAACGACCCTTGCCGCAGTTCCCTAAACAGGACAGGTATGTCATACGCCTTTACTGCTGCAATATCGTCTTCTTAAAATTTTAGTCAAAGTTATACATATTTGACATTTGGACAGAAAAATAGTTATTGACGAGTGACAAACAGCTTGAATCCAGATCAGACGCCGCGTCACGCGGCGTCTGATCTGGATTCAAGCTGTTTGCAAATGCAAACCAATTTCCCTTCCTATAACAACTCCCTCCGAATAACGCGGACATTTTGTTTGTCTCCCATTGGGTGTCGTTGTAGAGAGGGAGCGCTGTAGTTAAGTCAGTAGGTCAAATGTTACTCGCTTTTTCATTTTTATGCCCTAAAAGCTAGTTGATGACGCATGTAGTAATTGAGCTGTGCATATGCCGGGCGTCCGTGTCCCTTTTGTTCGGGTATACTTCCTATACAGCATAAGCTAAGGATACCAAATTTGACGTGTGAGTACATCTTGTGATGGTAAAATATCACGTAACATTATCAGGTCACTGTGACCTTGACATTGAACCTCAATTGTAGACAAATAGAAAAAGTTTAAACGCAAACGTACGCAAACGCAAAGCACTTAAACGTAGAAAAGAACAACTTTTGGACAATTCTGATAATTCTTATTTATCTTGGTGGCAAACAGTTTGGAGCCTGATCAGACGCCGGGTTACCCGGCGTCTGATCTGGCTCCAAACTGTTTGCACTGCAAATAATAGTTTTAGCGTAAACGCGTTTATTGGGAAAGAATAACAGATTCTCCACTGTACCTCTAGACTTTGTTCTCTTTGTACAGTGAAACCCCTCTAAACCGGACATGAGTGGGGACAAAATAAATTTCCGGTTTAGAGGGGTTTCCGGTTTAGAGGGTTTTTAACCCATAGCTTGTTCCTAGTATGGAAGATAGCTGATCACTTAAAGCAGATTGAAAGTAAAGCAGAATGCGCATTAAGGCGCATTCTGCTTTACTTTCAACCTGCTTTAAGCTATCACCTGCTAGAATAAAGAAATTATTTCTGATGATAAATATTCAGTGTATGAATAAGTCAAGGTCGTAAAAAGGCGTATTTATGGTGAAATGGGTTAAAATAAAAAAGGATTTGAAACGGGACCAACGTTTTTGTCCGGTTTAGAGAGAATTTCGGTATTTAGAGGTTCCGGTTTAGAGGGGTTTCACTGTAGATGATGTGGGTCTTAGTTGGAGTTCCGGAGTTGTATAGTGGACCCGGTACCTGTCTGTGGGATCATGGTGGTAGGGATAACGACTCTTGGGCCCGTTTCATAAAACTTCGTACGACAAAAACGGTCGTAAGTCAAAACTTTAAAATACATTTAATTTTTTATTCCTCCATCTAATTCTGTCTTTTGACATCTTTTTGGATTCGTCTATTCAAGACGATTCCAAGGAGATGTCACAAGACAGGATAAGATGGAGAAAAACATAATAACGACTCAGACTTTTATAATCTGACTTACGCCAACATTTGTCGTACGAAGTTTAATGAAACGGGTCCCAGATCTCGTTGAAACCGCTTAGCTTACTATATAGGGTATGTGGTATACTTTTTGGACAGCTTTTTATATACAGTGAAACCCCTCTAAACCGGACATGAGTGGGGACAAAATAAATTTCCGGTTTAGAGAGGTTTCCGGTTTAGAGGGTTTTTAACCCATAGCTTGTTCACTTAAAGCAGATTGAAAGTAAAGCAGAATGCGCCTTAAGGCACATTCTGCTTTACTTTCAACCTGCTTTAAGCTATCACCTGCTAGAATAAAGAAATTATTTCTGATGATAAATATTCAGTGTATGAATAAGTCAAGGTCGTAAAAAGGCGTATTTATGGTGTAATGGGTTAAAATAAAAAAGGATTTGAAACGGGACCAACGTTTTTGTCCGGTTTAGAGAGAATTCCGGTATTTAGAGGTTCCGGTTTAGAGGGATTTCACTGTATAGATGAGGGTATAGTTCAGCTGTTGATTATGCAGGTCCTTGGGTGGGTGAGGCAACAATGACTTATAAATCACTACCTTTAATCATGCCATTGATCTTTTAATTATTTGACTCATTTTAAAGTTTATTTTACAAACTAATGATACCTTTTTTATACATATAATCTAGGTAATTTTATTGAAAGAATTTCCCTTGTTCGGAATTTATTTCCATGTAAATCCAAATTAAATATATCATGTTTATGGTAAATGTAGTACTCTTGCTTGTATGTACATTTATATTATTTCATGTGAAGCGCTTTTGAATGCGCACACCTCCTGTGTGAAAAGAGCGCTATATAAATCTGGAATAATAAAAAAAAAAGTACAATTTTGGATGGTGGGTTGTCACGAACCATTTTTATTTCACTATAACATACACATTGACATTTTACCTCAATCATAGAATAAATTTGTCCGGAGCATATATACTAAACCACAGCAGGTAGGGATATCACAATGTATGTGAGAGTACATCTTTGGACTTTGAGTGTCGCGTACCAGTTTCTGGTCACTGTGACATTGACCTTAATCTCAATTACAGGGCTGCCATTTCTCTGGAATTTTCTTAAATCTTCAGATATTTCTTAATTTCTCCGAACCTACGGACTTTTTTCCAAATTGGAACATTCTTCACTGTCCTGACATCATCCTTCACTGCCATGACATCATCTTTCACTGCCATAACATCATCCTTCACTGCCATGACATCATCCTTCACTGCCATGACATCATCCTTCACTGCCATAACATCATCCTTCACTGCCATGACATCATCCTTCACTGCCATAACATTATCCTTCACTGCCATGACATCATCCTTCACTGCCATGACATCATCCTTCTCTGCCATAACATTATCCTTCACTGCCATGACATCATTCTTCACTGCCATGACATCATCCTTCACTGCCATGACATTATCCTTCACTGCCCTGACATCATCTTTCACTGCCATGATATTATCCTTCACTGCCCTGACATCATCCTTCACTGCCATGAAATCATCTTTCACTGCCATGACATCATCCTTCACTGCCATAACATCATCCTTCACTGCCATGACATCATCCTTCACTGCCATGACATCATCCTTCACTGCCATGACATCATCCTTCACTGCCATGACATCATCCTTGACTGCCATAACATCATCCTTCACTGCCATGACATCATCCTTCACTGCCATGACATCATCCTTCACTGCCATAACATTATCCTTCACTGCCATGACATCATCCTTCACTGCCATAACATTATCCTTCACTGCCATAACATCATCCTTCACTGCCATGACATCATCCTTCACTGCCATGACATTATCCTTCACTGCCATGACATCATCTTTCACTGCCATGACATTATCCTTCACTGCCCTGACATCATCCTTCACTGCCATGACATTATCCTTCACTGCCACAACATCATCCTTCACTGCCATGACATCATCCTTCACTGCCATGACATCATCCTTCACTGCCATGACATTATCCTTCACTGCCACAACATCATCCTTCACTGCCATGACATCATCCTTCACTGCCATGACATCATCCTTCACTGCCACAACATCATTCTTCACTGCCACAACATCATCCTTCACTGCCATGACATCATCCTTCACTGCCATGACATCATCATTCACTACCACAACATCATCCTTTACTGACATGACATCATCCTTCACTACCATGACTTCAACATTCACTGCCATAATATCATCCTTCACTGTCATGACATCATCCTTCACTGCCATGACATCATTCTTCACTGTCCTGCCATTATCCTTCACTGCCACGACATCATCATTCACTGCCATGACATCATCCTTCACTGTCATGACATCATCCTTCACTGCCATGCCATGACATCATCCTTCACTGCCATGAAATCATCATCCTTCACTACCACGACATCATCCTTCACTACCATGACTTCAACATTCACTGCCATGACATCATCCTTCACTGCCATTACATCATTCTTCACTGCCATGACATCATCCTTCACTGCCATGACATCATCATTCACTACCACAACATCATCCTTTACTGACATGACATCATCCTTCACTACCATGACTTCAACATTCACTGCCATGATATCATCCTTCACTGTCATGACATCATCCTTCACTGCCATGACATCATTCTTCACTGTCCTGCCATTATCCTTCACTGCCACGACATCATCATTCACTGCCATGACATCATCCTTCACTGTCATGACATCATCCTTCACTGCCATGACATCATCCTTCACTGCCATGACATCATCCTTCACTGCCATGAAATCATCATCCTTCACTACCACGACATCATCCTTCACTACCATGACTTCAACATTCACTGCCATGACATCATCCTTCACTGCCATTACATCATTCTTCACTGCCATGACATCATCTTTCACTGCCATAATATCATCTTTCACTGCCATAACATCATCCTTCACTGCCACAACATCATCCTTCACTGCCATGACATTATCCTTCTCTGACATGACATTATCCTTCACTGCCATGACATCATCCTTCACTGTCATGACATCATCCTTCACTGCCATGACATCATCCTTCACTGCCATGACATCATCCTTCACTGCCATAACATCATCCTTCACTGTCATGACATCATCATTCACTGCCATGACATCATCATTCACTGCCATGACATCATCCTTCACTGCCATGACATCATTCTTCACTGTCCTGCCATTATCCTTCACTGCCATGACATCATCAATCTCTGCCATGATATCATCCTTCACTGCCATGACATCATCCTTCACTGTCCTGCCATTATCCTTCACTGCCATGACATCATCAATCACTGCCATGATATCATCCTTCACTGCCATGACATCATCCTTCACTGCCATGACATCATTCTTCACTGTCCTGCCATTATCCTTCACTGCCATGACATCATCAATCACTGCCATGATATCATCCTTCACTGCCATGACATCATTCTTCACTGCCATGACATCATCATTCACTGCCATGACATCATCTTTCACTGCCATGACATCATCCTTCACTACCATGACATCATCCTTTACTGCCATGAAATCATACTTCACTGCCATGACATTATCCTTCACTGTCATGACATCATTCTTCACTGCCATGACATCATCCTTCACTGCCATGACATCATCCTTCACTGCCATAACATCATCCTTCACTGTCATGACATCATCATTCACTGCCATGACATCATCATTCACTGCCATGACATCATCCTTCACTGCCATGACATCATTCTTCACTGTCCTGCCATTATCCTTCACTGCCATGACATCATCAATCACTGCCATGATATCATCCTTCACTGCCATGACATCATCCTTCACTGCCATGACATTTTTCTTCACTGTCCTGCCATTATCCTTCACTGCCATGACATCATCAATCACTGCCATGATATCATCCTTCACTGCCATGACATCATTCTTCACTGCCATGACATCATCATTCACTGCCATGACATCATCTTTCACTGCCATGACATCATCCTTCACTATCATGACATCATCCTTTACTGCCATGAAATCATACTTCACTGCCATGACATCATCCTTCACTGCCATGACATCATTCTTCACTGCCATGACATCATCCTTCACTGCCATGACATCATCCTTTACTGCCATGATATCATACTTCACTGCCATGACATCATCCTTCACTGTCATGACATCATCCTTCACTGCCATGACATCATTCTTCACTGTCCTGCCATTATCCTTCACTGCCATGACATCATCATTCACTGCCATGACATCATCATTCACTGCCATGACATCATTCTTCACTGCCATGACATCATCCTTCACTGCCATGACATCATCCTTTACTGCCATGATATCATACTTCACTGCCATGACATCATCCTTCACTGTCATGACATCATCCTTCACTGCCATGACATCATTCTTCACTGTCCTGCCATTATCCTTCACTGCCATGACATCATCATTCACTGCCATGACATCATCATTCACTGTCATGACATCATCATTCACTGCCATGACATCATCATTCACTGCCATGACATCATCCTTCACTGCCATGACATCATTCTTCACTGTCCTGCCATTATCCTTCACTGCCATGACATCATCATTCACTGCCATGACATCATCCTTCACTGTCATGACATCATCATTCACTGCCATGACATCATCATTCACTGCCATGACATCATCCTTCACTGCCATGACATCATTCTTCACTGTCCTGCCATTATCCTTCACTGCCATGACATCATCAATCACTGCCATGATATCATCCTTCACTGCCATGACATCATCCTTCACTGCCATGACATCATTCTTCACTGTCCTGCCATTATCCTTCACTGCCATGACATCATCAATCACTGCCATGATATCATCCTTCACTGCCATGACATCATTCTTCACTGCCATGACATCATCATTCACTGCCATGACATCATCTTTCACTGCCATGACATCATCCTTCACTACCATGACATCATCCTTTACTGCCATGAAATCATACTTCACTGCCATGACATCATCCTTCACTGTCATGACATCATCCTTCACTGTCATGACATCATTCTTCACTGCCATGACATCATCCTTCACTGCCATGACATCATCCTTCACTGCCATGACATCATCCTTTACTGCCATGATATCATACTTCACTGCCATGACATCATCCTTCACTGCCATGACATCATTCTTCACTGCCATGACATCATCCTTCACTGCCATGACATCATCCTTCACTACCATGACATCATCCTTCACTGCTATGACATCATCCTTCACTGACATGACATTATCCTTCACTGCCATGACATCATCCTTCACTGACATGACATCATCCTTCACTGCCATGACATCATCCTTCACTGACATGACATTATCCTTCACTGCCATGACATCATCCTTCACTGCCATGACATCATCCTTCACTGCCATGACATCATCCTTCACTACCATGACATCATCATGGCAGGGCTCCAGATAAGGGGGGTATTTGGAAAACTAAAATCTTTATTTCTCAATTAAACCCTATGGTGTCACTACTCATTAGAATAGTCTCTTTGAGACGATTCTAATGAGTAGTAACACCATAGGATTTGGTGGTAAAATGAGTGAGAAAGAGTTGGATTTGTTCAATTTACCCCCTCTTATCTGGAGCCCTGCTTTCAACTTAGTTTTTGTAAAAGACTTCCTCAGTCCATTGATGGACTAATCCCCCCCCCCCCATCTCCATTGTCTCGATAGGTGTGAATTTAACTGTCAAAGCATGAAGCACAAGCCATACCAATCTCAGTTTACTTGGTGAGGCCCAGATTATACTCATGCTCTAGTGATTTTCAATGGTTGTTTCTAACCAAACTATCAAATATAAAGGTCGGGTCTCAAATGAGAAGCTTCAATGGTTCTTTTCTACCGACATATCCTCAAGAACCATGCTTTTTGCAAGGAAATTGTCTGGCAAGGCGTACTATCGAAAGGTCGTCAGGAGATGTCTTTAAATGTAGATGTACTCACGGTTTGTTCAGACGGATGTTCACTACACGCATTATTGCTTCATCAGATAAACGCATTCACCAAATATTTCTAGAGGCAATAATTGTAAAAGTGGAGAACATTTAAAACTGCTGACAGCCAATAATATTATTTTTTGCACCCGTAAACTTAGATACCTGTACAAAGAATTTGTATTTAAGACCAAGACCAACAAAACTCTATACCACATAGCATGTTTCTAGTTTTGAAGACAGATTGCCACTTAAAGCAGGTTGAAAGTAAAGCAGAACGCACCTCAAGGCGCATTCTGCTTTATTTTCAGTCTGCTTTAAGCTACCATCTGCTAGAATATATAAAACAGTTGTAATGATACATATTCATGGCTGTATATATTGATCTTTTTTCGTCAGTGCAGGAATGAACTAAAGGCGTAAAAAGGCATTTTTATGGAGTAATGGGTTAAAACTTTTTAACGTTCAGCTTATTCAGCAAATACGTCAATTTTGATGTGAGATTATTTTTAATATTTAAATATCCAAGCATACAACATTTTGACAGACACACTAGAAAGAAGTTTTGAGAATGAAAATGAGTTTGCAGTCCATCCATTCATTTGTGTCACATTTCATGCATAATTAATTTTCTGGCTTTCTCATATTCATAAGGCGTAAATTAGAGGTTGATTTCCACTTATGTCACCCAAAACGTAGTGTAAACAGGTTCTATTAGATGATAGCTTTAAGCAGGTTGGTGGTAAAGCAGAATTAAGGCGCATTCTGCTTTACTTTCAATCTGCTTTAAAGTTTAAGTGATCAGCTATATTCCATACTTAAAACAAGCTAATAGGTAATTGGGTAAACCCCCTCTAAACTGGAAACCCATCTAAACTGGAAATATTCTGTCCCCAAACGTGTCCGGTTTAGAGGGGTTTCAATGTATTAAATTTTAACCTTTTCATCACCTTCAAACTTGTCTCCTGCAATTCTATGTAAATTTCAAGGTTTGAAATTTTGACCTAAAAATATTACACCAGTATCAAAAGGTTTGGATTCTGATCAGACGCCGGGTTATTCTGATTTAATACACCATTCTGTATGCTGTTGGGAAATTATTACACCAACATGTTCGGCAAACATTGCTTTTTACGGCTGCATACAAAGAAGTGCCGATCTTGTGAAAGAAGGAGTGTTATGGAGCAAACTAAAAACTCATCTTTTTAATCGACTCTCGCTGCGAGAGGTAACCACAACTTTATCGATGCGGTGTGATTGGACGGTGTGATAATGGCCATTATTATCTGGCGGTCTATTTTATCCGATTTGAATTGTATATAGCGAAGTTTAAAAAAATCCACTCCATTGATGCAGAGTTGGGGATTAAAAAATCGATGAAAAAAAATCCCTAAAAAAGATAATGCAACCAAAAACCCCTAAGATTCAGTGATTGTTTTAGACTGTTTTTATACTGATCATATTGTTATGGCATATGGACGATAATGCCACACATTTGCTTTTTATTTGAGGATCTACTTTTTTGTATTGCAAATACACCGTTTGGTTTAAAAGTAAATGTGTGAAATGTAATTTTAAAAGAGGCGATGATTTTTAAAAAAAGATTTTTATTCATGATAAATCATTTTGGGCGTGTGGGTCAGAATACAGGGCGTTGCCCTTTCCAAGCCCAATGAGTATTCAGACATAGACCACACTCGGTGACGACATATTACCACGCCCGTAATCTGTAGTACAAGCTATAGAGGAAATACGTTATTATTCCCCAGTACACGCGTTTAGGCTAAAACAATAATTTCCATTATAAATAGTTTGGAGCCAGATCAGACGTCGGGTTCGCCACTTATATTCAAATGATTAGTCAGAGTTGTCATACATTTTTCATTTTCTACATTTTATTGCAATATATTTGCGTTTTGTTTGCGCTTATCGGTAAAGAATAACGTACTCTCCACTGTACAAGCTACAGGTTTACATATAATTATGCATCGATTGAGATATAGTATTTTAATTGATAAATGTGAGTACTGAGACTATTGCAAAATAGAAAACAGGGGCCCGTTTCATAAAACTTTAAAATACATTTAATTTCTGCTTTCTCTATCTAATCCTGTCTTGTGACATCTCTTTGGAATCGTCTTTTCAAGACGATTCCAAAGAAATGTCACAAGACAGGATAAGATGGAGAAATAAATAATAATTGAGACTTTTATAATATGACTTACGAACACATTTATCGTACGAAGTTTTATGAAACGGGCGCCCGGTCCATAAGCTATAGAAAATAGTTAACCCCTCTCCTGCCGTAATATCACTTGCTTTGAACTTGTCGTCTCTAAAATTTGTTAAATTTAGATTTATAGATTTTGAAATTAAAAAAATATTTAGATGAGTGTCTAATAGTTTGTTTCAAGATCAGACGCTGTGTTACGATGTGTCTTATCTGGATCCAAACTGCTTGCAAAACCAACGGAGCACAATGGTTATTTGCCAACAGTCAGCGTAACCCGATGTCTGATCAGGACCCAATCTATTTGACAATCATAACGATATAATTAAAGTCAAGTTACATACAAAAATAATTAGAAAAATATAAGCAGAAGACAATGGTTTAAAGCAAATGAAGTTATGGCAGTGATCGGGTTATTAAACGACTGATATGTATGATCGATTTTTTAATTTTTTACGCCCATTTGATAACAATGATCCTATATTTTGATAGGGTAAAGCGTTGGTTTTAACTCATTCACCTAACATTAACTCTTTCATCGCCAACTTATCGCAACCGTTTAAACCCTTTACACCATAGCTTGATTCTAGTATTGAAGATAGAACACCACTTAAAGCAATTTGAAAATAAAGCAGAATTCACGTTAAAGCGCACTCTGCTTTACTTTCAGCCTGGTTTAAGCTATCATCTGCTGGAATATTGAGTAAAAAATCTTATGATACATATTCATGACTGTATCGACCAGAACTATTTTCTTCAGTGGAGGAATAAATTGAATGCGTAAAATGCGTAACTATGGTGTTAAGGGTTAACATTTTCACAGCTATGGTATACAGTAAAACCCCTCTAAACCGGACATGAGTGGGGACAAAATAAATTTCCGGTTTAGAGGGGTTTCCGGTTTAGAGGGTTTTTAACCCATAGCTTGTTCCTAGTATGGAAGATAGCTGATCACTTACAGCAGATTGAAAGTAAAGCAGAATGCGCCTTAAGGCGCATTCTGCTTTACTTTCAACATGCTTTAAGCTATCACCTGCTAGAATAAAGAAATTATTTCTGATGATAAATATTCAGTGTATGAATAAGTCAAGGTCGTAAAAAGGCGTATTTATTGTGTAATGGGTTAAAATAAAAAAATGATTTGAAACGGGACCAACGTTTTTGTCCGGTTTAGAGAGAATTCCGGTATTTAGAGGTTCCGGTTTAGAAGGGTTTCACTGTAGTTTGCTTTTATACCGTGATCTGCACTTTAGATAGAATATAAAGCAATATAACAAACTGATTTTACGTTGCTTTTAACAGTATTTCAGTCAAAGCGCGACGTCCAGCTAATTACAGGTGAAGGAAGACCCCAGAAGCCCTTTGTGCACTTTTTTGGCACAACTCGGCAACTGGGTAGAACCACCGACTTTCCGTAAGCCAGCTGAAATGTGGTTTGAAGAGAACAGTTTTCCTAACAAACAGTATATGCCCAGATCTTCCAGTATCTATAAATGGGCCCTCTGACCAGGTCTGGATTTTTTCGGCATTTGCAATATATTGCAGAAAACAACGCTAAATAGTCATACATTGCTAAAATGTATTGCTGAAAACAATCTTATAATAGTCAAAAATTGACTAGAATATATTGCAGTAAACAATCCTCAATAGTAATAAATTTCCTACCTCACAAAGTAATAAATTGACTAGAATATATATCAGCAAACAACCTTAAATACTAGACGTCACAAATTCTCTAGAATATATTTCAGAAAACAACCGTAAATAGTCATAAATTGACAAGAGTATATTGCAGAATATTACCCTAAATAGTCATACATGTACATTAACAAAAATTTATTGCAGAAAACAACCCTAAATAGTCATAAATTGACTAGAATATATTGCAGAAAACAATCATAAATAGTAATAAATTGCCTACCCTTAATAGTCATTAATTGACTAAAATACATTGCAGAAAACAACCGCAAGGTACTAGTAGTCATACATGTAAATTCACAAGAACATATTACAGAATACAACTCTAAAAATTCATACAATGACTAGAGTATATTGCAGAAGACAACCCTAAATAGTCAAAAATTGAATAAAATATATTGCAGGAAACAACCCTAAATAGTCATGATTTGCCTATCCTAAATAGTCATACACTGACTAGCTTAAATTGCAGAAAACAACATTTAATAGTCATGAATTGACTAGAATATATTGCACAAAACAACCCTTAATAGTCAAAAATTGAATAAAATAAATTGCATAAAACAATCCTAAATAGTCATAAATTTATTAGAGTAAATTGCAGAATACAACCCTAAATAGTCATAAATTGACATGAATATACTGCAGAAAACAATTCTAAACAGTCGTAAATTGACTATAATGTATTGCACAAAACAACCCTAAATAGTCAAAAATTGAATAAAACATATTGCATAAAACAATCCTAAATAGTCATAAATTTACTAGAATATATTGCAGCAAAAACAACCCTAAGTGGTCGTAAATTTGCTAGAATAAATTGCAGACAACAACCCTAAATAGTCGTAAATTGGCTAGAATACATTGCAGAAAACAACCCTAAATAGTCGTAAATTGACTAGAGTATATCGCAGAAAACAACCGTAGATAGTCATAAAGTTACTTAGAATATTTTGCAGAAAACAATCCTAAATAGTCATAAATTGACTAGAGTACATTGCAGAAAACAACATTAATTAGTCTTTGACTGTACCCAATTAATATCAAACCCTTTTCATTTTGTCAAGAGAGAAAATATGCAAGGAGTATCATGATGCTAAATGCTTTATAGGTTGTTTTGTTTGTTGGTTTTTTTTTGTTGTTATTGTTTTTTTATACAATAACTTTTTTCACCAAAGAAACCTTTAATATACTCGTACAATTCCAATTTCAATTAAATCAAGTCCAATTTTGTCTAACCATGGTTTGATATTAAAAATATTTTGCAAAATGGCAAACTGTGCAAACTCTGATCAGAGTGATTCTAGGGGACCTCTCTGATTGAGGATTTAACCCATTTGCATAGGACAAATGTACTCTTCACAGGTACATTATTTGTTAGTAACGAGTAAACTCGTCAGTGGAGTTTGATATTTTGTTAATGAGGTAAAAAGCAGAATCTTCACAAACGACAGCCGCGCCCAATCAGATGTCAATTAATACCGATATCTAAAGGGCGTGTAAATTTGCATCCACGCCACAGTGATTTTCACTCCATATCCGGATAATATGATCTTTTAATATTTAGCCAGAAATATTCGAATTTGTGATATCCGTTGCATAGTTTGGACTCAGATGAGACGCCGAGCTACTCCTTAAGGCATATTCTGCTTTACTTTCAGCCTGCCCTGTTTATATTTTTATATGAAATGACATATAAATTAAATGTGAAAAATGTTGCAGACGACAAATTGTAGATGACGAAAATTTCAGTCTGTCGTAAATTCTCGTAATATCGTCTGCTTAATTTGTGAACAAAAAAAATCGGTATGTTTAAAAGAAGAAAGTTGTGAATACAAAACTGTTTGCAAACACCTGTCAAGTCGTGTTCGGTAGGCTATGGGTTACACCTATATAGATTTACTATGTCATTCTCACTCACATCGTTATTCATTCATTAATCAGATTTAGATATACGTCGTACTTAGTTCAGTATAATATTATATTAAGGCGTGACTATATTACGTATGCTTCACCTTATACAGTGCGCACTCGCTACAACAACACACAAGTGTAGACAAAGATCGTGTGCGTTGTTCAGATGGAGTTGTTATAGGGAGGGAATATTAAGAATTGGCTTACATTTGCAAACAGATTGAATCAAGATCAGACGCCGTGTAACGCAGCGTCTGATCTGGATTCAAGCTGTTTGTCACCCCTCATTATTATTTCTTCTATCAAAATGTCCACTAGAACGTAACATTGAGAAAAAAGAGCACACGATATTGCAACAGTAAAAGTGTTACACATAAATCTTTCTTTGGCGAATAGCGATAAGCGTTGTTGTGAGGAGGGACTCGTTTCTGCAAGGGACGTTGTAGGGAGGGAGCACAAGCAGAGTATTATTTGAAAGGAATTTGCGAGCAGGGTAGACATGAAATACGTAAATGATGAAAATAAAATTACCATGTTTGTTTTTGTTTTTCATTTGACATATTTTTACTGAAGCTTGAATATTTTGAATAGGACATAGTCTTTAAAATATGTCATAATTTGACATCTCTTTTCCAAATGGCTATAGTGCAAAAAAATTGCACATCAACGTACTTTTCTCATATATCACAAGCAGCTTGTCAAAAACATGATTTTTTTTTAGATATTTTGAAAAAAATCGCTGAAGTGTAAAATACATGCACATCTTTAAAAACAGGTTTGCAAATCTGCTTTGATCAATTTTGTGCAGTTTGCTTTAGCACGCTATTCAATGATAGTCTGCACAATTTTGTCGTGTGCAACAACTCTCATAATTGATTTATTTGCATTTTCTTTCAAAAATACCATCAGAGTGACAAACAGTTAGAATCCAGATGAGACGCCGAGTTACTCGGCGTCTCATCTGGACCAAAACTGTTTGCAACAGCCATTACAAATTTAACGTGTATTAGGTTAAATTAAAATCACACAGAACCTGTGTGAAAATATTATTACTATAACTAACCGTGTTACTATGGGTGATTTTGATAACCTGTCAACCATTTAACCCTCGTCACTGTCATATGACGTCATCTGATTCAAATAATTGTCGTCTGCTTTTATTTCTCAAATTTAAATTTTAGGTTTTTAACTAAAGAAATATTGAAATGAGCGTAAAACAGTTTGGATTCTGATCAGACGCCGCGTAACGCGGCGTCTGATCAGGATCCAAACTGTTTTCAAATAACTACATGTATTTTACTCGAGATAAAGCTGAGAAGAGGTTAATCGACATATCGCATGAACGGGTTCTTTAACTTGTTATATTTACTGTTCCGTTGTGAAACCTAGTAGGATACTGGGAAAACTGCTTGGGTGCTACGAGTTGAACCAATACCACACTTGGTACAGTCCATAAGATTTTACGCTGTTCTTACCCGTTTAACCTGAACGAAATTGAACGCAAATGCAATACAATTAGATGCAGAAATTGCTTAACACGGTGTCTGATCTGTCTTAGAACTGTTTGCAATTGAACTAATAGTTTTTGTAAGCTATCACCTGACTTAACATGCCCTAATTTAACTATGGGAAGTACAATTGTCAGGCAAACAGCGTAGAACCTGATGAGAGGGCTCCTACTCGAGTCATCTGCAATGTTTATTATTTTGCAATATATGGTAAAACCCCACCTAAATAGAAAAATATGGGCTATACATCATTGGAAACTGGACATGTTAATTAAAGTTTCAAGGATGAATGAAGTTAAAACTTAAACAAGTGATAGCTGGATTGGATATTTCAGGTTGATTCATAATCGAGACTTCGCTGATTTTAAATGAGTTTTCTACGAAAATATTAGCAATTATCAAAATCACTCAAACGCATCAAAGAAACTTCACCCTGAAACTCGTTTTAACTGTAGAGTAAATAGCACAGTGGAGAATCTGTTATTCTTTCCCGTTTAAACGCAAACGTACGCAAACGCAAAACACTAAAACGTAGAAAAGAACAACTTTTGGACAAGTCTGATAATTCTTGTTTATCTTGGTGGCAAACAGTTTGGAGCCTGATCAGACGCCGGGTTACCCGGCGTCTGATCTGGCTCCAAACTGTTTGCAGTGCAAATGATAGTTTTAGCGTAAACGCGTTTATTGGGAAGAATAACAGATTCTCCACTGTACATGCATGGTTAACCTATTCACTGCCCTATTACCCCGATTTGATCTACAATGGTTATTTAAAAACAGCTTGGTTCCTGATCAGACGCCGTGTTACGCGGCGTCTGATCGGGAGTCAAACTGTTTAACACTCATTTTAATATTTCTTGAGTCAAAAAATCTTAAATTTGAAATAAAAAGCAGACAATCATTTTTTACAAATTGTTGACGTCATGTCAGTGAAGGGTTTAAACTACAGTCTGGCATCGATAATTCGAACTCGCTTCAATCGAACTGGCTTGATGTTATTCGTTTAGCTCGCATATTAAAATCATATGTACCCTATTTCAAAGTTAAAACATGGCTTAGTCGCGGTTTAACTTTGAAATATGGACAAGTTTGACTTTTATAGTGAGTTCCAGTAATCGAGGTTAGATTATAATTTTAACATTTTCATTGGTTTAACTCATTCACCCCTGAAAATTTTAATGGACGATCCCAATTTCAAAACAAAGCCCCATGGGGCATATTCGCTCACCTGAGAATAATTGGAAAAATGGAGATATTGATTTATGTCCAGGACTGACCTAGATATGCAACAGACCGGAACAATTTGAATAAAATATGTAAAGTATATTTAAAAGTGTCACCATACAGAATATAAAAGCTCTGGCCATATTAGAGTCAGAGAAGAAGACGTTTGAAATGTTCTATGTAAAACAGTGACCCCCGGGGCGGGGCCAATTCTGACCCTAGGGGCATAATTTGAACAAACTTAATAGAGGACCTGTAGGCGATGATATGTGCCATATATCTAAGATCTGGCCCTTGTAGTTTTAGACAAGAAGATTTTTTAAGCTTTCATTGTAAATAATCTATTTTTAGCTCCTGTGACCTAGTTATGCAACGGACCAGAACCATTTGTACAATTTCGGTATAGGACATCTAGAAGTGTCACTATGCCAAATATCAAAGCTCTGGCCATATTAGTTTCAGAGAAGAAGACGTTTGAAAATTTCACAATATAACTCTATGTAAAACCGTGACCCCTGGGGCCGGGCCAATTTTGACCCCAGGGGCATAATTTGAACAAACTTGATAGAGGACCTGTAGGCAATTCTATGTGCCAAATATCTAAGCTATGGCCCTTGTAGTTTCAGACAAGAATATTTTTTAAGTTTTCATTGAAAAAATATATTTTTAGCTCCTGTGACCTATGTATGCGACCGACCACAACCCTTTGAACAATTTTGGTAAAGGACATCTAGAAGTGTCACCATGCCAAATATCAAAGCTCTGGCCACATTGGTTTCAGAGAAGAAGACGTTTGAAAAGTTCACTATATAACTCTATGTAAAACTGTGACCCCCAGGGCGGGGCCAATTTTGACCCAAGGGACATAATTTGAACAAACTTGATAGAGGACCTGTAGATGATGCTATGCGCCAAATATCTAAGCTCTGGCCCTTGCAGTTTTTGACAAGAAGATTTTTTAAGATTTGCTTATTTTTTCACTTTGGTTGCCATGGCAACCAGAGTTCTGCATTGTTTTTAATTCTTTGAACAAATTTGAAAGAGCTTGACCCAAGGAACATTTCTGTAAAGTTTGGTTGAATTCTGTCAGGCGGTATAGGGTGACGGCTGAATGAAAATGATTAATAATTCAACCCATTTGATCACGGTATGCACTGTTTTTCATTTAGAAATGTAATGTAAAGGACAACCATAAATAGTCTAATGTGGACAAGACTAAATTAGAAATTGTCTATTAAAAGTTCAGGGGTGAATAAGTTAAGTGCCCAATCTCATTAGGGGTCCTCAACCTTAAGGACTGATATTTCGTTTTCAGTTGAGTAGTCGCTAAAAATGTAATACTCACGGTACATGTATGTATACCCTTTTCCTGCGAAACATCGTCTGCTTTTAAATTGCCGTCTGCTCATTTGATCAACTTCAGATTTATACAATTTTTATTAAGGAGAGCTAAAATCTAGTGACCAAACAGTTTGGATCCAGATCAGACGCCGCGTAAAGCGGCGTCTGATCTGGATCCAAACTGTTTGCAAATACCAGCCAAGTGATGATTGGCAGGAAACGGGGTGAAATCGAATGTGCTCCTGTCAAGCAGAACTGCTTGTATACACACCTGCATTGAAATGTTTGCTGCACATTATGGCCGAGAGATGCTTCAAAGCACAAGAATCGTGCGATATGTTTGAAAAGTTCACCAAGAACACTACGGTACAGTTGGGGGAAGACGTTATTTGTTCCCATACCAATGCATTTACGCAAAAACTATTCTTTCCATTGCAAACAGTTTAACCCAAGTACCTCCATAGAAGCGCTTGTAGCGCATTCTATTTATTCCTCCGCTGAACAAAATAGTTCCAATTTATACAGTCATACATACATGTATATATCATATAGAATATTCTCTTTAATTTAGCAGGTGGAAGCTTAAAGCAGGCTGAAAGTAAAGCAGAATGCACCTTAAGGCGCATTCTGCTTTACTTTCAACCTGCTTTTAGTAGTCACCCATTTTCAAAAATAGAAACAGGCTATGGGGTGCAAGGTTAAGGGCCCTGATCAGAGGCCGGTTATCATTTTTAGAGCAGGAGATCAACCTAGTTTCATATTTTTAGCAGACAACATTTTTCAGCAGATAAAGCCATGGTAGTCAAGTGTGGAAAGAGTTTAACAACCAACTAACCGAAACTATACAGACTTTTATAAAAGGAACAACACAGGTGAACAATTCAACATAGTGGCGTTAAAATGGTTTATTTGTCAAATTGTGTTACCTAGACAACAACACAGTCAGGGCTGCCATTTCTCCGGATTTTTACTAAATCTTTGGATTTTTTTTCTAGTACATGGTAGCTTAAAGAAGGATGAAAGTAAAGCAGAATGTACCTTAAGGCGCATTCTGCTTTACTTCCAGTCTGCTTTAAGCAGGCACGTGTCAACAAAATTAGAAACAGGCGAAGGGGTAAAGGTACGATTCGTAAAATTGCACTTGAAAAATGCAAATTTGGAAATCTTAGGATTTTTCATGTCAACTTATGGCAGCCCTGCACAGTACAAATTAAACATGTGCTAAGCAGCCATGGGAAAGCTGATGTTTTATGAAGTCCTCAACTCAACTACTAATATTTCGCTATCAAATTTGGACCCGGGTCCATTTTTTACGGGGGTCCAATTTTGATGACACCGGGTTACCCGGTGTCTGATCAGGATCCAAACTATTTGCAATGGACACAATCATTTTAGCACAACACACACCTTCATATTGGGAAAGCACACAGTCTTCTCAACTGTACGAGTTAAGGATCTCCATGTTTCAGCATTACATGCCTGCTTAACACTGGTTTCAGTGTACATTCATTAATAAATTCGCTGTATATACTGTATAACATGATACAATTTAGCACATATTAGTATATATTTGACTGTCCTTGTTTAACCCATGTATACATAGTAAAAACCTCTTCATTACAACCACTAAATTATGTTAATTATTAGGTGTTTAATACAGGTGACTACTTACAGTGGAGAAGACATTATTCTTTCCAGTTTAAATACAAACGAAACGCACCGCAATAAAATCTAGAAATTGACAACTTTTTGACAATTCTAAATGTTCATTTTTATTTGAGTGAGAAAAAGTTTGGAGCCTGATCAGAATCTGACGCCGAATAACTGATATGGCTTCAAACTGTTTGCAATTGAAATAAAAGTTTTAGCCTAAACGCGTTTATTGGGAAAGAATACCGTAATGTTTTCTTCACTTTTAAGCAAGGTGAGCGTAAATCAGAGAGCTCCTTTAGGAGCTTTCTGTTTTATGTTAACCTTGCTTTAAGATATCACCTGTATTTTATGAAATCATTTGGCCCTGTTTTTAGTGGCCGTAATATAGAGGTTTTACTGTACTCAAATATCGCTATGAACTCCACCTCAATTTGTAAATAATGTCCAATTTTGTGTTTATACAATTTTAAAATTCTGAAATATAAACAGTGAAAATAATATATTTTTTGAACATTATTATGGGTCATGCTGATACTGGAAATGTTAGAAAAAGACCTAAGTATATCGGGTGCTTTAAATTTGTAATAAACCAAAAGTAAAAATTCTGATATGAATAGTATGACACTGTAATGTATCATGTGATACATCCGGACGCTAAAAGATGAACAAAATGGCAATTGTAACTAATCAGCCTACACATACCCCCTTTGTACTAAATATAGCAAAAAACATGTGTCGATTTGGGATTATTTTATTCAATACAGTGTAACCTCTCTACTACGACCACTGCATGAGATAAAATTTCCCCAGTTTAAGGCAGGTGGTTGCTTAAAGCAAGATGACAGTCAAGCAGAAAGCTCCTATAGGAGCTTTCTGCTTTACCATCATCTTGCTTTAAGCTACCACCTGTCTTAAATGCTATCAATAAGCCTACATGTCAGTGGTAGTATTAGAGACCTTTTACTGTATATTGCAATATGAACATACAGTGAAGACCCTGATCAGAGGCCTCCTTGAGGGGCCCTCTGATCTGGGTTTATACTGTTTGCATCCGAGTAACATACGCATCACAGGTACACTGTTTGTAACAGATGGGTATACCTATAGCTAGGGGTCAATGATTTAAAACAAGAAAATATGATGTTTATACAGTAAAACCTCTCTATTATGACCACAAAAGTGTGTTCATTATTAGATGTTTATGACGGGTGACTGCTTAAAGCAAGGTGACTGCTTTACTTTCACCTTGCTTTAAGCTGTCACCTGTCTTTGATACAATCAATTAGCTTTCTTTTAAGTGGTCGTAATAGAGAGGTTTCACTGTATTTTCCTCATCTTTTCAGATAAACAATGTAGTAAAGAACAAATTTAGCAACAAGGTTAGATTCAAATTTGATCAATAAAGGCATAATCAAGTAAAGACAGTAAATATTTAATCCTTTATCCAGCTTAGGGTATGTCTCATAGCTGATGCAAACTGATGCTTAAGAGCAGCGGCCAATCACATTAACTATCATACCTTACCGCATACAGTGGAGAAGATGTCATTCTTTCCAAATAATCATGTTTGTGCAAAAACGTACAAATATGTCAAATGCAAACAATTTGGAGCCAGATCAGATGCCGGGTAACCCGGCATCTGATCAGGCTCCAAATTGTTTGCCAACCCGATTAGAAGCAATCAGCAACATTTTTCAAGAATATATAATTTTCTACATTTTATAGCATAGCGTTTGAATTTTGTTTAAACGAAAAACAATACTGTTTTCTCCACTGTACAATTGTAGCAGGCTTTCGAGATATGATATTAGGATAACCTTATAAAGTGAGTTTTTCACTAACAATGTCGTAAACATATTAGCTAAAACAGTTGCCATATAAGATGTTTAGTAATACAGTATTGACCACTGATGTCAAGTAAATCTGCATCATTTGGGAAGCATATTTGAAAATGCTCATACATGTTAAAAAACAATCCAGTAAAAAATGACAATCTTTTCTCAATTTACTTATAAAACATGAAACAAAAAACTCACAATTTGAAATTCATAGCAGGGTCAGGGTTATTAGAAAATTAACATGTTTCCATGACAACAACAAGACACACGAGTATTGTCATTTTGGTATCACAGACGTGCAGTGTTCATAAGTACAGCTCATCAGGGCTGCCATTTCTCTTGATTTTTCCTAAATCTCCGGATTTTTCCCCAGTACATGGTAGCTTAAAGCAGGCTGAAAGTAAAGCAGAATGCACCCTTAGGCACATTCTGCTTTACTTACGGCCTGCTTTAAGTAGTCGCATGTCCAACAAAACAAGAAAAGGGCTATGGGGTAAAGGTACGATTCGTAAAATCACACTTGAAAAATGCAAATTTGGAAATCTTAGGATTTTTCATGTCAACTTATGGCAGCCCTGGCTCATGAAGAAATAAAATCACAAAAAAACAATAGATATAGTATACTGCTCTACAATAACAAAACGTGTAACAAAAACACTAAAAAATTTAAGGTAAAAAACGTAACAATGTAGAAATAGGGGATGATATAGCTCTTATATGGCTGACAATCTTAACCCATTACTCCATAAATTTGCCTCTTTATGCTTAACTTTATTTTATACTTCCACTGCAGAAAATAGCTCCACTTTATAAAGTCATAAATATGTACCATAACAAATATTGTAATTTTCCTAGAAGCATGTTTAAAGTAAAGCAGAATACATTCTGCTTTACTTTCAAAATGCATTAAGAAGTCACCTGTATTCAAAGCTAGAAACAGGCTATGGGGTAATGGGTTAATAGACTCTTCCATTACCTAGGACCAATTCATATAGACTATTCAGGGATTTGTTTTGATTGAGTTGGGTTTTACGGCACCGCGACACATGAAATGGTCATATGGCGCCGAACAGATTTGTAACAAAAAAGATTAAAATCATAGCAAACAGTGCAGACCCAGAGCAGAGCCCTCTGATCTTGCTCCACTCTGTTTGCAAATGATGTACATGTATACATCAGGGCTCCAGATAAGAGGTAGTTTTTTCAACAAATCCAACATTTTCTCACTCTTTTTAGCACCAAATCCTATGGTGTTACTACTCATATAGAATCGTCTCGAAGAGACGATTCTAATGAGTAGTGACACCATAGGGTTTAATTCAGAAATAAAGATTTTAGTTTTTGAAAAACTACCCTTATCGGGTGCTCTGATACATACTTGTTTCCCTCAATGTGTCTGTTAATCATACACATATATGTAATGCATGATCGATAAAAATTGTTAAAAATGCAAAACAGTTCAACTTGAGTACTACCTCCTTTTTTAATAAGAAGATTCAGTAAAGGGTTATTCCTTAAGAGTTTGTAATAATTGGACCTACTAAAATTGTATTTTATTAATTTTATCATGGCCAAAGATAAGGGGATTATTTCAGAAACTAAAATTTTCATGTCTGCATTAAACCCCATGGTGTCACTACTCATTAGAATCGTTTGACTAATGAGTATTTACACCACAGGATTTGGTGCTGAAATGAAATAGAAAATGTTTGAATTGTTCAGTTTTCTCCCTCTTATCTGCAGCCCTGTTTATCATACATTCATTTAGTTTTTTTATAATGATGTAATCTGACCATACTTTTGTGTTGTTCTATATTGAGGGCCTAAACTATCTTGACTCCAATTTGGACCGAATTCTAAGCACCAAAAACAAGAGGGCCTGAAGGCCCTGATATTGCTCACCTTTTATAATGAAGCCTGATAGCTTTACCTTTGAATGTCACCTGTTTTATTCTAAATCCATTCAAATTTGTAGTATAGCATGTACACAACATTGCAATATGATACATTCTAGTATGTATAGTAGAGTACATCAAAGGCAGATAACTAGAGCCTAAATAATACTGAAATGAAGCCTTTTCTAGCATTTCAAAGTATATCAAGGGCAGATAACTCTTGCCACAATTATCAGATTTCAACAATAATTGCACTCCCTTGAGAACTTATAGCTATATACATTGTGTGCAATTATAATTAAAATCCATTGAAAATTGTGGCCTCTAGAGTGCAAACACTGTTAAATATGGCATTTTCAGCAATTCAAAGGTAGATAACTCTTGACCTATATGTCCGATTCCAACCATAACCGAACTCATCCGAATTCTTATGGTTATAGACATGTACAATCTGAACAAGTTTGAGAAAGATTGGATTTAAATTGTGGCCTCTAGAGTGTAAACACCCGTAAATATGGCATTTTCAGCAATTCAAAGGTAGATAACTCTTGACCTACAGGTCCAATTGCAACCATAATCGAACTCATCTGAACTCTTATAGTCATATACCATCTGATGAAGTTTGAGAAAGATTGGATTAAAATTAAACACCCTTAAATATGGCATTTTCAGCAATTTAAAGGTAGATAACTCTTGACCTATCGGTCCTATTCCAACCATAATCGATCTTATCCATCTCTTGCAGTTATATACAATCTGAGCAAGATTGGGAAAGATTGAATCAAAATTGTGGCCTCTAGATTGTAAACATTGTTAAATATTGCATTTTCAGCAATTCAAAGGTGGCTAACTCTTCACTTATATGTCCAATATCAACCATAATCGAACTCATCCGAACTCTTATGGTAATATACAATCTGAGTAAGGTACAGAAAGATTGGATAAAAATTGTGGCCTCTAGAGTGTAAACACCAAAATTGTTGACGACGGACAACGAACGACGGACATTCAAGGATTGCAAAAGCTCACTCTGAGCTAGCTCAGGTGAGCTAAAAATGTGGCACTTCCATTTCTCTATTCATTTGTTTTCTCAAAACAAAACTACATCTAACAAACTACATGGGGACACTACAGAGTCATTATATACAAAATATACAGATCAAAGAATACAAACAGCCTGTAAAAATTATACAGTGGAGAATGTGTTATTCTTTCCCAATAAACGCGTTTACGCTAAAACTATTATTTACAATACAAACAGTTTGGAGCCAGATCAGACGCCGGGTAACCCGGCGTCTGATCAGGCTCCACACTGTTTGCCACCAAGATAAACATGAAATATCAGAATTGTCCAAAAGTTGTTCTTTTCTACGTTTTAGTGTTTTGCGTTTGCGTACGTTTGCGTTTAAACGGGAAAGAATAACAGATTCTCCACTGTAACATAGAAAGTGTCATCATGCTGTTACAGGGTGCATGATAAAAATTACTGTATTATAAACAATGCCATATGTGTCCATATAAGGTAATGTCTCTATTGAGCAACTCCTGTTGCCTGTCTTTAATCCTGTTATCCATGGCGCTGTTTTGAAAACAGTGTAGACCCAGCTCTTGAAGAAGCTGTCTAATCAGGGTCTGCTACACTATTTTAACCCTTAGCCCGCCAAATAAATTGTCGTCTGCTATATTTCTCGTCTGCTTCAAGTTTCAAAGTGCTTCAAAGTTGCTCAAAATTTCTGAAAATGTTGTCTGAGTGTCAAACAGCTTGGATCCGGATGAGACGCCGAGTTACTCGGCGTCTCATCCAGATCCAAGCTGTTTGCATATGGAGCTATAGTCGTGAGTGGCAGGCTATGGGTTAACACCCATTTTCTTATAGCATCTTGTGTCTGCATATTTCCAGAAAGGCTTTTCCATATTTTATTAGCCAATGTAATAATTCAGGGTGAAAGAAATCCATAGTGGGTAGAGTTGCAGTATTGTAAAATGACAATAAGTACAGACTCTGATCCAAGGGGGAGGGGAGGGGGGCTCCTGTAAAAATCCTCTGATCTGTGTTTATAGTCTGCATAGGACAAGTGTACTTTTCACAGGTACATTGTTAGTAAATGATATGTATATGCATCACTAGCCAAGAGGTTATTGAGTTCAACCAAACAGTTCACAAAACTTTGTGGTATCTCATCTTGCACCTACAATGTTTGTCCATTACATCCAGACTCTAAAATTCAATAACAATATTTACTCACAACAGTTCTTCTTTACATGTATACACAATTCACTATAACCCTGAGAATCTGTTAAATCTTTGACAACTATCCAACAATGAATTCTAACAAGGGGACTACATTCATTAACATATACAGTCTAACCCTTTCCCAGAGTTCCAGATAAGGGGAGTATTTCAAAAGCTAAAATCTTTTTTTCTGCATTAAACTCTATGGTTTAACGACTCATTAGAATCGTCTCAACAAAGAGACAATTCTAATGAGTAGTACACCATAGGGTTTGGTGCTACAATGAGTGAGAAAATGTTGGATTTCTTCACTTTAACCCCACCTTATCTGGAGCCTTTCCTCAATAGTCTAAAGTGCAAATCATCTACAAAGTTTGATATCCAAAATTCACTTAACCCTTTACTCCATTAAAGAGTCTTTTAGCACATCGAATTAATTCCTCGGCTGAAGAGAATAGTTCCAATTTAAAGTCATCAGCATGTACCAAAAGAAATGAGCCATGCCTTAACAAAACCTGCCTTATTGCATTGCAAACAGTGTAGATCAAGACCTTGATCTACTCTGTTCGACACCCACAATCATCTAAAGCATTATAACTCATGGGTTATTTACATTTGGAACCAGTGTAACAGACTGAAAAAATCCTAGCTCTGACTTTTTACGGACCTTTCTGCATAACTTTTAGCCTGCTATAAGCAAATAACCAGTCTATCAGGGGGAAAAGGAATGAGCCACTGGACTGGCTTTGTACATAAATCCAAAGTGAATAAATAACACATACAAATGACACAGTGGAAATAGACATATAAAACATATAAACCTTTAATACAAAACAAAACAATAGGTCATGTGACAAGAATGATCTAGTAAAACAACTGGTCACTTGACGTAATTAATCATGTGACCCTAGCCATGTCATGATATACTCTATGTCATGGATAACTTGCATAAGCACATAACAGCATTATCAGGACTGACGATAAGAGGGAGTAAACAAAAGGTTTCCAGCATGTTCTACTTAACCCTTTACTCCAAAGCCCATTTGTTATTCAGTTTTGAAGACAGAACTTGAGGTGACCACTTAAAGAAGGTTGAAAGCAAAGCAGAATGTGCCTTAAGGCACATTCTGCTTTACTTTCAGCCTACTTTAAGCTACCATCTCCTAGAATAAGGAATCTATTTCTAATGATACTTTGATTTATTATACGCCTTCGTATGATATCGAGCGTTTCCATGTGTATCTGCACAGTAACTAACAAGATTCTGTATCGATTTAGCCTGACTTCATTTACGTACATGTACAAGTTATTCTTTGCGGCATACAAAAATTCTTGTTCTGCTTCAAATAACTAATGTTTCGGGATATAAAATGATTATAAATGACTATTGAATTGTTTTGGTGTGTATTCAAGGCAAACAATAAATACACTACCAGTTTACAGTACGCTTCAGTGTGTTGTATTTAGCTCTTGACGTTTTTGCCAGAAACAACCGATCTGACTCGCACCAAAGCACTCATCAGATCGGCTATTTCCGCTAAAAACGTCTCGAGCTAAATTTATCACACTGTCAACTGGTAATGTGTATAACTCAGACTCACTTCAGTCATTATTTTGAACTCACTTAAGTCAAACATTAGTAAGTTACCGTTTTTTAAAATGTTCAAATGTGGCTTAGTTTGGTTTGAATATCAAATATGGATGTTTGCCTTAAGCGAATTCGACTTTAATTAACACCTTCAATTCTCCATGAATTCATTCATTAGAATGAAAAAGTCCATTTGAACTCATTTACAATTCTTTCACAGAGACTATTCTATTGAGTAGCAGGGCTCCAGATAAGGGGAGTATTTCAAAAACTAAAATCTTTATTTCAGCATTAAACACAATGGTGTCACTACTCATTAGAATCGTCTCTTTGAGACGATTCTAATGAGTAGTATTTGGCTCTGAAATAAGAGAGAAAATGTTTGATTTGTTCATTTAACTCCTTTTTATCTGTAGCCCTGGAGTAGTCACTTCATTGTATTTAGTCCAGGCATGAAGGAGAACATTTTTAAGATACATTTCATATTTACTCCTTGTTATCTAAAGTCCTACAAAAAGCCCCAATTTCTGTGATGTGGCTTCTACACTACACACTAAAGACATATCTTGCATAGGGAATGTCAAATGGAAGATGTAGGTTTACTACAACTACAAGCATTATACAGTTGAGAATGTGTTATTCTTTCCCAATGAACGCATTTATGCTAAAACTATTATTTGCAGTGCAAACAATTTGGAGCCAGATCAGACGCCGGTTAACCCGGCGTCTGACCAGGCTCCAAACTGTTTGCCACCAAGATAAACAAGAATTATCAGAATTGTCCAAAAGTTGTTCTTTTCTAAGTTTTAGTGCTTCGCGTTTGCGTACGTTTGCGTTTAAACGGGAAAGAATAACAGATTCTCCACTGTAACATTATAACCATAGCCCTCAGTGTTAACCCATTTCTCCATTAATATGCCTGCAACTTATTCCTCCACCGAAGAAAAGCAGTTTCACTTGTTACAGTCATAAATATCAATCTTATTATATCCTAGCAGATGGTAGCTTAAAACAGGTTATAAGTAAAGCAGAATGCGCCTTAAGGTGCATTCTGCTTTACTTTCAACCTGCTTTAAGTGGTAACCTGTCTTCAAAACTAGAAACAGGCTCTGGGTTAATGGGTTAACACAGGTTTTTACTGAAGCTGCATATACAGATGTTATCATTTCTATTCAGGGGCCCGTTTCATAAAACTTCGTACGAAAAAATTGATCGTAAGTCAAAACTTTAAAATGCATTTAATTTCTTATTTCTCTATTCAATCCGGTCTTGTGACATATTTTTGGAATCGTCTTTTCAAGACGATTCCAAAAAGATGTCACAAGACTGGATTAGATGGAGAAATAAAAAAATATTGAGACTTTTATAATCTGACTTACGACAACATTTGTCGTACGAAGTTTTATGAAACGGGCCCCAGAAGACTTTGTTCTTTCCCATTTAAACAAAACTAGTCTAAATGAAAATGCAATGCAATAAAATGTAGAAAACGTTTTTGGAAAATGTTGACATCTCTTTTAAATCTGAGTGGCAAACAGTCTAGAGCCTGATCAGATGCCGGGTAACCCAGCATCTGATCTGGCTCTAAACTGTTTGCAATGGAAATAATCATTTTTGGAAAGAATAATGTCATCTTCCCTGTATTTCATGTTGAAGTTTAAATTTTGTTGAACTATTAACCCATTACCCCATAGCCTATTTCTAGTTTTGAAGACAGGTGACTACTTAAAGCAGGTTGAAAGTAAAGCAGAATGCGCCTAAGGGCACATTCTGCTTTACTTTCAGCCTGCTTTAAGCTATCGTCTGCTAGAATAAAGAAAATATTTCATATGGTACAAATTCATGACTGAATAAATTGGAACTATTTTCTTCAGTGAAGGAATAAACTAGGCGCAAAAAGGCTGATATATGGGAAATGGGTTTACAGTGCAGCTGGAAATAAGTTTTCAAAGAGTCCTTCCCTTATCAGGTCAGTAGTCATACAGAGTCAACCAGTCAGGTGTATTAAAAGTTAAGGTGGAAAGGGCAAAAAATATATCAACAGCAAATGGGGAAACTTCTTGTTCATGAGTTTGTTAGTCACTAACGTCCCGCTATGCTTCATTTGGCTTTTTAACGTCTTGCCGGCAAACTGGGCATGATGCATTTCTCTGAAATAAAGACAAAACACCTTAAGAATTCATAATGCAGCAATCCCGGATTAACTCATTACTCCATAAAATCACCTAGTTAAGCCTCTAATTAATTCTACCCTATGGAAAGTAGTTCCATCCCAGGAAGTCTTAGATGTCAAGACAGAAGGTAATTCCTGTATATTTCCAGTAAAGCTTAAAGCAGGTTGAAAGTACAGCAGAAATAGAGAATGCCTTCTTCAGGAGCATTCTGATTTACTTTCAACCCCGTTTTAAGTTTTTAATACTAGATTGATTGATTGAGTTGGGTTTTACGGCACCAAATGGTATTGCAAAATGACAAACACTGATCAGGGTCTACACTCTTTGTATAGAACAAGTGTACTTTTCACAGGTACAGTTTGTAAATGAGGAGAAAACTCACTGCTAGGGCTGAATGTGTTGAAGCATCATTATGTACTCACCTTCAGCCACTCTGGTAAACACTGCTGATGGAACTCATGTTTACATGGCAGCAGCTGAACCTTCTCAGCATTCTTGAAGTCACTCAGACATATACTACATTTATCGGGCTTCGCCCCGGCTCTCTGCCTGTATGTCCGTGTAGGCAGCTTGTTGATTTCTTCAGCTTTCATTCCCCTGTCTCTCACTTCCCCAAGTCGCTCAGCCATATCCCATAATGCCTAGGTACAAAAAATATATAAATTAGTAATTTAACCCATTACTCCATAGATACACCATTTTACAACTTTAATTTATTCCTCCACTGAAGAAAGAAGTTATACTTTATACAGTCATGAATATGCAACATACAGAAATATGTTCCATACCTTGACAGCTGGTAGTGTAAAGCAGGCTGAAAGTAAAGTAGAATGTTCCTTAAGGAGCATTCTGTTTACTTTCAACCTGCTTTAATCAACCATCTGACTTCCAATACTGAAACTTCAAATGAATAATTCCCGTTAACAATTACATCTAGTCCGTTTCTGAGTAATTAGGTGATCTGGGCCTACATTGCTTGCCTATTTCAATTGCATTCTTCAAAAGTAAAAGCTTTCTTGTTACTTCATTAGGCAGCAACCAGTATTCAACACTTATAACAAATACATAGCTACAGAGCAAAAGTTATTCTTTCCCAATAAACATGCCTGCACTCAAAACCTTTTGACCACTATAAGAAGTTTGGAGCTAGATCAGATGCCAGGTTCCGAGGTAATAAAGCTTTTGATTTGAGTCTAAACTCGTTCCCAAGCATTTGATTGGGAACACACTTTAAGCGTTTTAGTTGAGTCTGAGTGTGTTCCCAAGCATTTGATTCGGCTTTATAACCTCAGAGCCAGGGATAATCCAGGGTCTGATCAGGCTTCAAACTGTTTGCCACTCAAATAAGGAAAACTACATTTTATTGCTTACTGTTTGGTTTAAATCGAAGAAAAAGATGTCTTCTCCACTGTATGAGGACATTTGTTAATTTAGTACCATCATGGATTTGTCTCTTACAAGAATTCAATGGCCATCAATCCACACATTAACCCTTTCCCTTATAGAAGCAACTTTTAGCACATTCATTTTATTCATCCCCTGAAGAAAATATATACCGTAATGAATATGTGTCATATTTAATACTTTCCTTATTCTAGCAGGTAATAGCTTAAAGCAGGCTGGAAGTACTTTCAACCAGCTTTAAGTAGTCACCTATTTTCAAAACTAGAAACAGGCTATCGGGTAATGGGTTAAGACTTGATAGATCTGTATTCAGAGCTAATATGGTCAATCTCATACATTTTGTGCGACAGAGCTAAAACACAAATGAAATATTGGAGCTCAATTTAAATGCTTGATGCTGACAACAATGGAAAAGTATCATCTTAGTCTCACTTTCTCTCTTTCATGGCAGCGAGACAACAATCAAAATATAATAAGCTTCTAGGAAAATGCAGTCTTACCTCATAATCGCCTGCATCAACATCATCAGGTATCATAATACCTGGGTGACGGCCCATTAACAGTAGCATCAGAAAGAACGGGTCTCTCTGGAATACGTAGAACAAAACATATCATTCATTATATATCTTAGACACATATTTCAAGAGAAAGAAGTCATATAGGCAAACAAACTCAAAATAGGATTTAAAATAGATTCAAATAACTCAAATATTTTCTGATTTCCCAGAATAACTCAACCTTTACATTCAAGACAGACATTGCAAAAATATTGTCCACATTAACCCTTAGCCCGCCAAATAAAATGTCGTCTGCTATATTTCTCGTCTGCTTCAAGTTTCAAAGTGCTTCAAAGTTGCTCAAAATTGCTGAAAATGTTGTCCGAGTGTCAAACAGCTTGGATCCGGATGAGACGCCGAGTTACTCGGCGTCTCATCCGGATCCAAGCTGTTTGCATATGGAGCTATAGTTGTGCCTGGCAGGCTAAGGGTTAAAGTAATGATACCCAGTTTTCCTCAAAACAGCAAAATATTAAACCAACAGAATAAACCAGTGTTAAGGTAATTACACCATTGTTTTCCTAGTAATTTTCTAAAATGATTCGAGAATATAGTTAGGAATGTGTACCCTTAAATGAATAGCCATAATCGCAACAACTGAGGCTGTTACACAGGCAATTATGTGGTAAAATTTAACATTATCAACATGTCTATTTGGTTAAAAAATCTCAGGTTACACATTATAGTTACTATACATGTATATTTCAATTTTTTTAACCTCTTAACCCTTTCCCCAATAGAAGCGCCTTTTAGCGTATTTAATTTATTCCTCCGCGGAAGAAAATAGTTCCAATTTTTACAGTTATGTATATGTATTATAAGGAATATTTTTTACATTCTAGAAGAAGGCAGCTTAAAGCAGGCTGAAAGTAAAGCAAAATGCGCCTAAAGGCGCATTCTGCTTTACTTTCAACCTGCTTTAAGTGGTCACCTATCTTCAATACTAGAAATAGGCTATCAGGTAAAGGGTTAAAGGGACATAATTCAGCACTGCTTACCATTATATTTACAAAGTTGTCTTCCCTGCCACTGTCAGGAGAGTTGGTATCCAGCACCATGAAATCAGGGTCCATTTCCCCATCTGGTAAAGGCATGGTCTCTGTAACCAGCAAATTTGAAATTAGTACCACAGAGACAAAATCTACATCAACAAAAAACTTCAACTGGGGTATGGCAAATGATTATTGTGTTAAAGTTATTGGAACAGTATCATCTTAACAAGGCTCATTGTGAACTACAGTCGAACTTCGATATCTCGAACTCGGTTAAATCGAACATACTCGTATTTCAAAGTTAAAACGTGGCTTAGCCACGTTTTAACTTTGAAATATGGGTATGTTTGACCTAACCGAGCATGGAATACATGTAATGCAGTTCATGTGTTGAACTATCGGATAGCTTGAGTTAAGAGAGTTCGAGATATCGAAGTTCGACTGTACATGGAATCTCTTGTGCAAATTTGTGAACGGACTAATAGGCAGTTGTAGTCCTGGACCATAAAGTTTTGAATTTTTTTTTTTAACCCATTACCCCATTGCATATCTCAAGTTTTGAGGTCAGTATGCCACTTAAAGCAGGTTGAAAGTAAAGCAGTATGCGCCATAAGGGCCATTCTGCTTTACTTTCAGCCTGCTTGAAGCTATCACATGTTAAAACATAGAAAATATTTCTTATGGTGCATATTTATGACTGTATAAAGAGGAATTAAATTATTCAGTGGAGGAATAACTCGGAGGCGTATAGAAGTTGTATTTATGGTGTAATGGGTTAAATAGAGGATATTGTATGAGTGTTCATTATTTATCATTTTTAATAAACGAGTTAACTAAAATAATATGACGCGAGCCTTGGCAAGTGTCATATTCATTTTAGTCAACTTGTTTATTAAAAATGATAAATAATGAACACGAATGTGATATTCTATTTATCACATTACAAGTTCAAGCACCTATTAAATTGATTTGAAGCCGTAGTTTGTAGACTGTACGCTATATAGATTTTCCACCAAACGTTACGTTGTTTACGTTAACGTCATAGTAAATGACGTCATTTGGCACCCCGCTACATGCAACGCTTATGGACGAACAAGTTAGGCCGGAGCCCAAAAAACGATATTCCACTAGTGGATTACGATATTTATACAATCGCTTTATGCAACTCCCAGACCGCAAATTATGTGATAAAAGATTTTCTTACATGCACAAGTCTATTTAGAACATGTTAACCCAATGGTGGGGCCATCCTCAGGCTTCAGTTTTTAAACCTTCTTGATAGAGGTCTACTAGATGATGCAGTACACAAAATATCTAAGCACTGTGTCGTGTGTAATTTGACAAGAAGATTATCAAAATAATTTCCCTTTGGTTTTCATGGCAAGCAGAGTTTTCAGCCTGCTTTAACCCTTTGAACCCTAGTCCAGCATGTTGGCGTCATTTGCAAACAGTGTACATTTGAATAGTACACTTGTCCTATGCACACAGTAAAGACCCAGATCAGAGGGCTCCTAGGAGCCCTCTGATCAGGGTCTTCACTGTTTGTCATAATGCCAAACATTGCGAAAACAACCCTTAAAAGTCAGAAATGGACTTGACTTAAATAGAAACTGGAATTGTCCATTTAAAGTTTCAGGGAGGAAAGAGTTAAGCTACCACCTGCTTAACACTCTAAAACAAGCTATGGAGGAAAGGGTTAAGAACATACAAGTACATTACAAAATACAAGCTTCCACCTTTATTACATAAACAAGCTATGGAGTAGAGGCTTTAGAAATAAACAAATAACAATGGATGAGCAGGTTTCCAGATAAGGTGAGTATTTCCAAAACAAAAATCTTTATTTCTGCTTTAAACCCTATGGTGTCACTACTTAATAGAATTGTCTCTAAGAGACAATTCTAATGAGTAGTAACACCATAGGATTTGGTGCTGACATAAGTGAGAAAATACTGGATTAATTTTGTTCTGTTTACTTCCCCTTATCTGGAACCCTGGATGAGCCTTTGTTTTACCTTCTCTTGCCCCAAGCCCTGGTCGTCTTATGGCAGAGATGGGTCTGATGTTAGTGGCTCCTTCAGGTTCCTCCGTCTCTCCTTCCTGTGGCACATTGGTGCCAACTACGATTCGTCTTGGTCGTGCTCGAAGCCTCGTACGAGCTGGATTAAGTCTGACACCTGGAAGTAGGTCAGTGGGGTCCTCCCCTGAGGATCTGGCTTCAGCCCCAGCTCCTCGAGCAGCCCCTCCTCTCTCTGGGGACCTATTTTCAATACAAATACAGAGGATTTTACTTGCTAGTCAGAACTCATGTATGAAACAGGCTGTTGAACACTTCCTTCAACGTGATTTCCTATGAAACCACTTAATATTCCTCCACATATATACCACAGATCTATATTCCACAGATACTCCTTTGAACACCTTTAATTTATTCCTCCATTAAAACAATAGTTCCACTTTATACAGTTATAATTATTCACTATAAGAAACATTATGTATCCTAGTAGATGGTAGCTTCAAGCAGTTTGAAAGTAAAGCAGAATACAGTCAAACCTGGTCTAACGGCCACCTTTATAAGAGCGCCACCTGTCTAAAAGCGCCACGTTCAAACAGTCCCATACAAATTTACTATATAAACTTACTGTATAAGCCGCTCACCTGCTTAACCCAGCCAGCGTCCACTAGTTTTCGGTCCCGATTTCGCGATCTACCTGCATAAGAGCGCCATTTTTCGGCCGGGGTTTATCCCTAACCTTTAAATGCTCATAGGAATTACCTCCCGTGCTAAAAAGCTCTTCTGTCAAAAGAAACCTAAATCTCGCATATTCCCGTTATTTGTCTTTTTGACGAAAAGGCTGCCAAAACAATCCGAGTGTTCTATTGCAAAAGCGTAAGTTGTTTGATTTGTTTGATTCTTTTTACAAGTTTAGAAGCGCCAGATACATTATTGAGACAGACTGGTAGAAAACTGTCGAAAAAAGGGAACAATATCGGCACAGAATGAAAACGAAAACACTCGCTATTCAACGGTGTTTCGTGTCAAGAAATCAAATCTGTCGACTTTTTTGGGACTTTTTGACGTTAATAGCTCCAAATTATTGAAAATGCGTATAACGAGTGGTGATATATTTACCACAACGACAACGATAATACCGTTGTTATGTATGAGACAAAAAGTAGCGAGAATTTTTCATAATTCATTACGAAAAACTTACCCCTCCCACTTTTTATTTTTCAGAAACCATGAGTGCAGTGACGCTATCTAACGGTACTGAATAAGCCGATCTTGGCGTGCAGTTGAGACATTAACACATTTAGTATGCGAGGTCACTTTACCATACACTGCTCTAGCTGAACAGTAATGACAATTTCAACAATGATGAAGAGGCGGAAAATCATTTAATACTCCCTGTTTTAAAATCATTTGAAGGAACTGCTCTAGTGAAATTTTTAAAGATCTCCTGAACATCAACAGAGAAACAGACATGTGAGCAGGCCCAAAACTGGGATAAACCAGCCACACAGCTGGTGGAGGAGAGACATGAGGTATACATGAAGCTAGTGACTGTGGAGGCACATGAGACACTGAAGCACCAGAAAGTTTAACTTTTAAATGTATATTGGCAATAGTATTATTTTTATTATATATGTGATGTACAGTTATGATTAAAGCTATTTTGTACACTCTACATGTATTTCTCTCTTATTGTTCAGACTTGCATGTAATGGTTCGTGGTTTCTGATGAGACCTCAGACCTGCATAAGACAGCCACCTGTATATAACAACCAGTTTCACTAGGTCCCAAAGGTGGCTGTCTTATACAGGTTTGAGTGTAATGTCTTTTCCACTGCATCTACAGAGCACCAGATAAGGGTAGTTTTTCAAATTCTAAAATCTTTATTTCTGAATTCAAACCTATGGCATCACTACTCAATAGAATCGTCTCTTCGAGACGATTCTAATGAGTAGTAACACCATAGGATTTGGTTCCAAGAAGAGTGAGAAAATATTGGAGCCCTGATCTACCTAACACCAAAATACATTAATAAACTTTCCTATGCATTGCTAGGTAATGATTTTGACATGTAAACTGTGCACTGTACCTATTCAATCCCCTCCTGACTCGCTCTGGGGACCTTCCCATTGGTTGACGAGGTGAAATATTCCGGGCAGCAATGGGCCTCATAACCCCTAAAGGTCGTGGAGGTCTTGAACCAGCGTAAGAGTCTGGATCCATAGCAGGTGTTCCATCTTCCTCATCTTCTTCTTCCAACTGCAAGGGAAAAGATTAGGGGTGTCACAATAATCAACAGAATCAACTTATTGCGATCCCTGAAGTCCCAAGAGTCTACCTTGATTGTTAAAAGCAAAATATCCATACTATCAGCAATAGTTTATAAGCTATTATCGATAGTTGGACCTTTATCACTTTCAACAAAGAAACTTCGCAATAAGTGTTTACTCTGTCACAAGAATATAGTTGTAACAGAATTTTGAAATGGCCTGTTTGATTTTGTTCCCAGTATGTGTTCAAGTCTCTTTTAATCTTTTTCCGTACAGCTTTTTGCAATATTGCAGACAGATGGCTGCTTAAAGCAGGTTGAAAGAAAAGCAGAATGCGCCTTAAGGCGCATTCTGCTTTACTTTCAGTCTGCTCTAAGCTGCCATCTGCTAGGATACAGAACATATTCCTTATATGTTTCACATTCATAATATATGTAGTACAATTTGTGATAATACTATCGTGATAGTATTGCAATGGGTGAACCCAACTATTAACCCTTTACCTCATAGCTTGTTTCTAGTTTTGAAAAACAGGTAACTACTTAAAGCAGGTTGAAAGTAAAGCAGAATGTGCCTTAAGGCACATTCTTCTTTACTTTCAGCCTGCTTTAAGCAAAAATCTGCTAGGCTATATAAAATATTTATAATGGTTATTGTTCATGAGGGTATAAACTGGAACTATTTTCTTCAGCGGAGGAATATATTAAATACGCTAAAAGTCGCTTCTATGGGGGAAAGGGTTAATAGTATATAGTGATTGTGTTTCAGCTATTAATAACTATCAAGATAGCGATTTCGTTCACAATAGCCAGCCCTAGAAAATATTAACTCATTAATTCACACATATACATTTTTATACCTCTAATTCATTCCTCCATTGAAGAAAATAATTCCAATTTATACAGGGGCAAATATGTATTATAAGCAATAGTTTCAATATTCTAGCAGATGGTAGCTTAACTTGTTAACCCATAGCCTTTTTCTTGTTTCAAAGAAATTTGACCAATTAAAACAGGTTGAAAGTAAAGCAAAATGAATTTTGTTTTACTTTTAGCCTGCCTTAAGAAACCATATGTCTCAATTTTGAAACAAGCTACAGGGGAAAGGGTCAAGGATAATTCTGCTTTACTTTTCACCTGCTTTAAGTTGTTAACTGTCTTCAAAACTATAAACAGGCAATCAGGTAATGAATTAACTCTTTCCTCCCTGAAACCTCAAATGGCTCATTCTAGTTTTCAATTTAGTCTAGTCCATTTTTTACATTTTAGGGCTGATTTTTACAATATTTGTCAAAATGAGAAACAGTGAAGACCCTGATCAGAGGGCTCCTTAAGGAGCCCTCTGATCAGGGTTTACACTGTTTGCATAGGACAAGTGTACTCCTCATAGGTACACTGTTTGCAGATGACGCATATATGCGTGACTAGGGCTCAAAGAGTTAAGGTAGCTTGCGGGTGAGCTTAGTTTTATAAGTTATATGTATTATAAGGTATTCATAGGTTACCACTATAATTAGCCATATCGATCTTGGAAATGTTGCAAAGCAGACACAAAAAATTGATCAATAAGCTTCAGCTAGTCTGGCATTCGCATTTTTTTGACATGTCAGTCATTAAACCAAAACGTAATTATATAGCAGTCACTTATTCAAACAAACGAAGACTAAACACAACTTGTTCCTTGATCTCCTGATCATTCATGACTCACAGGTCAATAAAATCGGAAAATGAATTGTTAAAAAAAGGGTTTGGCTGGAATGGAATTTAATCCCTTTACTACTATTAGTCAATCACTTTACCAAATGAGCTACCAAGACTGATGATGTCGATTTTCTAGCGAAATCATGTTGAGGCACATTTTGGGACACTCACAAACAAAACTTGTGTATGTGAATGGCCTTAAGTACACTTATCTATACCTCCATGGTCCTTGGTGTGAGACCAAACAGTGTCTGGAACATTTGCTGTAGAGGAGTGGCACTGGTGGGACGTCCCCCTGGACCAGACATCCTGATAGCGGTGGGCTGAAAACACACACATTGATACATAATACAGTGGTAAATACGCTATTCCTACCCATTTACGCGTTAATCTATGCGTAAGAAAAGCATAGTGAACGGTTAACGAACGGTGAACGCCTAACGATCTTAACCCGTTTAATAAACGATTATACCAGAGATGCTGCGATTGGTGCTTCAGGTATCCGTTTCATGCGGAGATTTCGGATCTTATCGACAGGCACTGACCACCGCCTGTAACCAATCTATTTATGTAACCCGCCTATATATATGCCACTCAGATATCGGGAGATTAACAGTGTATTGCCAATTAAAGATAGCAATGTTATCGGCGATACCACCTAGTGTTCTGTAATACACATGTCATAAAGTGGGTGTGTAAACCGCTGAAGCTAAGGGGTCCGTCAACTAAGTGATGACCCTTTCATCCGGGCTCTTTTAAACGCGTAAAGAAACGGCTAGGAAAGCCGTTTAACGAAACGGATAATAAACGCATAGTGAACGGTTAACAAACGCGTAGAGTGGGTAGGAATAGCGTATTTACCACTGTATATATTGTGCATATACAGTGGTACAGTGGAGAATCTATTATTCTTTCCCTTTTAAATGCAAACGTACGCAAACGCAAAACACTAAAACGTAGTAAAGTACAACTTTTTGACAATTCTGATAAGTCATGTTTATCTTGGTGGCAAACAGTTTGGAGCCTGATCAGACACCGGGTTACCCGGCGTCTGATCTGGCTCCAAACTGTTTGCACTGCAAAATAATAGTTTTAGCGTAAACGCGTTTATTGGGAAATAATAACGTTTTCTCTACTGTTGTATGCCCTCCCCCACCACACACCTGCTCAATTGCACCACTCTAATTAGAATTAGACTAAATAATATTTTAGATAGGTGACAGCTTAAAGCAAGATGGAAGTAAAGCAGAAAGCTCCTACAGGAGCTTTCTGCTTAACTTTCATCTTGCTTTAAGCAGACACCTGCAGAATTTATCTCAAATTGTGGTCATAATAGGGAGTTTTTACTGTACATTGTATACATACAGTGGGAAAGACCTTTTTATTCTATCCAGTTTATTAACCCATTACCCCATAGCCTGTTTCTACTGGTTTTGAAGACGGGTAGCCACTTAAAGCAGGTTGAAAGTAAAGCAGAATGTGCCTTAAAGGCACATTCTGCTTTACTTTCAGCCTGCTTTAAGCTACACTCTGCTAGGATATAGATAATATCTCTTATTTTTCATATTCATGACTGTATAAATAGGAACTTTTTTTTTCAAGTGGAGGAATAAATTAAAGGCATTAAAAGTCGTATTAATTGGGTAATGGGTTAAAGCTATTAACAGAGTTTCTGCTCTTTAATCCTGCTTTGACCTGTGTTCAATACCATCAGTAGGTCTTCAAAAGACATAGGAGTTGTAAACACTTTCTTTAAACTGCTAACGGGAACAGCAACAGGAATGGCAAAGCCGATGCTAAAGATTTGAATACAACATAGGCTCTCCAGAAGTCCGTCTTATGAAATGTATTACAGTGGTAAATACGCTATTCCTACCCATTTACGCGTTAATCTATGCGTAAGAAACGCATAGTGAACGGTTAACGAACGCTTCAGGCCTAATGATCTTAACCCGATTAAACGCGTTAATAAACGATTATACCAGAGATGCTGCCATTGGTGCTTCAGGTATCCGTTTCACGCGGAGATTTCGGATCTTATCGACAGGCACTGACCACCGCCTGTAACCAATCTATTTATGTAACCCGCCTATACATATGCCACTCAGATATCGGGAGATTAACAGTGTATTGCCAATTAAAGATAGCAATGTTATTGGCGATACCATGTAGTGTTCTGTAATACACATGTCATAAAGTGGGTGTGTAAACCGCTGAAGCTAAGGGGTCAGTCTGCTAAGTGATGACCCTTTCATCCGGGCTCTTTTAAACGCGTAAAGAAACGTGTAAAGAAACGGCTAGGAAAGCCGTTTAACGAAACAGATAATAAACGCATAGTGAACGGTTAACGAACGCGTAGAGTGGGTAGGAATAGCGTATTTACCACTGTACGATAAAAATGGTTGTAAGTCAAAACTTTAAAATACATCTAATTTCTGGTTTCTCCATCTTATACTGTCTTGCGACATCTCTTTGGAATCGTCTTTTCAAGATGATTCCAAATGGGATTAGATCGGGAAACCAGGAATTATTGGGAAATTTAGAATCTGACTTAAGACATCATTTGTTGAACAACGTTACGTAAGATGGGTCCCTGGGCCCCGTTTTACTAAACTACTAACGCAAAATGTTTGCGTAAGTCAAAATTTTAATTTTTAATTTAAATTTTTTATTATCACTTGCTACAAACAGCAAATAGCCAGATCAGAGGACGCGCTTGTAGCGCGTCCTCTGGTCTGGCTATTTGCTGTTTGCAATCGTTAATGATCGAAAAATAAGAGTTGAACAATATTGACTTACGCAAATTTTTTTGCGTAAGTTGTTTAGTAAAAGGGGCCCCTGGACTTTTTGTACGGTGAACTAAAAATGACAGAATTGTTTAACCATATCCTCCCTGAAACTTCAAATGGACAATTCTAGTTTTCAATTTAGTCTAGTCCATATTTGACTCTTTAGGGTAAATTTTTACAATATATGTCAAAATGACAAACAGTGTAGACCCTGATCAGGGTCTACACTGTTTGCATAGGACAAGTGCACTCCACACAGGTACACAGTTTGCAAATGATGCATAAATGCGTGACTAGGGTTCTCAGAGTTAATTTACTCCCTCCCATCTAAAGCCCTGTCTACATTTAGTCATATTGTATTTGCCAGTGTACCTGTTTGCTCTGCTCCTCCGTCTGTAGTCTGCGGGCGAGCTCGGCGTCCATTTCTTGCTGCTCTCTCAGCAACTCCTCCTGAAGTTGTCTGGCAAACTCCTCATCCTGACTTGTGTCTGTTACAGAGGCCTCCTGAAAAACATGAAGTCAACTGTCCTCACATATTCTGTTCTTTGTCTTGCAAACACTAAATGATCAATTTAATGCATTGTCCCATAAAAACACCTGTCAGCCCTTTTCTGGCCATTCTGGGAAAACTGCAATGTCTCAACTAAATGTCAAATGATTTGGGAAGAATTTTTAAATTGATTTCGTTTATTTAGGCTAAATTATCAGAAAAATTATGTTAGCTAATACCATTTGTTTATTATTTTTGTGATTTTTCACAATTGGGACCTTTTTTTTTACAGAATGGAGATGATGTTTACAATTTCTCATTCCGAACGGGTCCGTTTCCGGACCTGTGGATGCACCAGAAAAAGGCATGCCTATTAACGCATTTAATTTATCTTTCCACCATAGAAAATCGTTCAAATTTATACAATCATGACTAAGTATCATAAGAAATACACGTAATTTGTATATATTCTCGCAGACGACTTCTGAAAGCAAAGCAGAATGGGTCTTAAGGCGCATTCTGCTTTACATTCAACCTGCTTCAAGGGGTCACCTGTCTTCAAAACTAGAAACCTGGTATGGATACTATGGAGTAATGGGTTAAGCAGGTTGAAAGTAAAGCAAAATGTGTCTGGCAAACTCCTTGTCCTGACTTGTAGTTGTATCTGTTACAGAGTCCGGACTGAAAAACATAGGCAAGTGTGCTCTAATTATAAGTGGGGGAGGCTTTATTCTTTTCAAATAACCATGCTTGTGGCTAGCCATTTACAAAATATAAGTGGTTTCATGTTTTGAAGACAGATGACCACTTAAACCCATTACCCCATAAATACGCCTTTTTACACCTCTAATTTATTCTTCCACCGAAGAAAAAAGTTCAAATGATACAATTATGAATATTTATCAGAAGAAGTATATTCTATTTTCTAGTAGATGATAGCTTAAAGCAGGCTCAAAGTAAAGCATAATGGGCCTTAATGTGCATTCTTATTTACTTTCAACCTGCTTTAAGTGGTCTACTATTCTCAATGCATTGTGGTCTACTCTATATACCCGTATTATAAGCAGCATACATGATAACAGGTTTTTACAATTACAGTAAACATAATTAGTTACATACCTTTTCTTCTGGCTCTGTTGATGGTTCTCTCGATTTTTTAATCGGAGGTTTCTTTGTGGTTGTTTTCGGCTTGACAACTGGTTTGTCAGATGACATGTTAGCTATTTAGCTGAACTTCAGTCTACAACAATCTTCTTCACCCAGTATCGGTAGTCATCATCACAAACCTGCAAACAAGACAGAATACAGTCAAACCAGTGTTAACTCATTCAACCCTGAAATTATTAATGGAAAATTCCAGATCCCAATTAAGTTGCATCCATTATTGACTATTATGGGATGATTTTAAAAATAAATTGCAAAATGACAAACACTGTAGGCACTGATCAGAGGGCTCCTGCAAGAGCCCTCTGATCTGGGTCTACAGTGATTGCTTAGGACAATTTTATGTTTTACATATACACTAGTGTGCTCATGAAGAGTAGACTCGTCGCTAGGGTTGAATGTATTAACCCATTACTCCTTAGATACACATTTTTACATATTTCATTTTATCCCCCACTAAGGATTTTTATTCCTAGCTAGTTTCTTTTGCATCCTGAGGGTTGTTTCAAAAAGGGGGATAACTCTTACAATATTGTAGCAAGAGTTATAACCCTTGTGCAATAGACCATAGATATCTTAAAATAACCTAGATCGGCTATAGGCCAATCAGCGACGGTCATCGAGAAGCCATCTTGGTTCGTGTATGCTATTCATGTTCCAATGGTCTGGTGCACGTCGTATTGCGGTAGATTAATGACGTTACATGCTGTGCGCAGTAATCCCGTCTACGTTGACGGTGCGTCATTGACTACAGAAGTTGCTAAGAACCGTTCCATAGTTGCTATGATTAATCGATGATTTTATTCAGTTAAATAAGAATTACCATCATTGTGTGCTTATTATCGTTTGATTGTCGTTTTACGGTGCATATTTATGTTACAAGATGTATGTAGTACGAATTCATTCTTAAATGAAAGTAAATCATATTTTGTTTCCGGAGGGAAACTGTATGATACACGTACCAAGATGGCGTCTCTCTGACCGTCGACCAATGGGAGCTCAGCGCTAGGTGGCCGATCTAGTCTCTTAAGATATCTATGCAATAGACTTCCACTTGTCAAGCTCTATTCATAAATAAAGTTTCATCTTAAAAGCTTCAGTTGTTGTTGCTGTCGTACCTGTGCTTAACACTCACAGGACAGCTTGGTACAGACATTATTGTCTGTCAAGTTGGAGGATTACGTGCATAGCTGTTTTCAATTACCTCGCCATATAGGCAGCCATGCTCTGTCTTCAGAGGAAAAAGCTTCAGTAGAACAGGAGTTATGTAGCGTGACGGACAGACGTTGGAAAAGTCATCCCTAAGTGAAGGGCTGCCATTTCTCCGGATTTTTCCTAAATCTCTGGATTTTTTCCCCAGTACATGGTAGCTTAAAGCAGGCTGAAAGTAAAGCAGAATGCGCCCTAAGGCGCATTCTGCTTTACTTCCAGCCTGCTTTAAGTAGTCACATGCCAACAAAACTAGAAATAGGCTATGGGGTAAAGGTACGATTCGTAAAATCGCACTTGAAAAATGCAAATTTGGAAATCTTATGATTTTTCATGTCAACTTATGGCAGCCCTGTCAGTGTCACCTACAGCAGGTGACACAAAAATGACTGAAGATCCTACATTATATACAGGGAAACAGTGTTAGTGAATGTTAAAAAAGTTAAAGCATAAATTATGTAGCCTCTGGACCTGTCCATGTAGCCAGTGCCGACCTGAATCCAGCTACGGAGTCAGCACTGACTAAGAGAGTTACACACCAGGGATCCGTTTTACTAAACTACTTACGCAAACAATTTTTAATTTTAATTTATACTTTTTATTATCACTTGCTACAAACAGCAAAAAGCCAGATCAGATCTGGCTATTTGCTGTTTGCAAACGTTTATGATCGAAAAAACGAGAGCACCGCAAACGGGTGCTGGACGCTCGACTTTCATATACTTGAGACGGCTATATTTTTCAAACTTAAAGAATGTGTATGGGTGTTTAATGCCCTATTGATCATAGAAGTTTGTAAGCAACAACAACTTAAACATACTTGGACAGTCTACATTCCACTTAAAGTAAACTATAAGTCAAAAGAAGGACAATATCTTTGCCTGCTTTACCTGCCTTGTTGTAATGCGTTGCCCTTTTGAAACTAAACAAGTATTCAAATATATTGGAAGTTTGAAATTAATAACTTTCTACGGTTACTGAATAATTTCATATACAAATTCTTAGTCAAACAAGGGCAATAACTCTGCAATGACAAATCTCATGGTTATCTGCTGTGTTGAAAGGTGATGCCCTTTTGAAACTGAACAAGCATTAAAAGTTTCAAGTTAATACCTATTGTAATTATTGAGAAATTTCAATTTACAAGTTTTATGTAAATAAAAACAAGGGCAATAACTCTGAAATGGCAAATCCCGGGTCACCTTTCTTGTTTGAATGAGTTACCCTTTTGTTATAACACAAGTATTTAAAGTTAAAACCTTTGACAGTTATCAAGATATTTCAATTTACAAGTTTTAAGTAAATAAATCAAGGGCAATTACTCTGGAATCACAAATCACAGAGTAACCTACCTTGTTGTAATGAGTTGTCCTTTTGATACTTAACAGGTATTTAAAATTTCAAGTTAATATCTTTCATAGTTATTTAGATATGTTAATTTACAATTTTTAAGTAAATAAAACATGGGCAATAACTCTGAAATGACAAATCCCTGGATTACCTGCCTTGTTGTAATGAGTTGCCCTTTTGATACTAAACAAGTATTCAAAGTTTCAAATGGATACCTTTGATAGTTATTGAGATATGTTAATTTATAATTTTTAAGTAAATAAAACAGGGGCAATAACTCTGGAATGGCAAATCCTAGGGTTACCTGCCTTGTTGTAATGAGTTGCTCTTTTGATACTAAATAACTATTCAAAGTTTCAAATGGATACCCCTGATAGTTATTGAGATATGTTAATTTATAATATTTAAGTAAATAAAACAAGGGCAATAACTCTGAAATGACAAATCACAGGGTTACCTGCCTTGTTGTAATGAGTTGCCCTTTTGATACTAAACAAGTATTCCAAGTTTCAAATGGATACCTTTGATAGTTATTGAGATATGTTAATTTATAATTTTTAAGTAAATAAAATAGGGGCAATAACTCTGAAATTACAAATCCCAGGGTTACCTGCCTTGCTGCCCTTTTAATACTGAACAACTATTCCAAGTTTCAAATGGATACCTTTGATAGTTATGGAGAAATGGACTCTTACAAAAACCTTAAGCAAAAAACTTAACCGACACAGACGCAAGGGTGATGACAATAGCTCGACTTTTTGAAAAAGTCGAGCTAATAACAGTAAAACGATTTTGAATTACGCAAAAAATGTGCGTAAGTACAGTGGTAAATACGCTATTCCTACCCACTCTATGCGTTTCTTACGCGTTTATTATCTGTTTCGTTAAACGCCGTTTCTTTACGCGTTTAAAAGAGCCCGGATGCCGCGGACTTATCCTACTTGAGAATTTAGCAAATAGCGTTACTGTGGAGTAAACATAATCTTACAAAACACCAACTTACTAAGCATATGATCTGGAGCAATGGTTGGATCCCGATCAGATGTCAAATTACTGAGTGTCTGCTTTGCATAAAAGTTTGGATCCAGATCAGATGCTGAGTTACCATATATGTAGAATATGTATATAATAGCAGACTTTATAAACTCCACCTTTACCTTTTACTATTAACACGCGAAATTCCAAATAGCACTTGTGACATGCTGTTAGTTACAGGGTAGGCCGCTAAGCGTGTTGCGTAACGAACCGGACATGGGGTAATAAAACGGCGGCTTATCAAAGTAATTATCCTAATTGGGGTGATTGAAATATAAACCAAATCATATCTGCGCGTATGTGTCAGTTATTATACTCTCTCATCAAAGTAACAGATATCTGTATAGTTTGAATATGGATGAGACTCCCGCAACTCGGCATCTCATCTAGAGCCAAACTGTAAAAATAAAATCAAGACCGTATGCTTCATTCTTGTTTGTAAAACATAAGAACCGAACTACTCGGCGTCCCATCTACATCCAAATCGCTAGTGTTAAACTATTATGAAAAGTAATTGGGTTTATTCAAAGCTGTCAGTTTGGATCCTGATGCTATGCCGATCTATACAGCTAGGCATCTGATCTGGAGTCAAACCGCTTGCAAAGAAATCAACATGGAAGGAATTACTTTAATAAATTTCAAACAGAAAGCATCTGGTTCAGACGCCGAGTCAATCAGCATTATGATCGAGATTAAAACTGTCTGAATATAATTTCTCGAAGAACGGCAATCATCGATAAGATCCGAAATCTCCCCGTGAAACGGAAAACCGACGCAACAATCGCAACATCTCTGGTATAATCGTTTATTAACGTGTTTAAACGCATTAAAATCGTTAGGCGTTAACCGTTCACTATGCGTTTCTTACGCATAGATAAACGCGTAAATGGGTAGGAATAGCGTATTTACCACTGTAGTTTAGTAAAACGGTCCCCAGGACTGTGCGAGGAAATAAGAGAATTTGAATGTGTCGTTTGTAGGTTGAACTAAGTGAAATGCTTGCTGGTGAAAGTGTCTTGAAGGTCTAGTGTAGCCAGGGTTTTACAGGGTTCGAAAATTCCACTTGTCCGCTTGTTTTTAACTTCTTTGTCTAATGTGCAGGATGAGTGCGTTTTTTCAATCTTTTATGGTTTGCCTGGAAGCTTCATTGTCAAATGTGCAGGACGAGTGACAAATTTCATAGTTTTCAACCCCTGGTTTTAGACAGGTATTGATGTTAAGGGCTACATGATGGTTGACAATTTTGTTAAAGAAGAGAAGTCTGTTGCTTTGCTTTGATCCTTGTTTCCAATGAGGTCCAGTGTAGCGTGTTAACCCTTTACCTCATAGCCTGTTTCTGTGTTTAAGACATGTGGCCACTTAAAGCAAGTTGAAAGTAAAGCAGAATGTGCAATTCTACACACAGTATGCATCACCCCTATTAAAAGTCCGTGCATTTTAGGCCTTGATATTCTTAAACCCTTGGGAGCTATTATTAATTTTTACAACAGCACTATGTGCATTGACAATGAAATATTTCCCTTGAAAATTCACCAGTGATCATGGCTGCAATGTCTGTAATGTAAGAAGGGTAGTTATACCACCAAACTCTGTTGGTTTTTTAGAAGCTAGAATGGACAAGCCTTTGCCATCCGGTTTTATTGTCGAACCTTCTAAGTTCAAAAGTTGTCTTGTAGCATCTGTGTATGGTGAAAAGACACAAAATATCAAACTTAAGTTAACTTCTTAACCCTTTGAACCCTAGTCCCGCATATAGGCGTCCTTTTAAAAAGGTAGTGACTAGGGGTACGTGACCGTACCTCTAATATTAGAAATTAGCGGTACGGTCACGTACCCCTAGCGAGTCCTGTGAGGGTTGACTAGGGGTACGTGAGTCATTTAAACTATGTAGCAACACATTATTTTGCCTGCAGATACGTTTTAATGATGGTAATATTACTAATCTCTCATGTTTACCTTATTTTGGGGATATTTAATGGAGAAAAACAAAGAAACTTCGAGAAATATTCTCCGACCAAACTTGTTTTCACCGCAGGGATAAGAATAGAAGTATTCCGCATATACTAAGGGTATAGTGTTAGATATACGCCCGATATCTGAAATCCGTCCCCAATGGGGTTTTTTCTTCTTTTTCTTATAAATTTGATTCAAATGTAACTTATAATTATATTATAGGCGTGTTCGAAATTACTGCTGTTGTTGCTATCTAACTTAGCGTTGAATATAAATTGAAAGTGGTGGATCTAAGAATATAGAAACTAGCGAAACTTCGGCTGTCATCGGGTATCGATTCATGCAAGAAGTTTGCTGGTTAAAGACAGACCTGTGACAAAAATCACCTTGAAAACACGTTTGACAATAGATCGCAATTAAACAGTGCAGTAATTCTAAACAAAGCTGGTATTGGATAATTATACATGCTTGTAAAAATGTGTCTATACGTTCTTTAAATTCAAAGATATAGTTTCCGCTGCCGTGAAAAAATTGCCGATTGGAAATTTTTTGTTGATGAAGTTTCTTTAATTTTCTGCGTTAAACAGTCATATTTAAGGTAGAAATGATATATTATTAACATTAACATCGATATTAAGGTATCTACGGACAAAATAAAGTGTTGCGTTATAGTGTTTTTGACTCACGTACCTAGTCAACCCTCACAGGGCTTGCTAGGGGTACGTGACCGTACCGCTAATTTCTAATATTAGAGGTACGGTCACGTACCCCTAGTCACTACCTTTTAAAAAAGTATACACGTGAAAAGTGCACTAGTCCTATGCAAACAGTGAATACCCAGATCAGAGGGCTCCGTTAGGAGCCCTCTGATCTTGGTCTTCACTGTTTGTCATAATGCAAAATATTGACAAAAACAACCCTTAAAAGTCAGAAATGAACTAGACTTAAATGGAAACTGGGATTGTCCATTTGAAGTTTCAGGGAGGAACGAGTTAAGGTCATCAATGATTCTGACACTTCAGACAGCTCAGAATGAGATGTACAGTCAACAGGTGGAATCAAACACGCTTACCATATTAGACCAGCTAGAAAGCAATATTTAACATAATGTAAAAGAACACCAGTAAATAACAGCAAATCCAACATAGTTTAGCTATGTTCTGAAAAAAATCTGCGCAACTGCTGCAGAGGTTACGCGAGTTTTTCTTACGTGAATTGGAGCCAACCAGCTTTCTTTAGAAACAAGGACGAGATAAAGAGCATACAATACAAATGACGTATGTACTTTCACCTTATTATCGTTAACTGGATCCAGAACTTTGTAATGTCAAAAACTTCTGAGAAAATTTTCGATAGATGATCTCCAAGAAAAACAACAAGCCGGTGACAGGAGAAGGACTGTAACGTGAGAATAACACTAACAGTTGGAATGGGTATACAACGCGTGCATATCAATACACCAACATCTGGCACTTCGGACTTTGTGGGGAGTGGATTTTGGAAGGTCGATGGATCGTTTTTTACTTGCCAACGATTCTTCACGCATTTGGCTGCCGTGTTAGAAACAATTTAGAAACATTTAGTTGAGAACTTCAAAGACACTTGAAAAACAAAGTTGACCAGTATGAATGACAAGAAAACCAGGGAAACTTATGATGAAGTTTTTTGATCGGGCGGTTTGGTAGAATGCGATACTAAAAACTATCGACTTCTCCCAGAAAGCCACTGAAATTGAACACGAAAGTACAGTTGGCACATCAGGGCTGCCATAAGTTGATCTGGAAAAATCCAAAGATTTCCAAATTTTCTATTTTTCAAGTGCGATTACTTATTTAAAAGCAGGTTGAAGTAAAGCAGAATGCGCCTTCGGACGCATTCTGCTTTACTTTCAAACTGCTTTAAGCTACAAACTGCTTGGATAAAAATCTGAAGATTTCGGAAAATCCAGAGAAATGGCAGCCCTGGCACATATTTGACAGCCAAGGCTATCCCGAGTCTGGACTACAAATAAAATTATGTGAGAACTGTGCGATTAAGTGATAGAAAGATCGATAAACAACTGTGATTCAGTGAATCATATTTTGAAATTAAATCAAATTTGGACTCCAGAAAAATTACCAGAACTTATTGACATTTAATCCACAAGGAAGTTTTACTTAAGATACCATTGTGAAAGGCGCTCTGTATGGCCATGGCGATTTTGAACTGGTGCCATCTTTGACCATCTTACAGTGCACCAAAAACGTTTGGCAGACAAAATCCGATAATGAAAATGACCCACTTGTTAGTACATTTTTTACCTTTGGCAGTAGGAAGAAAGGAGTAAAATTTATTGAGTCTACAGACGTTAAGTAGGTTTTACTTAATGCACATGTAGTTGCCAGAAAACCAGGTCAAAATAAAAGCAGCCGGTCAGAGAATAGCTTCTTGACGTTAATTTCTTTCCCTATACTACATACACATAGGACGACTTATGTCCACCCCAACTGGAATATGGCATCCCTGGCAAAAACACCTCACCCATTAGGTAGAAGGTGTCCAACGTGTAGCAGCCAGCTATATTTTCAACAACTATAGATACATAAGTTGCGTGTCACAAATGATTCATACTCTTCACTGGAATATACTGAAACAACGCTGAAACATTCATAACTCGCTTTATATGCTTTACAAAATACAACGCTAACTAGTCCATGTCGATCACCACCATCTCACTCCAACCAGACACCTTAATTTCCTGATACCACAGTCTCGTACCCAATGCCACATGAACTCGTTTTTCCCCAGAACTATAAGATATTGGAATAACCTCCCAGGTTAAACTAAATCAAGCCCCCGTCTTGATGCCTTTAGGGTGGGACTGGGAGCAGTCATATTCTAAGCGCTGAGAGCTTGCTTTTATCTTTTTAACTTAACATTGAACCCTATTTCTGTACATTCTGTATAGTTTGTTTTACCTATCTCTTATCTGTGATCTTTTTATTTGACATATGTAGCACTTAACTAACATCGTCTTTCCCAGACAACGCGCCTCCCAAGCATAATCAGTCTTGCTTGTTCGGTTGATTGATTGAGTTCGGTTTTACGGCACCGCGACACATGAAATGGTCATATGGCGCCGACAAACGTCACACTAAAACGATTATATGTAAAAACACTAAAATATCTCGATCAACGAGAGTGCAAACGCACGGAAAAAAAGGAAACCCAAAGGACGGAAACATACAAACAATAATTATTAAGTACTAATAAAGCCTCTTAAAAACTAGATCTTGCTGTATAGACCAGTCTCCTTAAGAAAATTAATCACATTGTCATATGGCACTGAACTAAAAAGTTCTTTCATAGAACGAGCTTCAAAATATCGTTGTCTTATGATAGAAAGATCAACACAATCTAATAAGAAGTGTTTAACAGAGTATGGCTCCATGCAGAAAACACATTCTGGCTGAATTTCTCGTTTCAATATGTACGAATGACTTACATAAGTGTGACCTATGCGACATCGAGAAAGAACCACTTCCTCTCTGCGCACAGGTCTGTTTGATGAACAACTCTCACCTATAATAGGCTTGATTGAAAATAATTTACTATTAATGCAGTTGTTCCAAGAACTTTGCCATTTAGACGTAATGTACTGGTTAATAAGAGGTTTAAAATCAGTAAAGGGTAAATTAATTTGAGCGGCATTCAGATTAAGGGCATACTTGGCTGCGGCATCCACCTCTTCGTTGCCTGCAATGCCAACGTGACCAGGAAGCCAACAGAGTATGATAGTTTTGGAATTTGAAATACTGTGGTGTTTCAAAAGAAGCTGTTGAATTAGAGGGTTAGTAGTATTCCGGTTTAATAAAGCCTGAAGAACAGAAAGTGAATCCGAAAATATAATGAAATTTTGTCTATTGCTTTTCAGTATGAACCTCAAAGCGAGGTCAATAGCAAGAGTTTCAGCAGAAAAAATAGATGCGTTGTCAGGAAGCCTCACCTTAGAGGTGTGCAAATCACTAACAGATGCACACCCCACCCTTAGGCCATCCTTCGAACCATCAGTATAAATTGCTGTATAATTTTGATAATGCGACTTTAATTCGTTAAATTTGGATTGAAATTCCAATGGATTAGTGGATGATTTTTTGTTATCACTTAAGGAGAGAATTACATTTGGTTTGTTCATTGTCCAAGGGGGTATTTTGGATGGCTTTAATGGTCGAATGCTATCTACATTTAGTCCAGCAGCTTCAATTGCAGGTTTTATGCGTAACCCGAGCGGTGGTATTGCTATGGGTTTCTTGTCGTAAAGGGTGGAGTATTTTGGGTCACAAATGACTTCATTGGTTGGGTTGTTGGGGTTGGATTTTACACTAAGTATGTAATTAAGAGCTAATTTTTCTTGTCGAAGGGCCAAAGATGGTTCATTGGCTTCCACTAGAAGACTTTCGATCGGTGAGGTTCGAAAAGCTCCCAGTGCAAGCCACAGTCCCTGATGGTGAATTGTATTGAGCATCTTTAAATAAGATTTTCGAGCTGATCCATATACGATGCTTCCGTAATCTAATTTGGAACGAATCAAAGAACGATATTAATGTAAAAGAATTTTTCGACCAGCTCCCCAGTCAGTGTTGGCTAAGACTCTAAGAAGATTAAGAGCCTTGAGACATTTAGTACTCAAAGCTTTGATGTGCGGGATGAATGAAAGTTTTTGGTAAAAAATTACACCAAGAAACTTCGCTTCCGCAACTACTGGAATCTGAATGCCATTCAGATTTAAAACTGGGTCATCATGCTTGTTCGGGAGTTTAAGTTGATGTAAAGGTAGAGAAAATCTTCTTGAGGATTAGTCTTGTCTTTACACAGAGAAAAGCTTTTTGACGCTGATTCCTACATGTATCTCTATACTACATATAGACCATCTCCTTGACGCTCCTCCACGTATCTGTACTTAATCTTTTTTACGCTAATCCATATATCTGTTTGTATATATTGCATAATCTAAAAACGCTTTATTTTAACTTCAATATACTGAAATATAAATCGTTAGTAATCATACGTACAGCACATAAATTAGGTTTCAGTGAGAATAAAGTGTATCTCAGTAATAATGCTTCTTGACGCTTCGTGTCGCTAATTAAGGAGACACGGATAGAACGGGTCTCCCTAATTAGCGACAGTTGCCGATTTGACAACAGTGCTAAAAATCTCCTGGGGTGTTCCGTTCATCGAACTTACTAGACGTGAAAGTAACCGTAAAGCATGAGAAAAGTGTGTAAAATCTGCCACAATCATCTCAGGTTGACTAGAGAGGCCCTGGCATACTCACACTCAATGGCACAATATGTAAACCCCGGTGTATCCCTTCCGGAAGCTGAGATCAAGTATCGTAAATTCTGTCCACTGAAGCATTTCCGAACCACACATTAAGAAAAGACAAAATGAATAAAATTTCCACCTGAAAAGTATAATGTACCATGAAAATATAGAGTTTACACAAACACTTCCTCGTAAATAAATCTGGCCTTATTCACTTCCTGTATGACTAGCTGCAATAAGACTGTATAACTAGCTGAAATTTATCATGAATAAACTGTATGACTAGCTGATATCTCTCAGCCTGTCTTCGATAAGAAACAAGTTAAGAAGTGAATTTATTAATCATTATGGAAACATTCAATGATAATACTCGGATATCATCGGAGCGTTTATCGCATGTTGTTAAACATGGTGACCTGATCTTGAAGGTCAAAGTGGCCGAAGTAAAATGTACATTTATATGTCCAGAGGAAAACAGTATGTTTTCAAATCCAAGAATGTTTGCATCACACCAAATGATTTCGATCAAATTCCAAAATAAAGAGGTTAGTTGTGTGGAAGATTATTATATAACTATAAGAATATGTTGACAAGTTTCAGCTTCCAACAAAACAGTTCTAAAACTAACTTCTACCCGAATAAAGAAATACAGCCTAGTATTAGAGATAAAAATGCCAATGACTTAGCTGATGACGTTGCTGACATAAGTGAATTCTTAGAGGACATGTCGCTCATAGACGACTCCGTTAGTGAAGGTGTCCAGACAGATGATTGTATTATATTTTATACTGATATGGATGAATTAACGAAACAAATGGTCGAGACAGAAGTTCAACTGATGCCAGATTTTCTTAAATTATTTAAAAACTGTCGACAATTTTTGAAAGAAGAAATGTACCCAATTTTACGAAGTGGTAAGCTGAGGTGAGCGAGGATGACCCAGCATAAAGGAAAACATAAATAGTGTGCGTTGATTGACAGAAAATAAATACGGGAATTGCAAATCAAAAGTATGGTGAAGCTGAAGAATGAATGAATGAGTAGTATTTCCGGCCAATCGACCCAAGAAGGTGATTTAGAACCGAAGTATAGCTGAAGAAGAAATTTAGCTTTAGCGAGATCAGACCATTTTACAACAACTTCACATTCTTTTGAACCACTTATTGAATATCTAAAGACATTTAGTCAGTCCTTTCATTGAATCCCCATTGTTTAGTAGGTGTCAAAATACAGGTATATAGCGGTTTAGAGCATGAGAGAAGTGTTCAGGCAATGTCTCAGCTTTGAATAGAGGACCTTACATAATAGATCTTAATAGGTTTTCAATGGTTTTACTAACCAAGCTATCAAATATTAGGTGCGGGCCTCACATGAGACGCCAGAATGATTCTTTGCCTAGACCCTACCACCGTTAGTGCATGCTCTGCATGCTTTGACTCAAACTATATACGGGGCTAGGTGGTATACCACCTAAGCTTGGTCATGTGATGTCTTTAAATGGCACAGTTACACAGCGTCTAATAAGGATCCAAACTGTTTGCAAGTTACTAGTATACCCTTGATAAGGCAGTTGATGGGTTAGATTAAGTACTTATAAATTAATCTGCCACAAAAGTAATAGTTTAAGGTAATCTAGAGTAAATAATATCTCAATCACAGCTAACTTACAGTAAAATCCCGACTCGTCATACAGTAACATTTGGAGCAACGTCACGTGGAACTATAGTTCGAACCTATAATCAGGCATGGCGACTGGCGCATGCGCATTAAGGTCGGCAAATGATGGATGGATTTGGGTTTTACGGCACTGCGACACAAATATAGGTCATATAGCGCCGATGTATAATGAGGGATGATGAGATGAGATGATGATGATTTCAAGAAAATTATTCCGGCTGATCTCATTCGCTGTAAACAGCGCATGGGATCAAAACCACCGACCTGCCTTCCTTTTAGTTATTGCCAGAGGGGATACTCTCGGTCTAATAACCAGAAAAGATTCTCTTTGACAATTAAACCCAAGAACTGCGGCAAAGTAGGAAGGTTTCTGGGGTCGGCGAAGGAACACCGTTTGTCGAACCAATGAAAACTGAGGTTCACTGGTCAAATGACGTCACTATAGTCGAACCGTTGGTGTTCAGTTGGAACTATATTCACTATAGACCGGACTATAGTTCCACGTGATTTCGCTCTTTATAAATAAGCAGCTAGTCGTTCAACGTTCCAGTTTGTAGAAATCGCATTATGTTGTGATTTTCTGTTTCATTAACAGACACTTTTATTTACAGCATGCTGAAGATAAAGGATGTGCCCAAAGGCGCATTCTGCTTTTGTAATGGGTAGCATCATACATTGGGGGCACCTAAAAGCGCACTTAGCTACTGGTAGGAAGTTGGCATAGCTGGCAGATGTGAACAGCCATCACTAGCCATTGTGTATCCATTTAAAAGGTCCCTGCTAAAGCAAATAACTGCAAATGACATAAAACAAATTATAGATCAAAATAAGTGCATTCGCCAACTGGACCTATGCTTATAAAGCATTTGAGATGAGTCTGAGTTTGTTCTCAAGCATTTTGATTGGTCAGATTTGAGCCTAGGCTCAAATCTGACCAATCAAAAGCTTGAGAATGATTTAAAACTCAACTCAAAAGCTTTATAATCATGGACCCAGGTCTTGAAAGAGATGCTGACACCTGGGATGGATGTAAAAAACATACCTGTAAAACGATACGCAGCAATAAAAGTTACATAGCTAGTGAATGTGAAAGTTGTCTGTGTTGCAGTTTGTGCCATAGTGAATGTGACTATTCTGGGCAAACCGAACCAATAAGCGTTTTTTCGTGTGAACCTGCACACACACTTGCACTTTATTTTGTGACTTTGTGAGTAGTGACTGTTCAGTACAGAATGTTAGTAAAGCGGCAGTTCAAAGTGGGAAAGCGGAAGCAACAACCTGTATAAAAAAATCATGGTAGATAGAACAAAAACCTCAAAATGTGTTAAGTATCTGTGATCCAAATCAAACACCGTCTTAAGTGATGTCTGATATAGATCCAAGCACTCATACTTACTTCACTTCACATTTAGCATAGAAGCTAATCTCTCCTGGTTTATTTACCTGATTTATCTTCCTTTCTATTGTTTTCCGATCTCTGGTTTTATAATAATCTTATAGATATAGATCTAGTGGCCACTCCGAAAATATTGTATTTGTCACCTTCATAAATTTTGCAATTAGTGTGTTGTGGGAATGCGGTGCTACTGGCGGAATTGTCTGTGTTACTTTCGTCCTGTCTAACAGTAGCATTTATCAATAAATTAACATGTTTCTTTATATTGACCACTTTTCATTTACAACCCCTTAACCATGATGGTGCTGAATTGTCGTCTGCTTCAAAAATGGTCTGCGAAAATGTTTTTAAAAATAATTAAAATATCATATCTTATATTTTTGAAATATAAAAAGCTATTAAAATGAGTGCCAAACAGTTGGAATCCAAAACAGACGCCGTGTAACGCGGCGTCTGATCTGGATCCAAACTATTTGCAAATGTTGATAAGTAGCGATAAGCATATGGAGAGGGTTAATATTTGAAGGAGAGGGCCGTAAATAATAATGGCCGAACTTGTGGCCCGATCCTTTTCCAGACAAGATGGTTATTCATTAAAAAGTTTTCTTAATAATTTAAGTACTTTCACAATTACTGAGCATTACTCAGTTTTCGATCACGTCACATTTCTAATTGCGGTTTTCAGGATACCGCAAACATCTTCCACGACAGTGTCAACAGCGTTAGTACACACAGCGTTTAAACCGAGAAAGTATTAAGGGTGTATCCAACCCATAAGCGATTTTTGCAAAGTATCAAACTTTTTTTCTATCATTGTTTTTTTTGGAAGAGCTATTTATGATGAATGAAAAAATGGAGAAAAATTATATGGTGGTGTCCTTTTTTTTTAGCTACGGCGATTTGAAAAAGGTATGTCAAATTTGGACTTTTTCTCTCCAATTTTACCAATTCAGAGTACAAGCTTCAGTATTTCAAATAAAAATAAACATGGTAATTTGGGTTTTCCTTATTTATTTCATGTCTATGGTGGTATTTTCACATATAGAAACCAAATTTAGACAAAGCAGGCACTAAGTTTGAACAATATGGATCCTCGAATATCAAAAGTATCCTTTTTATAGGGCATAATTTTACTAGATTTTTTATTTTATGAAAAAACAAGAGGACCATGGCCCACAAGTCGCTCACCTGAAAACATTGTACCTAAGCTGACTGGGCAAGACAATATTGTGATATACGAGGGGTGTTCAAAAAATACGCGGACAGATGCTGCCATTCTCTCAGATTTTTACTGAACGGAGCGAAACTTGCACATAATTATGCCCAAAGAATTCTGTACCTAAAGTGTAACTTTGCCGACAAAATCTGTACGCATGATAAATGTATGGTTGTTATGGTAACGTCACCTCGTAACACCCGGCCCAAAATGTAACAAAATGCAAACTTGTGTCGCTCCGAAAATGACGTGTATCACTTTCGTCTGATCCAATATCGTCACCAAATTTTAACACAGTATGGCGCCAATTCTTTACACGACGTCCGTGACGTCACATCAACGTAATTTGAGCGTTAGCGGCCATTTTGTTTGTAGAAGGTGCATCAAAATGAGTGTCGAACAGAGAACGGCGGTTAAATTTTGTGTTCTCAATGGAAAAACCAGAAAAGAGACTATGGAAATGTTGGTCAAGGCATACGGCGATGCTGCAATGAAGAGGACGGCATTACATAAATGGTACTCGCGGTATGAAGACGGACACGAAAGTGTGATGGATGAACATCGTAGCGGGCGGCCGACGTCAATAACGTCGCAGAAAGTTAAGGAAATCCAAGAACTCCTGGATAAGGACAGATGCATCACGATAAGAGAAGTTAGCCAGCGGGTAGACTGTAGTGTTGGGGCAGTTCATAATATAATTCATGACAGTTTACATATGAGGAGATTATGTGCGAGATGGATCCCTAAAATGCTGTCGGAGTGTCAGAAAGCTGAAAGGGTGGAGTCGTGTCGGCGTTTTGTTCAGCGATTCGAACGAGAAGGAGAAGATTTTCTCAGTAGGATTGTGACCGCAGACGAGACGTGGATCAGTCTATATGAACCGGAATCAAAAGAACAATCTACTATGTGGAAAACTCCCGGGTCTCCATCACCCAAGAAATTTAAAGTCAGTCGTTCAACGAAGAAACAGATGTTTATCATGTTCTTTGACATCCACGGCGTCATCCTTAGCCATGCCGTTCCGCAAGGACAGACGGTCACAGCAAATTACTACTCAAAGGTGAGTTTGAAATTAAACAACATTTTACATTTATAGAAAATAGTTTATTATAATATGGAAACAATCGAGAACATGTTTAATAGATTGTTTGTTATGGTTTACATTTCTTACCAACAGGTACTGAACAGAGACCTTCTTCGAGCCATGCGGAAGAAACGAGCGCCCCAGTTGTCGACCATGCTGTTTCATCATGACAATGCACCTAGTCACCGGGCTTCTACGACTCAGGAAACGATCGACAGACGGTCAATTGAAGTGATTGGTCATCCCCCGTACAGCCCCGATTTGGCTCCCTGTGATTTCTTCTTGTTCCCCACACTGAAGAAGATTCTGCGAGGTCGACAATTTGACGATGTTGCCGATTTGCAAAGGGCGGTACAGTCCGCGATCGCTTCCCTTGAACCATGCGCATACAATAACTGTTTCTATTCATGGGTTAAAAGGTGCAGAAAGTGTATTTCATTCAAAGGGGAGTACTTTGAAAAGGACGAATGCCTTTAGACAGATATTACGGAAAGGTATGTGAAACAACAGTCAATAATCACTCTAGGATAACTCGACGTCAATGTGACGTTGAATGACGTTGGGCCGGGTTTGACGACACCACGTTACCATAACAACAGACGTTTGATCATATTTGAAGTCAATTGTATGAAATTTTCACTGCAAATACAGAATTTCTTGGGCATCATGATATGCAAGTTTTGCGCCGTTCAGTAAAAATCTGAGAGAATGGCAGCATCTGTCCGCGTATTTTTTGAACACCCCTCGTATATAGCTATAAAAAGAGTTTTAAAGGGTTTCCTATATAAGTCTTTATAAAACTGATAAGCCCCGGGGCAGGGCCAATTTTGACATGGGGTCATAATTTAAACAATCTTGGTAGAGGACTATCAGGTTAAACTACATTTCAATTATAAATGATCTGGGCCTTACAGTTTCAGAGAAGAAGATTTTCAAAGGTTTTCCTATCAAAAACTGATAAGCCCAAGGGCAAGGCCAGTTTTGGCCCAGGGATCATAATTTGATCAATCTTGGTAGAAGACCATAAGGCAAAGCTATATATCAAAGCTGAAAGATCTGGGCCTTACAGTTTCAGAGAAGAAGATTTTTAAAGATTTTCCTATATAACTCTTTGTAAAACTGATAAGCCCCGGGGCGGGGCCAATTTTGACCCGGGGGTCATAATTTGAACAATCTAGGTAGAGGACCATAAGGCAAAGCTACATGTCAAATATTAATGATGTAGGCCATACAGTTTCAGAGAAGAAGATTTTCAAAGGTTTTTCGAAGAAAAACTGATAAGCCCAAGGGCGGGGCCATTTTTGGCCAAGGGTCATAATTTGAACAATCTTAGTAGAGGACCATAGGCAAAGCTATATGTCAAAGCTGGAAGATCTGGGCCTTACAGTTTCAGAGAAGAAGATTTTTAAAGATTTTCCTATATAACTCCATGTAAAATTGATAAGCCTCCGGGCGGGGCCAATTTTGACCCGGTGGTCATAATTTGAACAATCTAGGTATAGGACCATAAGGCAAAGCTATATGTCAAATATCAATGATCTAGGCCATACAGTTTCAGAGAAGAAGATTTTTAAAGATTTGCCTATATAACTCTATGTAAAACTGATAAGCCCCGGGCGGGACCAATTTTGACCTGGGGGTCATAATTTGAACAAGCTAGGTAGAGGACCATAAGGCAAAGCTATCAAATATTAATGATCTAGGCCATACAGTTTCAGAGGAGAAGATTTTCAAAGATTTTCCTAAGAAAAACTGATAAGCCCAAGGGCAAGGCCATTTCTGGCCCCAGGGTCAAAATTTGAGCAATCTTGGTAGAAGATCATTAGATTATGATACCTACCAAATATCAAAGGTCTGGGCCTTTGGGTTTCTGAGAAGAAGATTTTTAAAGATTTTCTTATGCATTAAAAGTTGTCTATACGGTCATGTTAGAAAATCAAGTCCCAAAGCAAGGGGAAAAACTCTAGCCAAACACTTTGAACAAGATTTCGTTCCCCCTTGTCACTGATGCTTCTGACAAAGTTTGGTTGAAATCGGGTGAGTGGTTTCTGAGGAGATGTTGTTTGAAAATGTGGACGGACGACGGACGAAGAGTGGTCACAATAGCTCATCCTGAGCCGAAGGCTCAGGTGAGCTAAAAAGTAAAAAAGTTTGAAAATGAAATAGTTCTAGTATTAAACTTTTTCTTATATTCTACCAAATGAAAGCCAATGCTAAGGCAGTTCAAAATATGAAAAGAAATTGAAAGGTCAGTGTTGAAAATTTTGAGTTATTAAAGTAAAAAGAGTTATCTCCCCTTACAAAATTTACAAAAAAGTACCATATCGATGATATTTAGAGCTTTATAAATTTCACATTTGGTGTTTGTTTTCTCTTAAATTAGTTTTTGTATGAAGAAATACTACCATAGAAAGGAAATAAATAACACAAAACCAAATTATCATATTTGTTTTCATTTAAAATGGATCTCCCCTTATTCAGATTTATATAATTCACAACAGCAGATGTTAAGTGTTTGTTAGTGTGGCGGCTGTAAAAAGTCGCCCCGTACTTCATTCTCAGTGTTGTTATACTTTCTGGTCCTTTGGAATCATTGATTTCAGCGCATTTACAGTTGAAAGTTGAATTCCGCTTAAGCTGGTGCTAGGGGGCGTGAGCACTGTTGCATATTTCAGTATTGCTCATGAACAGACTCGATTAAACCGAGTCTGTAATTTTCAGTATTTGCTTTGTTTTCTGGGCTTTCAAAGGATCTCCTCTTATTCAGATTTATTGAAGCAGGCTGTTTGAAAAGGACAAAATAAGAGAAAGTGGGTGGGGTAAATTTTACATGGCCATGGAGCCAACTGTTGTTCACCAAAATGTACACTTTTTCTAGTTTTTCATTCATCTTAAATAGCTCTTCAATACAAAACCATCATAAAGTGTTTTCATATACTTTGAAAATTTCTTAAATTCATGACATTGAAACACCCTTAAACCGCGTAAAAATCACTTAAAAGTAATTCGAGGATTAATTTTGATAGCAGGTTGGTGTATTTTGGCATACTGAATCTGTTGGTTGTCTTACTATTAAGACTAATGCTGTACTTTTTGAGAAATTTGATGCCCAACAATATCCGTCGGGCGATAGTTAACTTATGAAGCGAGATGTTCCTAACAGTAAAACGCGTATTGCCGGTGTACTGTGAGGATATGGCAAAGACGAGAAATGGCTCCATATCATCTAACTGTACACATGTGGACTAAATATAAATACACTTTAGGCCATATTAAGTCCGCAATTGGACCGACCGGGTTATAGTTATCTACTATGGATGTTATTATTATTTAGTCACATTCATATTCTGGGTTTTTTTTTTTTTATTCAAAATCATAATCATGATTAGCAATCATGATTGTGATTCGGTCGTTTTTTTAATCGAATTAGAATCATGTTCTGCAATGGGTGCCGGACCTTTCGGTAAATGACCAGTTCGGTAAATTGATTTTATATAGTAATAGGTCTGGACGTTTCGGTAAAAAGGTAAATTATAGTAGTTAATGGTTCATTTACCTGTATATGTTTCACACCTCTCGCTTGATCAATAACAAATTGATATGTAATCACATGTACTTTTCAGTGCCTTGCAAGTGGGTTGGATCTAAACTAGATAGTTCTGGAAACGGTAAAAAATTATATCCCGAATCGGGTCAATAAAGTCGGTACTAAAGTGGAAATGGAAAAGTGAACATTGAAAATCATTTGAAAGTATTTGCGATCCCGGTTAGAATCAATATCAAATTACTTAAGAAATCCAGTTATTTTACTCCCTCGATATATACATCTATTTCGTTGGTAGAGCAGGATCCACGCATACTAAAACAACCCTGAAAAAGTGGCACAAACACCTATTGACACATCCTCATTGTTACCGGGAGAGGTGTGATGCAAAGCTACATGTCAAATATAAATGATCTTGGACTTACGGTTTAAGAGAAGAAGATTTTTAAAGGTTTTCCTATGAAAAACTGATAAGCCCGAGGGCGGGCCTTTTTTGGCCCGGGGGTCATAATTTGAACAATCTTGGTAGAGGACCACAAGGCAAAGCTATATGTCAACTATTTAAGACCTGGGCCTTACAGTTTCAGAGAAGAAGATTTTTAAAGGTTTTCCTTAATAAGTCTATGTAAAACTGATAAGCCCGGGGCGGGGCCAGTTTTTACCCGGGGGTCATAATTTGAACAATCTTGGTAGAGGACCATTAGGCAAAGCTACATGTCAAATATTAATGATTTAGGCCATACGGTTTCTGAGAAGAAGATTTTTATAGGTTTTCCTAAGAAAAACTAATAAGCCCCAGGGCGTGGCCATTTTTGGCCCCAGGGTCAAAATTTGAACAATCTTGGTAAAGGTTTACTACATGATGCTACATAAGAAATTTGGTCTTTCTAGGACTCATGGTTTTTGACTAGAAGATCTTTAAAGTTTTTGATTTGGGTTGTCAATATTATGTAAATACGGAAAATATCCACGCCCTCTGGCGGCCATGTTTTTTTACGGATCAAAATTCTTTGAACAACTTTGAAAGTCTATCAACTGACAAATATTTTGGTGAAAACAGAATTGAAATCGGACCAGTAGTTTCAGAGAAGATTTTTCTAGATTTTGTGCGTGGTTGCCATGGCAACAAGAAAAATTACCCCACCCACTAACTTTTAACAAGTTTTCGTTCCCCCGACCTACTGATGCTTGTGCTAAAGTTTGGTTGAATTTGGGTCAATGGTTTCAGAGGAGATGTCATTTGAAAATGTGAACAGACGATAGACGACATACGACGGACGGACGAAGAGCGGTCACAATAGCTCATCCTGAGCCTTCGGCTCAGGTGAGCTAAAAATCGGAGGTTATGAACGTCCCTGAATATTTGGTAACATGAGCATCTAACGAATCGCTCGAACCAGTCTAGCAATTAATTATTGTTTAGCGCCTAAGCGATAATCAAACCGGAACTAGTGTAAACAATGAAGGTGAACCTCTACCTGTCAAAGGTTACGCCGTGGAGTTATAATACGTTCCAGATTTTTGATTGAGTTGGGTTTTACGGCACCGCGACACATGAAATGGTCATATGGCGCCGACAAACGTCACACTAAAACGATTATATGTAAAAACACTAAAATATCTCGATCAACGAGAGTGTAAACGCAAGGAAAAAAAGGAAACTTAAAGGACGGAAACATACAAACAATTAAGTAGTTATAAAGCCTCTTAAAAACTAGATATTGCTGTATAGACCAGTCTCCTTAAGAACCACTATAAGCACCATATGATGACTTAAGTGTTTTTGAAGATAACCATCCAGAAACGCCTTAAGTGCCGTGGAAAAGGTAAAGATAACACTATTTACGTTGAATTTAGAAATACATGTATATATATTATTTAATGGATATATCTAAATCTTTATTTCCTTGGAAAGAATTATTTTATTAATCACTGTGGTGCTTAGCTGTCTGTCATGGTGCTTATTTTTTATATTTCATATACATATATAATGGAAATTGTTACAATTATATAGCATGGTGCTTAAATGCTACACTTCATATACATATGTTATGGGAATTATACACCGTATGTGGTACTTAAATGTTCGTCATGGTGCTTAAATTCTATACTTTATATACATATGTAATAGGAATTGTTATAATTATACGGCATGGTACTTAAATTCTACATTTCATATACTGGTACATATGTAATGGGAATTATGCACCGTGGTGCTTTATCGTTTGTCATGGTGCTTAAATTCTACATCTCGTATATATATATATATATAATTGTAAAGGTAAAAATGACATATATATATGTAATGGGAATTAAACACCGTGGTGCTTAATTGTCTGTCATGGTGCTTAAATTCCACACTTTATATACACATGTAATGGTGTCTATACATGATTATATACCGTGGTGCTTAATTGTCTGTCATGGTGCTTAAATTCCACACTTTATATACACATGTAATGGTGTCTATACTTGATTATACACCGTGGTGCTTAATTTTTTGTCATGGTGCTTCAATTGTATTTTTCATATACTGTTTCATATGTTATTGAAATAGTACACCATGGTCCTTAATTGTTTGACATCCCAGATGGTGCTTAAATTCTACACTTCATATACATATATCTGTAATGTGGAATTATACTCCGTGATGCTTAAGTGTCTGCCTTGATGCCTAAATTCTACACTTAATATACACTTGTAATGGTCCCTATACTTGATTATACACTGTGGACTATGGTGCTTCATTGTCTGCCATAGTGCTTAAATTAAACACTACTTCACTATATACATATGTAGTGATCTCTATACTTGATTATACACCGTGGTGCTTAATTGTTTGTCATGGTGCTTACATTCTACACTTCATGTACACATGTAGTGGTCTGTAGCAACCGGAATTGCAATAAAAACAGGTTTTGCAATAATTATTGCAAATCCTGTTTTTATTGCATTTCCTGCATGTTGACAGTTCAACAGATTTTGCAATAACAGGAATTGCAATAACATTTTGAAATCGCTCAAAAATGTTTTACTCCATTAGATGATCATACATAATTGATATTTTGTGTTTTTTTGGATCCTGTGACGAAATCTTATATGCCGGTAAAAAAAAATTTTTTGGGAAAATTTCAACAAAATCTGACACAGTACTTTACAAAAATGTTGTCTTAGATAGAGTGAATCGTGAATGGGATTATTGTCACTCCGGTTAACATGATAGAAACAAATTTAATTGCAATAAAAAAAATAATCTGCCACTGTTTTATTGCAAATCCTGTTTTTATTGCAATTCCTGTTGACAGTTCAATAGGTTTTGCAATAAAATTTTGAAATCGCTCAAAAATGTTTTACTCCATTAGATGAACATACATACTTGATATTTTTGTGTTTTTTGGTGTTTTAGAATCCTGTGACGAAATTTAATGTATTCGTCGGCCGGTAAAAAATTTTTTTTTTTGAAAATTTCATCAAAATATGACACAGTACTTTACAAAATGTTGTCTTAGATAAGAGTGAATCGTGAATGGGGTTATTGCCACTCCGGTTAACATGATAGAAACAAATTTAATTGCAATAAAAAAATAATCTGCCACTGTTTTATTGCAAATCCTGTTTTTATTACAATTCCTGTTGACAGTTCAACAGGTTTTGCAATAACAGGAATTGCAATAAAATTTTCAAATCGCTCAAAAACTTTTTACTCCATTAGATGAACAAACATACTTGATATTTTTGTGTTTTTGGTGTTTTGGGATCCTGTGACGAAATTTAATGCATTCGTAGGCAGCGACTCCTTTGCCGTAATAAAATGATCCCCTCTTTGAAATATTTGACTCCCTGTCTATGCTACTTCATTTCAGGTATGACATGAAATAAAGTGACCCCCCATAATATTATGACCCCCTTCGAAAAATTACGAAAATGTGACTACCTTGTCGTAATATAATGCCCCCCGACACACACACACTCTGAAATATGTTGACCCCAAAATCGATCAAACCCGCTACCTTCCAACCCCATGCTGATGCCGACAATATGTACATGTATATGCACTCGCAAATAAGTCCTTGATGAAGTTTACCCTTACCTCAATGAAAGCTCAAATGGACAATTCTATTTTTCTAGTCCAATTTTGACTTTTTAGGGATGATTTTTACAATATATGTTAAAGTGCCAAACAGTGAATACCCTGATCAGAGGGCTCCCTAAGGAGCCAGGTCTGAGGAGGCTCTTTATTATACAGGGTGTTTCATAATATCGGTTACCATTACAAACTAAAATAAAAAGTACACAGAACACACAGCACAGTCGTGTTATATGTCATTTTAAAGGAGACATTTCAAAGCTTTCAGCAATTTAAAAATTACGGGAGAACGTTTTGACGTCATTGATGACGTCATCAAAATAAGTTGTATTTTCAAAATGATGCTTCCTACAGAAAAGTCAACAGAAATAGTTAAGCTTTATTATGAGACTTATGCACCAGCCACAGTTATCAGAGCAATGAAAATGCGATACCCTGAAGATAAGAAATTGAATAAAATGCAAGTGCATAGAATTGTTAAACGATTTGAACAGTCAGGATCGGTAAAAGACAGAAGACATGATAATGCCGGGAGACCGAGAGCAGTCAGATCACCGGAGTCATTGGAGCAAGTGAAATCTGTTATTGCAGAAACACCACAGAAGTCCGTGCGCCGAGTCTTGGGTGATATAACTAACAAAGCGAGTGTTTCCAGCGTATACAGGATGCTAAGGTATGACTTAAAATTGATAACGTGTACTATTTCAATCAAACAACATTTGAAGGAATCTGATATCAGCAGTAGACTTGCTTTCGCGACCTGGATGAAAGATCGGCCGGAAATAGCAGACAATATTTGGTTTTCCGACGAAGCTCACTTCTATCTAATTGCTCAAGTGAATAAAAAGAACTGCCGTTTCTGGGGTACTGAAAAACCAGACTTTTGTATTGAGCGATCATTACATTCACAGAAGGTGACGGTATGGGCGGCTTTAAGTTCATCAGGAATTATTGGTCCGTACTTTTTTGAGGATGAAAACGGTGATGTTGAGACAATAAACAGTGCACGCTACCTGAACCTCTTAAAGAATTTTTTTTTACCAGTATTACGCAGAAAAGGAGCGGACTTAAATAGCATTTGGTTCCAGCAAGATGGTGCCACACCCCATACATCTGGAGAATTTATCGCATGGCTGGAAACAACGTTCGGCACAAACTTTATCTCTTACAGAACAGACAATGTGTGGCCTCCTCACTCTCCTGACCTAAGTCCTCTTGATTTTTTCTGTGGGGTTATCTCAAAGATATAGTGTATAGTCCTTCGCCATCCTCCACAGAAGAGTTGAAGCTAACAATTAGACGTGAAATTAGAAATATTCCGACAGACATGTGCAAATCCGTGATAAACAACTTCAAGAAACGTTTAGACGTCGTTTTGCTTCGGGGAGGACGTCATCTTGAGCATGTACTATAAACTCACATCTTTTTATGAAAGGACAATAAGGTGAGCATTTCACTAAGACATATTGATGTTAGGTATCAAATGAAGCCTTGTTTTGTCTTCTATCACTTAGTGACTTTCAGTCAGAATGTTGAAAAATGTGAGACGGCAAAATGGTAACCGATATTATGCCACCTTATAATATCGAGCGTTTCCGCGTGTGTCTGCCCGGTAAAATAAGGGGTCTCTAAACTTGATTATACACTATGGTGCTTAATTGTGTTAGGGTACTTCAACTATATACTTTATATACTCATGTTTAATGGTCTCTATACTTGAATATACACTGATAGGCTATCAGCCAAGTTGAAAAAGAGCTCTATTTAAGGAGTTACGTCACCCCGAAAGGTAGAAAAATTCTACTTATATCATGATGTAGTACACACATAGGCGACCCAATTTAGGGTGGATGACAAGCCTGAAAGTGGTGCAGATTTTTTTATTTGGCGTTTCCATGGCAACCGCTCATTTTTACACTGTGTTTCAGGAAAACCTCTGTAACTTAGTCAATTTTTGTAATAGAAGAATGAAAATAGTACAGTGATGAAGCTTAGACATTGCGCTTTAATAAAATGAGAGTTTGCGTAAATTATCTCATTTGCATAATTATGAATATTAATGAGAATATTAAAAAACTCATAAAAATAGGGAAAATAATATCAAAATCATACTTTCTACTAAACATAAAATACACTCAAAGGATACACAAGGTGCCAATTTTGCTTAAAAACATATCTGAACATTCCTTGAAAGAATGAGCTGGGTTTGATTAAACACTGGCCATTGTATATGCCCCAAATTCCGTTTCTATGACAACCGTCCATTTCTGACACAGAAACATTGCAATTCCTCAAACTTGCCCCATCCTCCAGAAAATCCTCTGTAACTTTGTTACTTTTGGTAATATAAGTATGAAAATTGTACAGTTATAGAGCTTAGAAGTTGGCTTTAAATTGAATGAACTTTTTATATAAATTATCTCATTTGCATAATTATGAATATTAATGAGATTATTAAAATCCTTAAAAATGCAGGGAAAAATTATTAAAATCATACTGAGTACGTATATTTTGAACTGACTCGAAGGACACAAACGGGGCAAATCGTAATTATGATATATCAGATAATATTTCTCGAATAATTGAGTCGGTTGGCGGGTCATAACCCTTTGATCACACGTGCCACAAGTTCCGTTCCCATGACAACATGTCCAAACAGATTCATTATTGATTCAGGAAAGCCTCAGTATCTTTGGCGTTATTTGTGAAAAAAGAATGAAAATAAATTTTCAATAGAGCCTAAACATTTGCTTTTAATTTGATGAAAACTGATGCACTTTATCTAATTTGCATACTGATGAATATTAATGAGATAATAAGAAAAACAGAGATAATTTATGAACATGTATCAAAACCATATTTCGAACCAATCCTTAATCTGGCCCAGGGGTCACAAAAAGAACATGTTGTAAATTGAATACTAGTACATGTATTAAAGGGCATACGTAGACTGAATGAGCTGGTTATGTGCCAAAGCTATCTGCCATATCTGTTTTAGCTCACCTGAGCAAAAGGCTCAAGATGAGCTGTTGTAATGACCTTGTGTTCGGCGTGGTGCGTCGTCCGTCGTCGTTAACACTTGCTTCATTTGACATCTCCTCCAATAGCACTTGACAGATTACCCCCAAACTTTACAGAAATGTTTCTTGGATAAAGTTCTTTCAAATTTTTTCAAAAGATAAAAACGATGCAGAATTTTGGTTGCCATGGCAACCGAAGTAAAAACCTTAAAGACATCTTAAAATCAATTTTTTACAAAAACTACAAGGGTCAGAGCTTAGATATTTGACACATAGTAGCAGCTATAGGTTCTCTATCAATTTTATTTAAATTATTCCTCTGGGGTCAAAATTCGCCCCGCCCGGGGGGAGGGGGGGTGTCACAGTTTCACAAAGAAATATACAGTTAGATTTTGAACAGCTTGTCCTCTGAAGCTAATGTAGCCAAAGCTTTGATATTTAGCATGGATGACATTTCTAAATGTCCTTTACCAATATTGTTGAAATGGTTTGGGTCTATTGAATTAACACATGAGCAAAAATAGATATTGCAATGAAAACTTCAAAAAACTTTCTGATCTGAAACCCTAGTACACAGAGTTTAGATATTAGGCATATAGTATCAATTACAGGTTTTATGTCAAGATTGTACAAATTATGTCTCTGGGATAAAAATGGTCCACCGGGAGTCACAGTTTTACATAGAGTACGTTATTCAGTGACATTTAAAACATCTTCTTCTCTCAAACTAATGTGACCAAAGCTTTGATATTTGACGTGGTGACACTTCTAGATGGCCTTTACAAATATTAAAGAAATGATTTTGGTCTGATGCATATCTAGGTCACAGGAACAAAAATTGATTGTTCCAATGAAAACTTAAAAATGCTTCTTTTCCGAAGTCCTAGTACACAGAGCTTAGATATTTAGCATATATCATCATCTGCTGGTTTTCTATCAAGATTATTCGAAACATGCCTCTGGGGGTAAAAATGACCCGTCCTGGGACATAAATCATTATCTTCATTTTCTCAGCTTTTCTCAATTGGGCGAAATATAGCACATGTGCCTCTTGTTATGCTGTTATTTCAGTCAACAAGCTTTCAAAGGCCGTATCATAAACATTTCCTGCTTCAGACAAATATTTTGTACAATTTTCTTGCTTGATATACTTGCTATGATGGCCTTTGTGATAGTTGGCTTCAATTGCAATGAGCTTGCTGTAGTCACTAATCATACAGCTCTTTTCTGTGTCATTCTTTTCCTGTTTTCTATTCTCCAATATGGAACAAAATTCAAATATTGCCACATTTGTGAGATTCTTGTCCTTTTATAAGACTTTTTCTCACAAAATAAACAGTTCTTTACATTTGAAAAACTTCCTCTGAATTTTATATGTAGGTCTCCTACAAGACCCGCGGTCGTGTTTATAGCTCATGTGTGAGGAACGCAATGTTACATGCAAGTGAGACTTGGCCCTTGACAAGTCCAAATCTCCAGCGTTTACGTCGCAACGACAGAGCCATGATCAGACAGATCTGCAATGTGAAGCCAGAGGATGTGGCTACTGTTACGTCAGATCAGCTGTTAAAACAACTTGGCCTTGTTGACCATTGGACATCATTCTGAGAGAGAAAAGACTCCGCTGGTTCGGACACGTTGAACGCTCCAGTGGCGCAATTAAGACAGTCTGCACCATACCGATTGAGGGAAGACGTGGTCCAGGGCGACCCAAGATGACATGGAAGACTCTAGCAGAGAGAGATAGACGAGAGTGGAAACTTTCTGAAGTCGACCCTTGTGACAGGGATGTGTGGAGATCCAATGTGAGATCTGTTATGCGTGCAGTTAGCCAACTGCCTGGAAGGGGGCCCACCGATGTGGACGACATCACCACTCCTGCACGTTAATATAAATACCGATGATGATGATGATGAGAAGGACCTCGTTTCTCATCACTGTCAGTGCCAGGCTCAATGTGTGATCTTGCAGTGTTTGTTTTACTACGTAGTGTATGTTGAATAACACCCATTATCCTTATGCCAGTGAATATATCCCAAAGATTCTTTCAATTTGTACTCATCTTCGGACATCCTTTTAACATAGCTGTCTATGGTCTCGACGAGTCCTCTTTCTAGAAAGTAAAGCACAAAGGAAGGTATCTATCCCTTGAGACGTAGCCTTTCTCAAGGCCTTGTCTTTTCAGACGGGCATATAATCAAGTTGAGCTTCTCAGTTTCTTGCCGGTTTGAGTGTTAAGACTTTCTACACTTTACATAGCACATGTAACTATGAGTTAATGTCAGAATAGACTTATCTGAAATGAAATATCGGTGTATTTTACTTCAATGTGTAAAACTGCACAGATTTCCGATCTGGCATCAACTCCAAATGACGTACAGGCTTTCAATATGTAGACTTATCCGCTTATATGGGATCTTCTGACTGAACGTGTTCAGATCGAAATCTGAACTGATATGTCATCGGTTGTTTTGATCACATGCTCTGCTTCGGACGAATGGGATAAGCCTAAATCTTCTTCCTGAAATCATCAGCATCTCATCTTATAACTCCTCATCGCTATATGACCTGTTTTGTATCGCAGTGCTGTAAAACCCAACTCATCCACCAATGCAATCACTCATTAATCCTTTTCTTTCAAAAGGCTAAGTACTGTAGTGACATTTGCAAACAGCTTGGATCTCCATAAGACACCGAGTTGCTTTGCATCATACCTAGATCCAAGTTTTTTGTCACTCAGACAACATTTTCACCTATTTTGAAAGGCTTTTAAAGATTTCGGGGTCTTTGGCCACCTGGATTTTCGCTACCTTAGCATGTTCGCTACATATCAAATATCATAAATATTATGCCAAATATCAAAGCTTTGGCCACATTAGCTTCAGAGGACAATCTGATCAAAACTTTACTGTATAATTCCTTTTAAAACTGCGACCCCGGGGCGGGGCCAGTTTTGACCCCAGGGGAAAGATTTGAATAAACTTGATAGAGAACCTAAAGCTGCTACTATGTGTCAAATATCTGAGCTCTGACCCTTGTAGTTTTTGTTAAGAATTGTTTTCAAGATTTCCTTTTGATTTTTACTTCGGTTGCCATGGCAACCAAAATTCTGCATCGTTTTTATCTTTTGAAAAAAATTGAAAGAACTTTATCCAAGAAACATTTCTATAAAGTTTGGGGGTAATCTGTCAAGTGCTATTGGAGGAGATGTCAATTGAAGCAAGTGTTAACGACGACGGGCGACGCACCACGCCGAACACAAGGTCATTACAACAGCTCATCTTGAGCCTTTTGCTCAGGTGAGCTAAAACAGATATGGCAGATAGCTTTGGCACATAACCAGCTCATTCAGTCTATGTATGCCCTTTAATACATGTACTTATATTCAATTTACATGTTCTTCTTGTGACCCCTGGGCCAGATTAAGGATTGGTTCGAAATATGGTTTTGATACATGTTCATAAATTATCTCTGTTTTTCTTATTATCTCATTAATATTCATCAGTATGCAAATTAGATAAAGTGCATCAGTTTTCATCAAATTAAAAGCAAATGTTTAGGCTCTATTGAAAATTTATTTTCATTCTTTTTTCACAAATAACGCCAAAGATACAGTGGCTTTCTTGAATCAATAATGAATCTGTTTGGACATGTTGTCATGGGAACGGAACTTGTGGCATGTGTTATCAAAGGGTTATGACCCGCCAACCGACTCAATTATTCTAGAAATATTCTCTGATATATCATTATTACGATTTGCCCTGTTTGTGTTCTTCGAGTCAGTTAAAAATATACGTACTCAGTATGATTTTAATAATGTTTCCCTGCATTTTTAAGGATTTTAATAATCTCATTAATATTCATAATTATGCAAATGAGATAATTTATATAAAGAGTTCATTCAATTTAAGGCCAACTTCTAAGCTCTATAACTGTACAATTTTCATACTTATATTACCAAAAGTAAGAAAGTTACAGAGTATTTTCTGGAGGATAGGGAAAGTTTGAGGAATTGCCATGTTTCTGTGTCAGAAATGGACGGTTGTCATAGAAACGGAATTTGGGACATATAAAGCAGCCAGTGTTTAATCAAACCCAGCTCATTCTTTCAAGGAATGTTTAGATATGTTTTTTAAGCAAAATTGGCACCTTTTGTATCCTTTGAGTGTATTTTATGTTTAGTTGAAAGTATGATTTTGATATTATTTTCCCTATTTTTGTGAGTTTTTTAATATTCTCATTAATATTCATAATTATGCAAATGAGATAATTTACGCAAACTCTCATTTTATTAAAGCTCAATGTCTAAGCTTCATCACTGTACTATTTCCATTCTTCTATTACAAAAATTGACCAAGTTACAGAGGTTTTCCTGAAACACAGTGTAAAACCGGGCGGTTGCCATGGAAACGCCGAATAAAAAAATCTGCACCACTTTCAGGCTTGTCATCCACCCTAAATGGGGTCGCCTATATGCATACTAAATCATGGTATATGTGGAAATTTTCTACCTTTCGGGGTGAGGGGAACGAAAAATTTACTTAGCCAGCTGATAGCCTATGAGGTGCTTAATTGTCTGCCATGCTGCTATAATTATACACTTTATAACAATTCAGAATTGTACAAATAGTCAATAGACAATTAAGTTCCAATCAAGTTTATATAATTTTGTTTCATAGGTGGACGAGGAAAACAGGAACCGGTCGTTAGCTGGGAGTGGGTGAAGCCGGCAGCAGAGAGGTGTTTTGCACCGAGCTTTGGGTGGTGTAGTGAGATGTTCAGGGGACTATGATGGCGTGTGAGCGATGTTGCTTCTGGTACCACCCTGAATGTTTGGGAATCCACCCTAAGAAGACGGACATAACATTCACAACCTTATGAGGATGTGCCAGAAGTTGAGTATGTATTTTATGTCATTTGTCCAAAATGATGGCATGGTGATGTACAGTGTTCCCTCTCTACAACGACACCCAGTGGGAGACAAAACATGTGTGCGTTGTTCGGAGGGAGTCGTTATAGGGAGGGAATTGGCTTACATTTGCAAACAGCTACGAATCCAGATCAGACGCCGCGTGACGCGGCGTCTGATCTGGATTCAAGCTGTTTGTCACTCGTAATTAAGATTTTTTTCTGTCAAAATGTCTATTATGTAACTGAGAAAACAGCAGACGACAATTTTAATTAGACAATATAGCAGACAAGAAAAAGAAGGACAAATTTGTTTTGTTTGGGAAACAACGGCAAGTGTCGTTGTTAGGAGGGAATCGTTGTTGGGAGGGAACGCTGTATTGCCAAATCGTATTTGATCTGTCGTAGTGAGTGACCATTGGATTTTGGGAAAGTTATATGACTGGAGTCACATGAATTTAACTTTACATGCAGTATTATGCAGCATTATATCAAAAAGATAATTAATGAGTTCTATACTTCGTGAATATGGTATCTTGAGTAAAATCTTTTTGAAGTTCTTATCTAGTATTCCAGGGAAGAAACATGTTTACGAATGATCTTTACGAATGATGTTTACGAATGTATGCACTTGAAATTCTTTTGATCTAAAATAGGCCTATAGATACACATAATCTAACTGAGTTTTATTTGTTTCATCAACCATCACCTTTCTCTTATTCAGGATCTTAAAATTCAAGGGAAACTCAGGATCTTAAAATTCAAGGGAAACTGCATAAGTCTGGTTGACTTGATTAGCCTGAGGCCAGGGAACTGGGTAACAAACTGGATAGTCGACTTCTACATAGATAAATACGAAAGAAGACTCAAGCAGGAAACGCAACACAAACAATACACCCATCTCTAAAGCAGAACACACACACAGTCATACCATAACAAACACACACACAACCACACACACACACATACGCAATACCATTCCTTCATCCACACACTAAATAGAAAACAACACGCAAGACAAACATAAAGCTAAGTGAATAGTCCGGCCGCGGACACGTTTAACCTTGCTTGGAGTTGTATAGAAAATGTTTTTGTGGTTTTTGGTAGAATAGACCCTCAGCATCAAGGATCCGATGTATGACCGCCGGTCATCCTTGAGCATTTTGAGATATTCAAGATGGCATCCAAGATGGCCGCCGGCATATATCTGGCTAACTGTTAGGTTTGATTCAATAAGCTTTAACAGATTTTTCAGCAAATTATTGCTCAATTTTATCTTTTGTGACATAATTAAAGTTCAAAATAGAAATAAAAAATAATCTATAATTCAAAATGGCGTCCAAAATGGCCGACAAAGTACTTTTTTATGTAAAATAAAATGCAAAGTAAGTGCGTTACTTTACAAGGCTACGATTTGCTCCAGTGTTTTCCCCGTCGTGATAATATAATTGTTCATAATTAATACTAAAGCATGACAAGATCAAGTTGGCGATTAATTCATTCATAAATGAATTATAAGAGACTGTCATCAGAATAGAGTATACATAAAAACCATACAGCTTAAGTGTACATTAAATTTGTTCATGCATATCCATGTAAAATGCAATAAATATTTCAGATTAACAGAAAAGTAATTAGTCAAGTCAAAACTCAAATATTATCAATTAGTTCATAGAACCCAATTACCTACCTTTAATATATAAATTTCACTGTTTTTTAAACAAAGAATGCTGAAATTATCGTACAAAAATAAAGTTTTGTGTTTGCATTACTTAGATATTTGTCACCACATGTCACCTTTCTTGTTAAATAGTTCAATTACATGTGAGCTTCTTAGGAACAGGGAAATAAATTGGTAGAATGGATACCAATAATTCTTCTTGGGATGCAAGTCTCCTGAGGATATGGTGGCACCTATTTGAACCAGATAACTGTGTACAGTATCTTTCAGTATAAAACTATGTTCATTATTCCTTTTCATCAAGCCTTTTAGCATGTATTCTGTGAGTTTGTAAGCTAGTACTGCTGTTGCAAAGAATCATCATATCTTTGAAATATTGCTGAATGAGTACATGGCTACACAGACACTTGACTGAACAGTCTTTTGGCTTAACCATAGATTAGAATAAGAAAGAATGACATCACACATATAATTTCTGATATAAAAAATGCATATCTTCACTCCTGAATTACCAAAGTAAACAGAACTTTGGTACAGTTACTGTCAAATTCAGTCACTACAAAAGTGGTCATCTTGTATAAGAAGTGCATAACTCTTGACATGATGATATATTGCAAAGCCGCTGGCCTATCAGGAGTGATAGCCGAGATGATTAAAGCAGCTTCGGAGTACAAGGGGTTTGAGATTTGAAGACGACTGACTGATGCGATTTTCAGTAATTGTGTGATATCTGAGGACAGGGAGGCAAATTACATCCTCAAACAATAAAAATAGTGAATAACAAGCTCGCATGAGCGACACTTATCATGTGGTAAAGCTCAAGGACCAGACAATAAAGATGATGAACCGATTAAACAGATACCTCTGTGCGTGAGATTATCAACATTGATGCATGTAGTTTGGAGTTGTTAATGGTACAGGTACTATTGATTCGTTCTTCACCGTGTACCATCTATAGCACAAGTAAAAGGTCGAAATCAAACCTCTGCATGTGGCCTTTGTTGATCTGGAGAAAGCCTTTAGATTCAATACCAATAATGAGCTTTTGGTTTGAGGAATGCGATTTGCATGTCAAACAGAGTTTGAAAAACCGCTTACATGAAGCGGGCAGTATTACGAGAAGTTTTTGTGTATGGTTTGCATTAGGTATTTGATCTCAACCCTCTGCTGTACCAGTGCTTGATGTTCTGCTTTACTGGTGTATGAGACTCTGTCATAAGAGTCTAGCAAAGGTGTTCCGTTGGCGCTTCTGTACACAATTTTTTGTGATCACAAATTCACTGACAGGGTAACCCAAACACCTGGATGGAAGGTTGTTATCAAACCGTGTTGACAGAGAGTTAACATGAAGAATACTTGGCTCATGATCTCAGAGTGGTCATTGGCTTGGTCTTCTTCGAGACTGTAGGGAATGTTCCTGTACTGACTGTCAGATTGGAGAAAATTCAATTGCAGTAGTTATGTGACATTAATTGTACAATTACAAGCAGTGCAGATTTTGTATGCCTATGACGTCAGGACTAAACTTGTCTTTTTGATGGAAGACCAGTTACTCTGTTAGGTGTCGATGGGGCTACGTTTGATGTCTAGAAAGCTTCTGTAACATGTTGTTTGCTAGAAGAGGATTCGAGCTTGTCATAATCACAGGACAGGAAATTTCAAAGAAAGACCTAGCACAATTATATCCTTTGAGACTCGTAGAATAGTGTTCAACACCTGTTTGTTATTTTTTTCATTTAATATGGAGGCTATTCATTAATGTCGTCTGCGGAAGACTTGCAGACAGTTTGCAGAAATTGAGCCTGTGATCAGTTGGATCTGTGGCGTTAAACAGGACGAGGAGGTCCCACAGATACAAGTAATGAGAACTAAACGTTTGGGATGTTATGGACAGGTGGGGTGTGCCACTTCATGCATCAACTCAATAACGAGGAGGACCACTCTGCCCTTAGTAAGACTTAGTAAGAGATCACAATCGCCATGGTTAGACTATGGAAGAGATGACCAGGTCCTGCGTGTCAGAGGAGCATATAAATCAGGTTTGAGGACATTCTAGCCACATTCAGCCTACCCGAGTTGCTAGGACATCCACAGCAGTTGAGAAATAAACGCAGTATCATGTCAAGTACAACTAACTTAATAGCAAGCTATGTTAGAAACCTGACATGACCTTTTGTTTCTAATTATCATTTACAGTGTGCAATTTTATTCCCTACTAATAAGAATATTTATTTATATAATAGTACAATATGCAAGTGCTAATTCAGAAACGTACTGTATATCGACACCAATATGTTTATTAACTCCTTTACATAGGTTGTTGTGTGCGACATACTCATTTTCAAATTCACAATACATGCAGAACCAGGAATAGTATCAAATTTATATTACATCTCACATAATATTACTTCTTGAAAAACAAACAAAACAAAAACGCTGACTTTGGCAGCCATTCTGATTGCCATTTAGAAAACGAATCATATAATTTATGTTCAAAACACAAACATCAATGGTGACTCAAACTTGAATTAACCTCAAATTTTGATTTTTTCTGCAGAAGGCGATGAATAAGATAGATCAACATAAGACTAATCTTTCAAAAGCAGTTATTTCATAATTCTAATTAATTCTTAAAAACACTCATTTGTCTTAAAAAGAGGTTAAAAAGAATGGTATGCTTGGTGGATAGATTATATACTCACTTTTTACATTTATTTTACATTAAGTAAATTTTCAGGCTCCATATCTGTTGAAGTACTTCTTCAACTCAAGTTTTGTTTGAGATTTTTAGGGTTCATACGTTCACCAATGTATTCCAGTGGAACATTTATATTAAACGACACATGTAACGAAAATGAAACACACAAGGTATATTCTTATTTCAAATCAAAGGGAGGTAATTTGATATTTGAAGACTTTCTAGTCTTGATAACGCCGTGAATATTGCGATGAATGCAAGTCTAATGTGATTTTATTTTCTTTAAGCAAATGTTCTAACGGCTGAATATGAGCACGATTGTATCTCCTCCATAGAGAACGTTTATAAAAAAAATACTGTTTTCCGGAAAGAGTTATCGACCTTTTCATTTTCAATACAATGTGCCAGTTATTTAGCCACAATGATAGGTTTATGTATGAGACGCTGATAATTAAGAATACAAAAGTGGGTACTTTCTGTTTTTGGCTTATTATATAAAATTGAAGAGACAAGCATCTGTTTTGCATATTTTGTTGGCCATTTTTGACGCCATTTTGAAATTAACAGTATACTTTTCTCTGTTTGTTTTTTTAAACATCGAAGAAGTATTGAACTACTTTTAATCTTGTTTACAGTTGACAATTACCTAATCAAAACTGACAGCATTTTCATTTTTCTTCCCGCAACCATCTTGGACGTCACCTTAATACTTTGTCGGCCATTTTGGACGCCATTTTGAAATTAACAGTATACTTTTCTCTGTTTGTTTTTTTAAACATCGAAGAAGTATTGAACTACTTTTAATCTTGTTTACAGTTGACAATTACCTAATCAAAACTGACAGCATTTTCATTTTTCTTCCCGCAACCATCTTGGACGTCACCTTAATACTTTGTCGGCCATTTTGGACGCCATTTTGAATAAAGCATTATTATTATTACTTCCATTTTGAACTTAAATAATGTCAAACGTTATGAAAGTGAACTATAATTTGTTCAAAATTTTAAATCAAACCCAACAGCTAGTCATTTTACATCGTTATGCATGGACTTACTCAATGTAAACTTAAGCTGTATGTTTTATGCATACTGTATTCTGGTGACAGTCTCTGATAATTCATTTATGAATGAGTTAATTGCCAACTTGATCTTTTCACGCTTTATTTATTAATTATGAACAATTATATTACCACGACGGGAAAAAACTGGAGCAAATCGTAGCCTTGTAAAGTGTCATTTTCATTTTATTTCACATAAAAATGGTCTTTGTCGGCCATTTTGGACGCCATTTTGAATTATAGATTATTTTTATTTTTATTTTGAACTTTTATTATGTCATCAAAGATGAAATTGAACTATAATTTGCTGAAAATTCCGTTATAGCTTATTGAATCAAACCTAACAGTTAGCCAGATAAATGCTGGCGGCCATCTTGGACGCCATCTTGAATATCTGGAAACGCTCAAGGATGACCGGCGGTCATACATCGGATCCTAAATGCTGAGGGTCTATTCTACCAAAACCCACAAAAACATTTTCTATACAACTCCAAGCAAGGTTAAGCTAAAATACCCTTATCTGCTACCAGACTAGAACATAGGAGCCCGCCTTGGTACGGTCAGTAGCAATCAATAATCAATTATAAATTAATTAATTATTAACAACCACTGGGGGGTTAAACCTGGGTTTAGGGGCGCCCAACCTCACACTTATCTCCTATATTCACCTATAAAGACGAACAGTGTACATAAAATATAAACCCTGTTCTACATAGAGTAAGCAATTTAGTTATTTAGCTTTTTGTGAACCAGTCAAGTTTGATATATCTGAGAAAGAAACGTGGCTCTTATCCAAGCAGTGGATAAGTGACATAGCTTATTTGATACATCCCACTGCCACGTGGAATATATCCAATAAGCTATGTCATCTGATATGAGTGCTATTTACACATTACCAGTTGACAGTGCGATAGAGAGTGATGCATTTAGCTCGAGACGTTTTTGGCGGAAATAGCTGATCTGGCGAGCGCCTTTGCGCGAGTCTGATCGGTTGTTTCCGCCAAAAACGTCGAGAGCTTAATGCAACACTCTGTAGCGCACTGTCAACTGGTGATGTGTTTATTATATGCCTTGAACCCACTCCAGAAACATATGTTCAACTGTAACCAATTTTTATATTTTTCAGAACGTCTTTGATTGAAAACAATTTCCAACAATTGTTTGGGAGGTTGTCACAAAAAGGAATCCCCTACAGGTACAAAAACACAAAGACCTATATAGCCATTTAATCGAACGGCCTGTTGTGATCTTCCCTATAGTTGAAAGGTAAACTGATACATAGTATAGTCGAACATGGAACTCTGCTAAATCGAACAAACACCTATATAGCCATTTGATCGAACGGCCTGTTGTAATCTTCCCCATAGTTGAAAGGTAAACTGATACATGATATAGTCGAACTTCGCTATATCGAACTCGGCTAATTCGACATCCCGTATTTCAAAGTTAAAACCTGGCTTAGCCAGTTTTTAACTTTGAAATATGGGTGCGTTCCACCTTATCGAGCTTGATATAATGCAGTTCATGCGTCGAACTATCGGATATTGCGAGTTAAGCAAGTGCGAGATATCGACAATATTCTTTCTTTTGAACTGAAAGGTTTATAAACATATCATACATTATATATCAACACATCTTTGCTAACATTATTTAGAACGCTTTGTTTACACATTATTTATAGACAAGAAAAAGTATGGTTTCGAATCGTTCCAAAATAATGTTGATGTTCGGGTTAGCGTGATACATGAAAAGCATATCACAATATGGAACCTTGGTTCCACATAACTAAAGCAGACTCCACTTTATAGCTATATGTGCAATTAAGGGTCTACATATGGAATCAAACTTATTATAAATTTACAGACACCCTTTCCTTTTAAGGCTTGAATGATAATATATACCAATCTGGCAATATTTCCAAAGAACCTTCAATTGATATTTTTTCGATTTATTCTACACGAAAGCGTAAATATAGATCGCATGGTATTCGTATAAATGGAAATATTAAACGTAAATCACGTCAGTCGATTTCTATTACAGACTTGCATAATCTGCTGTTACATTCTGGTAAACATAAAATGCTTTCTCGGCTTTCTTCGTTGTCATTGTCGTCTTTAAAAGATATTGACGACAAGGCTGATGGAATAATTTTACGCACAGATCCTCTGTATTATACTGCAGGTTTAATACAAAGTTATACTCAGCATGTTCTTAGACCTCATATTGATTCTTTAAACGATCACAAAAGATATTTCATTAAGGTCCCTTTTATAAATAAAGGTATTGATTTCATAGATTTACAAAGTATTCTCCGTAACAAAAATGTGATGAATGCTATTCCAAATTATTTCAAAAATCTTGAACCACCTATTATTTGTTATAAGTATAATAAATCTGTTAGAGGGTTAATTTTTAACTACAATAAAATTGTTTCTGATCTTAAAATTCTCGAAAACACACCAGATACATGTGACTGTACCTCTTCTAAATTCTGTTACGCTCCAGTGGGTCATATAATAACTGGCAATTTTGATATCATTAAAGATAAACGCATTAGAGCGCTTTTGAGTAAGGGACCTAAATTTAGATTACCTGCCTTAATTGATTTCGATACTTGTCGCAATCATATTTCTGAAGCTTTGAATAAGTATAGTACCAACTGGTGTCGCAGAGAACATGCTGAAAATGACGCTCTTACAAAATGGAAAGAATTAATTTTTGATATTATCGATACCCGGATTTCGTTCTATTTATCCAATAACCATCTTTTACCACCTAAACCTAAATTTAACATTCGTCACTTAAAGAAGGGCATACAAGACTTTCATTCCAAATATGTACTCGTTCCTGCAGACGTGGCTCTTATCCAAGTGATAATTGTATGACGATTACATTATGTTGATACTTTAAACCAGGAACTTGTGAATACCAATTCCTATACAAAGACTAATTTAACGGAGCATAATGTAGTATCTGATCATCTTGATACTTGTAAACAATTAAAAGCTGACGTCAACATTACATGTCATAAACTTCCTACTATGTACTGGATACCAAAACTCCACAAAACACCATATAAGTCTCGTTTTATTGCTAATTCAAGTGCATGTACTACTACTAAACTTTCCAAACTTTTGACATCGTCTTTAATTAAAATCAAAGAACATGTTCAAAGGTATTGTGACAAGACTTACGAAAATTCTGGACTTAATCTGTTTTGGTCTATCAAAAACTCGAATGAAATTTTGACGAAGCTTGAATATAGAAAATACCAAGCTTGCAATATTAGGGGTCTGGGTAAAATACTGACGGATTCTACTGACGAGTTAAAACAAGAACAAAACGCTGACCAGTTAAGTTATATAGGCTTTTCTCGATTCTACTGACGACAAAGAATGAGAACGAATATCACTGACACTATGTAAACGTATAGGAAAGTGGCTGACCACAATGGATCTGAATAAATTAGAACATTAATTGAAGTTATTAAAATCAAAATATCTAATATAATTGTAGATTAAATATCTGTCAAAAAAAAAATTTAAAAAATTAAAAAAAAAATTAAATCAAGGTTTAAGAAGTTAAATTGTATTTTTTGTTTTTTTTTGGTTTGTTATATAAACACGTGATTTTAAAAATGAATTTAAAATTTAAAAATTAAATTTATTTTTTTTAATATTTATCTAGATAAAGATATAGATCTAGAATTATAGAATCCATATTAATTTATAAGTGTATAACAAATTCTATAATAGTTTGAAATAGCTGAAAACGGAGTTGCTGACCAGTTGAAACAGGATCAAAACACTGACCAGTTAACTTATATAGGCTTTTCTCGATTCTACTGACCACATGAAATGAGAACGAATATCACTGAATATCACTGACACTATGTAAACGTATGGGAAAGTGGCTGACCACAATGGATCTGAATAAATTAGAACATTAATTGAAGTTATATAAACACATGAATTTAAAAATTAATTTAAAATTTAAAAATTTATAAAAAAAATTTTTTTTTTAATATTTATCTAGATATAGATATAGAATTATAGATTCCATATTAATTTATAAGTGTATAACAAATTCTATAAAAGTTTGAAATAGCTGAAAACGGAGTTGCTGACCAGTTGAAACAAGAACAAAACACTGACCAGTTAACTTATATAGGCTTTTCTCGATTCTACTGACGACTTGAAATGAGAACGAATATCACTGACGCTATGTAAACGTATGGGAAAGTGGCTGACCACAATGGATCTGAATAAATTAGATCATTTTATGCGAGTAGAAGTGTTACTCGAGTTTTATTTCAGTGATTTATTATTGTTAACTTAATAGAATAATATCTTTCATTTATTAATGCGTAGGTTAGAAAAGAATAAATATTTTTACGATTTAATTATTGATCTATATAAAGATCTAATACATTTATTAATAAATGTTGACAATTATTTTATTACTTACAAAATTAAAGTGGAATTTTTAAAATTATAAGCCAAATTTTAATAAAGTGGGAAAAGGTCTAAAGTTGTGGTTAACACTCACATATCATATGAGATACATTCGCCATTGAAGTGTAGATCTACATCAATTTAAAATTAAATAGAATCACCAAAGAATTTATATTTAAAGATTGAATTTGATCATGTTTCAAATGACGTTCCAGATCATCGAATTCCTTGGCGTTTGATCAGGTATTAACTTGTACTAATCTAAAGGTCGATAATACTTTAATATAGTGTTTGATATTGAAAGGTAAAGGCATTCCTATATTAAAGATTACCGTTAATTGTCGGCTCTTTTCTTTGATGTAATTACCACTTTATTAATGATTAATTTATTTGGAAACTTGTCGCAGTTTGTAGTGTAGGCTCGAGCGTAATCAATTAAAAATATTATTATGCTGCCTTTAATTTGATTGGTGGTTTGTCAACAATCCAACAAAAGGTGTGATAAATCCCCTCTTTGCATTATAATCTTGAATTGTCGATCATTATTGCTCTTGTATTGCGTGTGTTAACATCGATAATCGTTACATATTATCTCTGTGCATAAACTCCATATTAGTGAAATTCATTATACTTTGATTTGAGTGTTGGAATAAGTCTGTGCTAAGTGAAATAACTGTGGGTGTTTTATTGTGCGTTTTTTTTCGGTGAATTGCACATTTGGAATTGAGGATGCCTTTGATCATCGGCCATAGCCAGGTTAAGTATTTTTCCGAGTACCTGGACTCTGCGGAGTTCAGTGTATTTGCTTATCCTGGCTACCGCACGAGACAGTTCTTGAAGGAAGAAGTTCTTCAGGAAGTCATTCCTTATTTCTCGGTAAGTAAACATGTTAACATTATTGTAGCAAATTACTGACTAAATATGTTAGATTCAGAGGGGCCCATTTAAAATTTCATTTCGGTATGCTCTGTTCTATTCTGTTCTGCTAATAGGATTAGTATGTGAGACACGTGTCATTTAAAACACCCGCTGTGCGAATATATTACTCCACACGTTGAGGTACAGTGTAACTGCGTAGCTTCTATTTGATTGCATATCGATAGGGTATACTGTTATTTGAGCTGATATATTTGTTTGTTTAGCGGTTAAAGCTACTGTATATTATATAACATTCAATGTTTAAATTATGCCTTTGTTTATTAAAGAAGCATTTGCTTTAAGAAGCAGACATGTAAATATTGTTCAATAGTAATTAATAACTTTTTTGTTTAAGGAATTAATGAACGTAATTAAATACATAGTATGATAATAAGTTTGTACTCTCCCAGCAGAGACAACGAATAATAAATAATTATGTATATCATGTATATTGTTATAGGTTTGTATAAGCATCTTGATTGACGTAACAGTTTGTATAAAAGTTGTAGAACAGAACAGAACAATTCCTTTATTACTCAGATTACATACATGTTTGACGATGGATATTGTGTACAAGTCAAATAAAATGAGTGTTCTGTTCTGTTATGTTCAGTATTGTTAATTGTTCCTAATCATGTATAATTAAACAAATTACGGTAGTTATCACGACTCCAGATATATGTTATTTCATGTAAAGCGCTTTTGAACGCACAACCCCCGTGTGAAAAGAGCGCTATATAAATCTGGTATAATAATAATTTCAGCACCAAATCCTACGATGTAACTACTTATCAGAATCGTCCCTTTGAGACGAAGATAATGAGTAGTCTCACCATAGGGTTTCAAGCAAGCATACAAGTTTCAAGCAAGCATAAATAGATTTCAAAATACCCCCTTTATATGTAGTAATTAATAAAAAGGCAACATTATTTTTATTGCTAGTTATTATTATACCCGATTCTTTTTGGTATTAGTTTTACAATTCTTTCAGCATTTACAGTTAAATTTTGAAGGTATAAGTTAAAGTTAATATATGACTATTTTTTTAACAAAAGTGCGATACGAAAGTTTTGCGAGAATTACTGAATCTAAGTAATGCTATTTATTTTGCAAACGAACTACGAAACTCAATTATTATTTAAAAAATCAAAAAACAAAAAGTTAAAACAAAGAAATAAAATAATCACAAACAAAACTCATATTAATTCGTCAGCAACACGATACATTCATCAGGTTTATCCTATTAAATCTCTCAACCAATCCAAATAAATCTACTTCATAAGCCACGCCCTATACCTATAATTGTCTCGGCCCATTAAACCACGTGTCCGTCAGTGACACGAGACAGTATTTAGAGTTTACTAGGGCCTAGACTATAGGCTATATTGTTATTGTTCTAATTGCGATTAGAATGTTAAAAGGAAACTTTGCTAAAGCTGAACTTTAGAATTAGATATATGACAGCACAGTTATTGTAAGTGGTTAAACAATCGAGTGTCAAACAGTTTTGATTAAGATCTCTTCTGGATATCAACCTATTTATATCAGCGCAAATATAATATAGTTATAAATTACTTAGTGCAACCTCACTGTTGTAATATTAACATCTTCATTGCTTTATCCCGGTGAAATAAAAATTACAGGCAGCTTGGATAATGCACAGACGCCGAGAAAATCGGCGTCTGACCACTGTCCTAGCTGATTGACTGTTCGATATTCATAATTATCGCTATTTATCTGTTCTAATAACAGTTCAAACATTTGAAATTTAAAGAAGAAGAAACCCATTTACCCATAGCTTGTTTCTAGTTTGAAGATAGGTGACCACCTAAAGCAGGTTAAAAGTAAGCAGAATTTGCCCTTATATTAAAAGCCTATTTGAATATAAGTTAGATATTTTAACATAAGTTGATACAGCTGAATTAGAAATGGAAAATGTAAAAAAGTCAATTTCTGATAAAATGTCAGTTACGACCATGATAACCATTTCCCTTATAGAAGCGACTTTTAGCGCATTCATTTTATTCATCCTCCAAAAGAAAATAGTTCCATAACAAATATGGCAGATGATAGTTTAAAGCAGACTGAAAGTAAAGCAGAATCTGCCTAGCACATGGTAGTTTAAAGCAGGCTGAAAGTAATGAAGAATGTGCCTTAAAGCAGATTGAACCTGCTTTAAGTGATCACCTGTATTTAATGTTTTAAACGGGTTATTGGGTAAAGGGATAAACAATGAGTACTCATGTAAAATCTTCTGTATAAATCAACTGCTAACATTATTCTCTGGTTTTGTAGGTGTGAATCGAGGACTTCTGAGCCGGGACGGTCTGCACCTCAGTTTGCATGGTAATGAAACGTTTGTAGAAAACGTTGAGGTATCAGTTCGCAACTGCGCTCGTGCAACCGTCTCTGTTGTGTCTGTCCGTTCTCTTGCTCCCGTCACCGAGAACGTCGAGACTGTTGTGCCTTTCCGTTCTGTTGGACCCGTGAGTTCTTTGCAGTCTGATACTGTACTGATGCATGTTCCGAAGTTATATTCCGAAGCATTGAAGGAACAGGTCGATCTTCGATCTGATCTTCCTTGTGCTTCAGATATTTCATCTGTTCGTGCATCAGTACCAGAATCAGTGCCGCGAAGAACGTCCGGATCTGTGGTTGTTTGTGGTTCTGCGCCCGTGTCTGTGTCTGTGTCTGACCCAGGTCAGTGGCAGTATGTTTCTTATCGTAAGAAACATTCTGCACCTGAGTCTGGGTCTACAGGTCAGCGTCAGTCTGTTTCTTCTCGCAAGAAACAGCCTGTCACTGAGTCTGGGTCTGCAGGTCAGCGTCAGTCTGTTTCTTCTCGCAAGAAACAGAATTCTCTGAGTCTGCCGCAGGTCAGGTACAGTCTGTTTCTTCTCGCAAGAAACAGACTGTCACTGAGTCTGGGTCTGCAGGTCAGCGTCAGTCTGTTTCTTCTCGCAAGAAACAGACTTTCTCTGAGTCTGCCGCAGGTCAGGTACAGTCTGTTTCTTCTCGCAAGAAACAGACTGCCACTGAGTCTGGGTCTGCAGGTCAGCGTCAGTCTGTTTCTTCTCGCAAGAAACAGACTGCCACTGAGTCTGGGTCTGCAGGTCAGCGTCAGTCTGTTTCTTCTCGCAAGAAACAGACTGCCACTGAGTCTGGGTCTGCAGGTCAGCGTCAGTCCGTTTCTTCTCGCAAGAAACAGACTGCCACTGAGTCTGCCGCAGGTCAGGTACAGTCTGTTTCTTCTCGCAAGAAACAGACTGTCACTGAGTCTGGGTCTGCAGGTCAGCGTCAGTCCGTTTCTTCTCGCAAGAAACAGACTGCCACTGAGTCTGCCGCAGGTCAGATACAGTCTGTTTCTTCTCGCAAGAAACAGACTGTCACTGAGTCTGGGTCTGCAGGTCAGCGTCAGTCTGTTTCTTCTCGCAAGAAACAGACTGTCTCTGAGTCTGCCGCAGGTCAGGTACAGTCTGTTTCTTCTCGCAAGAAACAGACTGCCACTGAGTCTGGGTCTGCAGGTCAGCGTCAGTCTGTTTCTTCTCGCAACGTTAAACTTTATGGGGGAGGTGAAGAGTCTGAAATTTTCGTAGAACAGAATATAAGATTGCTCCCAAACGAGGCAGCCGATATCCTAATGCAAAATATTAGTGTTACTTATAAGCCGCCACACAAACCAACTAGTGGAACTGTTTATTTATTTGACGACTCTGGCAACATCGAAAACAAAGAAGACTGGCGCGCAGATGGTTATAGGTGGTCGAATCGCGGTAGAAAAACTTACAAAACTTTGGATGGTAAAGACATAGAGCGTCACTTTTTTGCAATAAGAACGGAGCAAGGTCATGATAATAAATTTTTGAAACATGCATTCAGATTTGTAGGGAATGGATACAATGGTCGTACTGTCATTTCGTACATAGGAGACAGTTCTAAGTTCAAGGATATGCCTCATGGGAATAGAAAGAAAAACAATAGAGCACATAAACAAACACTACCGTCATATCTTAAAAAATTAGAAAATCGATGTAAAGAGAAGTCCAAGCCTGTGACCATTCATAACGAGTTATTAGCAGAAAAAAGTTCAGAAGAAGTTATACAAGGGGTCGCTGTACCAAGAAATTTTCAACAAGTTAGAAACGTTAAAAAAAAATTACGTAACAACAAAATTATTTCTAAAGACCCTTTATATAATACGCACGTACTCGTTCATCACTTAGATAATTACATCTGGAGCATAAAAACGCATCCAGACCTAGAGGTTATGATCGGAAACGATGAGATTTTGGCTGAAGTAAATAGACTTTTGCAGATGAAGATTGATATACAGTTCTACTATGACACGACATTCGATTTGGGTGATTTTTACGTTTCCATAATTTGTTTTCAACATCCAATGTTTAAAGAAAAGCCTACTCTAGCGGCGGCCTATATGTTGCATGAGCGAAAATTTCAAAAGTGTCATGAAAATTTTGTAGATTTATTAAAATCGAAAATACCTAAGTTCGCTGAAGGTAATTTTTCAGTTATCAGTGACAGGGAAACCGGTATACTAAATGCTTTCAGAGAAAAACTGCCCAATGCACAACTACTTGTTTGCTGGAACCACATTTTTAGAGACGTAAAACACTGGGTATCGAAGAAAAAGGGTCTTGTTGACGACAAAAGGGTTTATGACATGCAAGTGCGCGATTTAATGAAAAGCGAAAGTGTTGAAATTTTTGAAGAAAAATTGAGTAGCATGAAAGATTCTTGGAGTCAAGCTTTCGTTGAATATTTTGAAATTAATCTATATGATACTATTAAAAACAATGCGGGTCGCTGGCTTTTGGAAGAAAAAGGTATTTATAACTCATACTCTGGAATCACTAACAATCCCGTTGAAAGTCTTAATGCAAAAATTAAACGTTTGCTAGATGAAAAACTACCAATAGATAACATGATAAACACATAGAGTGTCAATATTGGTTGGAAAATTTAAAACTCACTACAGACGATAGAGAAGACTTGTTAAATAACCGTAAATAACCGTAAATTAAATTCCAATCACATGGAGGCTGTCAACATACTCCTCAGAAATCAATTCGGTAAAAACATAAACGGTTTTCAATACACCGATACTGTACCTGTTTATAACGAATCAACTAAAAAATGGCATATGGCCGTTCCATTCGAAAGGGTTGATTCTCCCGCGTGCCAGATTCACCATAACCATCATGATCATTGGGTTTCTTCAATTTATCATAAAAATGTAATATATCTTTTAGATAGTTTAGGTACAGAAAGCAGGAAAAACGACAAACTTATTCCAAACGGATTAAAAATCCAACTTGCGCAATTATATGGCCGGAATGATAAATCTATCCATATACAAATGCCGGTAGTGATGAAACAAAATAACAGTATCGATTGTGGTCTGTACGCGATAGCATTTTTAACTTCCTATTGCTTCCGAAAATCACTCTGTTTTGATGTTATTTACGATACAAGCAAGCTACGTAGTCATCTATTCCACTGTTTCGAGAAAAACGAAATATCCGAATTTCCGTTAACTGAAAAAACAATCAGTGGAAGAAGGCAAAATAAAATGCACAAGATTATTATCGATACATACTGCATATGTAATTTACCAGAATGTGTTGAGAATATGGTGCTGTGTACTATTTGTGATCTTTGGTTTCACTATTCATGCGTTAATGCTCCAGCTGATATATCGACTACCAGTAGCGAGTTTGTGTGAGAACTCTGTAAATAATCCTTTTATCTTTAAGTAAGTAGTTCAGAACCACAATAAAACAACAACGTGTCAGATTAAACCGACCATACCGTATCAATTAGCTAAACTCTTAATAAACAGGTACACCAATTAACAGCAGGGTGTTACATTCAATCGGTCACACATTAGGACACGCCCACAATAGAGATAGGCGGCCGATAAACACAGTATATTTTTTCTGATTGGATCCTATGTGCGAAAAGACAAATAACGACCATTTTACTTTCATTGAGATTGACTTTTTCGGCGATATTGCATTTTGGCTTTTTTTGGTAAGTGGCTATTTAATATTATTAGTATATACGTGCCACCAAAATTCAAAATTATGAGGCTCATGAAAGCAGGGTCCACGATCCCGAGTCTTGGGTACACAATTTATTGTGTAGCGGATGCTTTCAAAACATATTTTTAAATGAATAAAGTAATGGCAAGACATTATTTAGAAGTTTTATTTAATGTAATAAAACGACTCAATAATGTATTGAAATTTTCTTTTACTTTAACTTTTATAAAATTTATTTTACACTTATAAATTAAGCCATAAATTAATTTTTAAATTCATGGCTTAACATTCATCAAGTGTATATATAACAAAAAAACATATAACTTCTTAAACCTTGATTTAGATTTTTTTTTAAATTTTTAAAAAAAAAATTTGACAGATATTTAATCTATAATTATATCAGATATTTTGATTTTAATAACTTCAATTATACTCGCGTACAATGTTCTAATTTATTCAGATCCATTGTGGTCAGCCACTTTCCCATACGTTTACATAGCGTCAGTGATATTCGTTCTCATTTCAAGTCGTCAGTAGAATCGAGAAAAGCCTATATAAGTTAACTGGTCAGTGTTTTGTTCTTGTTTCAACTGGTCAGCAACTCCGTTTTCAGCTATTTCAAACTTTTATAGAATTTGTTATACACTTATAAATTAATATGGAATCTATAATTCTATATCTATATGTAGATAAATATTAAAAAAAAATTTTTTTTATAAATTTTTAAATTTTAAATTAATTTTTAAATTCATGTGTTTATATAACTTCAATTAATGTTCTAATTTATTCAGATCCATTGTGGTCAGCCACTTTCCCATACGTTTACATAGTGTCAGTGATATTCAGTGATATTCGTTCTCATTTCATGTGGTCAGTAGAATCGAGAAAAGCCTATATAAGTTAACTGGTCAGTGTTTTGATCCTGTTTCAACTGGTCAGCAACTCCGTTTTCAGCTATTTCAAACTATTATAGAATTTGTTATACACTTATAAATTAATATGGATTCTATAATTCTAGATCTATATCTTTATCTAGATAAATATTAAAAAAAATAAATTTAATTTTTAAATTTTAAATTCATTTTTAAAATCACGTGTTTATATAACAAACCAAAAAAAAACAAAAAATACAATTTAACTTCTTAAACCTTGATTTAAATTTTTTTTTAAATTTTTAAAATTTTTTTTTGACAGATATTTAATCTACAATTATATTAGATATTTTGATTTTAATAACTTCAATTAATGTTCTAATTTATTCAGATCCATTGTGGTCAGCCACTTTCCTATACGTTTACATAGTGTCAGTGATATTCGTTCTCATTCTTTGTCGTCAGTAGAATCGAGAAAAGCCTATATAACTTAACTGGTCAGCGTTTTGTTCTTGTTTTAACTCGTCAGTAGAATCCGTCAGTATTTTACCCACACCCCAATATTAGTACGTATGACTTTTCAACACTATATACTACCTTACCTCATAATTTAATAAAAGCTAAACTTATACAACTTATTGAAAAGACTTTTGCCAGAGAAAGGAAACTATTTCTGGCGTGTAATACTGATCGTGCATTTTTTACAAATGACACGGTTAAGCATTACACTATGTGGACTTGCACCGATGTCTGTAAATCACTATCATTTCTTCTGGATAATATTTATGTACGTTTTGGGAGTACCATATACCGCCAAGTGATTGGTATCCCTATGGGTACAAACTGCGCCCCTTGTCGCAGACCTATTTTTGTACTGTTATGAGAGGGACTTTATGCTAAGTCTAAAACCTGATACACAGGCAGATATGATCGAAGCCTTTAACAACACATCGCGCTATCTAGATGATATTTTTAATATAGACAACCCATTTTTTGATACATTGTTTCCTTTTATTTACCCAAAAGAATTACGCCTTAATAAAACAAACGAGTCAAATTTATCGGCACCATTTTTAGATTTGGATCTTTTAATAAATAACGGTATTGTTTCTTCTAAGATTTACGATAAACGAGATGATTTTGATTTTATTATTGTAAATTATCCTCATCTAGATGGCGATGTTCCCCGTTCTACATCTTACGGGGTTTATATTTCACAACTTATTCGTTTTGCTAGGGCTTGTACCTCTGTTGAGGACTTCCACATTCGTAATAAAACTATTACTGAAAAGCTTCTTAAACAGGGGTACAGATTTCATAAACTTCGTAAAACATTTTCTAAATTCTTTTATAGAAATCTTCCTCTCATTGACAAGTATAAATGTAACTTAAAGTCTTTTCTGCGGCAAGGTATTTCACATCCGGAGTTTTATGGTGATGTGATTTACAGACTTCGTAAGATTCTTGGACATATGCATTTTCAAAACCTATTTGTGAAACGTATTAGATTTTTCCTCAAAAAAGATTATGATCCAACTATATTGCTGCGCACTTCACGTTTGGTTATCGATCAATCTACAATTGATAACTATGCTTTCCTCTTTGGTTGTGCAACGACAGACAGGGCTTAGCACTACATGATGATGTATCTCTAAAGCCGTCCTTAACCGGGAGAGTTGTGTCGGATTTTCGTGCTTTGGTTTTTCTCTCCCTCTCTGTCGTACCCTAAACCTTCCCATGTCTTACAGTTACTCGTGACTACAGACTATTCGCTTGAGTACAATTTGACCGTTGCCATAGTGGGTTATTTTTAACACGGGCTTGAATGTTTAATTCTTTCCCGTGTTACTAATAATCCTGTCAGAGAATTTTGTTAGATGTTTTACATGTATTTACTTACTGTGCTGGCGGTCTTTTTGATTGTAAGGTTGTGGAACAGGGTTTATATTTTATGTACACTGTTCGTCTTTATAGGTGAATATAGGAGATAAGTGTGAGGTTGGGCGCCCCTAAACCCAGGTTTAACCCCCCAGTGGTTGTTAATGATTAATTAATTTATAATTGATTATTGATTGCTACTGACCGTACCAAGGCGGGCTCCTATGTTCACTTAGCTTTATGTTTGTCTTGCGTGTTGTTTTCTATTTAGTGTGTAGATGAAGGAATGGTATTGCGTGTGTGTGTGTGTTTGTTATGGTATGGCTGTGTGTGTGTTCTGCTTTAGAGATGGGTGTATTATTTGTGTTGCGTTTCCTGCTTGAGTCTTCTTTCGTATTTATTTCTGCAGAAACCACGTGTTCTTTGACATGCCCGGTAGATCTGCATGGGAACTCGGTTTAACCCATAGCCTCTTTCTAGTTTTTAAAAACAGGTTACAACTTAAAGCAGGTTGAAAGCAAAGCAGAATGCGCCTGAATGCGCATTCTATTTCATTTTCAGCCTGCCTTTAGCTACCATCTTCTAGGTAAAGCAAATATTTCTTATGAAATATATTCATGACTCTATGAACAGAAACTGTTTACTTCAGTCGTTGAATAGACTAAAGGCCTAAAAAGGCATAAATATGGGATAATGGGTAAGAGTCTCATTCTAGGGGCTGAATCAGATTCTAGTCCAATTAGAATCTATTTGATTTGGTGCAAATTGAGCTTCAACTAGCGACCCAATGTTAGTAGGCCATCGCAATCAAGTTTATCGATACACTACGAATTTGACATTTACCTGACGTCATCAACAACATCTATCTATATTTTTACAAACATGTGCTTTCAAAGGATCTCCCCTTATTCAGATTTATATATTTCACAACAGCAGATGTTAAGTGCTTGTGTGGCGGCTGTAAAAAGTCGCCCCGTACGTCATTCTCAGTGTTGTTATACTTTCTGGTCCTTTGGAATCATTGATATCAGCGCATTTAAAGTTGAAAGTTGAGTTCCGCTTGAAAGTTGAGTTCCGCTTAAGCCGGTGCTAGGGGGCGTGAGCACTGTTGCATATTTCAGTATTGCTCATGAACAGACTCAATTAAACCGAGTCTGCAATTTTCAGTATTTGCTTTGCTTTCTGTGTTTTCAAAGGATCTCCCCTTATTCAAATTTATAATACGTGTTAAAATAAATATATTTGTTTGAAAAAATTATAATAATGGATGGATGAGTTGGGTTTTACGGCACTGCGACACAAAATAGGTCATATAGCGCCGATGAGTAATGGAGGATGATGAGATGAGATGATGATGATTTTGGCTAATCTCATTTGTTGCTAAGCAGCACATGAGATCAAAACCACCGACCTGGTTAATTGTCAAAGGGAATCTTTTCTGTTTATTAGGCCGAGATTATTCCCTCTGTCAAGAACTAAAAGGAAGGCAGGTGGGTGTTTTTGATCCCATGCGCTGCTGGTCAACGAATGGGATTAGCCAAAATCATCTTCCTGAGATCATCATCATTTCATCTCATCACCCTAATCAATCATCGGCGCTATATGACCTACTTTGTGTCGCAGTGCCGTAAATAATAAATACGAAATACTCAAGCAGGAAACGTAACACAAACAATACACCCACCTCTCAAGCAGAACACACACACACAGTCATACCACAACAAACACACACACACATGCAATACAATTCCTACATCTACACACTAACTAGAAAACAACACGCAAGACAAACATAAAGCAAAGTGAATATAGGAGCCCGCCTTGGTACGGTCAGTAGCAATCAATAATTAACTATAAATTAATTAATTATTAACAACCCAACTCATCATCATCATTATAAACAGAAACAATTCCCTTTGACAATTAAGCCCCAGAACTACGGCAAAGTAGGAAGGTCTCTGAGGACAAACTAAATGAGAATCGAGACTTGCATGTTTATAAAAGCTCTTTTGCTACGCAACAGCTTTTACTTTGTTTAATTTTTAAATTTTTACCAAACCAACCCACGTCTATCTTGACAATATTTCCACCATCCCTAGACTGTCTATATACTGAAGTTGAACTGTACGTAAGCTTCAGAGTAATCTAGGGCCCCATTTTAGCCCTAACTTCATGAAATTAAATGGTCAATTATGAATATTGGTTGTGAGACAGAACACTATAACTCCTGTTCTACTAAAGCTTTTAAGATGACATTTCATTTATGGAAATAGCATTGACACGTGAAAATGAATGGCATTAGATTCATAGCTCTTGCATGAATTCTGTGAGAGTTATTCTCCTATTCCACATTTTCTTTTTTCTGCAGATTATTTCTGTTTTACTGTGTGTTAGGAATCTATATTTGTTCTTTCAGAAGCCTGAAGGATACTACATTTACTGCAACAATATCATCAAAGGTTGAAAATTGGCAATGCATATAAAAAGAAAACACAAACATGAAACTGATGTTTAAGAAATCCTAAATAAATCAAAAAGTGAACAAAATATTTTTTGAACAATAAAGAAGGGATGGAATGTACAAGTTTAATTTAAATGCATTAGCTGTAGATGCAGAACCAACTATGCGAGAAAGACAGCTCAAATTCAAAGATGAACTGAAAGTTTGTGGGGAATGCAAATGCTTTATTTCAAACTAATAGATGTATTTCTCAAAGCATAAATGTACAACACAAAAGCCAACGCCACTGAAACCCAAGCTTTTGAAAGGCAATAAAACAGAAGTAAGCAGTGATCTTGAATTTTCCCATATCTTGAATAGATTCAGAGATGGGGAAGTTGGAGATCTCTGCCGGACTAACAATATGATAAAACAAATAGGCTATCGTCATTTTAACCTTCGACGCCATGAACAGAGCAAACAAGACGAGGTACGAAAAGTGGTAATGGGGGAGATGAGAGCTCCGAGAAGCCATTGAAAATATAACAAGGGTTGAAAATGAAGACAAAAAAGAAAAACATGGATTAGAATTAATGTTGGATGCCATCATAAAGCCCTTAGTGGTTATTTTTCTGAAACGATGCAAGATCAAAAATATAAAGAAATGAAAGTGCCAAAAACAGCATACCAATACAGATCGAACGAAATGTATTCGAGGGCAAGGCAGCAATGCGTTAGAAACTCGATGGAAAAATCAAGAAGGCCAGAACAGTTGCCTCTTGAATGGGATGTTAAAAAAATTAACATTTTCCTTAATAAGGGAAATAACACAAACTGTTCAGGACTTTACTATTGAAAAGTATGCTGGGCTCAGGTCATTACTTGTAACCCGTTTAACTCTGTATAATGCCAGAAGAGGAGAGGAGCCATCAATGATGCTTATTAAGGAGCTGGAGGATGCCTTTAGAGGAACATGGCTGCCATCTGAGAATGTAGAAGGAATCCAAGACAAAGGAGAAACGTTCTCACTTGACTCCTTCAAGTTAGCATACATTGGGGGCAAAGGCAGAAAATGTGTACCTGTCCTTCTGCCGAACAATCTTCTTGATGGATTATCTTTACTTCTCAAGCATACACTTGCTTATGGAATACCAAAGGAAAATATGTTTGTATTTGCCTCAAAAGCTTCAATATCTCATTGTTCGGACTGACATGCCCTGAGAGAAATGTGTGTCCGGGTGGAAGTGGATGTAGCAGTCACTGCTACTTAAACAGACATAAACTCTCCACCCTGTACATCAGCCTGGACATGAGGGAGGAAGGCAGAAAGATTTTCTTGGAGCACATGGGCCATGGCGACAACATAAACAAGGAGAACTACCAGTGTCCATTGGGACTGAGGACAGTTAGTGTCATGGGAAAAGTTCTTGCCACAGTGTCTATAAATGAGATTGTTTCCTGGTCAAAATCAAACATATTTGCAAGGAATTCATCACTATCCGTATAATCAACAAATAAATACGAAAGACTCAAGCAGGAAACGCAACACAAACAATACACCCTCCTCTCAAGCAGAACACACACACAGTCATACCATAACAAACACACACGCAAAATCCCATTTCTTCATCTACACACTAAATAGAAAACAACACGCAAGACAAACATAAAGCAAAGTGAATATAGGAGCCCGCCTTGGTACGGTCAGCAGCAATCAATAATTAATTATAAATTAACCATTAACTACCACTGGGGGGTTAAACCTGGGTTTAGGGGCGCCCAACCTCACTCTTATCTCCTATATTCACCTATAAAGACGAACAGTGTACATAAAATATACCTCACACTCAAAAAGACCGCCATCACAGCAAGTAAATACATGTAAAACATCTAACAAAAATTCTATGACAAGATCATTAGTAACATGGGAAAGATTAAACATTCAAGCCCGTGTTAAAAATAACCCACTATGGCAACGGTCATATTGTACTCAAGCTACAAGTCTGTAGTTACGAGTAACTGTAAGACATGGATTTGATTGATTGATTTGTGTTTTACGGCCCATCGACACCAATGGTCATTTAGAGCCGAAAAATATTGATGGGAGAAAAAAAAAAGATGAAATCAATTTAAACATCAATTTTGTTTATTTTTTTTTTTATTTTTTTTTTTTTTTTAATATATTTTATTGATTTACAATTTGGAATAAATATTAATTGTTTTTAGAAAATCAAATATCTTGGTACAGTAAAACCTCGCTATTACGACCACTAAATTATGTTAATTATTAGGGTGTTTACGATAGGTGACCGCTTAAAGCAAGGTGACAGTGAAACAGAAAGCTCCTATAGGAGCTTTCTGTTTCACTGTAACCTTGCTTTAAGCTGTCACCTGTCTATTATACACTAAATTAGCCTTCGTTTTAGTGGTCGTAATAGCGAGGTTTTACTGTAATTTCAACAAGTTCAAACAGTTCCCGAAGGGAAACTGCCTGAAAGTATCTTTCTCTTATTAAGCACAAATCAGCACATTCAATAAGAATGTGCTTGATTGTATAAGGTTCAAAACAAAATAAACATTCAGGTTGAACGTCGCGTTTAATTAAGTAAGAGTGTGTTATAAAGGAGTGACCGATTTTGAGTCTTGCTAATACTACCTCATCTCGCCGAACCGGCCGGCATGAGTTAAATGATTCACCTAAAACAGGTTTTACAGCATGGAGCTTGTTGTGAGTTTCCTCATTCCAAGACTCCTGCCATTTTTTAAAAATATAACTAGTAATTTGGGGTTTGAAATCGGAGAAAGGAATTTTCATTTCAGATTCAGGCAATGCCAAGGCAGACTTTGCTGCAAAGTCTGCCCTCTCATTGCCCTGAATACCACAATGACCAGGTATCCAACAAAACTTTACGTCTTTAGTGTTCGACAGTTCATGATATTTTAAAACAATATTCTTAATTAGAGCATTTTTGGTAGAACATTTACTCAAGGATTGTAGAACAGAAAGAGAATCCGAAAATATTATGTGTTTACTATGTGAATCTTCAGCAATATAATCAAGAGCCAAATCAATAGCCTTGATCTCCGCTGAAAATATGGAGGCATTGTCAGGTAGCCGAAACTTTGTAACTGTATTATCAGTCACAAAGGCTGCAGCAACCCTCTCATCATCTTTTGAACCATCGGTAAAAACTTGTTTATAATCTTCATATCTCGAAAGGATTTCATTTAGAAACGACTTGTATTCAAGTGAGCTTGTTTCAGTCTTTTTATGCCAAGATAGATAAAAAATAACTTTGGGTGGTTTTATGGTCCAAGGTGGTATAGATTCGACTTTGGTCTCTTCAACCAAAGACAAATCTATATCACTACTTTCAAAAGAGTTTTTCATACGTATTCCAAAGGATGGAATAACATTTTCTTTAGATTCAAATAAACGTTTATATTTAGGTTTAAAAACATTATTGTATGTTGGATTTGAACGGTTTGAAGCTAATTTAGAAGTGTATTGCATGGATAGTTTTTGACGACGAGAGTAAAGAGAAGGTTCGTTGGCCTCAACATATAAACTTTTTGCAGGGGATGTCCTAAAGGCACCCAATGCCAAACGTAAACCCTGATGATGTATTGGATCAAGCATCTGCAAGTATGATTTTCTTGCAGAGCCGTACACAATACACCCATAATCAAGTTTAGATTTTACTAAACTTCTGTACAATCTGAGCATTACTTTGCGATCTGCACCCCAGTCAGTATGTGCAAGTACGCGAAGTAATTTTAATGTTTTCAGGCATTTTGCCTTTAAATATTTAATATGAGGGATAAAGGAAAGTTTCTTATCAAAGATGACACCGAGAAATTTCGCCTGATCCACGACAGGAATGGGGTTACCATCCAGGTGCAATTCGGGATCAGGGTGAAATCTTCTAAGTTGGCAGAAATGCACACAATTGGTCTTTGATCTAGAAAATTTAAAACCATTCTCAGTAGCCCATTTTTGGACTTTATTAATGGACTGTTGAAGTTGACGTTCAACAGTATTCATGCTTTTAGAACGGTAGCAAATCAAAAAATCATCAACATACAATGAGCAATCTGTGTCATTAGTTATACACTTAACAATGTTATTAATTTTAACATTAAAAAGAGTAACTGACAAAATACTTCCTTGTGGAACACCCATTTCCTGCTTTTGGATATCGGAAAGTGTAGTTCCAACTCGGACTTGAAAGTCCCTATCATTGAGAAAGTTTTCAATAAAAATTGGAAGTCGACCTTTAAGGCCATTTTCATGAAGGTCTTTCATAATACCATACTTCCATGTTGTATCGTAAGCTTTCTCAAGATCAAAGAAGACAGCAACTAAATGCTCCTTCTTGACAAAAGCGTCTCGAATAAAAGTCTCCAACCTAACTAGATGATCATTTGTACTTCTTTGGCTCCTGAATCCACTTTGATACTCCGTAATGAGATTGTTGGATTCAAGGTACCAAACAAGTCTTGCGTTAATCATGCGTTCTAAAGTTTTGCATACGCAGCTCGTCAATGCTATGGGGCGATAACTATTTGGATCTGTGTTATCCTTCCCAGGTTTTGGGATAGGGATAACTGTTGCCTGTTTCCAAAACTGGGGAACCTTACCACTTGACCATATATTGTTAAAAATATCCAAAAGAACAGTTAGACAATTTGGGGGCAAGTGTTTTAAAAATTGATAATGAATATCATCAGGTCCAACAGCAGTATCGTTTGACCTGTTAAGAGAATCAAGCAATTCTTTCTGAGTAAAGGGTAAATTGTAGCTTTCTGTATTATGAGATGCAAAATTCAATTTTTCTTTTTCTTTAGTCTTTTTAATATTTCTAAATTCTGGAGAAGACTTAGCTGATGAAGATATTTTTGCAAAGGCATCAGCTAAGGAATTGGCGATATCTTTAGTATCTGTTAATTTGTTATTATTAACATTTAAATGACCAAATGAAGATTTACCTTTACCGTTTATTTTACGTACCATATCCCATACCTTCTTTACTGATGAGCGAGAATTTAATTTAGAAACAGTTTTTCCAAGATTGAGATTTTGCCGTCTTAATTGTTCGACGAGCTTTTGCCCTAAATACTCTGAAATGGTTTAAGTTTTCCAGAGTAGGACTATTTTTACATTTTTGAAGAGCTGATTTACGCTTGCGTATAGCCTCCTTACATTCTTCATTATACCAAGGTTTCGGAGGTTTCTTGGGGTTTGATGAGGACCTAGGAATGCATTCCTCTGCTATTGAATATAAAATGGAAGTAAACTTTTCGATAGGGTCATCAATATTTTCAAAAGCGTCTGGATACAATTTTTCCCTACACAAAATTTCGAATTTTTGCCAGTTTGCCTTCTTGAGTTTCCAGTGAGGAATATGTTCCTCAACTGGAGAGACAATATTATTCAGAAATATTGGAAAGTGGTCACTGCCACAAAGGTCGTCACCAACTCTCCAATCATAATCTAAATAAATAGTAGGAAAGCACATTGAAAGATCAATGCAAGTTAAAGACCCTGTTGCTGGGTGAAGATAGGTTGGGGTCTTTTTGTTGAAGATACACAAATCGTGCTCACCAACAAAATCCTCAACCATCTTACCAAGAGAGTTAGTATTTGCGGAACCCCATAAAGGGTTATGGCTATTAAAGTCTCCTAACAGAATAAAAAGGGAAGGTAATTGCTCAATAAGAGCGTCAAGTTCTTTTTTGTCAATTGCACTCTTTGGTGGAATATAAATTGAACAAAAAGTAAAAATGACCTTATGAAGGGTAACACTGACTGCAACGACTTGTAATTTAGAATTAATAGGTAAATGACTATGAACAACAGAGTTGTTCACGATAATGGAAGAGCCGCCAGAGGCTCTCTCACCATCATTAAAAATATGATTATACATAGAATAGTTTCGAAAGTTGATTTGATCAGTGTCCTTCAAGAACGTTTCCTGAAGACACATTATAGCTGGGTCATGTTTATTCAATAACAGAATAATTTCATGGAAGGGTTCAGGGTACGACAGAGAGGGAGAGAAAAAACAAAGCACGAAAATCCGACATAACTCACGGTTAAGGACAGCTATAGAGATACATCATCATGTAGTGCTTAGCCCTGTCTGTCGACGCACAACCAAAGAGGAAAGCATAGTTATCAATTGTAGATTGATCGATAACTAAACGTTAAGTGCACAGCAATATAGTTGGATCATAATCTTTTTTGAGGAAAAATCTAATACGTTTCACAAATAGGTTTTGAAAATGTATATGTCCAAGAATCTTAAGAAGTCTGTAAATCACATCACCATAAAACTCCAGGGTGTGAAATACCAGTTTGAGCGTTAAAATCTCCTAATAAATAAAGCGTTTCAAATTTTGAACACATCGGTAATTTCATTATTCAACAATTCATGATCATCAATTTTGTAAAATCTCGACGAGATGGGGGTATATATACATTACCTAGCAACACATCATTGTCACTTTGTATACAATGACCTGGTGTCCTAACCCAGAATATAAGATTAGTTTCTGACTCTAAAATTTCTACATGCTGAAACAATTCAAGTTTTATAAAAGCACCTAAACCACCGGATTTTCTCAAATATTTTGCTTTTCTTGGTATACATGTATTAACAAATTCATAACCTTCTAGTGATATAACATCATATGTGTCAAATAAATACGAAAGACTCGAGCAGGAAACGTAACACAAACAATACACCCACCTCTCAAGCAGAACACACACACACAGTCATACCACAACAAACACACGCAATACCATTCCTTCATCTACACACTAAAATGAAAACAACACGCAAGACAAACATAAAGCAAAGTTTACTTACTAACAAGAAATATCTTTAAAAAAGATATTCGGCGGAATGAGTGGTTGAACTAAGGCTATATAAGATGGGTGTGCAAAATTGAATGAAATTGAGGTTTTCAAAGAATTGTAATATCTTGGATTGAAAAGCAAAAAATAAAAGTATACAATTGAAACAGTCACTTTTATTTAAAATGCAAAACTATCATGTACAGATAATGCAAAACAAAACAATAATTTAACTCATATCCTAGCTACTGGTAGGAGATCCTCACATTAATCTATTGTTCTATATATCAAACTTCATTCATAGAGTTTCTTGAAACAAACTATAACATACACAAAATGTACAGATTCAACAGTCAACTGTACTTCACTCTTGTAAATAATGGTGAAACCACACGATTGTGTTTAACTCACTTGAGGCCATTTATATATAATATTGCTTTTAATGTATGGTAAATGTGTACAAATAGTTAACAATTAAAACAAATTGGTAGTAAACAATTATAAAACACCTAGCTTCCTCTGTATATCTATAAAAAGATTTCAGATGACATCTTAAAATAGAATCATAATTGCATCAGCCCAGTGTAGTAAACAGTCTGGTCTGTGTCTCTAAATTTTACACTCACAGTCCATATCTGGGAAAACGACCAGCCTACAGGGCTCCAGATATGAGGGAGTAAACTAAACAAATCACATTTATTCACTCCTTTCAGCACCAAACCCTATGGTGTTACCATTCATTTTGATTGTCTCGTAGAGACAATTCAAATGTATAGTGACACCACAGGGTTTAATGCACAAATAAAGATTTTAAGTTTTTAAATAATTCCCTTATCTGGAGCCCTGGCTACTATCCAATCAGACTATTCAGTTTCAACAGGTGCTCTCCATTCTAAATTTCTGATCAAATATAATTGGTTGAAATGTGTGGCCAAATAGAAAGTGGTTAAATAGAAACCAGACAGCTCCGCCGAAAAAGATATCAAACTTTTGAACTATGAATTCAAAGCCAGGGTATTGGCAACGCCTTTTAAGGCCATACACGTTCAGTGAGCCTATTTGTAAGCTTTTCTCATTGGTAGAAGTGTTCAGTTGTACTGGAGTGTCACTGTACGGGGCTTTTCCCCCTGATACCTATTTATAGCTATTTACTTCATCCCTCGCATCCTGAGACTTTTCCCGAGTCCGGGCCCCGAGGTTATAAAGCATTTTAGTTGAGTCTGAGTGTGTTCCCAAGCATTTGATTGGTCAGATTAAATCTGACCAATCAAATGCTTGGAAACGAGCTTGACTCAAGTCAAAAGCTTTATAACCTCGGAGCCGGGACTCGAGCTGCAACATAGCCTGACTGTACACTTAACGAATCTTCTAACTGTGCACTTTTCTTTTCGCTATATATCTTTTACTTATAAGAATTTCTACTCAATGTTTTGCGTGTTTGCTATTGACGGACAATGGTCTGTAAAATCGTTATCAAATTAAAAAAATTAAGTTGGAAGATCCAGTGAACCATGAAACGGCAAAATACTCAATTTGCACGAAAAAATCGTGAACTGGTTGGAAATGGTTTCGAAACTTTTCTCGTGCATTCACTATCAAGCCGAACATTCGAAAAACATGATGTTGGACGAAAATCTTAATCGAACGACGTTGAATAGCCGTTCAACTATGCGTAACGTGGAAATGACGTCGGGCTGTTATAAACCATGCTGGACAAAGGCGTTACCGAATAAACACTGTTTGACTAAATTGACAATAAATACTGTTTTAATTACTTTTTGTTACACTCACCGTCTGACGCGGTCGAGAAGTAACGCGCTCGACTACGAAACCAGTACCCGGTTTCACGAAACAGCTCGAGTTTCGGATCAGCTCAACTCTTACAACGGGCTCAAATTATTTAACTGGATCAGTTGAGCCGATTACGTTGAGCCTGTTCCACGAACGCGATCAACTAACGGATCAGCTGAGCCCGTTACGAGGTATTTTTTCAATGATTTGAGCGGCCCAATCCGATTACTCTTTAGTATCGGAGGATGTAAAAACGAAATATCCGGGTAAAAGTGAAAGCTGTCAAAATCGTCTGCTTTCAATAATGGACTAAAACAAGAGGGCCAGAATGGCCCTTGATCGCTCACCTGTCCACGGTGACACTAGGATGGGTCACTTGATTTCAGAAAAGATTTGTAAAAGGTGACCCCAAGGGCGGGCCAAAATTTGAACAACTTTGATAGAGGACCTGTAGATGATGTTATGTGCAAAATATCTAAACTCAGTGTACTATGGTTTCAGACAAGAAGATTTTTGAAGTTTTCATTAGAAAAATCTATTTTTAGCTCCGGTGACCCAGATATGCAACAGACCAGAACCAATTCATCAATATATGTGAAGGACCTATAGAAGTTACACCATGCCAAGTATCAAAGCTCTGGCCATATTGGTTTCTGAGTAAAAGATGTTTGAACATTTCACTATGTAACTCTATGTAAAACGGTGACCCCCAGGGTGGGGCCAATTTTGACCCCAGGGGTAAAATTTGAACAATTTTGATAGAGGACCTGTAGACGATGCTATGTGCAAAATATCTAAACTCAGTGTACTATGGTTTCAGACAAGAAGATTTTTGAAGTTTTTCTTGAAAAAATCTATTTTTAGCTCCTGTGAACCAGATATGCAACAGACCGAAACCAATTCACCAATATATATGTAGGACCTCAAGAAGTTATACCATGCCAAATATCAAAGCTCTGGTCATATTGGTTTCAGAGAAAAAGATGTTTGAACATTTCACTATATAACTCTATGTAAAACTGTGACCCCCGGGGCGGGGCCAATTTTGACCCCAGGGACAAAATTTGAACAACTTTGATAGAGGACCTGTAGACGATGCTATGTTCAAAATATCTAAGCTTAGTGTACTATGGTTTCAGACAAGAAGATTTTTTAAGTTCTTATTGAAAAAATCTATTTTTAGCTCTTGTGACCTAGATATACAACAGACCGGAACCAATTCAACAATATATGTCAAATACCTCTAGAAGTTATACCATGCCAAATATCAAAGCTCTGGTCATATTGGTTTCAGAGAAAAAGATGTTTGAACTTATCACTATATATCTCTATGTAAAACGGTGACCCCCCCGGTCTAGATTGATAATAAAAAAAGAATCGTTTATTGATAATAAAGGTCTGTCTCCTTCCCTCTCTGTCTAGGGTAGATAGGCATAGATAAGTTTTATTTCGAGTCGGCAAGACATACAAAACATGTAACTGAAGCTCTCAAGAGACTCTCTGTCTTTGTACATCTGTCTGTGTTGTTTAAATTGAGACTATTATTCAAGTTGGAAAAATAAATATTTTACCCCCCCCCCCCCCCCCCCGAGTTATCGAGTTATTGTCTTTTAAGATATAATCAAGATCAACAGCCACTACAGCATTCCCTTTACAAATAGTTGGCCTTATTTTTCCACCTGAATCTTTGTGACAATGAAAATGTGTTGGTCATTTGTGGTGATCCAAAAACAGAATCTGAGTCAGTAAATAAATGTAGCATGGTGAGAAAAATATGCAGCTAGACTGGGGCTTGAACCTCGGACCCCTTGAGAACAGGGCAAGTGTTCTACCGACTGAACCACCGGGTCCCTTACACAAATCCCTCACCATTTAATCATAAACTCAACTCGGCTACAGTAATAAATTATACTTTAGTATCTCTATATTAGTATATTTATTGTTGACTTTCTGTTTTAAAATGCAGGACTGGTAAGACAGCCGCTGCTGTGACCAGGACGGTGGAGAAGCTTAAAAGATTACATAAAAATTTAAAAAGTAGAGGTAATTGTCAATCATATATACATATTTTTATTTAGTTACATAATTATATAGGCGTATTCCTGCATAACTTTTTATTGTAAAGGCAAGGCTTTCCCTTCCATTTTGCCATTGTGAGTCGGGACTCCTAAGGACCCTCAAATCTTTCAATATGAGAGTCCCTTAGGATAATTGGGACTCAACTACTAATGTAGTGTTAACTGCTGACAAATTATTTGTAAGCACCATCTCATCTGTGAACAGAGATTTTACTTAAGAAATAATAAATGCATACCATTGTGTTATCGTGAAATAGAACACTGATAGGAGTTGAGATGTGTAGTAATTTAATCACGAGGCCTTTAGGCCAGATGGTTTAATTACAAGCATCTCAACGACTACCCGTGTTAGATAAAACACTGGTATTAATTTATTATTTCGATTCTAACACATTATTAAACCTTAATTTGCACCGAAGCAATGGCGCTACCTTTCTTAGTGTACGCATTTTCGAAGCCATATGACGTCACATTAGAACGTTTTAGCGCTTGAGTGGCCTCTATTGAAAATTCAAACACTGAAACGTTTGTTCTTTGTTTATATAGGGGTGTGCAAAGTGTGCTAGAATAATGGATAATAATACATAAGGGATGACGTAAAAATAGGAATTAATTTTTAATTATAATATTTCAGCTAAAGACAAGTTTGACGCACAAAAGGCAGAAGGTGGACCACAAGTGAACATGACCCCAGTGGAGGAGATGATGTTGGACCACCTCCTGTCTAACAACGATGCCCAGATGGAGGGGATTGGTGGTGGATTGGAGTCAGGAGTAGCTGGTAAAAAATCAAATATTTTACATTGTTATTGAAAGTATAAACAGATAAATAGAAGCCAATTTATTGGTGAAATTATTCCAATTCCAATGTTCCTTTAAACAAAAAGTAAACTTAATCCATTGAATCAGAGCAAATATTTTCAAACATGTATATTTTGACTTTATCGCAAACCTTTGTCCACACAGTGAGAAGAGATCTTTGAGACAAGCTGATCTTGGTAATGGTCAAGATCAGCTCGTCTCAAATGTCAACTCATGACAGATCCTATATGTCTCATGGACACATTGTTATACATAACCCCAATGTTCATTTGATTTATCTCTGTCAGTGTACATTGAATACATGTATAATTTAAAACAATTCAGCTGAAGAAACTTTAACCTAATTTTCCCATATTAATGCATCATTTACACTTTTAATGTAACATAAGAAATATTTTCTACACATTTTCTAGTAGATGATAGCTTAAATCAAGCTGAAAGTAAGGCAGACTGCACCTCAAAGCATATTCTGCTTTACTTTCAACCTGATTTAAGCACTCACTGATCTTCAAAACTAGAAACAGGCAATGTGTTTAAAGGTTAACTTCCATGAACAATTTTTATCCGCCACAACAACAAAATTTGGTTTTACATCTGTTTTAGGCTGTCAGCCAAGTTGAAAAAGAGCTCTATTTAAGGAGCTAAGTCACCCCCGAAAGGTAGAAAATTTCTACTTATATCATGATGTAGTATACACAGGCGACCCAATTTAGGGTGGATGACAAGCCTGAAAGTGGTGCAGATTTTTTTATTTGGCGTTTCCATGGCAACCGCTCATTTTTACACAGTGATTCAGTAAAACCTCTGTAACTTGGTCAAATTTTGTAATAGAAGAATGAAAATAGTACAGTAATGAAACTTAGACATTGAGCTTTAATAGAATGAGAGTTTGTGTAAATTATCTCATTTGCATACTTATGAATATTAATGAGAATATTAAAAAACTCATAAAAATAGGGAAAAAAGTATCAAAATCATACTTTCAACTAAACATTAAATACACTCAAAGGATACAAAAGATGCCAATTTTGCTTAGAAAACATATCTGAACATTCCTTGAAAGAATGAGCTGGGTTTGATTAACCACTGACTACTGTATATGCCCCAAATTCCGTTTCTATGACAGCCGTCCATTTCTGACACAGAAACATGGCAATTCCTCAAACTTGCCCCATCCTCCAGAAAATCCTCTGTAACTTTGTTACTTTTGGTAATATAAGTATGAAAATTGTACAGTAATAGAGCTCAGAAGTTGGCCTTTAATTGAATGAACTTTTTATATAAATTATCTCATTTGCATAATTATGAATATTAATGAGATTATTAAAATCCTTAAAAATGCAGGGGAAAATTATTAAAATCACACCGAGTACGTCAATTTTGAACTGACTCGGAGGACATAAACAGAGCAAATCGTAATTATGATATATCAGAGAATATTTCTAGAACAAGAGCCCCATGGGGCATATTTCGCTCACCTGAGAATAACTGACAAAATGGAGAAAAAGATTTATGTCCAGGACAGAGTCATTTTTTACTAGATTTGCATAATTTGAACAATCTTGAAAGAGGACCTGTAGATGATGCTATGTACCAAATATCTAAGATCAGGGTACTAGGGTTTTAGACAAAAAGATTTTTTTTAAGTTTCCATTGAATTTTTTTTTTTAGCTCCTGTGACCTACTTATGCAACAGACTGGAACCATTTGTCACCATGATGAAAGTTTTCATTGAAAAAAACCTATTTTTAGGTCCTATGACCTACTTATGCAACCAACCGGAACCATTTGAACAAAATATGTAAAGGACATCTAGAAGTGTCACCATGATGAATATGAAAGCTCTGACCATATTAGTGTCAGAGAAGAAGACGTTTGAAAATTTCACAAAATAACTCTATGTAAAACTGTGACCCCCGGGGCGGGGCCAATTTTGACCCCAGGGACATAATTTGAACAAACTTGATAGAGGAACTGTAGATGATGCTATGTGCCAAATATCTAAGCTCTGGCCCTTGTAGTTTCGGACAAGAAGATTTAAGTTTTCATTGAAAAAATCTATTTTTAACTCCTGTGACCTACTTATGCAACCGGCCGGAACCATTTGAAGAAAATATGTAAAGGACATCTAGAAGTGTCACCATGATAAATATCAAAGCTCTGGCCATATTAGTTTCAGAGAAGAAGATGTTTGAAAATGTCACTATATAACTCTATGTAAAACTGTGACCCCCGGGGCGGGGCCAATTTTGACCCCAGGGACATAATTTGAACAAACTTGATAGAAGACCAGTAGATGATGCTATGTGCAAAATATCTAAGCTCTGGCCCTTGTAGTTTCAGACAAGAAGATTTTTAAAGTTTTCATTGAAACAATCTATTTTTAGCTCCGGTGACCCAGATATGCAACAGACCAGAACAAATTCATCCATATATGTGAAGGACCTCTAAAAGTTACATCATGCCAAATATCAAAGCTCTGGCCATATTGGTTTCTGAGTAAAAGATGTTTGAACATTTTCCTATGTAACTCTACGTAAAACGGTGACCTCCGGGGCGGGGCCAATTTTGACCCCAGTGACAAAATTTTAACAACTTTGATAGAGGGCCTGTACACTATGCTATGTACAAAATATCTAAACTCAGTGTACTATGGTTTCAGAAAAGAAGATTTTTGAAGTTTTCATTGAAAAAATCTATTTTTAGCTCCGGTGACCCAGATATGCAACAGACCATAACCAATTCAACAATATGTGTGAAGGACTTCTAGAAGTTATACCATGCCAAATATTTAAGCTCTGGTCATATTGGTTCCAGAGAAAAAGATGTTTGAACATTTCACTATATAACTCTTTGTAAAACTGTGATCCCCGGGGCGGGGCCAATTTTGACCCCAGGGACAAAATTTGAACAACTTTAATAGAGGATCTGTAGACGATGCTATGTGCAAAATATCTAAGCTCAGTGTACTATGGTTTCAGACGAGAAGATTTTTTAAGTTCTCATGGAAAAAAATCTATTTTTAGCTCCGGTGACCCAGATATGCAACAGACCGGAACCAATTCAACAATATAAGTCAAATACCTCTAGAAATAATACCATGCTTAATATCAAAGCTCTGGACATATTGGTTTCAGAGAAAAAGATGTTTGAACATTTCACTATATAACTCTATGTAAAATGTTGACCCCCGGGGCGGGGCCAATTTTGACACCAGGGGCAAAATTTGAACAACTTTGATAGAAGACCTATAGGTAATGACATGTGCCAAATATCTAAGCTCTGTCCCTTGTGGTTTGTGACAAGAAGATTTTTTAAAATTTCCTTATTTTTTCACTTTGGTTGCCATAGCAACCAGAGTTCTGCATGGTTTCAAATTCTTTGAACAACTTTGAAAGAGCTTGACCAAAGGAACATTCCTGTGAAGTTTGGTTGCAATCAGGCAAGTGGTTTTGGAGAAGATGTTTGAAGAAATTGTTGACGCACGACGACGGACGCCGGGCATTGACTGACCACAAAAGCTCACCTTGAGCACTTTGTGCTCAGGTGAGCTAAAAAAGAATGAAAATAAATTTTCAATAGAGCCTAAACATTTGCTTTTAATTTGATGAAAACTGATGCACTTTATCTAATTTGCATACTGATGAATATTAATGAGATAATAAGAAAAACAGAGATAATTTATGAACATGTATCAAAACCATATTTCGAACTAATCCTTAATCTGGCCCAGGGGTCACAAAAAGAACATGTTGTAAATTGTATACTAGTATAAAAGGGCATACATAGAATGAATAAGCTGGTTCTGTGCCAAAATTATCTGCCATATCTGTTTTAGCTCACCTGAGGAAAAGGCTCAAGATGAGCTGTTGTAATGGCCTTGTGTTCGGCGTGATGTGTCGTCCGTCGTCGTTAACACTTGCTTCAACTGACATCTCCTCCAATAGCACTTGACAGATTTCCCCCAAACTTTACAGAAATGTCTCTTGGATAAAGTTCTTTCAAATTTTTCCAAAAGATGAACGATGCAGAATTTTGGTTGCCATTGCAACCGAAATAACAACCTTAAAGAAATCTTAAAAACAATTCTTAACAAAAACTACAAGGGTCAGACCTTAGATATTTGACACATAGTAGCAGCTATAGGTTCTCTATCAATTTTATTTAAATTATTCCCCTGGGGTCAAAACTGGCCCCGCCCCGGGGGTCACATTTTTACAAAGAAATATACAGTTAGATTTTGAACAGCTTGTCATCTGAAGCAAATGTAGCCAAAGCTTTGATATTTGGCATTGATTACATTGCTTAATGTCCATTACCAATATTGTTGAAATGGTTTGGGTCTATTGAATAACTAGGTTACATGAGCAAAAATAGATATTGCAATGAAAACTTCAAAAAACTTTCTGATCTGAAACCCTAGTACACAGAGTTTAGATATTAGGCATGTAGTATCAATTACAGGTTTTACAGGTTCAGCGCATTTACAGTTGAAAGTTGAATTCCGCTTAAGCTTAAGCTGGTGCTAGGGGGCGTGAGCACTGTTGCATATTTAAGTATTGCTCATGAACAGACTCAATTAAACCGAGTCTGCAATTTTCAGTATTTGCTTTGTTTTCTGTGCTTTCAAAGGATCTCCCCTTATTCAGATTTATTTATGTCAATATTGTTCAAATTATGTCTCTGTGAACGAAAATGGTCACCCGGGAGTTTTACATAGAGTATGTTATTTAGTGACATAAAACATCTTCTTCTCTCAAACTAATGTGACCATAGCTTTGATATTTGGCGTGGTGACACTTCTAGATGGCCTATACAAATATTAAAGAAATGATTTTGGTCTGATGCATATCTAGGTCACAGGAACAAAAATAATGAAAACTTAAAAATGCTTCTATTCCAAAGTCCTAGTACACAGAGCTTAGATATTTGGCATATATCATCCTCTGCTGGTTTTCTATCAAGATTATTCAAAACATGCCTCGGGGGGTAAAAATGACCCGTCCTGGGACATAAATCATTCTCTTCATTTTTTTCAGCTTTTCTCAATTGGGCGAAATATGACACATGTGCCTCTTGTTATTACAATCAACAAGCTTTCAAAGGCCGCATCATAAACATTTCCTGCTTCAGACAAATCTTTTGTACAATTTTCTTGCTTGATATACTTGCTATGATTGTCTTTGTGATATTTGGCTTCATTTGCAATGAGCTTGCTGTAGTCAGTCACTAATCCTACAGCTCTTTTCTGTGTCATTCTTTTCCTGTGTCCTCTTCTCCAATATGGAACAAAATTCAAATATTGCCACATTTGTGAGATTCTTGTCTCTTTTATAAGACTTTTTCTCACAAAATAAACACAAGTTCTTTCCAGTTGAAAAACTTCCTCTGAATTTTATATGTAGAAAGACCTCGTTTCCCATCACTACCAGTGTCAGGGTCAATGTGTGATCTTGCAACGTAGTGTATGTTGAATAACACCCATCATCCTTATGCCAGTGAATATCTCCCAAAGATTCTTTCAATTTGTACTCATCTTCAGACATCCTTTTAACATAGCTGTCTATGGTCTCGGCGAATTCTATATCACGAGTCCTCCGGTTCCTTCTAGAAAGTAAAGCACCAAGGAAGGTATTTATCCCTTGAGACGTAGCCTTTCTCAAGGCCTAGTCTTTTCAGACTGGCATATAATCAAGTTGAGCTTCTAAAGACATTCTACACTCTACATAGCACATGTAACTATGAGTTAATGTCAGAATAGACTTATCTGAAATAAAATATCGGTGTATTTTGCTTCAATGTGTAAAACTGCAAAGATTTCCGATTTGGCATCAACTCCAAATGATGTACAGGCTTTCAATATGTAGACTTATCCGCGTATATGTGATCTTTTTAAGTACTTCTGACTGAACGTGTTCAGATCGAAATCTGAACTGATTTGTCATCGGTTGTTTTGATCCCATGCTCTGCTTCGGACGAATGGGATAAGCCTAAATCTTCTTCCTGAAATCATCAGCATCTCATCTTGTAATTCCTCATCGCTATATGACCTATTTTGCATCGCAGTACTGTAAAACCCAACTCATCCACCAATGCAATCACTCATTAATCCGTTTCTTTCAAAAGGCTAAATACTGTAGTGACATTTGCAAACAGTTTGGATCTGCATAAGACACCGAGTTGTTTTGCATCATACCCAGATCCAAGTTTTTTATCACCCAGACAACAATTTCACCTATTTTGAAAGGCTTTGAAAGATTTCAGGACCTTTGGCCACCTGGAATTTCGCTACCTTAGCATGTTCGCTACATATCAAATATCATAAATAGTATGCCAAATATCAAAGCTTTGGCCACATTTTAGCTTCAGATGACAATCTGGTCAAAACTTTACTGTATAATTCCTTTTAAAACTGCGACCCCCGGGGCGGGACCAGTTTTGACCCCAGGGGAATAATTTAAATAAAATTGATAGAGAACCTTAAGCTGCTGCTATGTGTCAAATATCTAAGGTCTGACCCTTGTATTTTTTGTTAAGAATTGTTTTCAAGATTTCCTTTTGATTTTTACTTCGGTTGCCATGGCAACCAAAATTCTGCATCGTTTTTATCTTTTGAAAAAATTTGAAAGAACTTTATCGAAGACACATTTCTGTAACGTTTTGGGGAAATCTGTCAAGTGCTATTGGAGGAGATGTCAATTGAAGCAAGTGTTCTTGACGACGGACGACGCATGCGCCGAACACAAGGCCATTACAACAGCTCATCTTGAGCCTTTTCCTCAGGTGAGCTAAAATAGATATGGCAGATAATTTTGGCACAGAACCAGCTTATTCATTCTATGTATGCCCTTTAATACTAGTATTCAATTTATAACATGTTCTTCTTGTGATCCCTGTGCCAGATTAAGGATTAGTTCGAAATATGGTTTTGATACATGTTCATAAATTATCTCTGTTTTTCTTATTATCTCATTAATATTCATCAGTATGCAAATTAGATAAAGTGCATCAGTTTTCATCAAGAGACCTTCCTACTTTGCCGTAGTTCTGGGGCTTAATTGTCATAGGGAATGTTTTCTGTTTATTAGACCGAGATCATCCCTTCTGCCAAGAACTAAAAGGAAGGCAGGTTGGTGGTTTTGATCCCATGCGCTGCTCAGCAACGAATGGGATTAGCCGAAACCATCTTCCTGAAATCATCATCATTTCATCTCATCATCCCTCATTATTCATCGGCGCTATATGACATTTTTTGTGTCGCAGTGCCGTAAAACCCAACTCATCATCATCAAATTAAAAGCAAATGTTTAGGCTCTATTGAAAATTTATTTTCATTCTTTTATCACAAATAACGCCAAAGATACAGTGGCTTTCCTGATTGAATAATTAATCTGTGTGGGCCTGTTGTCATGGGAACGGAACTCGTGGCACGTGTGATCAAAGGGTTATGACCCGCCAACTGACTCAATTATTCTAGAAATATTCTCTGATATATCATAATTACGATTTGCTCTGTTTGTGTCCTCCGAGTCAGTTCAAAATTTACGTACTCACTATGATTTTAATAATTTTCCCCTGCATTTTTAAGGATTTTAATAATCTCATTAATATTCATAATTATGCAAATGAGATAATTTATATAAAAAGTTCATTCAATTAAAGGCCAACTTCTGAGCTCTATTACTGTACAATTTTCATACTTATATTACCAAAAGTAACAAAGTTACAGAGGATTTTCTGGAGGATGGGGCAAGTTTGAGGAATTGCCATGTTTCTGTGTCAGAAATGGACGGCTGTCATAGAAACGGAATTTGGGGCATATACAGTAGTCAGTGGTTAATCAAACCCAGCTCATTCTTTCAAGGAATGTTCAGATATGTTTTCTAAGCAAAATTGGCATCTTTTGTATCCTTTGAGTGTATTTAATGTTTAGTTGAAAGTATGATTTTGATATTTTTTTCCCTATTTTTATGAGTTTTTTAATATTCTCATTAATATTCATAAGTATGCAAATGAGATAATTTACACAAACTCTCATTTTATTAAAGCTCAATGTCTAAGCTTCATCACTGTACTATTTTCATTCTTCTATTACAAAAATTGATCAAGTTACAGCGGTTTTCCTGAAACACAGTGTAAAACTGGGCTGTTGCCATTGAAACGCCAAATAAAAAAATCTGCACCACTTTCAGGCTTGTCATCCACCCTAAATGGGGTCGCCTATATGCATACTAAATCATGGTATATGTGGAAATTTTCTACCTTTCGGGTAGAGGGGGACGAAAAATTTACTTAGCCAGCTGATAGCCTATTTCAGTTTCCCAGAGTAGATGCTTTTTAGCAATGCCACCAATGCCATCTGAAGATGCACACACTTCCCCAAATGGTAGGTTACGAGGAGACTTGTTACTGTGAAAAAGACTTACTTAACTGCCAAGAAATTTACATTGAACTCCTCCCTTTGTGCTTGCTAGAATAATACATTATACAAAGTTAATGTAAGACAATACAGAGTATTTGTACATACAGTAAAAGTTATCATTTGGAATCATATATATATATAGGATACGGTTTAAATCAGTGCATTTGAAAACAAGGAGTCTCTCCAATATCTACACTGCTTGTCAATGTCCTTTTTAATGGACACTAGGTTTAACGCATCGAGTCCTAGTATTGTCATCCCTTACACAGAGTGTACATGTGAAGAGTGCATTTGTCCTATGCAGACACTGTATACTCAGATCAGAGGACTCCTAAAGAGCCCTCTGCTTAGGGTTTGCACTCTTAAATTGTCACTTTCCAATGAATTATAAAATACAAGTCATCACTGAATAGTATAAAACGGACTGAAACTTATTAGAAACTGGAATAGTCCATCTGAAGTTTTAGGCATGAATGAGTTAAAAGGTCAAATACTTTATTAGTTATACATTTTCTTCACAGTGTACATGATGATTTCTTCCCGGCTGAGGTAAATCATATTGCCCGAGCCGTTAGGCGTTCAGCGCATTTACAGTTGAAAGTTGAATTCCGCTTAAGCTGGTGCTAGGGGGCGTGGGCACTGTTGCATATTTCAGTATTGCTCATGAACAGACTCAATTAAACCGAGTCTGCAATTTTCAGTATTTGCTTTGTTTTCTGTGCTTTCAAAGGATCTCCCCGTATTCAGATTTACATGATTTTACCAGCCGGGAAGAAATCCTCGTGTACACTGTGAAGAAACTATATAACGAATTTATTATACTGCAAAGTTTTCACTGTTCAAACAAAATATTTAGCGCTCGTAGTAAATTATAAACAAAATCGCGCCAAAGCAAATAACGTTGAGCGTAATGACGTCATGTTTCTGACATTGTTATTCATTAGAAAAATGTGCTTACTCGTATTTTTCGACGTCAAACTTTCCCAGAAATAATGCGACTGTTGAAAGATCCAAACACCGATTGGTTCTTAGCCGAAATGGACTTAAAATGGAGGATGCACGATTGAATGCACTCAATCCTGTCGAGCAATCGGCCATCTTATATTCTGCAAAGCAAGACTCAGGGACCTGTCAGCCAATGAAAACAGCTGCATTTCCAAGTACCCTGTCAGCTCACAGGGTACATGGGATTATGTCTAGGGCTCGGTGACCAATGAAAAGTAAGGAATTTACTTTGCAGTTTAATAAGTATTTTTAGCTCACCTGGCACGTAGTGCCAAGGTGAGCTTTTAGGATAGCTGGATGTCCGTCGTCCGTCTGTCTGTCCGTCCACAATTGTTCGTTAACACTCTAGCAGGTTCAAATCTCATTGGATCTTGATGAAACTTGGTCACCATGTTTGCCTAAATAAAATCTAGCTCAAGTTCGAATGTGGGTCATGTCCGGTCAAAAACTAGGTCACTAGGTCAAATTATCGAAAAACCTTGTTAACACTCTAGAGGCTACATATTTCATTGGATCTTCATGAAACTTCATCAATATGATTGCCTCAATGAAATCTAGGCCAAGTTCGAATGTGGGTCATGTCCGGTCAAAAACTAGGTCACTAGGTCAAATCTTCAAAAAACCTTGTTAACACTCTAGAGACTACAAATTTCATTGGATCTTCATGAAACTTCATCAATGTTATTGCCTCAATGAAATCTAGGTCAAGTTTGAATGTGGGTCATGTCCGGTCAAAAACTAGGTCACTAGGTCAAATTGTCGAAAAACCTTGTTAACACTCTAGAGGCTACAAATTTCATTGGATCTTCATCAATATGATTGCCTCAATGAAATCTAGGCCAAGTTCGAATGTGGGTTATGTCCGGTCAAAAACTAGGTCACTAGGTCAAATCTTCGAAAAACCTTGTTAACACTCTAGAGACTACAAATTTCATTTGATCTTCATGAAACTTCATCAAAATGTTTGCCTGAATGAAATCTAGGTCAAGTTCGAATGTGGGTCATGTCCGGTCAAAAACTAGGTCACTAGGTCAAATTGTCGAAAAACCTTGTTAACACTCTAGAGGCTACAAATTTCATTGGATCTTCATCAATATGATTGCCTCAATGAAATCTAGGCCAAGTTCGAATGTGGGTTATGTCCGGTCAAAAACTAGGTCACTAGGTCAAATCTTCGAAAAACCTTGTTAACACTCTAGAGACTACAAATTTCATTTGATCTTCATGAAACTTCATCAAAATGTTTGCCTGAATGAAATCTAGGCCAAGTTTGAATGTGGGTCATGTCCGGTCAAAAACTAGGTCACTAGGTCAAATCATCCAAAAACCTCGTTAACACTCTAGAGACTACAAAATTCATTGAATCTTCATGAAACTTGAACAAAATGTTTGTCTCATTGAAATCGAGGTCAAGTTAGAATGAGGGTCATGCCCGGTCAAAAACTAGGTCACACGGTGTACATGGTTACCAGGTGAGCGATTTAGGGCCATAGTGGCCCTTGTTTGTATTTCAGCTCCAACTAATTCCAGTTTAGGGTCTACAATAAGACAGACCGATCGTAGTCCTCTACTAACTGAAGTATGCATCGAGGGTCGAGTGAGTCAACCCATAACTCAGGTCAAAGTTGACAGTAAGTATCATTTAGCAGGAGATTTAATTTGAATGATAAAAAGACTGAAAACCAAGTGGCTAATTTATAACAAGGGCCACCATGGCCCTAAATCGCTCACCTGGTACTCCATGTAAAACATGACCTATAGTGACCTAGATTACGACTGGACATGACCCACAATCAACCTTTAGTGTCAATAAGATTTTTCTATGATTTGACCTAGTTTCTGACCAGACACACCCACATTTGATTTTGACCTAGAATTGATGTAGGCAAACATTCTGGCAATATTTCATTCAGATCTAATGAGATTTGTAGCCTCTAGAGGGTTAAAAATGTTTTTCTTTGATTTGACCTAGTGACCTAGTTTTTGACCCGACATGACCCATATTCGAACTTGACCTAGAAATCAATTAGGCAAACATTCTGACTAGAATGCATTAAATTCCAATGAGATTTGTAGCCTCTAGAGTGTTAACAAGGTTTTTCTATGATTTGACCTAGTGACCTAGTTTTTGACCGAGCATGACCTATATCAGAACTTGACCTAGATATCAATGAGGCAAACATTTTGTCTTAGTTTCATTAAGATCCAATAAGATTTGTAGCCTCTAGAGTGTTAACAAGATTTTTTCTATGATTTGATCTAGTGACCTAGTTTTTGACCCGACATGACCCACATTCGAACTTGACCTAGATTACATCAAGACAAACATTGTTATCAAGTTTCATGAAGATTGGATGAAATTTGTAGCCGCTAGAGTGTTAACTAACCAATTGTGAACGGACAGACAGACGGACGGACGACGGACATCCAACGATCCTAAAAGCTCACCTTGGCACTTCGTGCCAGGTGAGCTAAAAAGACAAAAATTACTCAAAAATATTTACAATTTGTTATTTTGGTGATAAATCTGGTTGCCAGTCTCTTTCACCCATTACCCTATAAATACAACTTATTACACCTTAAGTTTGAATGAGTTTGAGTTTGGTTGGAATCAAACCCATAGGACAAGACTTGCTCAGATTGTATATAACTGTAATGAAAATAGCAGATGTAGTTCTTAATTTTTGTCAATAGTTGTTTCCCTTGATTTAATTGGTCCATTGCTTTTAAACGAGAAAGAAACATATTGAAACAACTGATTTGGTTAGTATTGGCTTTGACGTTTTGAAATGCCTTTCAAGATCACCATTACCAAATATCAGAATGTTATATATAAATGCATGTCTCCCAGCCTATCGGTTGTGTGCGCATATCTTATTGCGCGTTTGAATCATTGTAAAACTTTAGACGCTCATTGATCACAGAATAGGTAAGGTCGGTAAAGTCCGTAACCCATCGTCAGTTATCGAAGATCCGCTAGGTGGTGACAAAGTCAGGTAGTATATAAGCGGGTTTTGGTTCAGTTTAGTCAGTTCTGCGCTCATCGTCAAGCTGACCACATCTATGCAATAGTACACATTGGGATTTTGAGTTATATTTAAGTAATAGTAGTTTTCTTTCCTTCTCGAGGAAGCCTCGCTTTATTGAGAGAGTTAGAATCAGTCTATTACCCGTGCTGCTCGGATCGCAGTTGTCCTATTAATTAGTAAGATATTATGATAATAATTAGGTAGACCTAAACTTGCAGATACGTCTAGTTAAGTGTTGTAGAGTATTCTACAGAACAAGCTTCACTGAGGCAGCTTCATTGAGGCTACCTCAGTAGGTAGATCTAGAGGGTATCTAGACGGCTTCATTGAAGCCATATAGTAGATAGGTCTAGGCTTCGCAGAGATAGCTTCTATTTGTTATCTTGTAGATAGGCCTGAGTGAGGCAGGTGGTATGTAGAGTTGAGTCTTCTTGAGTTGAGTCTGCTTGAGTCTTCTTTCGTATTTATTTGTAGACCTAGACAGATCAAGTGTCTAGCAAATAGAACAAAGATATTGTTTCATTTTGTGATCAACGTGTTGTCTTAAATTTATTGCTGTTCATTTGAGTTTAGTATATATATGTAATCATAAGGCAAATAGCCTAGAGAAAAAATCCTATATATTTCTTTAATTATTTAGACTTTGTACTTAGTGTTTATTTTCTCAATCATTGGACAAGTAGTCCTGAGGAAAACCATATATATCGATACTCCCAGATATTAGGAGTTCGGTTACCCCGGCAAAAACGTTACATAACCTTTGAATTGCTGAAAAAAGGCATATTTAACAGTTTGACACTCTAGAGGCCAAACTATTTATTCAATCTTTCTCAAACTTTTCCAAATTGTATTATATTACCATAAGATTTCGGATAAGTTTGATTATGGTTGAAATATAACAAAAGGTCGAGATTTATCTACCTTTGAATTGCTAAAAATGCCATATATAACAGTGTTTACACTCTAGAGGCCACCATTTTTATCCAATCTTCATCAAATTTGCTGAGATTGTATATGATTAGAAGAGTTAGGATGAATTCGATTATGGTTGAACTCTGAAGAATAGGTCAAGACGACAATTTTTATCCTGTCTTTTTCAAACTTGCTCAGATTGTATATAACCATAAGAGTTCAAATAATTGTGATTATGGTTGAAATGGGACAATTGCCTCAAGAGTTATCTGCCCTTGAATTGCTGAAAATGCCAAATCTAACAGCCTTTACACTCTTGCAACTTCAGTTTTCAATGGATTTTGATTATATTTGCACACATAGTATATATATATATATATAGAGCCAGAGGTTACGGTGGCACTGAGGTGACATGCAAACTTTTTTTTTTTTTACTTTTTATCTGGTGCGCACGACTTAATTTGAAGGGAAAAAAAAAATAAAAAATCTTTGCCTTTTTATCTCGTGCGCACGACTTAATTTGAGAAAAAAAAAAAAAAAAAAAAAAACTTTGCCTTTTATCTCGTGCGCACGACTTAATTTGAAAAAAAAAAAAAAAAAAAAAAAAAAAAATTCTTTCAAATTTATCTCGTGCGCACGAGATAAAAAGCGATTTTTTTTTTTCAAATTAAGTCGTGCGCACGAGATAAAAAGCAAATTTTTTTTTTTTTTTCTTTCTCAAATTAAGTCGTCGCACGAGATAAAAAGGCAAAGATTTTTATTTTTTTCCATTGTGACAATAGTTATCTGCCCTTGACATACTTTGAAATGAAATTTTTGTCAAAACCTGAATTATCTGCCCTTGATGTGTATTAGAAGCCAGTTGAATGCATTTTGTGATTGTGTCTAGAGTTATATGCCTTTGATGTACTTGACTTCACTAGAATAATATGTTTGATGCATTGATTGGATTAGTTGGGTTTTACGGCACTGCGACACAAAATAGGTCATATAGCGCCGATGGTTTGATGAGGGATGACTAGATGAGATGATGATGATTTCAGGTAGATGATTTTGGCTAATCTCATCCGTTGCCAGCAGCGCATGGGATCAAAATCACCGACCTGCCTTCCTTTTAGTTCTTGACGAAGGGGATAATCTCGGTCTAATAAACAGAAAAGAACCCCTATGACAATTAAGCTCCAGAACTACGGCAAAGTAGGAAGGTTTCTGGAGATGTTTGATGCACATGACTATACTAGAATATGTGATATTCCAATAGTGTTTACACTCTATAGTCTACAAATTTGAATTGATTTTTCATAAGCCAATATTGTTCACTCTTAAACCTACAAATTTAAATGTGTTTAGATTAAATTTAGATAAAGTTCTTTATATGGCCATGAGTTCTCATATGATGAGGTCATATAGCGCCGATGATTGATGAAGGGTGATGCGATGAAATGAGGATTTCAGGAATATGATTTCGGCTAATCCCACTCGTTGACCAGCAGCGCATGGGATCGAAACCACCGACCTGCCTTCCTTTTAGTTCTTGACAGAGGGAATAATCTCGGTCTAATAAACAGAACAGATTCCCTTTGACAATTAAGCCCGAGAACTACGGCAAAGTAGGAAGGTCTCTGGGACTCATATAGAGAAGAAAACTGCTGCTGAAGCAGTATCAGATAAGACAGTTAAAGCAGCAGGAAGAGTTACATGTACTAAGGAAGGAACTTTTACAGGCTCAAATTAAAAAAGAGTTCTGGAAGCGGGCTTTCCGTTTACAGAGCATGAGTTGTAGTGTATTTTTAAATACATGTATACAGGGCTCCAGATAAGATGGAGTTAACTGAACAAGTCTAACATTTTCTCCCTCATATTAGCATCAAATCCTATGGTGTAACTATTCATTAGTATTGTCTCGAATAGAGGATTCTGTAAGTAATGACGCCATAGGGTTTAATGCAGATATAACAATTTGTTTCATAAAAACTCAATTTATCTGGAGCCTTGTGTATTATATATATCAGTTTCTTCCTTAGTATATGTCTACCAAACTCTTTTAAAATCTAACATCCTACACATGCTGTTCGGTCGTATTATAATGTGTAGCTTGTTCAGCTCTTCAGCAGCAGCAGTTTTCTGTATACATATTGTCAATATTGTAACAAATTTATTATCATAATACATATCATAATAATTCAAAGAAAAGCTCTGCTTAATGGAGAATAAAACTTAATATTGAAAGCTCCTATTTGAGTTTTCTTGATTTGTTTTATCCTGCATCAAACAGTCACTCTCCACCACTCTTATGTTGGATGTATTGGATCCAGTGACAGAAGTAGTTTCATATGTCACCACTACAGTGTAACCCTCTCTATTTTGAACACTAAACATTTGATTGGATGAAAGACATGTCGCATCTTAAAGCAATATAGAAGTAAAACAGGAGCTTTCTTTTTAATTGATTCCTTGCTTTTGGCTGCCACCTCCATTAAACATAAATTAATCTTAATTAGTGGTTGTATTTGCGAGTTGTTACTGTGTTTAGAAGTCACTGTGATTATTTTTTTCTTCTAAAAAAACACATGTATTACAGTGATAATTTTAGAAATGAGATGAATGAGTTTTCAGGATGCACATTCTGTTTAACAATGAGTCCTTGAGATAGGTGACTACATTCTGCTTTACTTTCAACTTGCTTTAAGCTACTATTTGCTAATTTAGAAATGAGATGAATGAGTTCTCAGGATGCACATTCTGTTTAACAATGAGTCCTTGAGACAGGTGACTACATTCTGCTTTACTTTCAACTTGCTTTAAGCTACTATTCTGCACTTCTTTCATTCTGTTTTTGGCTTCTTTATTGTAGATTTGGACAACTAGAAAGATGGCTAATTGATTATAATAAAGATAAGTGGCAGCTTAAAGCAAGATGAAAGTTAAACAAAAAGTTCCTATAATCCTAAACAATCTTTCTGTTTCAACATCAAATTGAGGTCGTGCAGTCGATCCCCTGCCTGACGAATTTCTTCAGATAAGACTTTATAACAAGGGCCACCATGGCCCTAAATCGCGCCCAGAGACCTTCCTACTTTGCCGTGTAGTTCTGGGGCTTAATTGTCATAGGGAATTGTTTCTGTTTATTAGACCGAGATTATTCCTTCTGCCAAGAACTAAAAGGAAGGCAGGTCGGTGGTTTTGATCCCATGCGCTGCTGGTCAACGGATGGGATTAACCGAAACCATCTTCCTGAAATCATCATCATTTGATCTCATCACCCTTCATCGGCGCTATATGACCTTTTTGTGTCCATCCATCCCTAAATCGCTCACCTGGAACATGATGTAAAACATGACCTATAGTGACCTAGATTACGACTGGACATTACCCACAATCAACCTTTAGAATGTTAACAAGATTTTTCTATGATTTGACCTAGTTTCTGAACAGACACAATCCACATTTGATTTTGACCTAGATTTGATGTAGGCAAACATTCTGGCAATATTTCATTCAGATCTAATGAGATTTGTAGCCTCTAGAGGGTTAACAATGGTTTTTCTTTGATTTGACCTATATTTTGATCCGACCTTGACCTAGATATCAATTAGGCAAACATTTTGACAAAGTTTCATTGAAATACAATAGGATTTGAAGCCTCTAGAGTGTTAACAAGGTTTTTCTATGAGTTGACCTAGTTTTTGACCGAGCATGACCTATATTCAAACTTGACCTAGATATGAATGAGGCAAACATTTTGACCCAGTTTCATGAAGATAAGGTGAGAATTGTAGCCTATAGAGTGTAAATAAGGTTTTCCTATGATGTGACCTAGTTTTTGACCAGACATGACCCATATTCGAACTTGACCTAGATATTAATGGGACAAACATTCTGACAAGGATGCATTAAATTCCAATGAGATTTGTAGCCTCTAGAGTGTTAACAAATTTTTTCTATGATTTGACCTAGTGACCTAGTTTTTGACCTATATTCGAACTTGACCTAAATATCAATGAGGCAAACAGTTTGACTTAGTTTCTTTAAGATCCAATAAGATTTGTAGCCTCTAGAGTGTTAACAAGATTTTTCCATGATTTGACCTAGTGACCTAGTATTTGACCCGACATGACCAACATTCAAACTCGACCTAGATTTCATCAAGTTTCATGAAGATCGAATGAATTTTGTAGCCGCTAGAGTGTGAACTGACGGAAGGACGACGGACATCCAGGGATCCTAAAATGCCAGGTGAGCTAAAATCCGAAGCCCAATGTATTAACAAGATTTCATCAAGTTTCATGAAGATCGAATGAATTTTGTAGCCGCTAGAGTGTGAACTGACGGAAGGACGACGGACATCCAGGGATCCTAAAATGCCAGGTGAGCTAAAAACCGAAGCCCAATGTATTAACAAGATTTCATCAAGTTTCATGAAGATCGAATGAATTTTGTAGCCGCTAGAGTGTGAACTGACGGAAGGACGACGGACATCCAGGGATCCTAAAATGCCAGGTGAGCTGAAAACCGAAGCCCAATGTATTAACAGTTCTTTACACTGGGTATCTAAAATAACATGAGAATACGAGTAGGGAATCACACCTGAGTTTTCTGTATACGTCCCCTCTCTCTTTTTGAGAAACCAACTTTTTTTACTCACTCATATTTTTTTTGTATCATATGAAGTAAATATATTACCATCAGAAATATGTCTTCTTGATTTCTGCAAAGTTTTAACACGATCTGGCCATTAGCGCCGGATATATGATACCATATATATAAGTGCACAGTTAGAAGATTCGTTAAGTGTATATGTCACCATGTGCGGATTGTGCGCCCTCTTTTTCGTCGGAGTCGGGGATTGAACTCGTTTCTGACTAGTCCCATGTCTCGTCCAGAGCCGCCAATATATCAAACGGTTTCCTCTGTCTGTTGTGCTGGGACACCCGGCGTCTTCTGTACCCTGGACCTTTTCCTGGCATATTCCTAGTCCGGTAACTCATCCTGAACAACTGTCCCCTTCTTAATAAGTTTGGCTGGGTAGTCAATAAATACAGATTTCGGTGGGTTTTTTGCTCGTTCCGACTAGTGGCCATAATCTGGATCTAGCTCACAGTTTTACAAAAAATTATATAGTGAAATTTTCAAACGCCTTCTTCTCTGAAACTAATGTGGCCAGAGCTTTGATATTTGGCATGGTTACACTTCTAGATGACCTATACCAAAATTGTTCAAATAGTTTTGGTCAGTTGCATAATTAGGTCACAGGAGCTAAAATAGATTTTTTCATAATCTTCTTGTGTGGCAACCAAAGTGAAAAAATAAGGAAATATTTAAAAAAAATCTTGTCAAAAAGTGCAAGGGCCAGAGCTTAGATATTTGGCACATAGCATTGCGTACAGGTCCTCTATCAAGTTTGTTCAAATTTATGCCCCAGGGGTCAAAATTGGCCCCGCCCCGGAATCGTAGTTTTACCTAGAATTATATAGTGAAAATTTTAAACGTTTTCTTTTCTGAAACCAATATGGCCAGAGCTTTGATAAATCTGAAAAAGGGGAGATCCTCTGAAAGCACAGAAAACAAAGCAAATACTGAAAATTGCAGAATCGGTTTAATTGAGTCTGTTCATGAGCAATGCTGAAATATGCAACTGCTCACGCCCCCTAGTACCAGCTTAAGCGGAATTCAACATTCAACTGTAAATGCGCTGAAATCAATGATTCCAAAGGACCAGAAAGTATAACACTGAGAATGAAGTTCGGGGCGACTTTTTACAGCCGCCACACACGCACTTAACATCTGCTGTTGTGAATTATATAAATCTGAATAAGGGGAGATCCTTTGAAAGCACAGAAAACAAAGCAAATACTGAAAATTGCAGACTCGGTTTAATTGAGTGTGTTCATGAGCAATACTGAAATATGCAACAGTGCTCACGCCCCCTAGCGCCAGCTTAAGCGGAATTCAACTTTCAACTGTAAATGCGCTGATATCTGGCATGGTGACACTTCTAGATGTCCTATACCAAAATTGTTCAAGTCGGTTGCATAACTAGGTCACTGGAGCTAAAAATAGATTTGTTTTCACTGAAACTACAAGGGCCAAGGTTTAGATATTTAGTACATAGCATCGCATACAGGTCCTCTATCATGTTTGTTCAAAATTATGCCCATGGGGTCAAAATTGGCCCCACCCCGGAAGTCACAGTTTTACATAGTTATATAGAGAAAATTTCAAACGTCTTCTTCTCTGACACTAATATGGCCAGAGCTTTTACATTTGGTATGGTGACACTTTTAAAAATACTTTACATCTTTTGTTCAAATTGTTCCGGTCTGTTGCATATCTAGGTCAGTAGACTCAGTACTGGACATAAATCATCTCCATTTTTTCAGCTATTCTCAGGTGAGCGAAATATGCCCCATGGGGCTCTTGTTTTCTATTTAGTATGAATATGAAGGAATGGTATTGCGTGTGTTGATGATGATGATTTGGGTTATACCGCCAAGTGATTGGTAATCCTATGGGTACAAATTGTGACCTATTTTTGTACTGTTATGAGAGGGACTTTATGCTTAGTCTAAATAAATGCGAAAGACTCAAAAGACTCAAGCAGGAAACGTAACACAAACAATACACCCACCTCTCAAGCAGAACACACTTACACAGTCATACCACAACAAACACACACACACACGCAATACCATTCCTTCATCTACACACTAAAACCTGATACACAGGCAGATATGATCGAAGCCTTTAACAATACATCGCGCTATCTAGATGATATTTTTAATATAGACAATCCATTTTTTGCTACGTTGTTTCCTTTTATTTACCCAAAAGAACTACGCCTTAATAAAACAAACGAGTCAAATGTGTCGGCACCATTTTTAGATTGGGTTCTTTTTATAAATAACGGAATTGTTTCTTCTAAGATTTACGATAAACGAGATGATTTTGATTTTAGTATTGTAAATTATCCTCATCTAGATGGCGATGTTCCCCGTTCCACATCTTACGGGGTTTATATTTCACAACTTATTCGCTTTGCTAGGGCCTGTACCTCTGTTGAGGACTTCCACATTCGTAATAAAACTATTACTGAAAAGCTTCTTAAACAGGGGTACAGATTTCATTTCTTTTATAGAAATCTTCCTCTCATTAACAAGTATAAATGTAACTTAAAGTCTTTTCTGCGCCAAGGTATTTCACATCCGGATGGATGAGTTGGGTTTACCCCCAGTGGTAGTTTTATAATTAATTATTGATTGCTACTGACCGTACCAAGGCGGGCTCCTATGTTCACTTTGCTTTATGTTTGTCTTGCGTGTTGTTAGCTCACCTGAGCCAAAGGCTCAAGGTGAGCTATTGTGACCGCTCACCGTCCGTAGTACGTCTGTCCGTTCACTTTTACTTCAAACGACATCTCCTCTGAAACCCGCCGATTGTAGGGAGAGTTCAAACTGCTCATGATGTTCCTTGGATGCTTCTCTACAGAAGTTGTTCAAAAAAAATGAAAAAAAGCACAAACTCTGCTTGAAAAAGCAAAAAAGCAAAAATCTTTAAAAAATCTTCTTGCCCAAAACTACTAGGCCCTAAGCTTTGATATTTGTACAGTAGAATCTCCTGGTGGATCTCTCTATAGTTTGTTAAAATGAAATCCCTAGGGTCACATTTGACACCACCCTGCACAGTTTAAGTGCTGCTCTAGGCAGGTTTTACAGTATTTTTGATTTAGGCAGAACTGTATTTACCTGAGTTACCCTTAATATACTATGGGCAAATAACCAATATTTGCAAACAGTTTGGATCCAGATCAGATGCAACATAATGCTGCATCTAATCTGGATCCAAACTATTTGCCACTCATTTACCAACTTAACATTTTCTAAAAAATAAAAATGTACATTTTTTACACACAGAAGGTATTTAGCAGACATCATTTCAGTCTGGTAAGGGTAAGCTCCCAGACTGCTGCTGCTACAGTTCTCTTACATAATATTTGACCTCAGTGATCAGGCCAACAGAACTGAACATGTTGTCTGCTAAAGTTTAGAAATGGTTCAGTCGTTTGTTCAGACATTTGTTAACCCATTACCCCATAAATGTGCATTTTTAGGCCTTTGATTTATTCCTCCACTTAAGAAAATAATTCCCCTTTAACCCTTTCCCCCATAGCATATCTCTAGTATTGAATGTAGGTGTCCACTTAAAACAGGTTGAAAGTAAAGCAGAATGCGCTTTAAGCGCATTCTGCTTTACTTTCAGCCTGCTTTAAGCTATCATCTACTAGAATATAGAAAATATTTTGTATTATACATATTTATGAATGTATAAATTGGAACTATTTTCTTTAGAGCAAGAATAAACTGAATGTGCTAAAAGGCGCTTCTATGGGGGAAAGGGTTAAACAGTCATGAAAATGTAAGATGTGAAATAAGTTTCTATATCCTAGTAGATGGTAGCTTAAAGCAGTTTGAAAGTAAAGCAAAGTGTGCATTAAGACCCATTCTGCTTTACTTTCAACCTGCTTTAGGTGGCCACCTATTTTCAAAACTAGAAGCAGGCTATGGGGTAATGGGTAAAATGAAATTGCCTATTTGGAAAGAGCCTAATGAGAGGAAGTGCCATTTGCAAAGGCCATAACTCTGACATCATTGTTTTTTTAGTTATTTCCCTTTGTCATATTTTCTTGTCAAGAAGACAACTCCAGGTCTACTGATGCTATTGTAATGAAATTTTATGTATGGAAAGAAACTGATGAGAGAAAATGCCTAGTGCATAAGGGCAGCAATATTTTGTTTTCCCCTTTGTCATATTTTATTGTCAGGAAAATAACTCCAGTTCTGCTGACGCTAGTGAAATAATTATCATTTACCGGAAATGGAAATAGCTTGATAAGAGGATGTGTCATGGATAAGGGTCATAAGCTTGGCAACAAAATTCACTTTTGTCATGTTTTCTTGTCCGGAAGATAACTCCATTTATAGCTATATTAAAATGTTGTCTTGCCCAGTCAACTTAGGTACAAACTTCAATGTCCTCAGGTGAGCGAATTTAGGGCCATGGCCCTCTTGTTTTCTATTTAGTGTGTAGATGAAGGAATGGGGGTGTGTGTGTATTGTTTGTGTTGCGTTTCCTGCTTGAGTCTTTCGTATTTATTTATTTACGGCACTGCGACACAAAGTAGGTCATATAGCGCCGATGATTGATGAAGGGAGATCATATGATGATGATTTCAGGAAGATGGTTTCGGCTAATCCCATTCGTTGACCAGCAGCGCATGGGATCAAAATCACCGACCTACCTTCCTTTTAGTTATTGGCAGAGGGAATAGTCTCGGCCTAATAAACAGAAACAATTCCCTTTGACAATTAAGCCCCAGAACTACGGCAAAGTAGGAAGGTCTCTGGGGTTCACATTCACATCCGGAGTTTTATGGTGATGGCCTCGGAGACCTTCCTACTTTGCCGTAGTTCTGAGGCTTAACTGTCAAAGGGAATTATTTCTGTTTATTAGACCGAGATTATTCCCTCTGCCAAGAACTAAAAGGAAGGCAGGTGGGTGGTTTTGATCCCGTGTGCTGTTTCGCAATGCATGAGATTAGCCAAAATCATCTTCCTGAGATCATCATCATTTGATCTCACCACCTCTTATCAATCATCGGCGCTATATGACCTACTTTGTGTCGCAGTGCCGTAAAACCCAACTCATCATCTTATGGTGATGTGATTTACAGAATGGTATTGCGTGTGTGTGTGTTTGTTGTGGTATGACTGTGTGTGTGTGTTCTGCTTGAGAGGGTGGTGTATTGTTTGTGTTACGTTTCCTGATTGAGTCTTTCGTATTTATTCGTAAGATTCTTGGACATATACATTTTCGAAACCTATTTGTGAAACGTAATTAGATTTTTCCTCAAAAAAGATTATGATCCAACTATATTGCTGGGCACTTTGGTTGTGCGACTATCTCTAAAGCCGTCCTAAACCGGGAGAGTTATGTCGGATTTTCGTGCTTTTGTTTTTTCTCTCCCTCTCTGTGACCCTGGACCCTTCGATTCATGTCTTACAGTTACTCGTAACTACAGACTAGTCGCTTGAGTACAATTTGACCGTTGCCATAGTGGGTTATTTTTAACACGGGCTTGAATGTTTAATTCTTTCCCATGTTACTAATGATCTTGTCATAGAATTTTTGTTAAATGTTTTACATGTGACGGTGAAATTTTGTCTAACGTTCTGTCGCAGCGAGAACCTGCATCATCTCAGCCAAATGACGAGACGATGAGGAAACCCCTCGGCGTTCCAGGTCAATCCATGACACTATGAATGGGATTGACGCAGTCTGAGACTTTCTATATCAGCATGCTATAGGCTCTGATACTGATTCACTTCTTGCCCAAGTGAGTGATATCAGTGCTGTGTTGGGCCGCTACTTCTTGCGAAGAGCGGATACCAAACAGACGACAATGGACGATTTCTTTGTGACGAGAGATGGACATTGATATGCTTGTAGAAATGTGAAGAAATGTACAAATAATTGTGTTAATGTTTTAAAAACCGTTAAAATGTATTAACAATGTATTTAAATGTTTGAATGTATGTATTATGTAGACCTATCATGATTTAAATGTATGTGTATTTATTTGTTTAAAAGTAGATCATGTTGATTATGTATGTGTATTCAATTCGGCTCATGTAATATTAAAAAAATCTTAATAAGGGGAGATCCTTTGAAATCACAGAAAACAAAGCAAATACTGAAAATTGCAGACTCGGTTTAATTGAGTCTGTTCATGAGCAATACTGAAATATGCAACAGTGCTCACGCCCCCAAGCACCGCCTTGTCCGGCTTAAGCGGAATTCAACTTTCAACTGTAAATGCGCTGAAATCAATGATTCCAAAGGACCAGAAAGTATAACCGGTAGTTTCACTGTTGTTGCTTGGATACCATGTATGTCTATAACTGTATATGCAATGTAATTATGAAGTAGAGATGTAAAGTGTGTCATATGTTTGTTTAATGTGATAGATATAATAATATAATAAAGTATAAAAGATTATATATGAATTCGTTTTCTGTCCATTTACCTATTCTATAAGAAAATATCGTTCAATGATAAAATGCCCTAAACACGAACGTCTATATACGTGTATATTGCAAACTACACTATTTAGTGTATCCTGAAATTTCGGAAAATCATGAGTCGAGGTCTCGATGAGTCGAGTTTTTTTTCGTGGTCTCTTGAAACTCGACACATCGAAGTTCTACTGTATTTACTTTTGTGCTGGCGGTCTTTTTGATTGTGAGGTTGTGGAACAGTGTTGTTATACTTTCTGGTCCTTTGGAATCATCGATTTCAGCGCAATTAAAATTGAAAGTTGAATTCCGCTTAAGCTGGTGCTAGGGGGCGTGAGCACTGTTGCATATTTCAGTATTGCTCATGAACAGACTCAATTAAACGGAGTCTGCAATTTTCAGTATTTGCTTTGTTTTCTGTGCTTTCAAAGGATTTCCCCTTATTTAGATTTTTATATTTTATGTACACTGTTCGTCTTTATAGGTGAATATAGGAGATAAGTGTGAGGTTGGGCGCCCCATAACCCAGGTTTAACCTCCCAGTGGTAGTTAATGATTAATTTATAATTAATTATTGATTGCTGCTGACCGTACCAAGGCGGGCTCCTATGTTCACTTTGCTTTATGTTTGTCTTGCGTGTTGTTTTCTATTTAGATCTAGTGTGTAGATGAAGGAATGGGAGTGTGCGTGTGTGTGTTTGTTATGGTATGACTGTGTGTGTGTTCTGATTGAGAGGTGGGTGTATTGTTTGTGTTGCGTTTCCTGCTTGAGTCTTTCGTATTTATTATTTACGGCACTGCGACACAAAATAGGTCATATAGCGGCGATGAACGATGAGAGATGAGATTATTTCAGGAAGGTGATTTCGGCTAATCTCATTCGTTGCAAAGTAGCGCATGGGATGGAAACCACCGATCTGCCTTCCTTTTAGTTCTTGACATAGGGGATAATCTCGGTCTAACAAACAGAAACAATTCTGGGATAATCTCGGTCTAACAAACACAAACAATTCCCTATAACAATTAAACCCCAGAACTGCAGTAAAGTAGGAAGGTGTCTGGGGTTTAGAGGTGGGTGTATTGTTTGTGTTGCGTTTCCTGCTCGAGTCTTCTTTCGTATTTATTGTGTGTGTTTGTTATGGTAGCAATGCCAAACGCCGAAAGGGGGCTGTCGGGGATCTCATTAATATGCATGACTCAATGGCTTCCAAACCAACAATTAACCGTAATTTTTCGCGCTTAAACATCCTTTATTTACAGCGAGATCGGGATCAAACCACAAAAAAACTTTTAAAGCATTCCCAATGATTGAAATAACTAGAAATAAGGTTACCACGAGGCCACTTGAACTTTTCAATACTAAAAAACTGACGGGGAAAAAAAGTTAAATGCGACATTTATATATAATACAGAGTAATGAAAAAAGCGATTTCTGAGGCATAAATTGTGTCATTTTATTGTTTCCTTTTACGTTAAGGTGTTGTACTTTAACATCATTGTTTGTTACGTTTGTACATGTTTAGGTCAAGATCTACCAATTAACCACAAAATATACCAGAAAGTGTTTTCTTTTTTAAAAAAATCCTTTGGCATTGCTAGTTATGGTATGGCTGTGTGTGTTCTGCTTGAGAGGTGGGTGTAATTGTTTGTGTTGCGTTTCCTGCTTGAGTCTTTCGTATTGATTATTTACTGTAAACGGCCTTAAGGCTTAACGACTGGAACTTTCACCATAATTCATTGGAGCAAACACGTTTATGACAATACATTACCCTCTTTGCAATTCGATAAGGTACCGTATAAAAGGCTAAGATAACAAAAAGAGAGCTTTGGGATGAGATGATGCTGATGAGTTGGGTTTTACGGCACTACGACACAAAAAAGGTCATATTGCGCCGATGGTTTGATGATGATGGTTTCAGGTAGATGATTTTGGCTAAACTCATTCGTTGCCCGCAGCGCATTGGATCAAAACATGGGATAAGAGGCGTAATTTATACACTGCTGGATAATTGATGGTGATCAAATGATGATGTTTTAAGGAAGATGGTTTCGGCTAATAAATAAATACGAAAGACTCAAGCAGGAAACGTAACACAAACAATACACTCACCTCTCAAGCAGAACACACACACACAGTCATAACACACACACACACACAATACCATTCCTTCATCTACACACTAATAGAAAACAACACACAAGACAAACATAAAGCAAAGTGAACATAGGAGCCTGCCTTGGTACGGTCAGTAGCAATCAATAATTAACTATAAATAAATTAATTATTAACAACCACTGGGGGGGGGGGGGGGTTAAACCTGGGTTTAGGGGCGCCAAACCTCACTCTTATCTCCTATATTTACCTATATAGACAGTGTACATAAAATATAAACCCTGTTCCAAACCCTTACAATCAAAACGACCGCCAACACAGTAACATCTAACATCTAACAAAAAATCTATGACAAGATTATTAGTAACACGGGAAAGAATTTAACATTCAAGCCTGTGCTAAAAATAACCCACTGTGGCAACGGTCAAATTGTACTCAAGCGACTAGTCTGTAGTCACGAGTAACTGTAAGACATGGATAGGTTCAGGGTACGACAGAGAGGGAGGGAAAAACAAATAAATACGAAAGACTCGAGCAGGAAACGCAACACAAACAATACACCCACCTCTCAAACAGAACACACACACAGTCCATACCATAACAAACACACACTCCCATTCCTTCATCTACACACTAAATAGAAAACAACACGCAAGACAAACATAAAGCAACGTGAACATAGGAGCCCGCCTTGGTACGGTCAGTAGCAATCAATAATTAATTATAAATTAATCATTAAATACCACTGGGGGATTAAACCTGGGTTAAGGGGCGCCCAACCTCACACTTATCTCCTGTATTCACCTATAAAGACAAACAGTGTACATAAAATATAAACCCTGTTCCACAACCTCACAATCAAAAAGACCGCCAGCACAGTAAGTAAATACATGTAAAACATTTAACAAAAATTATATGACAAGATCATTAGTAACATGGGAAAGAATTAAACATTCAAGCCCGTGTTAAAAATAACCCACTATGGCAACGGTCTAATTGTACTCAAGCGACTAGTCTGTAGTTACGAGTAACTGTAAGACATGGAAGGGTCCAGGGTACGACAGAGAGGGAGAGAAAAAACAAAGCACGAAAATCCGACATAACTCTCCCGGTTAAGGACGGCTTTAAAGATACATCATCATGTAGTGCTAAGCCCTGTCTGTCGTCGCACGACCAGCAGCGCATGGGATCAAAACGACCGACTTGCCTTCCTTTTAGTTCTTGGCATAGGGAATAATCTCGGTCTAATAAACAGATACAATTCCCTTTGACAATTAAGCCCCAGAACTACGGCAAAGTGAAAAATTGCCCCTTCTCATAATCATCAGAATTGATGGCGTAGAAGTAATAAAAAGAAAGACATTTTTTTTAGAAAAAGTAGGAAGGTCTCTGGGGTTCTATTTAGTGTGTAGATGAGGGAATGGTATTGCGTGTGTGTGTGTATGAGTGTGTGCTTGTTATGGTATATATGACTGTGTGTGTGTTCTGCTAGAGAGGTGGGTGTATTGTTTGTGTTGCGTTTCCTGCTTGAGTCTTTTGTATTTATTATGATTTCAGAAAGATGATATTGGCTAATCTCTTGTTCATTGCAAAGCAGCGCGTGGGATAAAAAGCACCGACATCCATCCTTTTATTTCATGACTAAGGGAATAAACAGAAAATGTTTCCTTTTGACTATTAGCCACAGAACTGGCCAAAGTAGGAAGGTATGTTTGTTATGGTATGACTGTGTGTGTGTTCTGCTTGAGAGGTGGGTGTATTGTTTGTGTTGCATTTCCTGCTTGAGTCTTTCGTATTTATCTAGGTCATCAGAAAAAGTCTAGCCGACTGATGAATTTTCAATTAAAGAACATACAGTAAAACCTCTCTTTTACCACCACTAAAACGAAGGCTAATTGATTGAATAAAAGCTTAAAGCAAGGTGACAGTAAAAGGTGACAGTAAAACAGAAAGCTCCTTTAAGGAGCTTTCATTTTTAATATGTCACCCTGCTTTAAGTAGTCACCTGTCATACATAAACACCTTATAGTTAGCCTATTTTGTCGTTATAGAGAAGTTTTACGGTACATCCGAAATGGCCTAAGAAGCTTATGATTATAAATTCATTTACGGATGCATCCGGGCCGGTTCTACATGAATCATACTCTGAGTAGTGAATTAGTCCATCTATATCATTATCCCTAGTGTGTTGCTAGACTCGAGAAAACCTCCCTACATGTTCGAGGTTATCCCCTCTGCCAAGAACTAAAAGGAATGCATGTCGGTGGTTTTGATCCCATGCGCTGCTTAGCAACGAATAAGATTAGCCGAAATCACCTTCCTTATCATCCCTCATTATGCATTCGCACTATATGACCAATTCCTTTTATTTACCCAAAATAACTACGCCTTAATAAAACAAACGAGTCAAATTTGACGGCACCATTTTTAGATTTGGATCTTTTAATAAATAACGGAATTGTTTCTTCTATTACCCCAGAGACCTTCCTACTTTGCCGTAGTTCCGGGGCTTAATTGTCAAAGGAAGGAAATTGTTTCTGTTTATTAGACCGAGATTATTTCCTCTGCCAAGAACTAAAAGGAAGGCAGGTCGGTGGTTTTGATACCATACGCTGCTGGTTAGATCATCGGCGCTATATGACCTATTTTGTGTCGCAGTGCCGTAAAACCCAACTCATCCATCCAAACTGTTTGCAATAGAAACAAGTTTTGACGACAGAAAGGGCTTAGCACTACATGATGATGTATCTCTAAAGCCGTCCTTAACCGGGAGAGTTATATAATCTGAATAAGGGGAGATAACCGGGAGAGTTATATCGGATTTATGTGCTTTGTTTTTTCTCTCCCTCTCTGTCGTACCCTGAACCCTTCCATGTCTTACAGTTACTCGTGACTACAGACTTGTCGCTTGAGTACAATTTGACCCCCGAGTGACCTTCCTACTTTGCCGCGGTTCTTGGGCTTAATTGTCAAAGGGAATCTTTTCGGTTGCAGGTCAAAACGCCCCCATAGCCTGGTCAAAACGCCCCAATTTTTTTTCATATATATAATATGTAAAATATTTATATACATTTATATAAAAAAAATATGTTTATATATATAAAAATGTATCAGTATGGTTTTTTGTTCGATTTTATAGAATTTTTAATAGTTGCGTTCTTTTCACTTCTCTTTCAGGTGATTCCGTTTAGCGGACATTGACGGTCGCCGAAAAGTGGATTTTAAATTTACTGTATCAAAACTGATGGAGGTGTATTTACTGCAATAAACGTAGATGGAAAATGCATGTTGTGTTGTTAAATTATGTGTTTGGTGTGTGCGAAAGGGTCCATTTGAGTTATAGTATAACATATTACAAAGAAACAAAACTTTATTATGAACCCCAGCGACGAGTATACTCGTCATGAACACAACAATCACCTATCAAGCGTACACTTGTCCTATGCAAACAACGAATACCCTGAACAGAGGCTAAACATAGTTAATACTAACGACGAGTTTACTTATCAAGAGTGCATTTGTCCTATGCAAAAGGTGAAGACCCTGATCAGATAAGAGTACGCTCGCCATGAACAAAACATAAACATTTCCGGAGTACAATTGTCTTGATTATACAAACAGTGAAGAACCTGATCATTTATAAGCGAAGTTTGTATAATTGAGCAAAAACACCATAATCATAAATGGAATTAATTTAATTGTAAACTGGAATTGTCCATTTAAAGATTCAGGGATCTATGCTTTCCTCTTTGGTTGTGCGACGACAGACAGGGCTTAGCACTACATGATGATGTATCTCTAAAGCCGTCCTTAACCGGGAGAGTTATGTCGGATTTTCGTGCTTTGGTTTTTCTCTCCCTCTCTGTCGTACCCTAAACCCTCCCATGTCTTACAGTTACTCGTGACTACAGACTATTCGCTTGAGTACAATTTGACCGTTGCCATAGTGGGTTATTTTTAACACGGGCTTGAATGTTTAATTCTTTCCCGTGTTACTAATAATCCTGTCAGAATTTTGTTAGATGTTTTACATGTATTTACTTACTGTGCTGGCGGTCTTTTTGATTGTAAGGTTGTGGAACAGGGTTTATATTTTATGTACACTGTTCGTCGTTATAGGTAAATATAGGAGATAAATGTGAGGTTGGGCGCCCCTAAACCCAGGTTTAACCCCCCAGTGGTTGTTAATAGTTAATTAATTTATAATTGATTATTGATTGCTACTGACCGTACCAAGGCGGGCTCCTATGTTCACTTAGCTTTATGTTTGTCTTGCGTGTTGTTTTCTATTTAGTGTGTAGATGAAGGAATGGTATTGCGTGTGTGTGTGTTTGTTTGTTATGGTGTGGCTGTGTGTGTGTTCTGCTTTAGAGATGGGTGTATTGTTTGTGTTGCGTTTCCTGCTTGAGTCTTCTTTCGTATTTATTTATGAATAGTAAATCCTTCAATTAATCATAAAACAAAGAATCTTAAAAATTATGATCCCTAAAGAATAAAAAGCTTGTAACCCGGCAATTACAACGAAATCAAATAATGTTTTCTTTAAAGATCTTCAAAGGATAAAATAAATTATTTTATCTCCTTTGGAAGTGAGAGCGGGTTTTTTTTTCTGTAAACTCTCCAATTATAATTACAATCAAAGAAGTTTTTTTAAAAGAATATTCAAAGAGAAAAAATGAAATCTTTAATCTCCTTGGAAGTAATAGCGTTTTACCAATAATTAAATCTATCACCAATTAGCACCTTGCTGTTGAGTTTTTCTGTTAATCCTGGAATCAGCATAAAGATCAAAGAAGTTTTGATTACAGATATTCAAAGATAACTGATCTTTTTAATCTCTTTGGAAATGATCGCGGATTACCAGTAATTAAAGCAATCAATTATTAGCACCTTAACTGTTAATCCTTGAATCAGCTGAACACTGGTTACAGTGGAGAAAACGTTATTCAAACTATTTGCCACTCATATCGAAACTAGAAGTCAGAAGTTTAAAAAAGTTGCCATTTTGTACATTTCATTACGTTCTTGCATTTAAACGGGAAAGAATAACGCTTTCTCCACTGTATCTGTCCCTGATAATCTGTTATTGTCTCATTAACTCATTCACCCCTGAACCTTTCAATGGTTCAAATCGAATTTCAAAATATGTCCAGTCAACTATGGACAATTAATGGATGGGGTTTTAGGTTAACAATATACTTGAACATGACAACAGTGTAGACCCTGATCAGAGGGCTCTGAAGTAGCCCTCTGATCAGGGTCTACACTGTTTGCTTGGGACAAATGTAATCCTCATAGATACACTGTTTGTAAACGACGAGTATACTAGTCGCTAGGGTTGAATGTGTTATTCATTGTAATTCCGTATTTATTATTTATTTAATTAATTCAATTTTATTTCCTCTATGACGCAGTCGATATTATAATCAAACAAATGAAATCTCAAGGCCTGTCCAGGATCCAGTCATCCTACTGACACTGTAAATTAAAAAAATTAAATGTGATTTTATATTTTATTACGTAAATCTATATTTATAAGATTAAAAAATGTTTTGATTAAGAAAAAATATATAATAGAAATTTGTGAGGTATAATATGGAAATCTTTATGTTAATAAAAATAAACTGTCAGCTGTTTCCGTAATTTTTACAATCCAAAATCATTCAGCTGCTACAGATCACGAAGGTGTGATTACTTCGTGTACAGGTAAACAAACAAAGAGCAGTGAACCATTAAGTCCACAGGCGATTTGATTGACACGTACACAAAGGATATCTTATCTGGCTTGCTGGCAGACATGCAGTAGCATACATATAGTGGAACGACCGACGATTAAAGTACCTTAAATGTTCAAAGTTCTCGTATTCAACCTATTAATGATGGAAATATAGTTAAATTATGGAAATAAAAAATGGGAGCGTTTGGAAAAAAAATGGGGGCGTTTTGACAGGCTATGGGGGCGTTTTGACTATAAATAAAAAATAACGCATGGGATCAAAACCACCGACTTGCCTTCCTTTTAGTTCTTGACAGAGGGGATAATCTCGGTCTAATAAACAGAAAAGATCCCCTATGACAATTAAGCTCCAGAACTACGTCAAAGTATGAAGGTCCAACCTCACACTTATCTCCTATATTCACCTATAAAGACAAACAGTGTACATAAAATATAAACCCTGTTCCACAATCAAAAAGATCGCCAGCACAGTAAGTAAATACATGTAAAACATCTAACAAAAATTCTATGACAAGATCATTAGTAACATGGGAAAGAATTAAACATTCAAGCCCGTGTTAAAAATAACCCACTATGGCAACGGTCAATTTGTACTCAAGCGACTAGTCTGTAGTTACGAGTAACTGTAAGACATGGAAGGGTCCAGGGTACGAACACCGGTCCGCTGAAACTCAAATTCATTTTAAACTGTAATAAATCATTTAACTTTGAACTCAAACTACGCTAGCAATTCAAACAATGTTAAAAAAGTTCACATGAAGTTAAACAGGAGACTTTAAAACCGGATTTGGATCTCGACTTATTCAGATTTATATAATTCACAACAGCAGATGTTAAGTGCTTGTGTGGCGGATGTAAAAAGTCGCCCCGTACTTCATTCTCAGTGTTGTTATACTTTCTGGTCCTTTGGAATCATTGATTTCAGCGCATTTACAGTTGAAGTTGAATTCCGCTTAAGCCGGTGCTAGGGGGCGTGAGCACTGTTGCATATTTCAGTATTGCTCATGAACAGACTCAATTAAACCGAGTCTGCAATTTTCAGTATTTGTTTTGTTTTCTGTGCTTTCAAAGGATCTCCACTTATTCAGATTTATATAATTCACAACAGCAGATGTTAAGTGCTTGTGTGGCGGCTGTAAAAAGTCGCCCCGTACTTCATTCTCAGTGTTGTTATACTTTCTGGTCCTTTGGAATCATTGATTTCAGCGCATTTATAGTTGAAGTTGAATTCCGCTTAAGCCGGTGCTAGGGGGCGTGAGCACTGTTGCATATTTCAGTATTGCTCATGAACAGACTCAATTAAACCGAGTCTGCAATTTTCAGTATTTGTTTTGTTTTCTGTGCTTTCAAAGGATCTCCACTTATTCAGATTGATATAATTCACAACAGCAGATGTTAAGTGCTTGTGTGGCGGCTGTAAAAAGTCGCCCCGTACTTCATTCTCAGTGTTGTTATACTTTCTGGTCCTTTGGAATCATTGATTTCAGCGCATTTACAGTTGAAGTTGAATTCCGCTTAAGCCGGTGCTAGGGGGCGTGAGCACTGTTGCATATTTCAGTATTGCTCATGAACAGACTCAATTAAACCGAGTCTGCAATTTTCAGTATTTGTTTTGTTTTCTGTGCTTTCAAAGGATCTCCACTTATTCAGATTTATTTAATACTCATATCATAAACAGTGGTTGTGTTATCATCATGTTAAATCAAAGTGAAATCTGTTACGGAACATAGGTTCATTTCACCACATTAGTATAGTCTAGTCCAAAACTATCAATTTAGGCCTTGAAGCTTAAATTGAATATCTTGACAGTATCAGATAAATGTTATTATGCAGTTAAAACATAACATTTTATTTAAATTCAGTTTTAAATTATAAAAACCTGGGTGAAAATAATTACATACTCTCATTATGTACTGTTTATTACACATTAACTCAAGAACTATAACAGAATAATCAAAACCAAAATTGCAAATAAATACGAAAGACTCAAGCAGGAAACGTAACACAAACAATACACCCACCTCTCAAGCAGAACACACACACACAGTCATACCACAACAAACACACACACACACGCGCAATACCATTCACTAATAACTGCAGGAAAAGTCAGAAACCAAGAACAATTGATATTTTAAGGTCTTTCTTACTGATAAATCTGATTTCATACCTTGTAATTTAAATCTAGGCATTTGTTACGGAACATAGGTTTGGTCTAATACGATTCTGTTCGAATTAACTTTAACAATCTAGGTAGTACTGCACTAGCTGTGTTTTAGCTAGCCAGTCAGTGTACTTCATTATGTATATAATTGCCGTCAATAAGCTTGTAGTTTCTCTTTACTTAATGAATGCTTTTTTAACGAATTTTTATGATTGTATAAAAATGTCAGATTTTAGTATTAGTTATGGTACTACCCTTTAGCAGTGGACAATTATAATCTTGTTGAACATTGCATTTCCCAGATCTCTTGACAAATTTAATCTGAAATGCATTTATTATCTTCTGTATCAATCTCTGTCACTTGGCCAATATACCACTTTTCCTCGTAAGCTGCTGCCATCCAATTACCCAACTTTGTACATGTATTTCATTTCTCTTCAGAAAGTACTTCTTTTAGTTGTGACATTTTGCTCTCTTTGACACATGAACTTCTACATCATTGTGTTGACAGTTTTGTTTCAGCATTTTCAAGTCCAAATTTCTGATGTGAATTAGGCAATTTGCTATTTATTACTCTCTTTAGTGTAGCCCCTTTCCATTTTAAGAGTGTGCCACGCGTATCAGGCAATACCTCGATGTTGTTGTTGTAGGTGCTTCCTTTCCTTCCTTCGAAGGAGAACCGCACTCTCGCATTGTGCTGTCATTCTAGAAATACCTTCACCAAACATGTGCTTAAATTGATGGATTCTATTTATTCTGGGAATGGCTTATTTGAAACCCTTTTTCTTGATAGGCTTATTTGAAACCCTTTTTCTTGATAGGCTAAAATCTTTGACTGACATATGCAATGCACCTATACTTTCTGATAATAATTGCTGCAACTCAGTGGTAAATACTGTTTTGTCTGCTTACCGTTGATCTCATTCATGGCATCTTCAACTACATTGCAATAAACCAGTCTCCTGTAGGTATTACTATTTCTTTAAATTTTATTACCACCTTTTTTAACATGATCTTTGAATTGGATCTTGGAGTAGTCTTATGGATTACTTTCAACTCTTCTGTCTCTTTATCAGGTGTTGCATGGCCTTGGCCGTTAGATAAGATTTTAGGAAACCACTTTTCGCAATCTTTGAATTCTCCTCTATAGAGTATTTTTCTTTTCGACCAATTCTTCACATTATCTTGCCAGGTCAGCCCATTTCTCTCAGTTTTTCTCAGTGTTTTACAAGGCTTTTTTCTCAATTCTTTAGTTTTCAAAAGTGGGAATTGACTTTCAAAGACTCGTTGTCAATACTTTTTAATCTGACTATTGTCCGTGTGAGTTTCCTTTGCTTGCTCAGTGGCAGCCAACAAACTTTCATTTTTCTCTTCATATCTTGTAGTGTTTTCGAAAGTAGTTTGGAGCCATTCCTCTCTCGTTTCCCCATAAACTTCTCTAGTTGGCACATATCTTTCTTTCGTTTGCGAGGTACTCTCTATTGTTCGGTTGTCGCTGTTGCTGTCTCCAGCACTTTTGCCTCTATGCATTGGACAGGACTATTTTTAACTGAAAAAAGAAACAGCTTTATTGTTTCTCACAATTTGTAGCTATATAATGCAATAAAAATCATTTGTAACGTATTTCACCTAAAATTACATTTGTCTTGGTTCAGGTATTCTATTCTATGTTCCATAACAGGGTGTCTATGTTCCATAACAGACTTATATGGTCTCAATTTGTCTACATTAATAATAACACAAAAGGTGTTTATACTGATTAGTATTTCCGTCAACGATTTTTCATGAAACATTCCTTTCACTCACATATATAATATACCTAATACTGAATTCCTTCGAAATTCTTACCTCAAAATCTATGCTTCCGTAACCATTTCAAAGCAAAAATTTCAAAAGCAGAAGACAAAAAAGGTGTTTACTAGAATCATTCTGGTATGTAATCGTAATAAATCATTCATTAAAGTGCCATATTGTACAAGATGGATACAACTTTTCATAATTTGACATCAAATATAAATTTCCTATGTTCCATAACATACTTCATTACCAGGTATAGTGAGTGTGTCTAAATCTTTTCCTGCTGCCAATTGGTGCATAAACTGTAAAAACGCACACTAACAAACATTTAAGAACATGCAAAGCGCAGATCTTCTTTACCATTTTTTGCTGATTCCAGAATTTGTAATTGTTCAGTTTTATATACCTGTCTTCAGCAGCTTTTCTAAATCACAACATGGTCATCACAGAAATTTTCAGACGCTTTTTTCAGAGAACCTCGAGAAAGAGTTCATAATATTTAGTTTTCATGTAAGTAGTGCTCTACCGAATTAACGATATTGTAGATTTAAATATTGTTATGGAACATAGGTGTACGGAAGCACAGGGAAATAACGATATTTTAGCCCTTAGTTACAGTTACATGTGCACAAGCACATTGTTTTCTTTTGAATACGATGTGTACTGGTTATCTGCGCAGTGTTTATTTCAAAACAGAAAGTGTTAATTTCAAGAAAACGTTGTTACGGATGCATAGACTCTTAAATGTGACATTCTGATTTTTAGCTCACATTGGAATCAATCTATGATTTAGTTTGAAATTTGTTACTGTAATAGTTAAATGTATTCATATTCTTACTTAAAAGTATAATAACTTACCTTTTGAAGAAGAATATAGTCAACTTCATACTTGATAAATAAGCGTTACGGCATCATAGGGGATTTTGGCGACATCTATTTGGTAAAAGAGTATGTCTTACCGATTGTTAACTGATAAAAACACCATAAACGGTAGAAACTTGATGTGTTCGCAGGGACAAAAATCATTAGTTTTCAGTACATTTACAATTATTTGATTGTTTTTATTGAGCTGATTTACAAAGAAATGGCTTGGAGACATTGTAATTTGAACCATAGTGGCTATGTTTGTTACCATGTGTTTTTTCTACAACTAGTATAAGTGGTTCTAAACTTATTAAAAGTTGTCAAATTATGATAGTTCTTGAGAATGTATATTACCATATAACACTTCAAGCCTTAATTCTAAAAATGACAGCCTGTATAAATAAGAAACATGTCATTTAAGGAAATGTATCAATTATAGGAGAATGGCTGTAGTACGACTTTTAACATCTATAATGAATACCCCCACTAACGAAAAGTGTTCAATTTTATTCAGTAATGAATATGCAACATAAGATATATTTCATATATTTTAGCAGATGGTACCTTAAAGCAAGCTGAAAGTAAAGCAGAATGCGCATTGTGAGTATTTGGCTATTATTTCTCGTTCTGATTTTCCGTTTGAAACTTAACAGAAACGCAATTGAATAGAAAACGCAATACTTTGAAGATGTCATCATTCTTTAAACTGAGTGAAAACAGTTCGGTTGCCCCGCGTCTGATCTGTCTCAAAACTGTTTGTAATAGGAATTGTTGTGTTTCAGCACAAATAAATACGAAAGAAGACTCAAGCAGGAAACGCAACACAAACAATACACCCATCTCTAAAGCAGAACACACACACAGCCATACCATAACAAACACACACACACACACGCAATACCATTCCTTCATCTACACACTAAATAGGAAACAACACGCAAGACAAACATAAAGCTAAGTGGACATAGGAGCCCGCCTTGGTACGGTCAGTAGCAATCAATAATCAATTAAAGCCTATTTATTGGGAAATAATAACGTCTTCTCCGCTGTAACAAAAAAGTTGGATTTTATTCTTTTCACATGCTCTTAAAGCGACTCGCAACCGGATGGTGTACTTATCAAAATAAAATAAAATACTCAAATAAAAGCAAATTTGTGGCATTATTTGGCTTCTGACATTAAAAAAATATGATCAGTCCAAAAATAGTCTCAAGAATCGTCACCGAATCTTAGTTTTTAGCTCACCTGGCACGAAGTGCCAAGGTGAGCTTTTAGGATCGCTGGATGTCCGTCGTCCGTCCACAATTGGTTGTGAACACTCTAGCGGCAACAAATTTCATCCGATCTTCATGGAACTTGATGACAATGTTTGTCTTGATAAAATCTAGGCCAAGTTCGAATGTGGGTCATGTCGGGTCAAAAACTAGGTCACTAGGTCAAATCATAGAAAAACCTTGTGAACACTAGAGGCTACAAATCTCATTGGATCTTAATGAAACTTAGTAAGAATGTTTGCCTCATTGATATCTAGGTCAAGTTTGAATGTGGGTCATGTCTGGTCAAAAACTAGGTCACTAGGTCAAATCACAGAAAAACCTTGTGAACACTAGAGGCTACAAATCTCATTGGATCTTGATGAAACCTTATCAGAATGTTTGTTTTATTGATATCTAGGTCAAGTTTGAATATGGGTCATGTCCGGTCAAAAACTAGGTCACTAGGTCAAATCATAGAAAAACCTTGTGAACACTCTTGAAGCTACAAATCTCATTGGATCTTAATGAAACTTTGTCAGAATGTTTGTCTCATTAATATCTAGGTCAAGTTTGAATGTGGGTCATGTCCGGTCAAAAACTAGGTCACTAGGTCAAATCATAGAAAAACCTTGTGAACACTCTTGAGGCTACAAATCTCATTGGATCTTGATGAAACTTTGTCAGAATGTTTGTTTCATTGATATCTAGGTCAATTTTGAATATGGTTCATGTCCGGTCAAAAACTAGGTCACTAGGTCAAATCATAGAAAAACCTTGTTTACACTCTAGAGGCTTCAAATCTCATTGGATCTCAGTGAAATTTGGTCAGAATGTTTGTCGCATTGATATCTAGGTCAAGTTTGAATATATGTCATGTCCGGTCAAAAACTAGGTCACTAGGTCAAATCATTGGAAAATCTTGTTTACACTCTAGAGGTTGATTGTGGGTATACATGTCCAGCCATAATCTAGGTCACTATAGGTCAAGTTTGCCAATGTGTACCAGGTGAGCGATTTAGGGCCATAGTGGCCCTTGTTTTTAGATATTTTCCATCGTTTTTCTATAGCGTTAGCTAACAGTATAGTTGTTGTTGCTTCTCTACACGGGCTCTGACATAAACCGGAGCCGAATAAGGTAGTATTAAGCGCTAACAGTGAAGTACGTTAATTCGCTACCGTATATATAGAGAGCGTCCGTGGTCGAGGCGGTAAAGGCGCGTCCTCATTTTTCTTGTTTGTCTCCGCAATGGAGGGTCAAGGGTTCGAATCCCACCAGAGCTTCTTCCTCTCTTTTTTTGGAAATGCATTTTTTTTAACAGAATTTATTATCTTAAACTAAATCTTACCTATTTATATAATCATTTGACATACATTTACAAATTACCATTTTTAATGCTAAATCCGGTTGCGAGCCTCTTTAACTGTTTAAATTAAATGTAGCAACCATCTGCAAAACATTTCCAAGCAGCGCGTGGGATCAAAACCACCGACCTGTCTTTCTTTTAGTTCCTGGCAGAGGGGATAATCTCGGTCTAATAAACAGAAACTATTCCCTGTGAAAATTAATCCACAAGACTGCGGCAAAGTAGGAAGGTCTCTGGGGGAGTGATGAGATGATGGTGATTTCAGAAAGATGATTTCGGCTAATAATCTCTTTCGTTGCCAAGCAGCGCATGAGATCAAAACCACCGACCTGCCTTTCTTTTAGTTCTTGGTAGAGGGGATAATCTCGGTAATAAACAGAGTTCTTGGCAGAGGGGATAATCTCGGTCTAATAAACAGAAGATTCCATATGACAATTTAACCCCAGAACTACGGCAAAGTAGGAAGGTCTGTGTAGCAAAGATAATTTAGTTGAAATTGTAAACAAGCCTAGACGAAATATAAAAGTATTAACCCCTTCACTGCCATGACGTCATGAATTTTAAACACTTGTCGTCTGCTTTTATTTCTAAGATTAAATATTTAGTTATTTTGACTTAAGAAATATAGAAACAAGTGTCAAACCGTTTGGATCCTGACACGGCGTCTGATCAGGATCAAAACGGTTTGCAAATAACTACTAGCTGTACTCGGGGTAAGGCAGTGAAGGGGTTAAAAATAAGGCGTAAACACTGCTATAGAAATACTGGATTATTTTCTCTCTCTTCAATATAACACATAGTATAAACCATAAAAGCAATGTACATGTATGTTTGGAAATCAGTATTTGGATACATACAATTTGTTTTAAATAAGAAAAACATTCTTTGCACAAATATGTATACATAATTTATATTGTATACTACAAACTACATGGTCCTTGTCAGGACAGAACAGAACAAGAGGCACAGAGGGCCACATTTCGCTCACCTGAGACATTGTACCATAGAAGCTGACTGGGCAAGACAACAATTTGATATAGCTGATATAACTGATAAGCCCCGGGGCGGGGCCAAATTTGATCCAGGGGTCATAATTTGAACAATCTTGGTAGAGGACTGTAGGGCAAAGCTACATGTCAAATATAAATGATCTGGGCCTTACGGTTTCAGAGAAGAAGATTTTTAAAGGTTTTCCTATGAAAAACCTAATAAGCCTGAAGGCGGGGCCATTTTTGGCCTGGGGGTCATAATTTGAACAATCTTGGTAGAGGACCACAAGGCAAAGCTATATGTCCAATATTAAAGATCTGGGCCTTACAGTTTCAGAAGAAGATTTTTAAAGGTTTTTCTATATAAGTCTATGTAAAACTGATAAGCCTCGGGGCGGGGCCAATTTTTTCCCGGGGTCATAATTTGAAAAACTTTGGTAGAGGACTATAAGGCAAAACTAACTGTCAAATATAAATGATCTGGGCCTTATGGTTTCAGAGAAGAAGTTTTTTAAAGGTTTTCCTATGAAAAACTGATAAGCCCGAGGGCGGGGCCTTTTTTGGCCCGGGGGTCATAACTTGAACAATCTTAGTAGATGACCACAAGGCAAAGCTACATGTCAAATATTAATGATCTGGGCCTTACAGTTTCAGAGAAGAAGATTTTTTAAGGTTTTCCTATATAATTCAATGTAAAACTGATAAGCCCAGGGGCGGGACCATTTTAGGCCCGGGGGTCATAATTTGAACAATCTTGGTAGAATACCATGAGGCATAGCTACATGTCAAATATTAATGATCTGGGCCTTACGGTTTCAGAGAAGAAGATTTTTAAAGGTTTTCCTAAGAAAAACTGATTAGCCCCAGGGCGGGGCCAATTATGGCCCGGAGTCATTATTTGAACAATCTTTGGTAGAATACCATTAGGTAGAATACCATTAGGTCATGATACATACCAAATATCAAAGGTCTGGGTCTTTTAGTTTCAGAGAAGAAGATTTTTAAAGATTTTCTTAGGCATTAACAGTTGTCTATACGGTCATGTTAGAAAAACTGGTCCAAAAGCAAGGGGAATAACTCTAGCCAAACACTTTGAACAACATTGCGTTCCCCTATGTCACTGATGCTTCTGGTAAAGCATACAATTTGTTTTAAATAAGAAAAACATTCTTTGCACAAATATGTATACATAATTTATATTGTATACTACAAACTACATGGTCCTTGTCAGGACAGAACAGAACAAGAGGCACAGAGGGCCACATTTCGCTCACCTGAGACATTGTACCATAGAAGCTGACTGGGCAAGACAACAATTTGATATAACTGATAAGCCCCGGGGCGGGGCCAAATTTGATCCAGGGGTCATAATTTGAACAATCTTGGTAGAGGACTGTAGGGCAAAGCTACATGTCAAATATAAATGATCTGGGCCTTACGGTTTCAGAGAAGAAGATTTTTAAAGGTTTTCCTATGAAAAACCTAATAAGCCTGAGGGCGGGGCCATTTTTGGCCTGGGGGTCATAATTTGAACAATCTTGGTAGAGGACCACAAGGCAAAGCTATATGTCCAATATTAAAGATCTGGGCCTTACAGTTTCAGAAGAAGATTTTTAAAGGTTTTTCTATATAAGTCTATGTAAAACTGATAAGCCTCGGGGCGGGGCCAATTTTTTCCCGGGGTCATAATTTGAAAAACTTTGGTAGAGGACTATAAGGCAAAACTAACTGTCAAATATAAATGATCTGGGCCTTATGGTTTCAGAGAAGAAGCTTTTTAAAGGTTTTCCTATGAAAAACTGATAAGCCCGAGGGCGGGGCCTTTTTTGGCCCGGGGGTCATAACTTGAACAATCTTAGTAGAGGACCACAAGGCAAAGCTACATGTCAAATATTAATGATCTGGGCCTTACAGTTTCAGAGAAGAAGATTTTTTAAGGTTTTCCTATATAATTCAATGTAAAACTGATAAGCCCAGGGGCGGGACCATTTTAGGCCCGGGGGTCATAATTTGAACAATCTTGGTAGAATACCATGAGGCATAGCTACATGTCAAATATTAATGATCTGGGCCTTACGGTTTCAGAGAAGAAGATTTTTAAAGGTTTTCCTAAGAAAAACTGATTAGCCCCAGGGCGGGGCCAATTATGGCCCGGAGTCATTATTTGAACAATCTTTGGTAGAATACCATTAGGTAGAATACCATTAGGTCATGATACATACCAAATATCAAAGGTCTGGGTCTTTTAGTTTCAGAGAAGAAGATTTTTAAAGATTTTCTTAGGCATTAACAGTTGTCTATACGGTCATGTTAGAAAAACTGGTCCAAAAGCAAGGGGAATAACTCTAGCCAAACACTTTGAACAACATTGCGTTCCCCTATGTCACTGATGCTTCTGGTAAAGTTTGGTTGAAATCGGGTCAGTGGTTTCTGAGGAGATGTTGTTTTAAAATGTGGACGGACGACGGCAGACGGACGGACGAAGAGCGGTCACAATAGCTCATCCTGAGCCTTCGGCTCAGGTGAGCTAAAAATAGTGTAACCAACTACACGTGATCATGATTATATGCATTAAAAACAAGTTGTCCCTCTATACAACAACACCCATTCAGAGACGAAGAGTGTGCGTGTTGCTCGGAGGGAGTTGTCATAGGGAGGGAAAACTAACCCATTCGCTGCCTTACCCCGAATATACTTGTTATTTGCAAACAGTTTGGATCCCGTTCAGACGCCGAGTAACGTTTCTGAAACACTCCAAAATTTGTTGAACTGCTTGATAAGAATATGACAAGTGGGGACCTCCAAGTATTATCGTTGCTGACTTGGTGCCGACATTCTCAAACACCCCAGAGACCTTCCTACTTTGCCGCAGTTCTTGGGCTTAATTGTCATTGGGAATATTTTCTGTTTATTAGACCGAGATTATCCTTTCTGCCAAGAACAAAACACAGGGCAGGTCGTTGGGTTTGATCCAATGCACAGCGAGTGAGATTAGCCGAAATCACCTTCCTGAAATCATATTATCTCGTCTCACCATCCCTCGTCATTCATCGGCGCTATATGACCTTTTGTGTTGCAGTGCGGTAAACCATAACTCATACATCCATTCTCAAAAAGCCATTGAGATTGGGACAGGTGCCCTTGAAATACTTGCACCCTTCGTCGTAATGCGACCTCTGAGCAGGAACCAAACTGTTTTGTAAATATTGATACATTGTAAAATATTACTACATGAGTCATTTTACTTAACATTTGAAATTATGAAATTGAATCAGACGACGATTGTTTGAAGTATGTGACGTCATAACTGGGATAGGGGTTAGAATTCGCCCGCTACTGAGAGAGTTCATGATCCAAGGTTATAAAGCGTTTGAATTGAGTCTTAGATCGTTCTCAGGCATTTGATTTGACATAACATTTATGCTCAAATAAGGCCGATCAAAAGAACAGCAAATGCTTTATAAGCATTGATCCTGGGTCCAGGGCTATAGAGAAAAAAGCTCCAATCTGATCAATCAAAGGCTTGAGAACAATCTCCGACTCAACTGAAACTCTTTATAACTTGGAGACCGAACTTATTAAGAGTTTGAGTTGAGAATTAGATCGTTCTCAAGCTTTTGATGGTCAGATTATCAAATCTGACCAATCAAATGCTTCAGAACTATCTCAGACTCAACTCAAAACTCTTTATAATCATAAACCTTGGACTGGTTTTTTATGGAATCTGCATCCCTTGAATCCTACTGAACTTGAAATACTTTTTGTTCATAGCGTGTGTTTGCAGTTCTCGATGAAACAGACGAACGTATAAAATACCCAGAGCTGACTGGTCAAACCTGTGACAGTTGTGTAGGTGTGTCGTCACAGGACGGCAATGTAATAACGTGCTGGAGTCATTCATGGGTTCCATACACCCAAAAGACAGAGCACAAGACACCCATGGGCGCAAGAAATATTTTGTTATAAGCTGATTAGCGAATAAGCCTATAAACGTGGCGTGTTTTTCTGCATGATATATGTAGACACACGGTGCCTCGTGCATGACCTCAAACGTGGCGCTGTTAGTTCTTTCTGCAATACTTCCAGCTATATGTTTTCCTGATCCCATATCGTTTACTATAAGCCCAGCAGTTTCAGCGTGAGAGAATAAGTTGTCTAGATCTTGTGTTTTAAACCTCACCGATGCATCCATCCAGAACAGAAAAGGATGTTCTTTAGCCACTGTCTGTAAATACAAATATATAGAAACACATACAGCACCCCTCCAACGATTCCGACATTACAACGACTCATTGCCGTTGTTCCCTAAGCGGGACAAGTATGTCTTACGCTTTCGCTGCTGCAATATCGTCTGCTTGGAATTGTCGTCTGTTGATTTTTTCTCAAAGTGATTTTGATAGATTAAATATAATTACGAGTGACAAACAGCTTGAATCCAGATCAGACGCCGCGTTACGCGGCGTCTGATCTGGATTCAAGCTGTTTGCAAATGTTAGCCAAGATCTATACTTTATAAGCATAGATCCTGGGTCCAGGGTTATAGAGAGAAAAGCTCCAATCTGATCAATCAAAGGCTTGAAAACAATCTCTGACAAACTCTTTATGAATTGGGAGTTTGTGTCTAAGGTTATTAAGAGTTTGGGTTGAGTCTGAAATCGTTCTGAAGCATTTGATTGGTCAGAGTTGAGAACAAGAGCCGCATGCGGCCCTAAATCGCCCACCTGAGGAACTATTGTGTAATACTCAATGCAAAATGAAAATTGTCATTGCATGTATGTGGACTGTTGCGTGAACTCGGAATCCGTTTGTCATTATTACCATTTGAGCAAAAAGGAAAAATATGGAAACTCGAGCTACATGTATATAAAAAGTCCTAATAAAGGGTGTTTATATTATTGAATTCTGACAATGGTTACAGTTTCAGAGTAGAAGATTTTTAAAGGGTTTCCTGTACAAGTCTATGTAAAACTGATAAGCCCAGGACGGGCCATTTTGACCCTGAGGTCATGATTTGAACAATATTGGTAGATGACCATAAGGCAAAGCTAGATGCCAAATATAATATAAAAGGTCTGGGCCTTACGGTTTCAGAGAAGATTTTTAAAGGTTTTACTATATATAAGTCTATGTTAAACTGATAAGCCCTGGGGCGGGGCCATTTTTGACCCGGTATCATGATTGTAACAATCTTGGTAGAGGACCATGAGGCAAAACTACATGCCAAATATAAACGGTCCAGGCCATACAGTTTCAGAGGAGAAGAGTTTTAAAGGTTTTCCTATTTAACTCTGTGTAAAACAGATAAGCCCTGGGGTGGGGCCATTTTTGACCCGGGGGTCATGATTTGACAAATTGTGGTAGAGGACTACAAGGCAAAACTACATGCCAAATATAAAAGGTCTGGGCCTTATGGTTTCAGAGAAGAAAACTTTTAAAGGTTTTCCTATATAAGTCTATGAAAAACTGATAAGCCCTGGGGCATTTTTGACCTGGGGGTCATGATTTTAACCATCATGGTAGAGGACCAGAAGGCGAAGCTACATGCCAAATATAAAAGGTCTATGTAAAACTGATAAGCCCTGGGGCGGGGCCATTTTTGACCCGGGGGGTCATGATTTGAACAATCTTGGTAAAGGTTCACAACATGATGCTACATATGAAATTTAGTCCTAGAACTTATGATTATTGACAAGAAGATTTTTAAAGATTTGACTTTGGTTGTCAATATTACGTAAATACGGAACATGACCTACACGCCCTCTGGCGGCCATGTTTTTTGACGGGTCAAAATTCTTTGAACAATTTTGAAAGTATATCAATTGAGAAACATTTTGGTGAAAACTAAATTGAAATCGGACCAGTAGTTTTTGAGAAGAATAATTTTTTAAGATATTGTGCATGGTTGCCATGGCAACAAGACCGATAGCCCCTCTCACTTTTTAGCTCACCTGAGCTATTAGGATGGCCCTGTATTTGGCACATGGCATCATCTACAGGTCCTCTATCAAGATTGTCCAAATGATGCCCCTCGGGTAAAAAATTACTACGTCCTGGACATAAATCATTATCTCCATTTTATCAACTATTCTCGAAATATGCCCCATGGGGCTCTAGTTCAATTCACAGCCAGATGTATGTTGGTTATTAAGGAGTTTATTCACAAAGCAGATTTAATGCACACATCTCACTTTTAAGTTATACATGAACAGGACACCATTTACATAATTTCCTCACTTTCTAAACATGCCATAGGGATATTTCTATAAATAGAGTATCCATAGTTTCCTACTATATTCTCGTTTTAAACGATCTTATGCCCCCAAAGCTAGGCTTTGGGCGCATATAGTAATCGCACCGTGGGTGGGTGGGTGTGTGTGTACAAAAGCTTGTCCGGAGCATATCTCCTGTACCTTACCAGCTAGGGATTCCAAATTTGGTGTGTGAGTACATCTTGGGATGTCGGAGTGTCGCGTATCACTTTCAGGTCACTGTGACCTTGACCTTTAACCTCGATTTAACAAAAAGCTTGTCCGGAGCATATCTCCTATACCTTACCAGCTAGGGACTCCAAATTTGGTGTGTGAGTACATCTTGGGATGGCGGAGTGTCGCGTACCACTTTCAGGTCACTGTGACCTTGACCTTTAACAGGGTTTTCCCCAGGCTTTTACAAATGGGGACAGGGTGTCCCCCAGGTATTTCATTTGGGGGACAAAACTCAATTTTGGGGGTCACTTCCATCTCGCAGTAAAAACCTGACACTTTATGACTTATATATGTTTACTTATGTATATACATTTATATATGAATAAAAGAGAAATCTGAGATATAAAGATAGTTGGTTGCTTAATTAACTCTTTCCTCCCTGAAACTTTAAATGGACAATTCCAGTTTCGATTTTTGTCTAGTACATTTCTGGCTTTTAAGAGTTGTTTTTGTCAATTTTGGCATTACTGACAAACAGTGAAGACCCTGATCAGAGGGCTCCTTTCGAAGCCTTCTGATCTGGGCCTTCACTGTTTGCACAGGACAAGTGTACTATTCACATGTACACTGTTTGAAAAGACGCCTATATGCGGGACTAGGGTTCAAAGGGTTAATGCAGTGTGACAGTAATGAGTATTGCAGAAAACTGTTGTACTACATTAATCAACTACCTATAATTGAAAACAAAGCTTATGGTCTTCAGAGTTTCTCCTATCTAACATTAACATGTCACTGTGGTGGAAAAAGAAGAATAAAACAGTTTGAATGTGTAACAGGTCTTGTGTTGTTGTGTTTTATTCCTACTGAACTTTATACATGCACTAGTCTATGTATATTATATAAACATGAACTCTATTTAGTTTACTGTATTTTATCACACAACTTGAACTAAACTAAGTGACAAGTCATTGTCAAGGTCTAAGCATGTGGCTTTGGGGTGTTAAACTTTACTGTCTTCTCCTTAAGTGCACCAAATGCCCGTGCAGCCATATGGAAATCAAATTCTGATCTGGGAGGGCCCACAAGTCGGATCATTAAGAGTCTGTGCAGGCGGTCAGGGTTAATCCAGTTTCTGAGTTTGGTCTTCAGAACATTTTGGTGGGAGAAGCAACGCTCACATGGTGCACTGGATGCATGGATTATAATGGCAATTGCAGCAATCTTGGCAAAGTCTGGATACAAATCAGTATAGTCATTTAGTAAAAGCTCTATGTATTGTTCAAAGCTATGTATACCCTTGTATGTGAAATGCTTAAATTGCAAAAATTGTCCTTTGCATATGTATACATTAACTATTGTGTGCTACACATCACACAGTTTCTCAAGTTCTGCATTTGCATGATGCTGCACATTTCTGTGGGTTTCATGATACTGCTTTGGATTGAAAATCAAGCCAAAGCATTCAAGAATATTCAAATCATCTCCAGGAAACCTTTCTTCAAGATTATCAATAAGCTGATCAATAAACCTTGTTCGAATCCTTTCAAATCTGTTTCTCAAATTTTCATTGTCAGTAAACTGAACCCCATGGTATGTGCTTTTCTGCCCAGGCTGTACAACTCCAAGCTCATGCAAAACTTGAACAACTGACTGAGAGTTCTACCTCATATCTCTCAAAGCACTGATACATGAATTAACATTGTGGCGTATTGAAGACAGATTCACACTATCCTTTTGAAAAGTAAGGCTTAATATGCCAATGACAGTGCGAACATCAATTAGCAGTGCAGTTGTCAGAATGAACAGTGAAGTGCTGACGAAATTCCACAAACCACCAGCTTTTCCGCTTTTATCTTTGTCATCTTCAAGAGACAACAATATTGCATCTATATTCTTAAAAATCATTTTTAAAGCACTCTCCACTGACAACCATCTAACTGATGTTCCCTCTGGCACTTGCTGAGATTTTCCATGCAATAGTTCCTGTAAATCTCTCAACTTATCATATCTGACACTGGAATCAGTGTAAAACCTGTAGAGCATATGAATGTACCTCTTATAGTCTTCTAAATAGTCAATGCCTTTGCTTGCTTGAGATGCTGCCAAGTTTAGTCTATGAGCAACACAGTGGACTTGCTCTAAATTCTCGTCCATCTGTTTCAGTTTTACCCCAAGGCCATTATTTCGACCCACCATAACAGCAGCACCATCTGTACCTAAAGCAATCAATTTTGAATAGTCACTATCTTTTATTATACCCTTTCCAACTAGAAATTCACACAAAGCTGATTTGATACCTTCAGCACTACAGTCCTGTACCTTATTATTACCCAGATAAGACACTACAGCCTTGCCATTTTTTATGTACCTGATATAAATAACAAGCTTTTTATCAATTGTAATATCGCAGGTTTCATCAAGCATGAGACCATAGAATGGACTGTCATCAATATTGTTTTGTAATTGTTTTTCTATCTTGTCACAAAACACAGTTTCAATTTCTGAAACAATTTCTGTTTTTAGCTCACCTGGCACGAAGTGCCAAGGTGAGCTATTGTGATCGCCCTGTGTCCGCCAGTCAGTCCGTCCGTCGTCAAACTTTTTCTTTAAAGATCTTCTTCTTGGAAACCACTGGGCCAATTTCTTCAAAACTTCATAGGTCTGTTCCTTGTAGGGTACTCTCTCACATTTCTTCAAATATATGTCATCCAATTGAAAGTGTGGTTGCCATGGCAACCAATTGAAAAAACTTTAAAAATCTTCTTGTCAAAAACTACAGGTCCGAATTTAAATTAATTTTACCCAAATGTGCCATTGGTGACCCTCTATCAGATTTGTTAAAAAAAAGTTCCTACCTTAAAAAATATGGCTGCTAGTGGGTGGGGCAGATTTTCCTTATATGGCTATATAGTGAAAACTTTAAAAATCTTCGTCTGAAACCTCTGGTCCGATTTGAAAGTAATTTCACACAAATGATCCATGGGTGACCCTCTACCAGATTTCTTAAAATAATTTTGATATCTAAAAAACATGGCCGCCAGTGGGTGGGGCACATTTTCCTTAATAATATGTTACTGTATAGCAAAAACTTTAAATTTCTTCTTCTGTGAAACTACTTGTCCAAATTGAAAATAATTTTACACAAATGTGCCATTGGTGACCCTCTATCAGATTTCTAAAAATAATTTTCCTATTTAAAAAAACATGGCCGCTAGTGGGTGGGGCAGATTTTTCTATATGGCTATATAGTGAAAACTTTAAAAATCTTCTTGTCTGAAACCGCTGGTCCGATTTGAAAGTAATTTCACACAAATGATCCATGGGTGACCCTCTACCAGATTTCTTAAAATAATTTTGATATCTAAAAAAACATGGCCGCAAGTGGGTGGGGCACGTTTTCCTTATGTTACTGTATAGTTAAAACTTTAAAAATCTTCTTCTGTGAAACTACTGGTCCAAATTGAAAATAATTTTACACATATAATCCATTTATGACTCTCTACCAGATTTCTTAAAATCATTTTGTTATCTTTAAAATGATGGCCGCCAATTGGTGGGGCAAGTTTTCCTTATATTTCTGTATAGAAAATCTTTAAAAGTATTTTTCTCTGAAACTATTGGTCTGATTTAAGAATATTTTTGCACAAATAATGATTCCTGGGTGACCCTTTGCCAGTTTTCTTCAAATAATCTTCCTAGCTCAAACATGGCCGCCAGAGGGTGGGGATGAATTTACCAATGATGGCTTATAGTGAAAACTTAACCATTACTGGTTCATTACCAAGACCGTAACCATGGGTACCAGGTGAGCGATTTAGGGCCGCATACGGCTCTTGTTTGTAATAATGTTCTGCTCCCTCGCACCCATTCTTAAGCTGTAGCTCCATCAGATCAACAAAGTTATTAGCGGCAATACCATTTGTGGACATCATGTAAACTGTACGTAACTGCGTTGTCTGACGTAGCGTCTGGGTGTCTGTTGATACTTTAACGGACGCTTCGGCTTTCTGTAGGCTACGTTTAAAATGGGACTGTAAATGAACCTGCTTAAGTGCCTCTTTGTGCCCCTTCGACTTTTCATGCCGATCAAGGGTTGATGTTCTGTTCATGAATGGGTTATCTTTCTTTGTTTTTCTACAGGGATAACAATACATTTCGGATTTTTCTTCAGGAAATTCGAGCCATGTGTACGATTTCAGCCACGTAGATCGAAAGCTTCTGGGCTGCGTTTTAGGGTGAGCCCCAGATGATTCTGACTCTTCTGAGCTAGACGTTACATTAGTGTCTGCTTGGCTTGATGCCGAAGTCGAAACAAATTATTGCGAAATTTTACGTTGCGCCATTGTTCAAGGTTTCCTCGACTACAGACGGGACGCGCTTATAATACCGATTTTCAGTATGCTGTTTTATTAGGTAATAACTGTTGCACAGTCTAAAAGCGGATGGACTTGTATAAAACGCGGACTGTTTCGGTACTCGTTATACATAACGGCGCCGTAGCGGAGATCGAAGTCGGACTACCGATTTTCGAAGTTGCGTGACGCACAATAAAAATGTTTAAGGGTCATTTGGTCAAAAAGTGCGTTATGGGCGCGCATTGTGTGCGCCAGGGAAAACCCTGCTTTAACCTCGATTTAACAAAAAGCTTGTCCGGAGCATATCTCCTATACCGTAACAGCTAGGGACTCCAAATTTGGTGTGTGAGTACATCTTGGGATGGCGGAGTGTCGCGTACCACTTTCAGGTCACTGTGACATTGACCTCGATTTAGCAAAAAGCTTGTCCGGAGCATATATCCTATACCTTACCAGCTAGGGACTCCAAATTTGGTGTGTGAGTACATATTGGGATGGTGGAGTGTCACATATCACTTTCATGTCACTGTGGCCTTGACATTGACCTCGATTTAAAAAAAAGCTTCACTGGAACATTTCTTCTATACCTAACCAGCTAGGGATTCCAAATTTGGTGTGTGAGTACATCTTGGGATGGCGGAGTGTCGCGTACCACTTGCAGGTCACTGTGACCTTTACTTGTGACCTCGATTAACAAAAAGCTTGTCAGGAGCATATCTCCTATACCTTACCAGCTAGGGACTCCAAATTTGGTGTGTGAGTACATCTTTGCATGACGGAGTGTCATGTGCTACTTTCAGGTCACTGTGACCTTGAACTTGACCTGGATTTAACAAAAAGCTTGTCTGGAGCATATCTCCTATACCGTAACAGCTAGGAATTTCAAATTTGGTTTGTGAGTACATCTTGGAATGGCGGAGTGTCGTGTACCACTTTCAGGTCACTGTGACCTTGACCACAATTTTACAAAAAGCTTGTCAGGAGATATCTCCTATACCTTACCAGCTAGGGATTCCAAATTTGGTGTGTGAGTACATCTTGGGATGGCGGAGTGTCGCGTACCACTTTCAGGTCACTGTGACCTAGACATTTGACCTTGATTTAACCAATAGCTTGTCCAGAACATATCTCTATAACCTTACCAGCTATGGATACGAAACTTGGTTTGTGAGTTCATCTTGGGATGGTGGAGTGTCGCATAGCATTTTTAGGTTACTCAGACCTTGACCTTTGACCTCAATTTTACAAAAAGCTTGTCCGGAGCATATCTCTATTGAGGAGTGTCGCAAGCCGTTCTGTTTTTAATGTTAAGAATTGACTCCTGGGTCATTTTTAACAGTATCAAAACTTTATGTTACACCTCCATTACATTGTCTGTATTTTTTTTTCGCCAAAATGCATTTGGGTGTCAAACACTTTGGGGTCATATGTCACGCGTGACGTCTGTACTTGTTGAAAATGCTAAAGATAAAGTCGAATTTCATAATTACAAAATGTTATGGTAAAGCTCTGCATGCAGTAATTTTATTGAACCGAATACAGCGTATACCATATTTATCTACAGTATTGAAACTGCATAGCAAGTATGGATACATACTGGTTAAATATCATGTACATGTAACGGCTGTATATTGTTTGCAATGCCAAAACTTACCTTGTACTGAAGCTGGTTGACTCCTTGCTTTCTTTCCTTTAGTGGCACAGATTTACAGAACACTCCGGATTTTGACACATTGACACCTTCTGTCAACTTCCTGACTTCTCTAAATGAATCGTTATCATGTCCGCCTCGTCATCAAACAGATCTATGCCGGTGCCTATTGCAAGACTGGCCCACACCAGCATGGTCAGATTAGTCTTCCTCGTCCATGAGGGTTATCACTGTGCTCAGTGTTGTCAGTGGAACATGGTATTCTTCAGAGAGGAAATGTCGAAAAGTCTCGTTGTTCTTGGGCATGTTTTTTATTTTTAGCTCACCTGAGCCAAAGGCTCAAGGTGAGCTATTGGGATGGCCCTGTGTCCGGCGTCGTTAACAATTGCTTCAAATGACATCTCTTCCTATACCGCTTGACAGAATTCAACCAAACTTAACAGAAATGTTCCTTGGGTCAAGCTCTTTCAAATTTGTTCAAAGAATTAAAAACAATGCAGAACTCTGGTAACCAAAGTGAAAAAATAAGGAAATCTTAAAAAATCTAATTGTCTAAAACTACAAGGGCCAGAGCTTAGATATTTAGCACATATCAGCGCCTACAAGTCCTCTATCTCTGACTCTGATATGGCCAGAGCTTTTATATTCTGTATGGTGACATTTTTAAATATACTTTACATATTTTGTTCAAATTGTTCCGGTCTGTTGCATATTTAGGTCAGTCCTGCCCAAAAATTAATATCCATTTTTTCAGCTATTCTCAGGTGAGCGAAATTTGCCCCATGGGGCTCTTGTTATATAACACTTCGTACGACAAAAATGTCGTATGTCAAAACTAAATACATTTAATTTCTGATTTTTCTATCTTATTCTGTCTTGGGACATCTCTTTGGAATTGTCTTTTCAAGACAATTCCAAAGAGATGTCACAAGACAGGATTACATTGAGAAATAAATAATAATTGAGACTTTTATAATCTGACTTGCGACAACATTAGTCGTACGAAGTTTTATGAAACGGGCACCAGGTACTGAAGCTAATTGACTCCTTGCTTTCTTTTAGTGGTGCAGAACACGCCATATTTTGACATATTGACACCTTCTGCCAACTCCATACCTTCTCTAAATGAACCATCATCATGTCCGCCTCGTCAACGAACAGATCTATGCCGGTGCCTGTTGCAAGCCTGGTCTGGTCAAAGTCTTCCTCGTCCATCAGGGTCATCACTATGCTCAGTGTATCTTACTTCCTACTTTGTCGCAGTTCTGGGGCTTAATTGTCTGGGAATCTTTTATGTTATAACACTGAGATTATCCACTTTGCCAAGAACGAAAAGAAAGGCAGGTCGGTGGTTTTGATCCCACGTGTTGTTGGTAACGTTTCGGAAGAGCAGAAACCATCGTCCTGAAATCATCATCTCATCTCCGTCATCATTCATCGACGCTATATGACCTATTTTGTGTCGCAGTGCCGTAAAACCCAACTCATTCATCCATTGGAACGTTATATTCTTCAGACAGGAAACGTCAGAAAATCTCGTTGTTAGTGGGGAGCAGGTGTAGTATGGTTAATCCGTTGTCAATCGTGCATGTATATGTTACCCTGTAATTTTGGAACTTTGCACCCCACTTCATTACCTTTTGAAACTTCTTGCACTTCCTTGTTTTATCTTTCTTATTTTTTTCTCCTGTGCTCTTGTGGTACAAGAACCCATTTCTTCCCTTGCTTTTTCTCCATACCTCCTCGCTAACATTTAGTTGCGGTTCAGTCATTTTCACTTAACTTCATTTCGTCATTTGAACACCTGAAAATTCCTTTACCTTCCAACGTGCCAAGATCGCCGCCTGATTCTTAATGTCAAAACCGCCGGTCGTTTGTCTCTGTCTGTCCTGACGTCATGTTTGATATATCTGTACTAATGTTCCACATTTGAATGTTTGTCCCGGATAAGCGTTACATCCTTTACTGTGGCCAGCATAATGCTAGACCACAAGGGGAACAGAGGAAAATACACCAACTTACCTCTGGCTATGAATTGAAAATATGTCGTGTGCTCCAATTTGCTTCTAAACTACCAACTCAAAGCTGTCTGTGGATACTGCTGAATAACAAACTAACTTCTGGCTGTGAATTGATAAACGTGCCTTGTGCTACAATTCATTTTTGAACTACAAACTCGCAGCTGGCTATGAATGGGCACATTATAAGTTTTTTCGAATAAACTTCTGAACAATAAACTAACATCTGGCTGTGAATTGAAAAATTGCCTTGTTTTCGATTCACTTCTTAACTACCAACTCGCGGCTGGCTGTGGTTTCAATATGTCAATGCATTTTCGAATAAACTTCTGAATAACAAACTATCATCTGGCTGTGAATTGAAAAATTGCCTTGTTCTCGAATTCACTTTTGAACTACTAACTCACTGCTAACTGTGAATTCAATATTTCAATGCATTTTCGAATAAACTTCTGAATAACCAACGGGCATCTGGCTGTAAATTGAAAAATTGTCTTGTTTTCGAATTCACTTCTGAACTACCAACTCACGGGCTGGCTATGAATTCAATGTTTCAATGCATTTTCGAATAAACTTCTGAATAACCAACTACCAGCTTACTTCACAGACACGGATCTCTCCTTATTCATATTTATATAATTCACAACAGCAGATGTTAAGTGCTTGTGTGGCGGCTGTAAAAAGTCGCCCCGTACTTCATTCTCAGTGTTATACTTTCTGGTCCTTTGGAATCATTTGATTTCAGCGCATTTACAGTTGAAAGTTGTATTCCGCTTAAGCTGGTGCTAGGGGGCGTTGAGCACTGTTGCATATTTCAGTATTGCTCATGAACAGACTCAATTAAACCGAGTCTGCAGTTTTCAGAATTAAAATTGCATTATCAAAATTATACAGCAATATATACTGATGGTTCGAAGGATGGCCTCAGGGTGGGGTGTGCATCTGTTAGTGATTTGCACACCTCTAAGGTGAGGCTTCCTGACAACGCATCTATTTTTTTCTGCTGAAACTCTTGCTATTGACCTTGCTTTGAGGTTCATACTGAAAAGCAATAGACAAAATTTCATTATATTTTCGGATTTGCTTTCTGTTCTTCAGGCTTTATTAAACCGGAATACTACTTCTAATTCAACAGCTTCTTTTGAAACACCACAGTGTTTCAAATTCTAAAACTATCATACTCTGTTGGCTTCCTGGCCATGTTGGCATTGCATGCAACGAAGAGGTGGATGCCGCAGACAAGTCTGCCCTAAATCTGAATGCCGCTTATATTAATCTGCATTTCACTGATTTTAAACCTCTTATTAACCAGTACATTACGTCTAAATGGCAAAGTTCTTGGAACAACTGCGTTGGTAATAAATTAGTTTCAATCAAGCCTATTATAGGTGAGAGTTGTTCATCAAACAGACCTGTGCGCAGAGAGGAAGTGGTTCTTTCTCGATGTCGCATAGGTTACACTTATGTAAGTCATTCGTACATATTGAAACGAGAAATCCAGCCACAATGTGATTTCTGCATGGAGCCATACTCTGTTAAACACTTCTTATTAGATTGTGTTGATCTTTCTATTATAAGACAAAGATATTTTGAAAGTCGTCCTATGAAAGAACTTTTTAGTTCAGTGCCATATGACAATATAATTAATTTTCTTAAGGAGACTGGTCTATACAGCAAGATTTAGTTTTTAAGAGGCTTTTATTATTACTTAGTTGTATGTATGTTTCTGTCCTTTTAGTTTTCCTTTTTCTTTCCGTGCTTTTACACTCTCGTTGATCGTGATATTTTAGTGTTTTTACATATAATCGTTTTAGTGTGACGTTTGTCGGCGCCATATGACCATTTCATGTGTCGCGGTGCCGTAAAACCCAACTCAATCAATCAATTCAGTATTTGCTTTGTTTTCTGTGCTTTCAAAGGATCTCTCCTTATTCAGATTTTTACAGTATATATATACGGTCTGCTTCAAATTGTATGCAAAAAATGAAAATCAAAATCAGTCTTATGCATTGTCATATAAAGAGAAAATCCGTACGATTGTCATAAGATTAGATCCTGGCCAGACGCCGAGTTTCTCTGATCCGGATCCAATTTGTTTGCATACACTTAAGTCGAATAGGGCTTACAATTGAGAAGACGTTATTCTTTCCAAATAAACGCGTTTTCACTAAAACCGTTATTTAACCCTTGACCTGATAGCATATTTCTAGTATTGAAGATCGGTGACCACTTAAAACAGGTTGAATGTAAATCAGAATGCGCCTTAGGGCGCATTCTGCTTTACTTTCAGCCTGCTTTAAGCTATCATGTGCTATAATATAGAAAATATTACCTATAATACATATTCATTACTGATTAAATTGGGACTATTTTCTTCAGCGGATGAATAAATCATATCCGCTAAAAGGCGCTTCTTTTGGGGAAAGGGTTAAAGCGCAAATCAGTTTGGAGCAAGATCAGGCTCAAAACTGTTTGCCACTCAGATTACGATAAATATTTTTATATACAAACGCAAACAAAACGCAATGCAATAATATGTAGAAAACTACGATTTTTAAACCAAAAATAAAAAAATATTTACAGTGGAGAATCTGTTATTCTTTCCCGATAAACGCGTTTACGCGAAAAACTATTTTTTCTTTTACAAACAGTTTGGAGCCAGATCAGACGCCGGGTAACCCGGCGTCTGATTAGGCTCCAAACTGTTTGCCACCAAGATAAACATGAAATATCAGAATTGTCCAAAAGTTGTTCTTTTCTACGGTTTAGTGCTTTGCGTTTGCGTTTAAACGGGAAAGAATAACAGATTCTCCACTGTACAATGTATTTATATGTACTTTAATCTGATATTGTCAAACAGTTGCTGAATTCAATCAGATACAGGGTAACCCGACGTCTGATCTCGCTTCAAACTGTTTGCAATTCTGATATTGGATTTAGCATAAACACATTTATTGGAGATAGTAACGTCTTTTCTATTGTGTATAAAGATGAAGCGTGCAACAGACAAGCAAAGAAATGAAGGAAAAAGTAAAGGATACTTTACTTGGATAATCACTGGCTTCCATGCGTAGTTCTTCAAGTTTTTTAAATGTTCTGGATATTTGTCAAACTGGAATTGTCGTATTTCACAGTTACACAACTCCTTGACCTAAAATACAATGTACATATACAGCGCTCCCTCTCCACAACGACGGCCACTGTGAGACAACTATTTTGAGCGTTGTTCGGAGGGAGTCGTTATATGGAGGGAAATTGGCTTACATTTGCAAACAGCTTGAATCCAGATCAGACGCCGCGTTACGCGGCGTCTGATTTGGATTCAAGCTGTTTGTCACTCTACATTAAGTTTTTTCTGTCAAAATGTCCATTATGTAATTTTGAGAAAAACAGCAGACGACAGTGCGTGCAGCCAGGAAAAGGGTTGGACATAATTGTCCTGTTAAGGTAACTGAGACAGGAGAGAATCGTTGTAGGGAGGGAGAACTGTACATCAAAGATGTTACAGTACTCCCTCCCTACAACAGTCATCGAACAACGATTCCCTCCATATACCAACGCTTGCTGTTGTTCCCCAAATAAGATAATAATGTCCAACCTTTCATCGTCTGCGTAAAATTGTCATTTGCTCGTTTTCTAAAAGTCACACATTGGACAATTTTACAGAAAAACACATAATGACGAGTGATAAACTTTTTCACTTTAGTTGCTTTATGGAAATCACTCTTGAAAAAGAAATTGACTCTAGGAACATTCCTGTAATATTTCGTTATAATCAACCATGTAGTTTAGGAGATGCAGATTATACATACTTCTCAAAGTTTGCAAAGCACCAAAGGTATATCTCCATAGGAACCAATGCAACGACCCTATCACTTTCTCACTCTAAAACCTTCCATAGTTTGTTCAATTTCAACAAAGTTTTCAGGAGTTACAGCTTCAGGCCCATTCTACAGGTTCTGATGTCGGCGGTAGTGGCCCAATGGTTAACACCTTGGACTACGGTACCAGGGGTCGTGAGTTCGATCCCCCGCCGGACCAGCGGTCTGACTAGGGGATTTTCCTGAATCCCCGATGATGTACAGGAATGTTCTTGAGCAAGACATGTACCGCGAATTGCTCCTCTCCACCCAGGGGTTAAAATGGGTACCTGTGAAGGGTCTGAGTCGGTACTGCGGCTGCATTTGACTGCGCCATATGTTAGCAGTGCTCATAGGCAAGATGGCTCGATGATCAGGGGAGTATATGTACAGTCGGCTGAGCGGTCATTCGGACTGAAAGTAGACTTTAACTTGGTATAGTACTTTTTTTATTATTTTTTTTATGTGAATTACACTCGTGCATGTCCCATGCAGGGGCACTGCTAAAAAAGATAAGATATCACTTTCACAGAATACTGCAAAAATTACAAAGTTTGTTTTTGAGTTAACGAGCATTATAATTCAATAATGGGTACAGTTGAATAATTAAAGGTACAGGGCTCCAGATAAGAGGTAGTTTTTTTCAACAAATCCCACATTTTCTCACTATTTTTAGCACCAAATCCTATGGTGTTACTACTCATTAGAATCGTCTCGAAGATTCTAATGAGTAGTGACACCATAGGGTTTAATTCAGAAATAAAGATTTTAGTATTTGAAAAACTACCCTTATCTGGTGCTCTGAAGGTAGATCTAAAACATTGTTTTACCAACGAATAGCATCCTTAAGAACACCACAATGTAGAATAATGTTGGTGAAATCTCAGAAATTTCACAACTTGATAAAAAAAGTTCCTCGGGTTTCGCCACAGAACGTAGACAAGTGTAAAAGTTACAAGAATCTGTTATAGAGTGAACCCTTGGCAAAAATAACGTCCAAATTTGAAAGGAATAGGAAAAAATGTTGCAAGTTATGCGGCTATAAGTGATAGGTTGATTACATTGGTACCTATGAATGCTATACCCTTGGTGCTAAGCAAATTTTGAGTAGTATATTTGATGTACAGCGCTCCCTCTCTACAACGACACCCAATGGGAGACAAGGATTTTGTGCGTTATCGGGGGGGGGGGGGGGGGGGGGGGAGTTTGTATACATTTAAAAACAGCTTGAATCCAGATCGTATCGCGGCGTCTGATCTGGATTCAAGCTGTTTGTCACTCATCATTAAGTTTTCTTCTGTCAAAATGTCCATTATTTAATTTTGAGAAGAACAGCAGGCGACATTGCAGCTGTGAATGGGTTGGACATAATTGTCTTGTTTGGGGGAATTGCGGCACGGATGGTTGTAAGAAGGGAGTCGTTCTTGGGAAGACCGTTGTAGAGAGGGAACACTGTACATGTATTTGATCCTAGACATTCCGGGTATGATATAGAAAATGAGTGTTTTGGCGGCCGTTTGGTTTTGTTACCATTTATTTGGGCTTTCAGCTTCATGGGTGAATATTACAGACAACAGAAATGGATTTAATTCCGCACACCTAAATTGTAGTAAACTGCAACCAGGAATGTAATGTCCCCTATGACACTTTTATCTCAACCCTTAACCTAATAAGACTGTTTCTGGTATTGAAGATAGATGACCATCTTGAAGCAGATTGAAGGTAAAACTTAATGCGCATTCTGCTTTACTTTCAACCTGTTTTAAGATACCATCTGCTAGAAGATAGACAAAAGCTCTTACAATAAATATTCATGACTATATAAATTGGAACTATTTTCTCCAATGGAGAAATAAATTAAATGTTTAAAGGCGCGTCTATCGGGGAAAGGGTTGATCATAACCATTGTCCGGATCAATCGCCACGTAACGTCTGATCAGTATCAACACTGTTTACCACTTGTTAGCTCACCTGAGCCTTAGGCTCAGGGTGAGCTATTGTGATCTCATTCCGTCCGTCGTACGCCGTTCACATTTTCAAACAACATATCCTCTGAAACCACTGACCCGATTTCAACCAAACTTTATCAGAACCTTCAGTGACAAGGGGGAACGAAATTTTGTTCAAAGTTTTTGGCTAGAGTTTTTCCCCTTGCTGTGCTGCTAGATTTTCTAACATGACCGTATAGATAACTTTTAATGCATAAGAAAATCTTTAAAAAATCTTCTTCTCAGAAACCAAAAGGCCCAGACCTTTGGTATTTGGTATGTATCATAACCTAATGATCTTCTATCAAGATTGTTCAAATTTTGACCCTCGGGCCAAAAATGGCCCCGCCCTGGGGCTTATCAGTTTTTCTTAGGAAAACCTTTGAAAATCTTCTCTGAAACTGTATGGCCTAGATCATTAATATTTGACATGTAGCTTTGCCTTATGGTCCTCTACCAAGATTGTTCAAATTATGACCCCTGGGTCAAATTTGGTCCCGCCCTGGGGCTTATCAGCTTTACATAGACTTATATAGGAAAACCTTTAAAAATCTTCTTCTCTGAGACTGTAAGGCCCAGATCTTTCAAATTTTACATATAGCTTTGCCTTATGGTTCTCTACTAAGATTGTTCAAATTATGACCCCTGGGCCAAAAATGGCCCCGCCCTCGGGCTTATCAGTTTTTCATCGGGAAACCTTTAAAAATCTTCTTCTTTGAAACTGTAAGGGCCAGATCATTTATATTTGACATGTAGCTTTACGTTATAGACCTCTACCAAGATTTTCAATTATGACACCTGGGTCAAAATTGGCCCGCCCTGGGGCTTATCAGTTTTACATCGACTTATATAGGAACTCCTTTAAAAATCTTCTTCTCTGAAACTGTAAGGCCCAGATCTTTAATATTTGACACATAGCTTTGGCTTATGGTCTTCTACCAAGATTGGTAAAATTATGACCCCGGGCCAAAAATGGCCCCGCCCTCGGGCTTATTAGTTTTTCATAGGAAAACCTTAAAAAAAAGTTTAAAATGTTTGTTCTCTGACACCGTAAGGCCCATATCATTTATATTTGACATGTAGCTTTGTTTTATTGTCCTCTACCAAGATTGTTCAAATTATGACCCCTTGATCAAACTTGGCCCCGCCCCGGGGCTTATCAGTTTTATATAGACTTATATCTAAGGAAAACCTTTAAAAATCTTTTTATAGCTATATGTATCACAATATTGTCTTGCCCAGTCAGCTTAGATACAATGTTCTCAGGTGAGCGACTTGTGGGCCATGGCCCTCTTGTTTTGAAATTACGTCCGTTATACTGCCTTAAATATTACTTTAAACGATGTTGCAGAAAACACTATTAAAGCAGACCACAATATGGCGGTGAACGGGTAGAAACCTCACAATGAATTTGATCATGAATGGGTTAAGTGTGAGGTCATTCGCAAGCTGTTGATTGACCAGACTAGAGCAGAATGAGTTCAGACTCGCATCAAACACTTACAAGCACACAGTCTGATTTACTTGCATCTGTAAGTTAACCTTTTCTAGCGGATTCGCAGTCTTGCGGCAACGCACTTGATTAGTTACCTATGGGTCGCTGATTTGAGCCCATGTTGCACCAAATAAAATTTGTTAGTTGCCTTAAGAGTGAGACCTTTAACCTTTTCAGCCCTACATTTCTCTGTAGAGATTACTGATTATATGGTGTTCCCTCCCTACAACGGCCCTCCCAACAACGACTCCCTCCTTACAACGACAATTGCCGCAGTTCCCTAAACAGGACAATTATATCTAACGCTTTTACTTCTGAAATATCGTCTGCTTCAAAATGGCGTCTGTTGTTTTTCTAAAAGTCGATATTTGGGTCATTCTACAGTAAAGGTATATTTCATGTCCTTCAGAGAAAAAAACAAAAACTATTTATTTAAAAAAAATCCATGCGTTTTACTATTGCATGTTAAAGAATTGGTGTATTTTTATTTAACAAATAAATCGTCGAAACTCTTTATTTTGGAATAATTGTAAAATAATTTTTGAAAAGTATCACTCCATCAAAATGCATATGTCCCCTCCATAACTTAATTACAGAAATTCAATGCTGTTTCATTTACAAAAAGGCGTCAGCTTTATGTTGTGCTAAATAGTTAAGTATCTAAAGCTCTTTATTAAAGCCAGTATTCATAGAAAATTATAGCACATACTTCAAAAATTAGCTGGGGACTTCCCGGTTTCAGTCAACTCCGTCACTAATTTAAAAATGGATTGCTAATACCCACTGGTAGCCTCTTTGAAACGTCATACTTATATGCATTATGATGTCATATTTGGCCTTTTCAAATTCCACCATCTTTAAAACTCCATGTGAAGAATGTGAGGACGTCAGCAGCAATGGATGGTGAGTAAATTTGCCGTATATTTGAAATATGTCCATACCGTATACTACATGAGGCGATTATGTCAAGTTTGGCATTATTTTAGATTTCACTGATATGTATTTCAACTGCATCTCTATGACAACACACTCACCGGGGTTAAAGTGCTTGCCTCGTCTTCCATACATCAAACATAACATGAAACTGTCAACTCCGTAACAGTCAACTCCATCACAGACTTAGTCGTTGCGGTGTTGACAGAATCGTTACGGAGTTGACTTCTGATTTGACTTTCTGTCAAATATGTTTCTATACATGAACCAAAACAATATTATATATATAACATTAACCAGATTGACACATATGCATATATGAATATGTATAATAAGTTGTGTAAAACAGCTGTTTTCCTAATTAAAACTGAAATACAAACTTGGTCGTTACGGTGTAACAGAATCGTTACAGAGTTGACTTTTGACTTAATTTTATATCAAAAATGTTTCTAACATGAACAAAAACTATACTATATGTATAAAATTAACACATATGTATATATGAATATGTATTAAATTTATGTAAAACAGCTGTTTTCCTTTTTAAAACTGGATTATATAAGTATTTGAGAATGTATCTTGCTTTCACTTTTGAAGTCGATGTTTAACAGATTATCCTTAAAAAATCAACTATCAGTATTTTGTAAAAACAAGGTCCATGTGCAAAGCAGCTTGGATCCAGATAAGACACTGAATTTGTTGGCATCTCATCCACATCTGAGTTGTTTGAATATATCAATTATGATTGTGGAATAAAGACAAACCCTCAGTGAGAGGTCATTAAATAAGTTATTCAGAAGGTAATGGTTTCATTGTTTTTTTGTTACAGAAATATGGTTACGGAAGTTGATTACTGACAAAAATATGTTAGAAGAGAGTGTAATAAGGCTTGAGAAAGCACTGAACACCTACCTGAGTTATAGGCCTACAGCAGAAGCAGAGTTAGAAGTGTGGAGCCGTTAAGTTTGTGACGCATTTGATGTAGTACTAGATGCAAAAGAAAGTTTGCAATTTTACCGTAAAAAAATAGAACTAACAAAAGATGCCACAAAATGGAGCTGAACGAGCTCGTACATGTCGACAAAAGACAAAAGAAAATTCACAAGAATACGCAAATTACTTAGCAAAGGAAAGAGAGATATACCATCATCGTAAGGAAAAAGGAGAAATAAGATTGATCTCAGATATGTCTGAAAGGGAAAAAAGAAGTAAGAAAAAGTTTTGTAGGCTTAAGAAACAGAATGAAAGAAACCAGAAAAACAACCAAGAGATTGATACTCCGCCCAAACTCCACCGGGACCGTTTCCTGTTAGACTTGTAAACCCAAGTAGGCAGCGAATGCGTAAAGATAGATCCAAGGCTTACAGAGAGATTAGAAAGCTGAAGGAGCAGGTTTCGAAGCAGCAGACACTTTTAGAAAGATACAAGAAGAGACTATATAGAAAAAGTAAAAAAGAATCAAATAAAGATTCCCCAAGAACAAAAACTCGCGCTAATAGCGCTTCAAGGCCAAAAGGTGAGCTCTGAAACCAGGAAGGTACTGCTCTTTCATAATGTCTTGTTGACTGGATTGAAGAAAAAGTATAAGATGATGAAAACGGAAAGAAGTAAGCAAATACTGAGCAAAGCATTTACAAACAGCCTGCTAAAGAAATACCGAATGCAGCAGATGGCTAGAAAATCTTTCGAAATGTCACAAAGGCGATTGAAACAAGCTATAAACCATGACCTTCAATATTCAAGAAAGACAAGGCAAGCTCCTCAACTTCAAGGTTTAAATGAAAAAAATGAGAGCTTCATTTGTAGAGAGGACAACAGCAGAATCAAGGCGGGGAAAAAAGCCACAAAAACCAAAAAGAAAGAGAAGCGGCAGATCCATCTCTTGAAAGATACATTGAAAATACTACACTTGAAGTACCTAGCAGAAAATGTGCAGAGTAAGATATCTTACTCACTTTTTTGCAGACTAAAGCCATTTTTTGTCATACAGCCGAGAGAATCGGATCGAGAGACGTGTCTTTGTAAACGGCATGAAAATCTAACTTTCAAAGCGAGCAAACTGAAAGAATTGAATATCATTTACAGTGCTGACTTAGATGAACTTTCCAGCAAAATTACATGTGGAAAAGAACAGAAGGCATGTATGTATAGGGAGTGTCCCCACTGTTTAGAAATGAACGTTCCAACAGGAGAATACGAAGCTGGAAGAATGGTTGAATGGCATGAGTGGCAAACAAAGACAGTAGAATATCAGAAACGAGATGGGAAAGAGGTGAAAACAGAGCTCAAGAGGGTTAGCATGACAGTAAATCAGCTTGAGAAAGGCACAGTACAGAGATTGGTGGATGAATTCCAGGATGACCTGAAGAAATGTTGCAAACACTTCTACAATATCAAACACCAATTCATGTCTATCCGTACAAACATTATCAAAAGAGGATGTCCTGATACATGTAGACTTTTCAGAAAATTACAATTGCAAATGTGCTACCGAAATCCAGAGCATGCACTTCGGTGCCTCACAGCGACAAATTACTCTTCACACTGGAGTCATGTACATAAAAGACAAGGCAGTCCCATTTTGTTCAATATCAGACTCCCTTAAGCATGGGCCGTCTGCCATTTGGGCTCATCTACTCCCAGTCCTAAAAATGGTCAAAAATGACATGCCTTCTATTTCAAACTTGCATGTACTTAGCGATGGACCAACAACCCAGTACAGGTGCAAAGAGAACTTCTACCTGATGTCAAAAATACCATTTCAAGTGGGATTTAAAAGGGTTAATTGGAATTTTACCGAGGCGGGACATGGAAAGGGAGCCCCTAATGGGATTGGAGCAGTGATGAAAAGAGAAGCTGACCGGGGCGTGGCACATGGTGTTGACATTATGGATGCAACAGCACTATATAAATATCTTACGAACAGACAGGTGTCTATAAAGCTGTTCCAAATCACAGAAGATGAAATCATGAAAATAACGGTACAGAATCTGGACCATGGTAGATCTATTCGGCCAGTACATGGAACCATGAAAATACACCAGGTAAAACTCTTATTTCTTAAAACAATGTACATCAAATGTTATCAGGAAGCCAAAGATAGATAAATATTCAAGAATGGCTGTTTGGAAGCCAAAGATTTAATTTAAGACGATGTGACAAAGTATGAAATACATTATGGTTCACTTTTCCGTTGATCAATTTGATTTTTGTTAACACCCAACTTCTTTTCTATTCAGTGTGACTGTGGAATTATTGCCATTACCTTGGACACGGTGATTGTCTTTGTTGTTGTCGTACAAAACATTAACCTAGTTTAATTATTAACATATACATTCATTTTTCAGATTTTCTCCAACAATCCGCTAGAAATTTGGTTCAGAGAGGTCAGTTGTTTCTGTAGGTCACCGGAGCCATGCGATTGCTACACACCTACCAAAGTGACCTTCTCGTCGTCTGAGCTGGAACCACCTACGGAACCACCTACAAAGAAACCTGTGCCAGATGTCAGGGAGGCAAACCATTTAGTTAAAATTGGTAAGTATTTCCATTGTTATACCTTCCAAATGTTCGATCAAATCAGAATTGATTTACAAATGTATTGAAAGTGTACAACATACATTGGTAGAAACTTGTTTTTATCATTAAAGTGCAATTATAATTAACAAAATACAATTCTTTAAAGTTTCCATTATCAAACACATGCAAATGTCAGTTTTAATGGCATAAAAGAGAAAATTACATTAAGTGGAGAAAACCTTCTAATTTGAAATGATACTCAGAAACATCTTTTTCTTTTTAAGATCCGAATTCTGTTGAATTCGACGAATCTCTTAAAGGGAAATACGTCGTCGTCACCTATGACGGAACACCATTTCCGGGGGGTAATCCATGACGTGGAAGACAACGAACTTGAAGTCAGTGTCATGAATTCTATTGGAGACAATAAGTTCTTTTGGCCCATGATGGAGGACGTCCTCTGGTATAAAAGGGAACAGTTTGTAACACTTATAGAACCTCCTGTCAAAGTAACGAATAGGCATCATCAGATTGACAAAACAAGGTGGGAAGAAATAAAGCAGTTTTTAAACATGTGACGTAAAATGCACGTGTATGTATACACAGAATGTGTGAAGGTGTGAACTTTCAACATGTCAGAATTTAGAACTTCTCTGTAACTTTTAAAAGTTAACTGTTAGTTTAGTTAAATCTGTTGTTCACACTGAACTATTAATAAATTGACAAAAACACGCTTAAATGTTAGTGTCTCATTTTTATGTCCCTTCCGAAACAGTTGGTCTTTACCGTAACATGAATGTCCACCCTGTAACGCTTGATTATTTTGATTATAAACTAAAAATAAGAACTACTGCAGAGTCTGTTACAGAGAGATATTTTGTGTAAATATCTTTTAATTGATGTGATATAAAATTATAATCTGATAAACAATTAATTTTCTATTTATCTTAAAATCAAATAATAATTTCAAGCAATATTTTAGCAATGGTGTCGAAAGTGAACCAGAAACTTTCCACAAACCAAAAAAAGTGTGTACTCACATGTCTGTCTTGCTAAAACCACATTAAATATATCGTATGTTGTTTTCAAAATACTCAAATGACTTCAAATGTAACTTTTTACTTGATAACAATGAACGTTACAGAGTGGACATTTGATTACGCATACAACAAATTTACAATGCCCAAAACAGTATAAAATATGCATGAATATGTTGCTTACATTTTTATTTAACATAAAATACACATACTATCCATATAACAACAAAGAAATATGTATCCAAAACATATAAAAAATCTGTTTTAGACAAAATCAAAATATACGCTTTTTGTAGAATGACCCATTTGACCATTTCAGAGTAAAACCCATAATGACGAGTGACAAACAGCTTGAATCCAGATCAGACGCCGCGTCGTCTGATCTGGATTCAAGCTGTTTGCAAACTAAAGCCAAATTCCCTCCCTGTAACGACTCCCTCCGAACAACGATCATATTTTTGTCTCCCATTGGGTGTCGTTGTAGAGAGGGAGCGCTGTACATGCAAATAGTGTAGATCTGCACTGTTTGGTATTTTCATTGGTTTGTTGTCATATCAATAATGCAACAGTAGACTGGTTTAAGATGAATAAAAAGAAGAGTCCAAAACATTTTATAAATACAGTGCTCCCTCTCTTCAACGACACCCAATGGGAGACACAAAATGTGTACGTTGTTCAGAGGGAGTCGTTATAGAGAGGGAAACTGGTTACATTTGCAAACAGCTTGAATCCAGATCAGACGCCGCGTAACGCGGCGTCTGATCTGGATTCAAGCTGTTTGGCACTCGTCATTATGTTATTTTCTATCAAAATGCCAATATGTAAATTTGAGAAAAAACAGCAGACGACAATTTAAAAAGACGATATTGAAGCAGTACAAGCATAAGACAATGTCCTGTTTGGGGAACTCCTGCGAGGGTCGTTGTAAGGAGGGAGTCGTTGTTGGGAGGGCCGTTGTAGAGAGGGAGCACTGTATTTTGGGTTGAAAGGGTTAAAACCGAGTTCCCATGTATCGATGCTAAACATGTCACTGTGCATATAAAAGAACTACATGTAGTGGTTTATCCGTCAGTGGGATTCTATTCGTGTAATTGTACTTGCACCTTCACCAAAAACTAAAACTACTACTACGAGGGAAGAGGGGAACGTCCCTAGCATTATAGGTTAATGTTGGTTTTGATGGGACGTTAAAACTTCATATACTCACGCACTCATCCACTAACATCTAAAAAAAATGCTACTATAATTCCAATTCCTAAACCAGACAAAGACCGTTCAAACCCCTCAAATGACCGTCCAATAGCTCTCACAAGTTGCGTTTGTAAACCTCTAGAGCGAATGATAAATGTTAGGCTTCTTTGGTTCCTGGAATCAACGAATCTTATTACCAACTTCCAAAGTGGATTTCGAAGCCAAAGAAGTACTAACGATCATCTCGTTAGATTGGAATCATTTATTCGTGATGCTTTCATAAAAAAGAACATAATGTTTCTGTGTTCTTTGATTTTGAAAAGGCTTATGACACAACATGGAAATATTGGATTATGAAAGACCTGCAAGACTTTGGTCTTAAAGGTCGCCTACCTTCATTTATATCTGACTTTCTCTCTGACCGCAACTTTAATGTTCGTGTGGGTTCTACTCTTTCTGACTTACACCCGCAGGAAGAAGGTGTCCCACAGGGAAGTATTCTTTCCGTGACATTGTTTGCCATTAAGATAAACAACATTGTAAAATGCCTGAGTCCAGGTATAGACTGTTCTCTTTATGTGGACGACTTTTTGATTTGTTATCGTTCAAAAAATATGAACACCATCGAACGACAATTGCAGCAATGTCTAAATAGACTTCAAATCTGGACAAATGAAAATGGATTCAAATTTTCTGCTTCCAAAACCAAATGTGTCCACTTTTGTCAGTTACGAAAGGCTCACAATGACCCTGAACTTTTACTTAACGGTGTTAAAATACCTGTCGTCGAGGAGGCCAAGTTTCTTGGCGTTATTTTCGACAAGAAACTTACATTCATTTCGCATATTAAACATCTTAAGACAAAATGTCTCAAAGCTCTGAATATTTTAAAAGTTTTAGCACATACTGATTGGGGTGCTGATCGAAAAGTGCTTTTACGACTTTATCGCTCGCTAATTCGATCAAAGCTCGACTATGGAAGCACAGTCTATGGATCTGCTAGAAAATCATACTTAAAAATGCTTGATTCAATTCATCACCAAGGATTACGCCTAGCCTTAGGTGCTTTTAGAATTTCTCCTATAGATAGTCTCCTCGTAGAAGCTAATGAGCCCTCTCTATACATCAGGAGAGAAAGGTTGGCTCTTAGTTATGCCACAAAGGTCAAAGCAAACCCGGAAAACCCTGTTAATGATGTAATATTTGATCCCAAATATGAAACCCTTTATGAGAAAAAACCAAAAGCTATTCCACCTATCGGTGTCCGATTAAAGTCTGCATTAGAAAATGCTGGACTAAAATTGGATATGGTTAAGGAAAAGAAAATTTCTTCTATCCCACCATGGACTATTAAGCAACCTAAAGTCGTACTCCAACTAAGTAAGGACAAGAAGTCTTCAACATCTCCTTTAGAATTTAGAACAAAATTTAATGAGCTAATATCGCAGTATCCATCGTATACTGCTATTTATACAGACGGATCTAAAGATAATGATAAAGTTGGTTGTGCATCCGTAAGCGAATTTCACACAAATAAAATGAGACTTCAAGACAATTCTTCCATCTTTACAGCGGAAGTACAAGCTATTGACCTTGCTTTGCGATTCATATCTTCATTTGATCGCAAAAACTTTATCATATGTTCTGATTCACTTTATGTCCTCCAGTCTCTAAATAATAGATACTTATCCAACCCTCTAGTGCAGAATGTTTTACTTAAAATACATGTCTCACTTTCTAGCAAAAATATACTGTTCTGCTGGCTCCCAAGCCATATAGGTATTCGAGGTAATGAAGAGGCAGACAACGCAGCAAAGTCGTCACTTGCTTTGAAAACTTCAAATATAAAATTGCCTTTCACAGACTTTAGACCATTGATTAGTAAATATGAAAAAAATAAATGGCAGACATATTGGGACATGTCTATGGATAACAAACTACATACTTTGAAACCATCTATCGGCGAGTCGGTTCGATTTTGCCGATCTGTTCGCAGAGAGGAGGTCGTACTTGCTCGCTGCCGTATTGGTCACACATATTTTACCCATTCATTCATTCTCAAACGAGAAGTACCACCAGAATGTGTATTTTGCCAAGAACAATATACAATAAAGCATGTACTTATTGATTGCGTCGATCTGGCCCTTGCGAGGCAAAGATTTTATCATGTCGACTCCATGAGCCAACTGTTTAACACAGTCGGTTATGATGACATAATTTCTTTCCTGAAAGAGGTAAATCTTTATCACAAAATTTGATTCAACTACCAATACCATAATTTCATTTCACTACCTTTCCAAATTTAGTTTTCGATAAATCAAATTTGTAATCTATCAAAGCATTTATTATTTACATTGGTATTCGTACATATTTACATTCAACCTGTAAAGTCCTTTTGAAACCATCTATCGGCGAGTCGGTTCGATTTTGCCGATCTGTTCGCAGAGAGGAGGTCGTACTTGCTCGCTGCCGTATTGGTCACACATATTTTACCCATTCATTCATTCTCAAACGAGAAGTACCACCAGAATGTGTATTTTGCCAAGAACAATATACAATAAAGCATGTACTTATTGATTGCGTCGATCTGGCCCTTGCGAGGCAAAGATTTTATCATGTCGACTCCATGAGCCAACTGTTTAACACAGTCGGTTATGATGACATAATTTCTTTCCTGAAAGAGGTAAATCTTTATCACAAAATTTGATTCAACTACCAATACCATAATTTCATTTCACTACCTTTCCAAATTTAGTTTTCGATAAATCAAATTTGTAATCTATCAAAGCATTTATTATTTACATTGGTATTCGTACATATTTACATTCAACCTGTAAAGTCCTTATGTAATCCTATTAAGAAATATGCAGTCATCTGCCGATGAACCTACACTTCGAATCTGGATTTAACCAGTTCGGATTTCCCCCGTGCTATCCGTGGACTTCTTCAAATAGACTACATCGGGCACTTAACACTAAGCTCCCATTGGTATGACACTAGCGGAGTGATACAGACCCATAGGTCGTTGCCATCGCGTTGATATGTGTGTAAATGGGTTAAGAAAACAACCGCGACCTGTAATTTTAGAATGTGCTTTGGCAATAGATATTCAAGTTGCACTGTTATTTGTTTGCCTTGTAAGTCATTTCCATTCACACAGAGAAGTTTACTGGAAAAAATCCTGAATTTTTAATACAGTTACAGTACATGTAGTTGGGACTACTTTCTCACCGTATTTAGAAACTGGAATGGCTATTACATCTATCAAACCTCTTTGACCGGTATATGATAAATTCTTATACAGAAAAACAAATCTGGCCAATAAACACATTAAATTGACAAGACAGAAAATATAAATATAAGGAATAAACAACATCTCTTTGCCGCTCATGACGGTATGACTACATTAGCTTCGGGGGGTAAATTTATCGAAAACGCCCTTTGGGCGTTTACGGAATTTACCCCCTGCGAAGCTAATGTAGTCATACCGTCATGAACGTCAAAAATATGTTGTTTATTCCTATATTATTAGTTATAGCCCAATTACTTATAAATCTTCAGACAAATCTTACTAAGTTTCATTTACATAAAACTTTGTATTTCGGCGCTATATGACCTTATTGTGTCGCGGTGCCGTAAAACCCAACTCTCTCTCTCTCTCTCTCTCTCACTTACATCTTTGAACTCCTCTGGCTCTAGTCCAAGGTCATAAATGATCAGCCTTAGGTCTTTGTACTTTGCTCTGACGACCTCCTTAAGATTATTGAGAAGGTAAAGGCCCTCTTTATAGTGGTTGGAGGACATGGCGGTGACAAAAACCGGAAGTGACGATGGCTGTGGGTCCCTTGTCAGCGGTGGGAACAAACCTTAACAAAGACAAAAGCATAACTTGACCTATAGAGCGATGGTCACGGTACTGCAATACCTTTGGATCCAGATCATATGCATAGTAGCTTTAAAATACAGTGCTCCCTAGCTACAACAACACCTAATGAGCGACAAAGGTTGTATGTCCTGTTTAGAGGGAAACTGGCGTACGTTTGCAAACAGCTTGAATTCAGATCAGACGCAATGCGGCGTCTGATCTGGATTCAATCTGTTTTTCACTCGTCATTATGTTGGTTTTTTTTGTCAAAATGTCCAATATGTAACTGAGAACAAGAGGCCCATGCGGGCCTAAATATCGCTCACCTGGAAAAACCAACACAAGGGTCACATGACCCCTGGGGTGGGGTCATTTTTTACCTTAGAGACATAATTTCAAATGTCATGCTGATGAACTTGAAAATTAAGTGTTCTGTCAAATATTTTGTACATGGGTGGTTTCAGACAAGAAGACTTTTCATTGAAAAAAATCTATTTTTAGCTAATGTAACCCAGATATGCAACAGACCTTAACCATTTCAGCAATATTGGTAAAGAACATCTAAAAGTGTCACTTCATAATGCTAAATATCAAAGCTCTTGCCATAATAGTTTCAGAGAAGAATATTTCACTATATAACTCTATGTAAAACTGCGACCCCTAGGGCCTTGGCAGTTTTGACCCAAGGGGCATAATTTGAACAAACTTGATAGAGATTATGTAGATGATTTTTAGCTCCTGTGACCTAGATATGCAACGGACCGAAACCATATTTACATTATTGGTGAAGGGCTTCTAGAAGTGTCACCATGCTAAATATCAAAGCTCTGGCTATATTAGTTTCAGAGATAAAGATTTTTGAAGATTTCACTATATAACTCCATGTAAAATTACGACCCCCAGGGCGGGGTCATTTTTTACCCCAGGGACATAAGGTGAACAATCTTGATAAAGGACCTAAAGACAATGCTTTGTGCCAAATATCTAAGCTCTAGGTACTGTGGTTTCAGACAAGATTTTTTAAGTTTTCATTGAAAAAAATCTATTTTTAGCTCCTTTGACCTAGATATGCAACGGACCGAAACTATTTGAACAACTTTGAAAGAGAACCATACAAGGATCATTCCTGCCAAGTTTGGTAAAAATCCATCCAGTAGTTTCGGAGATGTCGTTTAAAGAAATTGTTGACGACGAAAGCTCGAAATTCCTGAATGTCCTGGGTCAAAGTTTATAAAGCATTTGAGCTGAGTCTGAAATTGTTCGCAGTCATTTAATTGGTCAGATTTAAGCTTTTGCTCAAATCTGACCAATCAAATGCTCGAATACGGTCTCAGACTAAACTCAAAAGCGTTATATATCCTTAGGCCTGATGGTTTTGATAAATTGCATGAAGTTCCTAATTTCACAGTATTTTTGTGTAAATAGATTCGTATATGCGAAGTAGATGTAGCGGTGAAGACGTAAAATATTTGGGGGAAAACTATTACGATATCATACCGTTAAACCTCTATTACGACCACTAAAACTAAGGATAATTAAATACATAAAGACAGGTGTCAGCTTAAGGCAAAGTGAACGTAAAAAAAGAAATATCCTCAAGGAGCGTTCTGTTTTACGTTTACCTTGCTTTAATAGTCACCTGTTTTGAACACGTTATAAAAAGCTTTTACTGTATTATACTTCATTCTGAATCGAAAACTGCAGAGTAGTAAGACTCATAAAAAAGGTGACTTATACATTCACTATAAACCAATTTTATGTAAATAAACATCGGTGCTTTTTGATCAGTTGCGTCTCAGTATCGTAAACCCCAAATCAACATCTGAATGGAAAACGGTTTGAAACCTGGTCAGACGCCGGGTTGCCCGGCGTTTGATCATGCTCCAAACTGTTTGCAGTAGACAATCGTTTTGGCATTAATGCGTCTATTTGGGAAGAATATCGTCTTATCTTACATAAAGTAGTCGTTGGAGAATTTCTGACAATGCCACGTTTTGCATACTGAAACTAGCTAGTGTGCTTAACTCTTTGAACCCTAGTCACGTATATTTGCGTCATTTGCAAACATCATAACTGTGAGGAGTACACTTGTTCTATGCAAACAGTGTAGACCCTGATCAGAGGGCTCCTTAAGGAGCCCTCTGATCAGGGTCTACACTGTTTGTTATTTTGACATATATTGTAAAAATCAAACCTAAAAAGTCAAAAATGGACTAGACTAAATTGAAAACTAGAATTGTCCATTTGAAGTTTCAGGGAGGAAAGGGTTAATATCAAATCGGAGTCTAGTGTAATGTTCAAGCTTACCATCTAGGTACTGATGTATTCCATCAAACTTTAGTGCTGCAATTTTGGCCAAATCTTCTGCAGGAGTAAGACCCAAACGGTGTGGGCAGTGCTCGTTTGGTAGGCCATAGGGGTCACTGGTTCTATCTGGACTGGTACTGAGGTATGTCTGAATACTGGAGGGGCTGGTGGACTGGTAGTCTATCTGAATACTGGTGGACTGGTAGTCTTTCTGAATAATGTAGGGGCTGGCGGACTGGTTGTCTATCTGAATACTGGTGGACTGGTAGTCTTTCTGAATGCTGTAGGGGCTGGTGGACTGGTTGTCTATCTGACTACTGGAAATACTGGCGGACTTGTAAACTGTGTAGAGACATGTAAAGGGACAAACTAAATACGAGCGAATAAATCGAACATTTTTATCATTCTTCATCTTCACCAAACCCTATCAGGTTACTCGGCGTTTCATCTGGATTTAAACTGTTTGCAACAGTTATCACAAATTCGCCCGAAGTGTACAGACGATAATACATTTATATAGATCTACATGACTCAGGGCCCCAGATAAGAGTTAGTTTTTTCAACAAATCCAACATTTTCTCACTCTTTTAGCACCAAATCCTATGGTGTTACTACTCATTAGAATCGTCTCTTCGAGACGATTCTAATGAGTAGTGACACCATAGGGTTTAATTCAGAAATAAAGATTTTAGTTTTTGAAAAACTACCCTTATCTGGTGCTCTGATGACTTGTACAGTGCTCCCTCCATACAACGGCCTTCTCAACAACGAGTCCCTCCTTAAAACGATCATTTACGCAGTGCCCTTAATAAGACAGTTATGTCTTACGCTTTAACTGCTGCAATATCGATTGCTTAAAAATTGTCGTCTGCTATTTTTCTCAAAGTTACATATAAGTGGACATTTTGATAGAAAAGAATATAATGACGCGTAACAAACAGCTTGAATCCAGACCAGGTGTGGATTCAAACTGTTTGCAAGTGTAAGCTTATTTCCCTTCCTATAACAACTCCCTCCGAACAAAGCACAGATTTTTGTCTCCCCTTGGATGTCGTTGTAGAGAGGGGGCACTAGATTACTTTATTATCAGAGATGTTCTTTTCTTTCCTTTTTAATTGAAATGCAACCTTATTGCAAAAACATTGGAATAATAACGTTTTAGACAATACAGCACTCCCCCTCTACAGCGTCACCCAATGTGAGTCAAAGATTGCGTGGATTGTTTGGAGGGAGTCGTTATAGGGAGGGAAATAGGCGTACATTTGCAAACAGCTTGAATCAAGATCAGACGCCGCCTAACTCGATGTCCGATCTGGATTCAAGCTGTTTTTCACTCATCATTATATTTATTTTATCAAAATATCCACTTATATGTAACTTTGAGAAAAACAATAGACAACAAATCTAAGCAGACCGTTTTGCAGCCATAAAAAGGTTGGACATAAATGTCTTGTTTGGGGAACAGCGTCAATGTTCGGTCGTAGTTAGTAGGGAGTCGTTTGGAGGGCCGTTGTAGAGAGGGAGCACTGTACTTACTACTTATATTAATCTGAGTGACACACAGTTTGGAGCCTGATCAGACGCCGGGTTTCCCGGCGTCTGATCGGGCTCCAAACTGTTTGCAAAGGAAACATTAGCTTTTGCGAAAAAGCGTTTATATTGGGAAAGAATAACACTTTCTCCACTGTAACGGCAAATTACAGGAACAGAGGATTGAAGATGTTATTATTTCCAAATAAATACATTTGTGCAAAGCCACTGATACAGTTGAGAAACTGTTATTCTTTCCCCACTTACTGCGTTTTAAACGCGTTTAGTAAACGCGTTTATCTATTCACTTATATGTGCTGTGCAGACATTGATCAGAGGGCTCCTTAACCCATTACCCCATAGCCTGATTCTAGTTTTGAAAATAGGTAACCACTCAAAGCAGGTTAAAAGTAAAGCAGAATACGCCTTCATGCGCATTCTGCTTTACTTTCAGCCTGCTTAAAGTAAGCTAGGATATAGAAAATATTTCCATACATATTTATGACTGTATAAATTGGAACTTTGTTCTTCAGTGGATGAATAAATCATAGGCGTAAAAGGTGTATTTATGGGGTAATGGGTTAAGGAACTCTAGTATGGTAACAAAACATTAAAATGTCGTTATAAATGTACGTTACATGTTATTGCACCACATTTGCGTTAAGTTTTCTTTTAACTGGAAATAATTATTAAACTGTAGAAAATGACAAAATGAAAATTCTTAAGATTTTTATCTGAGTTGCAAACAGTTTAGAGCCTGAGCAGACGCCGGATTATTCTCAACGTCTGATCTAGCGCCGAACTGTTTGAAATTGGCATAATAGGTTTAGCATAAGCGCGTTTATTGGGAAAATATTGTAACCCTGAGGGTTGTACAAATGTACAAGTAGTTAGCCTGTTCTCTTATCAGCCAGGATCTTAATTAGTTAAATTGAATGACTATGTTTATTTTCTTATGACTATACGACCAGGATCCATGATTATAAAGCCTTTGAGCTGAGTCTGAAATCATTCTCAAGCATTTGATTGGTCAGATTTAAGCCTAGGCTAAAACCTGACCAATCAAATGTTTGAGAACAAACTCAGGCTCGACTCAAACGCTTTATAAGCGTTGGGCGAGTTCTACTTTTGGGAAAAATTATTTCAACCCTTCTTCTGACACAGTAGAAAAAAACGTTCTTTCCCGCGCAGCATTTTCACTGCCAACGGCGCCACAATGCGACTTTACGAATAGTTAACGCGGCGTCTGATCAGGATACAAACTGTTTGACATTCGTATTAACATTTCTTCAGTCAAAACAGCCCTAAAGCTGACTTTGAAAAAATTTCAGACGAAACTACCAATGCAGACTTTAAATTGGCGTTTAGAGGGTTAAAGCAGACGGTAAAACTTGGCAGAGAAAGAGTAAAACTCAAAACAGACGCAAACGCGTTACAAAAAATGTATAAAATGACAACTTTTTGAATACGTTGACGACCTAACTTAGTATGAGTGGCTAAGCGTTTGTTGCTTGGTCAGACGCCGTGAAGCGCCAGGTGTGAATTCTTATGGATGGATGGATGGATGAGTTGGGGTTTACGGCACTGCGACACAAACAGGCCATATAGCGCCGAAAAATGATGAGAGATGATATGAAGATGATTTCAGAACGATAATTTCGGCTAATCTCACTCGTTGCCAAGAAGCGCATGGGATCAACACCACCGACCTGCAAAGGTATCTGGGGATGAATGAGTTAAACCGAAATACATACAATTATGTATATACATGTATTGTTTTTATATCATAACAAACACACACACACGCGCGCACGCCCGCGCGAAACCATTCCTTCATCTACACACTAAATAGAAAACAACACGCAAGACACACATGAAGCAAAGTGACCATAGGAGCCCGACTTGGTACGGTCAGTAGTAATCAATAATAAATTAATTTTTAACAACTACTGGGGGGGTAAACCTGGGTTTAGGGGCGCCCAACCTCACTCTTATCTCCTATATTCACCTGATGATGATGAGTTGGGTTTTACGGCACTGCGACACAAAATAGGTCATATAGCGCCGATGAGTTAATGAGGGATGATTAGATGAGATGATTATGATCTCAGGAAGGTGATTTCGGCTAATCCCATGCATTGCAAAACAGTGAATGAGATCAAAACCACCATCCTGCCTTCCTTTTAGTTCTTGTCAGAGGGGATGATTTCGGTCTAATAAACAGAAAACATTCCCTATGACAATTAAGCCCCAGAACTACGGCAAAGTAGGAAGGTCTCTGGGGCTATATTCACCTATAAAGACGAACAGTGTACATAAAATATAAACCCTATTCCACAAAGACCGCCTACACAGTAAGTAAATACATGTAAAACATCTAACAAAAATGCTATGACAAGAAGATTATTAGTAACACGGGAAATAATTAAACATTATTTTAAAAAATAGCCTAACCCACTATGGCAACAAGTCAAGCGACTAGTCTGTAGTCATGAGTAACTGTAAGATATGGATGGGTTCAGTGACAGAGAGGGAGAGAAAAAACAAAGCACGAAAATCCGACATAACTCTCCCGGTTAAGGACGGCTTTAGAGATACATCATCATGTAGTGCTGAGCCTTGTCTGTCGTCGCACAACCAAAGAGGAACGCAAAGTTATCAATTGTAGATTGATCGATAACCAAACGTGAAGTGCGCAGCAATATAGTTGGATTATAATCTTTTTTTGAGGAAAGATCTTAAATACGCTTCACAAACAGGTTTAGTTTAGTATTTTACATGAACCTACCTCGGACAGAAGTGTTCGTGGCATTCAATATGCGTTGGATTAATTTAGGTTCCTCGTAACAAATCGACAACACTGTAAAATGAAATCAGAACACAACTTTTATAATACATACAGTTTCAGTCTGCTTATCATCAAAACCAAATAATGTGTATAGTGGAGAAGACATCATTCTCAGGGCTGCCATTTCTCTAAATTTTTCCTAAGTCTTCGGATTTTTATCCTAGCAGATGGTAGCTTAAAACAGGCTGAAAGTAAAGCAGAATGCGCATTAAGGCGCATTCTGCTTTACTTTCAACCTGTTTTAAGCCGTCATCATATGTCTTCAAAACAAGAAACAGACTATGGAGTAAAGGTACGATTAGTAAAATTGCGTCTGAAAATTTGAAATCTTAGAATTTTTATGAACAACTTATGGCAGCCCTGCATTCTTTCCCAGAGACATTCGTACCTTGTCGCAGTTCTGGGGCTTAATTGTCATAGGAACTTGATCGAGAATATCTTCTCTGCCAAGAACTAAAAGGAAGGCAGGTCGGTGGTTTTGATCCCATGCGCTGCTTTTCAACAAATTGGATTAACCGAAATCATCTTCGTGAAATCATCATCTCGTCTCATCACCTCTCATCATTTATCGGCGCTATATGACCTTTTTTGTGCCACAGTGCCGTAAAACCAAACTCGTCCATCCACCCCGTTTAAAATAAAAACCAAACACAATGCAACAAAATGTAAGAATTAGTAGTTTTTAACCCTTATCCTGCTGCGATGTCGTGTGCTTTGAAATTGTTGCAAAAATTGTAAAATGTAGAAGTAAACAACCTCAAAACGATGCAAAACAGTTTGGCTCCAGATCAGACGCCGCGTTACGCGGCACCTGATCTGGACCAGAACCTTTTACATAAAAGAGTGAAGTTATGTTCAGCAGACAAAGGGTTAATTATTGACTAAAGCATACAATCTATGTTTATGTTTTAGTTTAGTTTAAACATATTTTATTTCCAAATTAGTTTAAAAACATTTTTTTTCTTCACTTAAGGGTGTATCCAACCCATAAGCGATTTTTTCAAAGTTTTTTAGGAAGAGCTATTTTTGATGAATGAAAAAATGGAGAAAAAAAAATATATGGTGGTGTCCTTTTTTTTTAGCTACAGCGATTTGAAAAAGGTATGTCAAATTTGGACTTTTTCTCTCAAATTGTACCCATTCAGAGTACAAGCTTCAGTAAAATCTATTTCAAAACAAAACAAACATAACAAACATAGTAATTAGGCTGGTGGTATTTTCACATATAGAAACCAAATTTAGACAAAGCAGGCACTAGGTTTGAACAATATGGATCCTCGAATATCAAAAGTATGCTTTTTATAGGGCATGATTTTATTAGATATTTTATTTTATGAAAAGAAAGTAAAAAAAGTTTGAAAATGAAATAGTTCTAGTATTAAACTTTTTCTTATATTCTACAAAATGAAAGCCAATGCTAAGGCAGTTCAAAATATGAAAGGAAATTGAAAGGTCGGTGTTGAAAATTTGAGTTATTAAAGTAAAAAGAGTCCGTTGCAATCACCGTTAGTAAATGACGAGTACACTCGTCGCTAGGGTAGAATGTGTTAAACCTCTGCACGCTACACGTGAATTTGTGACATCTTTTGCACACATTTTGATCACTGTTTGGATACCAAGAAAATCTCATAATAATTCAAAAAAAAAATACAATAAAACCTCTCTATTACGACCACTTAATTGTGTTAATTAGCATGTAATTTAGGTAGATCTGAATGCCTACTTAAAGTAGGGAAAATGTAAAACAGAAAGCTTCAGCAGGAGCTTTCTGTTTTACGATCACATTGTTTTAAGCTGTCACTTGTATTCTACAGTGATAAAAACGTTATTCTTTCCCGTTTAAACGCAAACACACAGCACTAAAACGTAGAAAATGTCACTTTTTAGATATCTCTTACATTTCATTTTTATCTGAGGGGCAAACAGTTTGGAGCCTGATCAGACGCCGGGTTACCCGGCGTCTGATCTGGCTCCAAACTGTTTGTAGTGGAAATAATAGTTTTAGCGTAAACGCGTTTGTTGGGAAAGAATAACACATTCTCCACTGTATGAAATAAATGAGTCCTGGTTTAGTGGTCGTAATAGTGCGGTTTCTCTGTACAGAAAATGTGACCACAGACATAGCTTGCAGTTGGCAAATAACATAGTTATTGTTACCTTCTAAACAAACGATGAAACCACACGATATCCATAAACATCTTTTCAACCCGTATTTGAATGTCATGTTTATATTTTAACTTTAATCCTTTGTTTAGAAACAAAGCACAATCATTTCCTCCACTAAAGACAATAGTTCCACTTCACACAGTCATGAATAAACACCATAACACATATTTTCTATATTCTAGCAGATAGTAGCTTAACCCTTTCACACTCAATGACGCCATAAAACGCGTTTGCAAACAGTTTGTGTCCTGATCAGACGCGGCGTCTGATCATGACCCTACCTGATTGACACTCTTATCGATGTAGAACCTTACAGCTAACTTTAAAATGTGCCTTACAGAAAAAATACTGAAGCAGACCATAACAAAGCGGTGAAGGGGTAAACATCTCCCCATGCAAGAAATTGATCATGAAAGGGTTAAAGTAGGCTGCCAAAAAGGAGAATGCACCTTTAGGTGCAATTTGCTGTTCTTTCAACCTGCATGAAGTGGTCACCTATCTTTAAAACTAGAACCAGGCTATGGCGTAACGGGTTAAGCAGATATATGATGTTAGAGATCTTCATGTTTCAAAACCAAATGCCGTTTAAACCTTCAACAAGCTTCGGGCAAATTCCTGACCTGTAGGTAATAGCTGAGAGCAGCAAAACGGTTTTCAACCTTATGGTCATGAACGAAATGAAATGACTAATTTACAGTGGAGAATCTGTTATTCTTTCCCGTTTAAACGCAAACGTACGCAAACGCAAAACACTAAAACGTAGAAAAGTACAACTTTTGGACAATTCTGATCATTCATGTTTATCTTGGTGGCAAACAGTTTGGAGCCTGATCAGACGCCGGGTTACCCGGCGTCTGATCTGGCTCGAAACTGTTTATATGGGAAATTATAATTTTAGCGTAAACGCGTTTATTGGGAAAGAATAACGTTTTCTCCACTGTAGTTGTTACGACATTGTACTCTTCTCGCTATAACATTTTATTTTGAAACAAAATTCTATATCAAACTTTAATTTAAAGAAATATCGATTTACACACTCAACCCTAGCAACGAGTAAACTCTTCAGTAATTAACAGTGTACTTGTGGAGAGTACATTTGTCCTATGCAAACAGTGAAGCCCCTGACCAGAGGGCTTATACAGGAGCCTTCTGATCAGGGTCGCCACTGTTTGTACTTTGCAATATAGCGTAAATAAACTCCTCTAAATAGCCAGGAATGGACTAAAATAATATGGGGATTGGCATTTTCTTATTTAACCCATTACCCCATAGCCTGTTTCTAGTTTTGAAGATAGGTTACCACTTATACATGTAGCAGGTTGAAAGTAAAGCAGAATGCGCCTTAGGGTGCATTCTGCTTTACTTCCAGTCTGCTTTAAACTATCTACTAGGATGTAGAAAATATTTATTGCAGCACATATGCATGACTGTATAAAATTGAACTATTTTCTTCAGTGGTGGGATAGATTAAATACGTAAAAAGGAGTATTGTGTTGAAGTTTCAGGGTTAATACAGGTTTTACTGTACTGTCCGATGATGATGGGTGATTTCAGGAAGATTATGTCGGCTAATCTAATTCGTTCCTCATATACAGTGCTCCCTCTCTACAACGACGCCCAATGGGAAACAAAGATTGTGTGTGTGTGTTGTTCGGAGGAAGTCGTTATAGGGAGGGGAAATTAAGACTTGGCTTACATTTGCAAACAGCTTGAATCAAGATCAGACGCCGCGTAGTCTGATCTGGAATCAAGCTGTTTGTCACTCGTCATTTTATTTTTATTCTATCAAAATGTCCACTTATATGTAACTTTGAGAAAACCAGCAGACGACCAACTTAAGCAGTCGGTATTGCAGCCATGAAATAGTTGGACATAAGTGTATTGTTTGGGGAACAGCGGCAAGGGTCGTTGTAAGGAGGGAATCGTTGTTGGGATGAGCGCTGTAGATCTAGACATTCCTACTTTGCCACAGTTCTGTCTTTATTGTCACAGGGAATATTTTCTGTTTATTAGATCGAGATTATCCCCCCATGCAAAGAACTAAAACGAAGGCAGGTCGGTGGTTTTGATCCCATGCGCTGCTTAGCAATGCATGAGATTAGCCGAAATCATATTCCTGAAATCATCACATCTCATCAACCATCGGCGCTATATGACCTAATTTGTGTCGCAGTGCCGTAAATCTCATCTGTACTGTCAGAATTAGTGTACAGTGTTCCCTCCCTACAACGGCCCTCCAAACAACGACTCCCTCCTTACAACGACCCTTGCCGCAGTTTCCTAATGTCGTCTGCTTAAAATGGTCGTCTGCTGTTGGTACATACAAAATGTAATGGACATTTTGATAGGAAAAACTTAATGACGAGTGACAAACAGCGTTACGCGACGTCTGATCTGGATTCAAGCTGTTTGAAAATGTAAACCAATGCCCCTCCGCATAACGTCTTAATCCGAACAACGCACACATTTTATCATCTCCCAGTGGTTGTCGTTGTAGAGGGGGAACGCTGTACATTGTATCTCGTTGTCTGATCAAGTCCCACAATATATTCATGTACATTTCCAAATAAGTTCTACATTACTGGCATTGCATTTGATTTTGCGTCGGACTACGTTTAAACGGGCGAGGTTAACCTTTACCTTATTGTTCAGTATAGTAAAGATCTATATATCAACAAGCAGAGTGGCACAGTGGAAGCGTGCTGGGCCCGTAACCCAGAGGTCCGAGGATCGAAACCTCTCTCTGCTAAATACTTTTTTTTCCAACAGGTTTACCAAATGTGCCCCAGAGACGAGAATACTCGTCCTTTACAAACAGTGTGCCTGCGTAAAGTACACTTGTCAGCAACGAATAATTAGACGGGTTCAAGTTTACACTGTATTGCATCAGAAAAATGATATTTACACTTAAATGACTATATATACGTAACGTAAGATCTATAAATCAACAAGCAGAGTGGCGCAGTGGAAGCGTGCTGGGCCCAAAACCCAGAGGTCCGAGGATCGAAACCTCGCTCTGCTAAATTTTTTCTTGCAAAGTTACTTTGACGTCAATTTTAATTTACTACTCGTTGGAATTTTCAGTCATAGAAGCCTTTTTAGCTCACCTGGCACGAAGTGCCAAGGTGAGCTATTGTGATCGCCCTGTGTCCGTCGTCGTCAGTCGTCGTCCGTCGTCAAACTTTTTCTTCAAAGATCTTCTTCTTGGAAACCACTGGGCCAATTTCATCAAAACTTCATAGGATTGTTCCTTGTAGGGTACTCTCTCAGATTTCTTCAAATATAGGTCATCCAATTGAAATTTTGGTTGCCATGGCAACCAATTGAAAAAACTTTAAAAATCTTCTTGTCAAAAATTAAAGGTCAGAATTGAAAATAATTTTACCCAAACGTGCCATTTGTGACCCTCTATCAGATTTCTTAAAATAAATTTCCTATCTTAAAAAACATGGCCGCTAGCGGGTGGGGCAGATTTTCCTTATATGGCTATATAGTGAAAACTTTAAAAATCTTCTTGTCAAAGACTACTGGTCCGATTTGAAAGTTATTTCATGCAAATGATCAATGGGTAACCCTCTACCAGATTTCTTAAAATTATTTTGATATCTGAAAAAACATGGCCGCCAGTGGGTGGGGCACGTTTTCCTGATGTTATTGTATAGTAAAAACTTTAAAAATCTTCCTCTCTGAAACTACTGGTCCAAATTGAAAATAATTTTACACAAATGGTCAATTGATGACCCTCTACCAGATTTCTTGAAATCATTTTGTTATCTTAAAAAACATGGCCGCAAGTGGGTGGGGCACCTTTTCCTTATGTTACTGTATAGTAAAAACTTTAAAAATCTTCTTCTCTGAAACTACTGGTCCAAATTGAAAATAATTTTACACAAATGGTCAATTGAAGACCCTCTACCAGATTTCTTAAAATCATTTTGTTATCTTAAAAAACATGGCCGCCAGTGGGTGGGCACCTTTTCCTTATGTTACTGTATAGTAAAAACTTTAAAAATCTTCTTCTCTGAAACTACTGGTCCAAATTGAAAATAATTTTACACAAATGGTCAATTGATGACCCTCTACCAGATTTCTTGAAATCATTTTGTTATCTTAAAAAACATGGCCGCCAGTGGGTGGGGCACCTTGTCCTTATGTTACTGTATAGTAAAAACTTTAAAAATCTTCTTCTCTGAAACTACTGGTCCAAATTGAAAATAATTTTACACAAATGGTCAATTGAAGACCCTCTACCAGATTTCTTGAAATCATTTTGTTATCTTAAAAACCATGGCCGCCAGTGGGTGGGGCAAGTTTTCCTTATATTTCTGTATAGAACAACTTGAAAAATATTTTTCTCTGAAACTATTGGTCTGATTTAAGAATGATTTTACACAAATAATGATTCATGGGTGACCCTTTGCCAGTTTTCTTCAAATAATCTTCCTAACATGGCCACCAGTGGGTGGGGTGAATAAGTTAAAACTTAATCCATTACCATGACCGTAATCATGGGTACCAGGTGAGCGATTTAGGGCCGCATGCGGCTCTTGTTTATGCTCCCCTTTAAGGGGGGGGGGAAATAGTCGCCTCTTTGTCCGTCCCTCTGTGTTTCCGTCCGTCTGTCTGTCCGTCTGTCACGCTTTTTGTCCGGAGCATATCTCCTTAACGGTTCACCCTAGGTTGAAGAAACTTGATACAGTGATAAAGAATGACAGAAGAAGGTGCATACCACAAGAACCGTAACTCTGTCCTCTGTCCTCTGCCAATATTGAATACTCTCGCATTTTCTCATAAACAAAATAAATTTTGTCTGAATCTTTTGTCCGGAGCATTTCTCTGGACTGTTACACCCCAATTTGATGAAACTTGATACAGTGATAGAGATTGACAGAAGGATGTGCAGTACACGAGAACCGTAACTCTGTCATCTCCCAATATTGAATCACCTCCCCTTTCTCATAAAAAAATCAATTTTGTCTGAATCTTTTGTTCTGAGCATTTCTCTAGATTGTTACACCCTAAGTTGATTAAACTTGTTACGTGATAGAGGATAATATTAGGAAGTGCAGTACACAAGAAAAATAACTCTTATATCCCAATTTTGAATTATCTCCTTTTTTCTTATAAAATAAATCAATTTTGTCCGGAGCATATCTCTAGACTTTTTACACCGTAAGTTGATAAAACTTGTTACAAAAAAGGGATGACAGAAGGAAGTGCAGTACACAAGGACAGTAACTCTGACTGTTACACTGTAAGTTAATGAAATTTGATACAGTGATAGGTGATGACATAAGGAGGTGCAGTACACAAGAACCATGACTCTGTCATCTCCCAATATTTAATTATCTCCCTTATCTCCCTTTTTCTTTTTTAAAAAATCAAATTTTGTCCGGAGCATATCTCCTGAGCATTGCATTGTAAATTGATGGAACTTGATACAGTGATACGGAATGAAACAGGGAGTGCTGTACTCAAGAACCATAACTCTGTCATCTCCCAATATTGAATTATCTCCCTTTTTCTTGTAGACATTCAACTTTTCTGAAGCACTGTAACTTGATGAAACTTGATTATGTGTTAGAGTATGACAAAAAGAAGTGTAGTACACAATAATTAAAACTCTGTCATCTCCAAATACTAAATTGTCGATCTTTTTTCATAAAAAAAATCATTTTTTGTCTAAAGCATATGTCCTGAACGTTACATCATAAGTTGATGAAACTTGATACTGTGTTCACCTCTTAAACATGTTATACATTAAGGTTTGTCCTTGAGGGGAGCATCCATCGTTGGGAACGATATTCTTGTTTACTACAATAAGCAGCTATGGCTTCTATTTCAACACGACGTGTAACCATAATGGCATAAACTGTGTACCTGACAAAGGTACACTTGTCACATGCAAACGATATATAGTGGAGAATGTGTTATTCTTTCCCAATAAACGCGTTTACGCTAAAACTATTATTTGCAGTGCAAACAGTTTGGTAACCCGGCGTCTGATCAGGCTCCAAACTGTTTGCCACCAAGATAAACATGAAATATCAGAATTGTCCAAAAGTTGTTCTTTTCTACGTTTTAGCGCTTTGCGTTTGCGTACGTTTGCGTTTAAACGGGAAAGAATAACAGATTCTCCACTGTATACTCTGATCAGAAGGCTCCTAAAGGATCATCTGATAAGGGTCTATACTATTTGTCATTTGCTATATATTGCAGAAACCAACCCTAATTAGTCATAAATAGACTATACTTGACAGGATATTGGAAGCAAACGACAATATTGCGGCGAAGTGGTAAAAACACACGAATACTTTGGCGCCGAAAGGGTTAACCGTACATGTACAGTGGAGAATCTGTTATTCTTTCCCGTTTAAACGCAAACGTACGCAAACGCAAAGCACTAAAACGTAGAAAAGAACAACTTTTGGACAATTCTGATAATTCATGTTTATCTTGGTGGCAAACAGTTTGGAGCCTGATCAGACGCCGGGTTACCCGGCGTCTGATCTGGCTCCAAACTGTTTGTAATGCAAACAATAGTTTTAGCGTAAACGCGTTTATTGGGAAAGAATAACAGATTCTCCACATGTATCAACTCCATAGGCCACAACAGTCGACTTTGCGAACAGTTGGGTTGCTGATCAGATGCCGTGTGACACGGCATCTGATCAGGATTCGAACTGTTTGACATTCTTATAATTTTTTCTGGAGTCAAAAACGCATAAAATTTCAATTTTTATTAATATTGTATGAATAAAAGCAGGCGAAAAACTAAAGCAGACTTTGACAGTGGCTATATTAAGAGGGTTATCACGTTCTAACCGCGTTAACTATAAAGACTATTAGTATATATGTAACGTAAGATCTATATATCAACAAGCAGAGTGGCGCAGTGGAAGCGTGCTGGGCCCATAACCCAGAGGTCCGAGGATCGAAACCTCGCTCTGCTATGTATTTTTTTTCTTGCAAACTCGAGTTTGATGCCGATTCTAATTATTACAGCTAGGGCTTCTGTTTCAACGCATGTAACCTTAACGGAAATAATCGTTGTTAACAAACTGTGTACCTGTCATGAGTACACTTGCCTCTTGCAAACAATGTATACCCTGATCAGAAGGTTCCTAAAGGAACCATCTGATCAGGGTCTACATTGTTTGTCAATTTGATAAACATGTACAATGGAGAAAACGTTATTCTTTCCCAATTAACGCATTTACGCTAAAACTATTATTTCTATTGCAAACAGTTTAGAGCCAGATCAGACGCCGGGTACCTGTTTGGCTGCGAGACTTGATAGAATACTTGAATGGTCCATTAAAAGTTTCAGGGTTTAGCTTGAGCCTGGTCCTGAAGGTATATATACAGTGGAGAAAACGTTATTCTTTCCCGTTTAAACGCAAATGCAACACACTAAAATGGAGAAAATGACAACATTTTGATAATTCTAACTATTCATTTTAATCTGAGTGGCAAACAGTTTGGAGCCTGATCAGACGCCGGGTTACCCGGCGTCTGATCTGGCTCCAAACTCGTTGTAATGGAAATAATAGTTTTAGCGTAAACGCGTTTATTGGGAAAAATAACGTTTTCTCCACTGTATATACATGTATAAACGTGTCGTGCGAATTTTACCCCTCCACCGCCATATTGCCGTTTGTTCCAATATTGTTGTCAACAATTTCGTTTCAAAGTTGACTGAAGGAATATCTATACGAGTGTCAAACAGTTTTTATCCTGACCAGACGCCGCATAATGCAGTCTTATCAGAATCAAAACTGTTTGCAAAGGCGACTATTTGAAATGAAAGGTTTACATCAAAATATGAGTTAAGCAGTGAAAAGTTCATGCAAGACCTTCCGGCTTAACTACTTATGCTTTAAGTAGTCACCTGTCTTAAAATCGCATTTCGGACTCATTTTCAGTGGCCACAATATAGAGGTTTAACTGAAATATATTTATATTTCGGATTGTATACTCCGTGTAACTTTTAACATGTTCAACGCCATTGGCGTCTTCAGTCGACTTTGCAAACAGTTTGGTTGCAGATCGGCCGTCACGTCTGATCAGGATTCAAACTGTTTGATACTCATATCAAAGTGTCAAAACGCAAAAAAATACAATTTTTATAAATATTTTATTAATAAAAAAAGGCAAAAATCTAAAGCAGACGATAGCATGCATGCTATGAACGAGACTGTTTTAGGCGAGTTTTTACGTCCTAATTGCATTAAAAGATTTATTAAAATGAGATTTATCAAGTTTACACTGTATTGCATCAGAGAAATGATAATCTATACTGTAAAGACTACTAGTATAAATGTAACGTAAGATCTATATATCCACAAGCAGAGTGGCGCAGTGGAAGCGTGCTGGGCCCATAACCCAGTGGTCCGAGGATCGAAACCTCGCTCTGCTAATGTTTTTTTTACTTGCAAACTGAGTTTGACGCCGATTTTAATTTACTATTCTTTTGAATCTTCAGTCATAGTAGAAGCCTTTTTACCACAAGCAGTTGTGACTTAAGTTTTAACAAATTCATCCCTAGCAACAAATATACTCGATTTTTAACAGATTATGTATCTGCCAAGAGTACACTTGTCCAATGCAAAAAGTGTATACAATGATCAGAGGGCATCTAAAGGAGTCATTTGATCAGGATCTACACTATTTGACTCTCGTTGAGGGCCTCGTGGAAAATTGGCAGTGTCAAATGAGTTCTCTCGTTTACTAAAGTCTTAATTATTATTATTATTATTATTTTTCACTATATTGCAAACGACAAAACTACATGTAATAATTATTACTATTATTATTTTGCACTATATTGCCGAAGACAAAACTACATGTAATAATTATTACTATTATTATTTTGCACTATATTGCCGAAGACAAAACTACATGTAATAATTATTATTATTATTATTTTGCACTATATTGCCGAAGACAAAACTACATGTAATTATTATTATTATTATTATTATGCACTATATTGCCGAAGACAAAACTACATGTAATAATTATTACTATTATTATTTTGCACTATATTGCCGAAGACAAAACTACATGTAATAATTATTATTATTATTATTTTGCACTATATTGCCGAAGACAAAACTACATGTAATAATTATTATTATTATTATTTTGCACTATATTGCCGAAGACAAAACTACATGTAATTATTATTATTATTATTATTTTGCACTATATTGCCGAAGACAAAACTACATGTAATAATAATTATTATTATTATTTTGCACCATATTGCCGAAGACAAAACTACATGTAATTATTATTATTATTTTGCACTATATTGCAGAAGACAAAACTACATGTAATTATTATTATGATTATTAATTTATTATTATTATTATCATTATCATTATTATTTTGCACTTTATTGCAAAAGACAAAGCAACATGTAATTATAGTCATAAATGGATTAGACTTGACAGGATACTGGAGCTGTCCATCAAAATGTTCAGGGTGAGTTTGAAACGGATACTGAAGGTATTAAACCTCGTCAAATTTGTCGTGAGAGTATTACCCATTTACCCCCATGTTGCCGTTTTTTCCAATATTGTCGTCTCAAATATCGTTTCAAAGTTAGATTGAGGATGGTATGACTGACGGAATATCGATACACGTGTCAAACAGATTGGATCCTGATCAGACGCCGCGTTACGCGGCGTCTAATCAGGATCCAAACTGTTTGCAGAGGCGACTTTGGCGTAGAAACAGTTAAAGACATTACTTGACCTAGCTTGGGTGATAGCTCCGAACTCCATACAAAGTTTGAATCAAAGCCTGGAGAGCATGCACTTACTCGGCTAGCATCTTGGCAAATAAACATTGAGGCGTCTCATGTGAGGCCCGCACCATATTTTTGATAGTTTGGTTAGTAAACGCATTGGAAAAACCCCTTGATATCTAGTATGTCAGGGCCTCTATACAAAACTTTGTGATGGCTGAGTCATTGCTTGAACAAATTGCTCATGCTTTACAGTTACCTTCACACCTAGTGAGAACAATTGGGGGGTTTAATGAATGGACTGGGGTAATGTCCTTAAGGCATTGTAACTTGTGACTTATCAACCATTCGGCCGCTATGTTTTGACGGCAATTCGCCGATAGATTTAATCGATATCGGAGTCACCTGGAGTCTGATAGGAATGAGATTGTTAGAAACCTTCAGATGTCCTATGATCTGGGTCTACACTGTTTGACAAAAATATACATTACAGGTACAATGGAGAAAACGTTATTCTTTCCCATTTAAACGAAACGCAAACGCATTGTAATAAAATGTACAAAATAACAACTTTTTGACAACTCTGGCTATTTATTTTTATACGAGTGGCAAACAGTTTAGAGTCTGATCAGACGCCGGATTAACCGGCGTCTTATCTCGCTCCAAACTGTTTGCAATAGAAATAATAGTTTTAGCGTAAACGCGTTTATTGGGAATAATATCGTTTTCTCCACACTATACTAGCTGTCTGTAAATGACGCATACGTTAATATTTCCCGTTTAGTTTGAACGCAAGCGAAACGCACATGCAACCCAACTAGTCTACATCGGGAAAGTGCCAACTTTTTAAATACCTTACGATTTATTTTAAAATAATCTAATTGGAAACACTTTGGAACCTGATCAAACACCAGGTTACCAGGCGTCTGATTCGTCTCCAAACTGTATGTAATGGAAATAATTGCTTAAGCATAAACGCCTTTCCGAGTTTACGAAATGATAACATTTCCTCTACTGTACTTACCGCTAGGGTTGTACGATTTATAATTGACAAACATTAGCTTGTTCCAAAACCGTATAGGTGTTGAAAACAGGTTTGACCCAGGTAAATTGCTGAGTAACTCGCCATCTTATCTGGATCCAGACTATTAAAACACTCTGGCGATATAAAAAAATATCTGCTCTGTTTAATCAACCCATTTGTGCCCAACGTCCCATAAAAGGAACATAGGCAAACAGTGTAGACTCTGATCAGACGCCGCATTATGCGGCGTCTGATCAGAGTCTACACTGTTTGCTGATAGGAATTTCATTATAAAACAAAATGAAAATGAAAATTTTGATCAGGCATCCCTTTGATAAAAGACGGACTTATCCAATATATAAACATGGACGAATCCACTGGGTATAAATGGGTTAAAGAATTTATGTGCAATGTAACATTTATTCTTCTCAAACCATGAAATGCTAGTGTTCTTTCAGGCATCCCTTTGATAAAAGACGGACTAATCCAATATATAAACATGGAAGAATCCACTTGGTATAAATGGGTTAACGAAATAACTGATACCCTTGAACGACTCATATTTGGGGAAATGAGACAGACACTCTGCATAGATGGCGATATTTGAATTTATTTCGACGCTTTATGACACACACTAAAATCCACACCAAGATGGTTTAGAACCTGATCTTGTTCCGGAGCACTGACACTGGTACGCCATGTCGCTAACCGGGCATTTTGATGGAGTAAGCACACAGGTTCCAGATGCATGTCCTTTGCAAAAGCATCTGTTGTTACAGCTTTGCCAGGCTATGTTGTTAAAGCCTGACGTGGCACGTGTACAACGTGACCAGGTTTCCCAGCAGTCTTTGACAACCTCGATAAAACCACTGCTTAGGGGTAGCATCATCACAAAACACACAGTAGCGAGAATGATGGCGAATTTCATGGTTATTTATATCTGAAATGCAAATTGCCCCGTTCAAACCAATAATAATATCAACAACACATAATCACCTAATCTCATCAGACATCGACGCAATATGACCTAAAAGTGTCACAGTGTCGTAAACCCAAACTCACAGTGCATGGGAAGACGTTATTCTTTTCAAATAAATAGAAACGTTTGTGTTACAGTACAGAAAACGCTATTTTCCAATAAACGCGTTTAAAAATATTATTGCCACTTAACAAAATTTGGAGCCAGGTCAGATGCCGGATAACTTTGGGTCTGATCAGGCTCCAAACTAATATATAATATATGGACACAAAATAATTATAATGATGACAAAGTATTTGATTTTGTGCCGGGTTCCTTTAATTACAAAATAAATTAAATTAATTAAATATAAATAAATATGTTAATTTTCAGAACTTTATGTTTGCCATTGTCTTGTTTTATGCAGTTTTTCCAGAACGAACTATGTAATACTAAAAGCGATCCCATGAGTCTTTTGAAAATAACCAGTACATAGTAGTATGACGTCTGCTCCGGGTCCTAACTGATTGACAACTTAGCATTCCTTCAAACTGCCAAAAACCTTGGTTTCCTTGGTAAGAAAAAAACGAGCATGAAAGGTTTTGATAATTATCAGATGTCGAGATTAAGAAATAATCCTGTTGCAATCACCAGCAGTAGATTCTGGAATTAAATTAACTCTTTTAAGCCTAGTGCTAAAGTGTACATAGGCAAATAGCGTACACCCTGACGTGGCGTCTCATCAGGGTCTACACTGTTTGCTATATCATACTAAATGTTTTGCTGTATTTTCAAATACTACATGGTCTTAAGATCACACTTGTATGTCTATAATGAAATCTTCTAGCACGTATACATGGAGAGTTCATTGCAATACCCAAACATAAATGGGTTAAGTACAATGCACTGTGAACACTAATTTTTTTCGGTTACTATAAAATATCGAATACTTACAGCACTGTCTGATTGGTCTTTCGATGTGTAAGTAGACGAAGAAGACGATTGAGTCTTTGTCACATGTGTTAAAGCTTTTATAATGAGAGATATGAATTGCGGAAAGTGTATTAAAACTTTTCGGTTGGACGAGATACAGTCCAATCACAAAACAACTAGGCATCTGTTCCTTGAGAAAACCGTCATATGTCCTCAATGTTACTTAAACTATCCTGTTTATCTTGTGTAAATTGTGTTCATTTAAATATATTGTATCTGTATTTCGTCATCTACAGATAATAATACAGTACAGGTCACATATAACAAAGTCTTCGGGACTGTCTGGTTACTTTGGTTGTATCCAAATTTCGATGAATCAGGTCCATTATACTATACAACAATAAGAGATGGGGGAAAGGTTTCTTTTATTTGCTTTTGTTTTAATCCAACAGGTCTACTTTGGTATGTTTACAAAGTTAATAAAAATGTTAGAATGTGTACAATCTCGGCCAAGTTTGAGAAATCAGGTTATTTGCTCAAGACATATTAGGAATATGCCACTTGAATAACTAAAAATGATCAACTATAGCCTTGTCCGCTCTCCAACGTCAGGGGCTGTGAGTTCGATCCCCTACCAGACCAAGTCCTTCGGGTGAGACTTTATAAACCGAGGTCCGATGTATAAATGTTTTACACTTGGCATCTAAAAGAACCGGAGACGTCTTCCGATAATAAAATGAAGACATCGCGCCCCTCTCTCTCGGGCGTCCAATTAGGCCATAGATGGCAGAAACGGATGTTAAAAAACAAACAGACAAACTCTAACAGATTTTATTTACTCTTGACCAAATGTTCTTAAAGTTAAAGCGGGTTTGAACACCCGCACTCCCGTGGGATGGGGAGGATAGCATACACTCATTGCTGGAACTGGCAGTGTGGTACAGTGGAGAAAACGTTATTCTTTCCCGTTTACACGCAAACGAAACGCAATTGCAGTTGCAATCAAACGTAGAAAAAGACACATTTTCGACAATTCATGCTAATCTGAGCGACAAACAGTTTGGAGCCTGATCAGACGCCGGGTTACCCGGCGTCTGATCCGGCTCCAAGCTGTTTGCAATGGAAAAAATAGTTTTAGCGTAAACGCGTTTATTGGGAAAGAATAGCGTTTTCTCCACTGTAAGACTCCACCAAAACGTGACACTATCACATCAATACATTCACACACATGCATGCACACTGGCGCTAAATAACCAGTATATATGTCGCGGTGCAGTAAAATCTAAACTCAAACAAAGTAATAGTGGGTGTATAATCTTTGCCAAGTTTGATATTCAGCTAAATCGCACAAGTCATATCAGGATACAACCCTTGAATTACTCAAAATCGTCAATTTTAGCCTTGTCCGTTCTCTTAAGCTCATAGTTTTCATTCGACCTTGCTGAAAATGTTTATAGGTGTAAAATATAGGCCAATTTAGATAACCAACTGAATTGCGAAAGGTAAGTCATGCTTTTGCCTTTTGAAATATTCAAAATTGTTCGACCTTGTACAAACTTACTGAAAATTATTTGTACAGTGTCCCCTCCCTACAGCGGTCTTCCGAACAACGACTCCCACCTTACAACGACCCTTGCCACATGTCTAACGCTTTTACTGCTGCAATATTATCTGCTTAAAATTGTCTTCTGCTGTTTTTTCTTAAAGTTACATATAAGTGGTCATTTTTACAGTATAAATATAATGACGAGTGACAAACAACTTGAATTCAGATCAGACGCCGCGTTACGCGGCGTCTGATCTGAATTCAAGCTGTTTCCAAATGTAAGCCAATTCTTTATTTTCCCTCCCTATAATAACCTCTCCAAACAGCACACACCCAATCTGTGTCTCCCAGTGGGTGTCGTTGTAGAGAGAGAACATTGTATGTGTATAACTTTACTAATGGGGCCTTCACATACACGGACTTTCTACGATTTTCTTACGGATGGCACACATTGGCACACATCTGTAAAAATTTACGGTTTCTTACGATATATGCCACTTTTAAGAGTGAATTAAGGTGGTTCGCGGGTCAGCTTATTCTGTGTCAGAATTCTTTGAAACCTTGATTAAAATGAAATATACCATATGGAGAGTGAAAAATCGTTAAAATGAAAAAAAGTTACAGTGCCGTTTTTTTCTGACAGGACCTTTTGTCGAGAAAAGCTCCTTTTTTAATAAACAGGAATATTTTCTTTATAAACTGATATAACTCAATAATTTCTGTATATTCAAGTTAACTGTACATAGACTATAAGATATTGGGCAAACAAAAGTATTTCATGACATATTTTCCGGAAATATCAACATTTTAAAAAAGTCAAATTCTGAAAATCTCAAATTACAAAAAATCTAGTCGTTTAACATACACTAATTTTACTCCTATTAGATAGATATAACTTAATTCTACTAGTCACAAAAATTTAATGAAAATCTACAGTAGAATTTACATTTTATACATGATTTCCTGAAATTCTGACAAAATGTTAACACAAAACGAGTAACCTCCCTTGAGTTCAACTTTGAAATTCCGTCAGCTCTAAATAATACCATAAGTCAAACCTGTAATAAGGGACCATTGGATACGGTAGCCTGTAGATCTTTAAAGGCAAGTGACTGCTTAATGCATAACAAAAGTAATGCATAAAAGCTCCTTTAGGATCTATCTTTTAGCATTACTTTTGTCCTGTATTAAGCTGCTATTTGTCATATAGGCTATAAACTCTCACAAATTTAGCTGTCACTCGACTATACTTGCATCTGATATTATTCATTATTACTAGACTAAACATAGCCTGTCCTTTGATCACTGTGTTATGAATTGACTAGTCACTAAAATCGGACAATTTGTTAAAAAAAAAGTTTTGAAGGGAGTGGGAATCGAACCTGGAAGCTCTAGACTGCAAGTCAATCACCGTACACACTGCGCTAACGGAGAAGACACTGAAGCAGATCAAACTTTTCTTTATCTAACTTTTCTACTATAAGCACGTGCCGCAAAGATCAGGTGAAAGTCATCAGCATTTCCGGAACTCGAGATGCGGGCCGCCCGCTGTCGAACCACCTTAAGATGTGTTACGAGTTGTTACGGGCTATTTACGGTATCTTACGAGTTATTACGATATGTTTACGACAAAACTCCGCGTTCTATAGCAGTCGCACCTGGTTTTCTCTACTTGCACGCCCTTTCAGTTAAAGGGTCACTCAATATAAGTTTGACTGTACTTGCCCCTTCACCGCCATAGCCCGTGTACAATGATACTTGCAAAAGGTTTGGATCCAGATCTGGCATCGCGTGACGCGGCACCAGGGCCCCGTTTCATAAAACATCATACGACAAATGTTGTCGTAAGTTAAAACTTTAAAATACATTTAATCTCTGACTTCTCTATCTAATCCTGTCTTGTGACATCTTTTTGGAATCGTCTTTTCAAGACGATTTCAAAAAGATGTCACAAAACAGGATTAGATGGAGAAATAAATAATAATTGAGAGTTTTATAATCTGAGTTACGACAACATTTGTCGTAAGAAGTTTAATGAAACGGGCCCCTGGTCAGGTTCTAAACTGCTTGACACTCAATTTTATACTCCTTAAAGAGGCTCGCAACCGGATTTAGCATTAAAAATAGTAATTTGTAAATATATGTCAAATGCTTATATAAATGGGTAAGATTTAGTTTTGGATAATAAATTCTGTTAAAAAATGTATTTTAAAAAAAAAGGGAAGAAGCTCTGGTGGGATTCGAACCCGTGACCCTCCATGCAGAGACAAACATGAAAACAAAGGCAAACGCCTTAACCACGCGGCTACTGGAGCTCTCTATCTATATGGTAGCGAATTAACGTACTTCATTGGTAGCGATTGATTTATACATGTTCGGCTCGGGTTTATGTCTGAGCCCGTGTAGAGACGCAACAACAACAACTATACCGTTAGCTAACGCTATAGAAAAACGATGGAAAATATCTAAAAAAAACTAAGATTCGGTGACATTTCTTGAGACTTTTTTTGGACTGATCATATTCTTTTAATGTCAGAAGCCAAATAATGCCCCAAATTTGCTTTTGTTTGAGTATTTTATTTTATTTTGACAAGTACACCATCCGGTTGCGAGTCCCTTTAAATCAAAAAACCTAAAATTAAAATTTGAGAAATAAACGTAGACGAATTGTTCAAAGCTCGTTACGTGATGACAGTGAAGGGGCTTTATCGTAAACAATACATAATATTACCGCCTGCAACAATTATTGCAAATTACTGTTATAATATAATTTTTTTCTTCAAAAAATTCTCAAAATATAAGATTAGAGTCTCAATTTGAGTAGGTCCTGATGTGAGTTGTCGCCACGTGCGGTTTAATCTGGATATAAACTGTTTGCAAATGTTAGGGTTACGTGTTGTTACGTTCGATTTGCGATTAAGTTGCGGATTGTAACGGATTATTTACGTGTTGTTACGGAGAAGTTCATCCATGGTCTATCGTAGTCTATCGTAAAAAAGTTTTTGACATGTAAAAAAAAAACGATTTTCGTCTTACGGAGGCTTACGGATGTCGTCGAGTTTTGCGGATGGTAACGGATTGTTTACGGACGTCTGCGGTGTGTTTGCGGATGTTAACGAGTTATTTTCGGACGTTTGCGATTGACTACGGTTTGGAGATCCGTAAGGACTCGTAAGAAACATCCGTGTATGTGAACGCACCTTATGAGTTGTTACGATTTACCTAAGAGCACTGACGTGTTTGACCTTTTCAGTACCAAAAAGTATTCAATTTCAAATTTGTCATCATTCGACAACTGGCATGAAGTGATAGAACATCGATATGACTGAAATAATAGTTCACTTAGATTTTTGTGGTCTTTTTGGCAAGATTATGCCTGTTTGGACGGAAAACCTCCACGATAATACCACGGATGACTACGAACACGTTACGGTCGGTTTACGGATCCTTGCGGACTGTTTACGGATCGTTGCGGGCTGTTTACGGTGGATTACGTGTTGTTACAACCGGTTTACGATACTTAACGGATCGTTACGATTGATTTACGGAAGAATATCTCCGCGGACAATCGTAAGAAAATGTTTGACACAAAAATATGGGCTTCTTCTTCCACGAATCCTTACCTATCCTTGCGAGTTATTTACGGATACTAACGGATCATTTGCGGATGCTTACGATTGACTACGAATTGGCGATCCGTAAGGAATCGTAAGAAAATATCGTGTATGTGAAGGCCCCATAATGTTGATTACCAGCTTATTTTTTATGTACTCAAAACCAGGCCAATCTTACCCTGTCCTCGCTTAAACACAAACGATTTTCATCTCATTTTAGTCCAAAAAATTCTGACAATGTTTGCATTGTAAAATCTTGGCCGTGTTGGTAATGATGTCACACTTGATCACTCCAGATTTCGTTTACCCCTTGAATGATTTAATTCAACTTTATTCATAGCTTGCCTCAGTGATACTATGTGCTGAACTTGTGCAGTTTTCTCTCTGTGCTTTACTCCCTCTGACAGCATTTGTTGGGGCCTTTCCGACATTGTTCTAGTTTGCTGCTGTCCATATGTCTTTGGTATTGCGTTCCAGGGGCCGTCTTACGCCACTTCCTACGACAAATGTTGTCGTAAGTCAGATTCTTAAATTCTCAATTCTTATTTATGGCTTGAAAAGACGACCCCAAAGAGATATCACAAGACAGGATTAGATGGAGAAATCAGAAATAGTTTTGACATACGACCATTTTAGTCGTACAGTGGAGAAAACGTACGCAAACGCAAGGCACTACAACGTAGAAAAGTGCAACTTTTGGACAATTCTGATAATTCATGTTTATCTTGGTGGCAAACAATTTGGATCCAAACAGTTTGCACTGCAAATAATAGTTTTAGCGTAAACGCGTTTATTGGGAAAGAATAACGTTTTCTCCACTGTACGAGGCCCCAGACCTACACAGAACGGGATGTTGTCTATGGGAAATTTCATGTTGAATAGCCATCTACATGTATTCGTTTTTCGTTAGGTCTAAAGAAGACAATTTACATTTTGATGCATTCTCGACTTCAGAGTGTTTAGTCACGCTTAAACTATTCAGTCTTTGGTGAGATTTATGTATAATTCCGTTTTATTACATTTTGGTTGTACCATAATTTTGAATGACCAGTTACATTGAGACTGTGTTTGATATAATTTATCCGTTTGTATTTGCGGTTGCTTGCGTCGTTAAGTGGTGCAGCTGATGCTAAATGATTAGACTTTAAGCGTGGATTGGCCAACTTTGGCATAAAATGTGAACGGAAGCCAGACGTTCATATAAACAAGCAAAAATAAGTTTATGAAAATGATTTAAGTAATTTCAAAACAGAACACTTATGAGCTCGGTCGGGATTGGAATCCATGCGGAGAAGGTAAATCACTACACGTGAAAGTCACATGATCTTACTCACCGACCACTGGACCTTTCTTATTTGATTGTCTATTTCAGTGCATTTGTACTGTATGCAAACTATTTGAAGCAAAATATAAAAAGAAGATCTACTGCTTAAAGGGACTCGCAATCGGATGGTGTACTTGTCAAAATAAAATAAAATACTCAAATAAAAGCAAATTTGTGGCATTATTTGGCTTCTGACATTAAAAAAATATGATCAGTCCAAAAAAGGTCTCAAGAATCGTCACCGAATCTTATTTTTTTTAGATATTTTCCATCGTTTTTCTATAGCGTCAGCTGACGGTATAGTTGTTGTTGTTGCTTCTCTACACAGGCTCAGACATAAACCCGAGCCAAATAAAGTACTATCAATTGCTACCAGTGAAGTACGTTAATTCGCTACCATATATATAGAGAGCGCTGGTAGTCGAGGAGGTAAAGGCGTTACCCCATTTTTCATCTTTGTCTCCGCATGGACGGTCACGGGTTCGAATCCCACCAGAGCTTCTTCTCTCTTTTTTTGAAATGCATTTTTTAACAGAATTTATTATCCTAAACTAAATCTTACCCATATACATGTATATAAGCATTTGACATATTTTTACAAATTACTATTTTAATGCTAAATCCGGTTGCGAGCCTCTTTAAGTTGAAGTGGAGAAAAAAAGGAAAAAAACTAAAAAAAAAAGTTAGAATCATTGATATTTCTTTAGAATGTTTACTATACCGATCATATTATTTCAATGTCAATTGAACAATAATAATTTGCACATACAGTGGAGAAAACGTTATTCTTTCCCGTTTAAACGTAAACGTACGCAAACGCAAGGCACTAAAACGTAGAAAAGTGCAACTTTTGGATAATTCTGATAATTCATGTTTATCTTGGTGGTAAACAATTTGGAGCCTGATCAGACGCCGGGATACCCGGCGTCTGATCTGGCTCCAAACAGTTTGCACTGCAAATAATAGTTTTAGCGTTAACGCGTTTATTGGGAAAGAATAACGTTTTCTCCACTGTACTATATAAAATTTATTTCTATATTGTTTCCATTTGTTGTGATTATTGAAAGAGAGCATCGACTAGGTTTTATTTGAGCTGCAAACTATCACTTTCGAGCTACCAGTTTGACAATGCTGATGAGAACTCTTAAGTTCTTGGAATTTAAATTGCGATGTGCTTATTACATGTATAAAGGTGTTCCAGCGTTAATGAGCACCAATGATTGAAAACAGTACTGTTAAATGTTTAATATATCATAGTAATAAGCAAGGTCATTAATATACAGCGAAACTCGATACTACGAGCTTACGTCTTACTTCGAACATTCCCATGTTTCAAAGTTAAAAGGTGGCTTAGCCACGTTTTAACTTTGAAATACGGGTATGTTCGACTTAAGGGTGTATCAATGTCATGACTTTGGGAAATTTTCAAAGTATATGAAAACACTCAATGATGTTTTTGTATTGAAGAGCTATTTAAGACGAATGAAAAAATAGAAAAAGTGTACATTTTGGTGAACAACAGTTGGCTCTACGGCCATGTAAAATTTACCCCACCCACTTCCTCTTATTTTGTCCTTTTCAATAAAATCCATTTTAAATGAAAACAAATATGATAATTTGTTTTTGTGTTATTTATTTCCTATCTATGGTAGTATTTCTTCATACAAAAACTAATTTAAGAAAAAAAAAGGCACCAAATGTGAAATTTATAAAGCTCTAAATAGCATCGATATGGTACTTTTTTGTAAATTGTGTAAGGGGCGATAACTCTTTTTACTTTAATAACTCAAACTTTTCAACACTGACCTTTCAATTTCTTTTCATATTTTGAACTGTCTTAGTATGGGCTTTCATCTGGTAGAATATCAGAAAAAGTTTAATACTAGAACTATTTCATTTTCAAACTTTTTTACTTTTTTTCATAAAATAAAAAATCTAATAAAATCATGCCCTATATAAAGCATATTTTTGAAATTCAAGGATCCATATTGTTCAAACCTGGTGCCTGCTTTGTCTAAATTTGGGTTTATATATGTGAACATACCACCATAGACATGAAATATATAAAGAAAACCCAAATTTACATTTTTGTTTTGTTTTGAAATAGATTGTACTGAAGCTTGTACTCTGAATGGGTAAAATTTGAAGAAAACAATCCAAATTTGACATACCTTTTTTAAATCGCTGTAGCTCAAAAAAAGGACACCACCATATATATTTTTTTTCATTTTTTCATTCATCATAAATAGCTCTTCCAAAAAAACAATGATAGAAAAAAAGTTTAATACTTTGAAAAAAATGGCTCATGACATTGATACACCCTTAAGCGAGATCTATTTATCGAAATTAAACTTATGAAATACTGGTTAGGTCCATTTAAGCGAGTTCGAAGAGTCGAATTTCGACTGCACACAGAAAAACAATATCGGTATTTATACAGTGGAGAATCTGTTATTCTTTCCCGTTTAAACGCAAACGTACGCAAACGCAAAACACTAAAACGTAGAAAAGTACAACTTTTTGACAATTCTGATAATTCATGTTTATCTTGGTGACAAAGTTTGGTTGAAATCAGGTCAGTGGTTTCTGAGGAGATGTTGTTTGAAAATGTGGACGTCCGTTGTCTGGCGTCTGCGTACGTTCACATTTTCAAACAACATCTCCTCAGAAACCACTGACCTGATTTCAACCAAACTTTGTCAGAAGCATCAGTGACAAGGGGGAACGAAATCTTGTTCAAAGTTTTTGGCTAGAGTTATACCCCTTGCCGTGGGACCAGATTGTCTAACATGACCGTATGGATAACTTTTAATGCATAAGAAAATCTTAAAAAATCTTCTTCTCAGAAACCGCTAGGCCAAGACCTTTAATATTTGGTATGTATCATAACCTAATGATCTTCTACCAATATTGTTCAAATTTTGACACTGGGGCCAAAAATGGCCCCGCCCTCAGGCTTATCAGTTTTTCTTAGGAAAACCTTTAAAAATCTTCTCCTCAGAAACTGTGTGGCCTAGATCATTAATTTTTGACAAGTAGCTTTGCCATATGGTCCTCTACCAAGCTTGTTCAAATTATGACCCCCGGGTCAAAATTGGCCCCGCCCCGGGGCTTATCAGTTTTACATAGACTTAGATAGGAAAACCTTTAAAAATCTTCTTCTCTGAAACTGTAAGGCCCAGATCTTTAATATTTGACATATAGCTTTGCCTTGTGGTCCTCTACCAAGATTGTTCAAATTATGACCCCGGGCCAAAAATGGCCCCGCCCTCGGGCTTATCAGTTTTTCATAGGAAAACCTTTAAAAATCTTCTTCTCTGAAACTGTAAGGCCTAGATCATTTATATTTAACATGTAGCTTTGCCTATAGTCCTCTACCACAGTTGTTCAAATTATAGCCCCTGGGTCACAATTGGCCCCGCCCCGGGGCTTATCAGTTTTACATAGACTTATATAGGAAAACCTTTAAAAATCGTCATCTCTTTAACTGTATGGCCTTGATCTTTAAAATTTGACATATAACTTTGCCTTGTGGTCCTCTACGAAGACTGTTCAAATTATGACCCCGCGCTAAAAATTGCCACGCCCTCGGGCCTATTAGTTTTTCATAGGAAAACCTTTAAAAAATGTCTTCTCTGAAACCGTAAGGCCAAGATCATTTATATTTGACATGTAGCTTTGCCCTATGGTACTCTACCAAGATTGTTCAAATTATGACCCCCGGGTCAAAATTGGCCCCGCCCCGGGGCTTATCAGTTTTACATAGACATATTTAGGAAAACCTTTAAAAATCTTCTACTCTGAAACTGTAAGGCCCAGATCTTTAATATTTGACATATAGCTTTGCCTTGTGGTTCCCTACCAAGTGTGTTCAAATTATGACACCCGGGCCAAAAATGGCCCCGCCCTCGGGCTTATCAGTTTTTCATAGGAAAACCTTAAAAAAATCTTCTTCTCTTAAACCGTAAGGCCCAGATCCTTAATATTTGACATGTAGCTTCGCATTGTGGTCCTCTTAGTCTAAGCTGTAGACCACTTTTATTTGCGGTGAAAGGACCATACAACCTTTTGGTACTATCTTATAGCATATTTCCTCAGGAGTTCGGAAACAATCGTCTGACGCGTATTTAGGTAGTGATAAGGGGAGATAATTGAGGTTAAAGTTGTCTGCCCTTGGATTTTTAAGCAAAAAATGACATCCTTATTGGGCTTTTATTTCATGTGTTACAGATTTAAAAAAGGTATTTTGTTAGCAATTATCAATGTAGTTTATCTAAATACACATTTTGAATATGTTTCAGGAAAGTTTTAGACTCATTGAAATCCAAAATGGCCGCCAAAGTGGCTAATTTTAGTAACATTTCAGCTTTTCGAGGAATAACATTACTTATATTGACTACAATTGATACTCATATGGAACAAATTTAGTTGATTCGTATTATACATCAACTTAGATATCAAACTAGCTTTTTATTTGATGAGTTTCCTGTCATCCAGTACTGAGATAATCCAAAATGGCCGCAGTATATACCTACCTTATTAATTTCTACTTACATAAATTTTCTGTATTGGGGCCTTCATTTCATTTTTTAGAAATTCAAAATGGTATTTTGTAAGTAATTATGGAAGAAGATTCCTCAAATACATATTTTGAAAATGTTTTAGGACAGTTTCAGACTCATTGAAATCCAAAATGGCTGCCAAATGGCTATATTTAGTAACAATTTATCTTTTGGAGCAACTCAACTACTTTTATTGACTGTAATTGATATTATATTAACCGATTTAGTTGATTCTTATTACACATTAACTAAGAAATCCGGTAAGCTTTCATTTTGATTGATTCCTGTGTTCCAGTGCTGATATTATCCAATATTGCTGCCGTTGGTACCATTTTTTACTATTTTCTACCAATATAAATTTTCTTGATTTGCCAGATTTTGCAAATCTTTTTTATGCGTGTCTTTCCATGTCATTGTGGCAAACATAGTTCATGCTGATAAATCCTGAATTTGGTAATGATTTTACAGGAATAATTTATGGCCTACATTGATCACCATACAATCAAAGTATTTATTTGATAACGTTGTTTTTCTGATACAGATAACTATCAGGATATATTAGCCAATAATTATAAAGGGGATAATTCTTTACAAAGGTAGGACATATTAACTATTTTTTAGTTCAAAACAAATGTATATAATGTGTAGCACTATATAAAAGCTTATTTTTGTACCCGGGTGTATAATACACATAAAACAAATTGGTCACTAGTTTTCGCTGGTTTGTTGAAATTGCTATTTTCAGTTGAAAATTATTATGTACGTCAACGGTGAATATAAGTTAATCTGGCCATAGCATGATCAATTAAGCAGGACGTTTAATAAGTGTTACAAAGCATTTATTATTTCATAGTTTGAATCTTCGGAAACAAATACGGGATATAAGTTAAAAACTTAATTGGTGATTCAAAAGCCGCACCGAAGCTAAATACTCGTTTTACTAATTTAATTGTGATTTGAAAGATACTGATTATGATCTTTCACAAGTGCAATGTAGTTGGACTGGAAGATATACACCAATAAGTCGAGGAAGTGTGTGTTGCACATTGACAAATCCCAGTACTTAAATGAAGTAAAACCATTTGATGGAAATACCTAGGCACTAATAGATAAAATGTGACTTAATCAGACAAGAGAGATGTATTGTCTCCAAATATGTGTCAATCATTCTTCCAGTGTCATTTCATGATTCAATGTAAGCTGCTATAGTAATGTGACTCCTGTTCGGGGTTCGAGGAACAAACAGACACAAAGGATACAAAAGCGTAAACATTGCGTTCGTAGTGTATCATAGACAGTTGAGCTATGATCCCAATTATGTACAGCTGTATTTATTCCCCAAGCTTTGTGATAACTTATCACAATAAAGGGGCCGATCCAAGAAGGAGTATCCTGCGAAACATTGGAAGCAATCAAGACAATCTATTGATTATGATGTTGCTCTGAGAAGTGAAGATGAGTGACTTTGAGCATGAATAAGTGATACTCATATGATCGCAAGGGAGGTTATTTGCCATCACAGTTGTAAAAGGAAGTTTAAATAAACTCTAAATAGGGATAATAGTATTCTAGAGAAGTTTACCAAATCAGAGCAAGAATCTTTGCAAGCTGGCTATGCGTAGAATGTACCCAAGGAGCATGTCCAAGAAACACTGCTCTTACATATACCGGTACATGTACATTTAATAACTCTGTTTTAGTTTTAGGCGCAGTGAGAAGTGAAATAACAGTCTATTTGGTCAAGACTGTTTCATGCGATAGTATTTTGGAAGTCATGTGGAAAAAGGGAAAGTACCTAACTATGATTCTTGGTATTAAAAGCCTGACAGGTTCTAAAAAGGTTATTAATATTCTGAACCATATGAGTCATCGCATAAACCACATGCCAGTAGAAGAACTGAAAACTGAATAAGCTACAGAATTACCGTAAGTGAGTGTTAAATGTCAACTTTTAATAGATTGTTACAACTGGTTTGACAACTGGTCTGGAGTTGGGCATTATACCAGTTCTTCTACTCCCATGTAGTTTCTGCTATGACACATATGGTTGAGAATATTAATAACCTTTCTAGAAAGGTTAGACTTTTGATTCCAAGACCCATAGTGAGATGCTTTCCTGTTTTTATATTTCCATGACTTGCAGCAAACATTGTGTCACTGGAAAAAGTCTTGACCAAACAGGCTGTTCTTTCACTTGTCACTGCACCTGATAGTGAAGCAATGTATATGTAAGAGTATAATTATACAGTACATGTAGTATAAGTCAACATAAGATATATACATGAACTATAGTTACGCGAGAATATGTGGTGAAGATTAAAACCCACAATCAGATGCTCTTATAAATGTTTTAAAGTAAAAGAAAGCAAGATATACGTATTGACAAATCGTCTAGTCAGAGTTGCTTAGGTTCAACTTTATTAACGGTTGGTTGCAAAAATATACATGCACTTAGTTGGTATGATATGAAACCTACACTTTATACACTCATAGAATATAATTTTCAATTTGCTGTAACTAGCCTGCAATGACTATCAGTCTAGCGCTTGAAGTTGAACCTGTGTATGGCACATTCATTTAAGAATCACTTCGAGTTACCTTGCAGCTAAGTTTGACCCTTCACTAGAGTTTCGACAGTTAAGGGTTCATTTGTTAATACCGTAGGCCTTTTTCTAGGTCTTTGATTCACCATTGCAAAGAAGATATTGCCAGTACAGTTGAATTGTAGTCAAAATTTGCCCTTTTGATTTCATTGCCTTATATTAGGTCTGTTTGGAAAGAAAAGTTCAACTATTGTTAGATCATTGAACGAACTTCAATTGCGGGAAAATCCTGCTAGTCCTGTCACCCAGACTTCAAGCCTGTGAGGATTACCACCTTCATTGAAAACATCAATGTAGCATAAGTTAAATAAGTGAAAAGGATGTTTAGCTTCAAGGTTTTTTTTGTACCATTAAGTGGTTAACATAAGTCCAAAATTTGTTTCCGTAGATTTAATAAAACAACAACACCGAAATGACCCAGGCTTTGAACCACTTATTAAATGCCATGCTTGATAAACCATAATTCGTCCATGTAAGACGAATATTCTCCATGTATATACATAACAATCAACTGAAAATAACAAGTTTCACTAACCCGCGAAAACTAATGACAAATATGTGTTTTGTGTACATGTACATTACACAACCGCGAACAAAATATAGGCTTTTATACAGCGCTACAAATTTTATCCATTTATTTTGATACTAAGTAATACTAAATAGGTTCAACATTTGAAAGAAATATCCCCTTTATTGGCACATCTATCCTTATAGTTATCTGTATCAGACAAAATCAATATTGATCTAATAAACATTTTAATTGTATGGTGGTCAATAAAGGCCTGACTATTATCCTGTAAAAGCATTACCAACTTCAGCATTTATCAGCATGAACTATGTTTGGCACAATGACATGGAAAGACACAAACATAAAATATTTACATAACCTTTTAAATCAAGAAAATTTATATTAGTAGAAATATATAGCAAAAAGGTATAAACGGCAGCCATTTTTGAGTATATCAGCACTGGATGACAGGAACAAGTCTAATTAAGAGCTTACTGGACCTTTTCAGTTAATATTCAATAAGAAATAACTAAAATTGTTTATAAAATATCAAATACAGTCAATAAAAGTAGTTGAGTTGCTCCAAAAGATAAATTGTTACTAAAAATAGCCATTCGGTAGCCATTTTGGATTACAATAGCTCTGAAACTATCCTAAAACATTTTCAAAATATGTATTTGGGGAAACTTCTTTAATAATTGCTTATGAAATACCATTTTGAATATCTTACAAAGGAAATGAAAGCCAAATCAAGAAAATTTATGTAAGTAGAAATTAATAAGGTAGGTATATACGGTGGCCATTTTGGATTATCTCAGCACTGGATGACAGGAAACTCATCAAATAAAAAGCTAGTTTGATATCTAAGTTGATGTATAATACGAATCAACTAAAATTGTTCCATATGAGTATCAATTGTAGTCAATATAAGTAATGTTATTGCTCGAAAAGCTGACTTGTTACTAAAATTAGCCATTTTGGCGGCCATTTTGGATTTCAATGAGTCTGAAACTTTCCTGAAACATTTTCAAAATTTGTATTTAGGTAAACTACATTGATAAATGCTAACAAAATACCAGTTTTAAATCTGTAACACATCAAATAAAAGCCCATTAAGGATGTCATTTTTTGCTTAAAAATCCAAGGGCAGACAACTTTAACCTCAATTATCTCCCCTTATCACTACCTAAATACGCGTCAGACGATTGTTTCCGAACTCCTGAGGAAATAAGCTATAAGATAGTACCAAAAGGTTGTATGGTCCTGTCACCGCAAATAAAAGTGGTCTACAGCTTAGACTATCTACCAAGATCAAATTATGGCACCTGGGTCATAGCTATATCAAAATGTTGTCTTGCCCAGTCAGATTCTATGGTACAATGTCCTCAGGTGAGCGAAATGTGACCCTCTGGTTTAAATTAACACCAAAAAGATACATTCTCAGGGCATTCTAAGAAGAAAGTCTACATCAATAGAATGATGTAAATATCCAAACACCACAAAAGTTGTATTATAAAACAGAAAAAGATACAATCGTAATCTTGAGGGGGAAATCCATTCTCAGAAAACAGTTACTATAAATAATTACTTTCAACCATGATCATGCAAAGATTTTCACCAACCAAAACAGAACAGAATTCCGCTCCAACAAACTTAAAATTAACAACTCTCCTGTCAAGTGTACTCGTCACAGGTATACTGTTAGCATGATATTCCAACTGAAACCATTCTTCACTGAATCATTAAATGTACAAGTTTCAGGTTTATTCAGATAAGTCAAGGTCCAGTCTGGGCATGTGACATAGAACATGTTTACAGCATTGGTTATATAACAGACAGAACAGTGTTTAACCCTTATCATAATAAGTTGTCGTCTGCTTTAAAGGGACTCGCAACCGTATGGTGTACTTGTCAAAATAAATAAAATACTCAAATAAAAGCAAATTTGTGGCATTATTTGGCTTCTGACATTAAAAAAATATGATCAGTAAAAACAAAAGTCTGAAGAATCGTCTACGAATCTCAGGTTGTTTTTTTTTTTAGATATTTTCCATCGTTTTTCGATAGCGTTTACTTAGTATACGGTATAGTTGTTGCTTCTCTACACGGGCTCAGACATAAACCCGATCCGAATAATGTACTATAAATCGCTACCAGTAAAGTACGTTAATTCGCTACCATCTAGATAGACAGTGCCGGTAGCCGCGTGTGTAAAGGCGTTTCCTTTTTTTTCATGTTTGTCTCCGCATGGAGGGTCACGGGTTCGAATCCCACCAGAGCTTTTTTTTTTTTTTTTGAAATGCATTTTTTAACAGAATTTATTATCCTAAACTAAATCTTACCTATTTATATAAGAATTTGACATATATTTACAAATTACTATTTTTAATGCTGAATCCGGTTGCGAGCCTCTTTAAATGTGTGTCGTTTTCGTACTTATGGTTAAGCTATTTAACCTTGAGAAAATTTGAATATGAATGCCAAACAGTTTGGATCCAGATTAGATGCCGTGTTACACGGCTTGTAATCTTTGTCCAAACTGTTTGTAAAATATTGCCAAGTCGCGCTATACACGATAAGGTTTAATATGGAAAGACATTGTAACAAGAGCCGCATGCGGCCCTAAATCGCTCACCTGGTACCCATGGTTACGGTCATGGTAATGAACCAGTAATGGTAAAGTTTTCACAATAAGCCTTCATTGGTAAATCCATCCCCACCCTCTGGCGGCCATGTTTGAGCTAGGAAGATTATTTGAAGAAAACTGGCAAAGGGTCACCCATGAATCATTATTTGTGTAAAAATATTCTTAAATCAGACCAATAATTTCAGAGACAAAGATTTTTAAAGATGTTCTATACAGAAATATAAGGAAAACTTATCCCACCCACTGGAGGCCATGATTTTAAAGATAACAAAATGATTTTAAGAAATCTGGTAGAGAGTCATAAACTGATCATTTTGTGTAAAATTATTTTCAATTTGGACCAGTAGTTTCACAGAAGAAGATTTTTAAAGTTTTTACTATACAGTAACATAAGGAAAATGTGCCCCACCCACTGGCGGCCATGTTGTTTTAGATAAAAAAAATTATTTTAAGAAATCTGGTAGAGGGTCACCCATGGATCATTTGTGTAAAGTTACTTTCAAATCGGACCAGCGGTTTCAGACAAGAAGATTTTTAAAGTTTTCACTATATAGCCATATAAGGAAAATCTGCCCACCCACTAGCGGCCATGTTTTTTAAAATAGGAAAATTATTTTAAAAAATCTGATAGAGGGTCACCAATGGCACATTTGTGTAAAATTATTTTCAATTTGGACCAGTAGTTTCACAGAAGAAGATTTTTAAAGTTATTTACTATACTAAGTAACATAAGGAAAAGTGCCCCACCCACTGGCGGCCATGTTTTTTTAGATATCAAAATTATTTTAAGAAATCTGGTAGAGGGTCACCCATGGATCATTTGTGTGAAATTACTTTCAAATCGAACCAGCGGTTTCAGACAAGAAGATTTTTAAAAGTTTTCACTATATAGCCATATAAGGAAAATTTGCCCCACCCACTATCGGCCATGTTTTTTTAGATAGGAAAAGTATTTTAAGAAATCTGATAGAATGTCACCAATGGCACATTTAGGTAAAATTATTTTCAATTCGGACCGGTAGTTTTTGACAAGAAGATTTTTAAAGTTTTTTCAATTGGTTGCCATGGCAACACCAATTTCAATTGGATGACCTATATTTGAAGAAATCTGAGATAGTACCCTACAAGGAACAATCCTATGAATTTTTGAAGAAATTGGTCCAGTGGTTTCCAAGAAGAAGATCTTTAACGAAAAAGTTTGACGACGGACGGACTGACACAGGGCGATCACAATAGCTCACCTTGGCACTTTGTGTCAGGTGAGCTAAAAACAAAAGTAATCAAATAACTATAGGTAAATTATAATTAAATAAAAACATTAATTTTTTACACTAAATTGCAAAACGTTGAAAAAGAAACAACGAAGTAATTGATTTTTTTTAAATTTTGGAGCACGAGACTACAAATTACAGACATAAATTATTTTTTTGCAGAAAAGTGACATTTTTAATAATGTTAATTTGTCTTTCTATTCATTAGATTATTGAATTTGACTCTGTTATGAGTTTCCAGAAACTACTATTCAAATATTTCTTTCTTTCTTCTTTGAAAAAGGAGCACTCAAACAGATAATGAACTTCATCACGGGACACCAATTACATTTTTATCACATAAACTACAAAATCTGTGATTTCTTACAACATTAAAATATCGCCTACTTTCGATGGGCATTTTATGGTTTGTACAGGGAAATTTACAAAACGTGATAGCAAGCTTAAATGGTAAAATATTGAAATAACTTGTAAAGTAGTTTTGTAAGTTCTGTAATTAACGCACTTACCAGATTCGAGAACAATACTATGCCAGGTTTGTAAAACTTGGTCTTTCAGTCTTGTACTAACAACTGATTTAAAACACGAATAAGAATGTAAATTGTTTTCATGTAAATAGTTTGATATACCCAGCGAGTTAAGAGTCTCGTGAACGAACTGTATAAAAGGAAAGTGCACTTCACTACGGTTGTACAGAACCTTTGACATGTTCCACTGCAGAATATCAAGAGGGGCCGTTTTGACCGGGGCCATTTTGTCGGCCGTTTTGACTCAGGGCCGTTTTGACCCGGATTTCCGCCTGCATTGCTTCGATTAACCCTTTCCTTCATAGAAGCGACTTTTAGCGAATATTATTTATTCCTCCGCTGAAGAAAATAGTTCTAATTTAATCAGTAATGAATATGTATTATAGGGAATAGTTTCTATATTATAGCACATGATAGCTTCAAGCAGGCTGAAAGTAAAGCAGAATGCGCCCTAATGCGCATTCTGCTTTACTTTCAACCTGCTTTAAGTAGTCACCTATCTTAAGTACTAGAAATAGGCTATCAGGTAAAGGGTTAAGGAAGGTGATTAATAAAAATCATGAACGCAGCTTGGCCTGTCCTTTTTTAAGTTGAATGTCCCTAATGAGTTTGGACCAAACTCGCTACATATTCTCTACGTAAAGCTATCGGCCATTCTCATTAAAGACTTTTACTCAGTCCATTTATTGAGTCCCCACCCCATTGTCCTGGAGGTGTCAATGTAACTGTCAAAGCATTACAAAACAAGCTGCCAGCCGGTATACCAAACTCAGTTTACCTGTTGAGGCCCAGATTATACTCATGCTCTAGTGATTGTCAATGGTTATTTCTAACCAAACTATCAAATATAAAGGTAGTATGTCTTTAAGGAGTTCCAAGACTGAAGATCGCATTTTTCCGTGTTTCCGATTTTGACCAACATGGCTCGATCTTAAGCATAGTTTTGAACGGGTCGACAGTAGACGAGACTGTCCGATCGCTTTCCGTAGAGTTTCCGATGTTGACCGACATGGCTCGATCTACGGGTCTTCAACATACAGGCAGATAATCTGTTTAATTGTTTGGAAAACAACAAATACTGCATTTCAGGTCCAGTGTTTGAGTTGAGTCTGAGTGCGTTCTCAAACATTTGATTGGTCAGATTTGAGACTCGGCTCAAATTTGACCAATGAAATACTCGAGAAAGATTTTTGACTCAACTAAAACGCTTTATAAGCATAGGGCCTGGGCAGCGATTAAGCGACGAGCTTATTCTGAGAACTCTGTTTTGACCTCGTCAAACTTTATGGAAACATTTCCGACAAAATAACGGACCATGAGCTTATTTACAAGAACGTTGTTTTTTCTCCAGAAACAACTATCCTACAGTGGAGAAAACGTTATTCTTTCCCAATAAACGCGTTTACGCTAAAACTATTATTTATGCAACTTTTGGACAAATCTGATAATTCATGTTTATCTTGGTGACAAACAGTTTGGAGCCTGATCAGACGCCGGGTTACCCGGCGTCTGATCTGGCTCCAAATTGTTTGCAATAGAAATAATAGTTTTAGCGTGAACGCGTTTATTGGGAAAGAATAACGTGTTCTACTTTAACTCGATGTCTGATCTGTATTTGAATACTTTGCCGTGTCACTGCTATCGTCTTTGGCGGTGAAAGGGTTTACCCCTAACCTGCCTTATTCAACTTAGCTGCCATTTGAAAACAGCATGAATCGAGATCACACTGATCAGAGTTCAAACTGTTTGTATTCGATTCAAGGTGCCATGCATTAAAATGACATGAACACTAAATGTGACTTTTTGCAGACCGCTATTTTGTTTCACCATGATAAGGTTTTCTAAACGTATCCCAATCACCTATGTTCAATATACATGTAAGTAGATACGATTAACCCTTCACCCAATAGCTTGTTTCTAGCTTTGGAGACAGGTGACCACCTAAAGCAAAGTGCGCTTTATGGCTCATTTTGCTTTACGTTCAGCCTGCTTTAAGCTACCGTCGGTTAGGATACGGAATACATTTATATTTCATGAAAATAGCAGTTCAATCTCAAATTCTAAATTTTCGAAAATAGATCTACTATCATTTGAAATACTTTTTTTATTATTATTATTATATGCATGTATGTTTGGCCACTTTGGCCATCTGTAAATATGTTAACGTGTATGTTAATATGTTAAGAGTAACGAGGAATTTGTTAATTCAAGTTACTGATTGAATAAAGAATTATTATTATCATTATTATTATTATCTAAAGGTGCATGTTGGTGACTGCAAAAAGTGGAGCTATTTTTTTCACTGGAGGAATACATTTAATGCGTTAAAAGATGTTTCTATGGGAAAATTGGTTCTTCAATAATTTCTTTTCCTGTGTTTTTTTCTGCAAACAATTATCAAACAGTACTGATTAAGATCAGTCATAGAATATATGTATCTGATATGTTCAATACACTCATTTAAAATTATGTTATTTCGACACGAGAAACGAGCATACTAAAGTTCAAATACTACCGAGTACTTATCGATAAATCTCAACTAATTTTCTATTTAGTCCAAAAAAAATCGAAACAAATTAATTTCAAGCAACACGAGAGATTGCGTGACTATCAACCAGCCAATCGCGGTAAAGATACGTCGATGCGTATAAGTACTGTCCGTAAATCCGTTCTGTCCGAATGATATGGCTACCCTCTATAAAAATTAATAATTATACAGCATATATACAGTCGCAGGGGACCATTTTTCTTTTTTCTTTTCTCTGAAAATTTCACTCAAGCACGGCTCTCTGTGCAGATTGTGATTTTTACATTATAAGAAAGACAAACAAATTTGTTGATTTTGTAGTGGTGTTTTCATTTGTATATGTAATGTATATTATAGTATTTTTCTACCAACTGTTTTTTCCGTTTATTGATTGTTATTTGCTAGCCAGGCATCCAAATGTGTCTTATTTTTTGTTCTGTATAAAGAAACGTCTCTTTAAAAAACTTTGTTGGCGATACAAAGACAGTTAATATTCTATCCGTAAACTGTAGAGGTTTACACGGAAAGAAGAAAAGATTGTCAGTTTTTCAACACCTAAGAGACTTAAAAAATGACATATACTGTTTGCAAGATACGCACTTCACCCCAAACATGTATAAAACTATTTACTCAGAATGGGGATCTGAACTATTTTTAAGCTGTAACACTTCCAAAAGTAGGGGTGTTGCTATATTATTTAATAAAATTGATTTTAAAATACATAAAGTAATACAAGACACAGATGGAAATTATGTTATACTTGATGTAACTGTTAATGATTATCGCTTCACCCTTGCGTCAATCTATGGCCCTAATCAAGACCAGCCGTCTTTTTACGTAAATATATTCGACAAAATAGACGACCTTGGAAACATGTCATATGCAATATGCGGTGATTTTAACCTTGTTTTGGATCCTGATATGGATTATTATAATTATAAACACATAAACAACAAAAATGCTAGAGACACTGTTTTACAATATATCTTAGACAGACAGTTAACCGATCCTTTTAGAGAGCTATATCCAAAAAATCAACTTTACACTTGGCGAAAGCATAAACCTATTCAACAAGCTCGACTTGACTTCTTTCTAATTTCTTCCTCTATGAGAATGTATTTGTCAGATTCAGCCATACATCATAGTTTCTGCTCCGATCATTCTATGATATCATCGTCATTTCAGTTTAATGATTTTCAATATAGTTCAGGCTTATGGAAGCATAATAACTCTCTATTAAACGATCTAGAGTATATAGATACTATTAATAAGAAAATTGAAGAAATTAAAGAGCAATACTCATTACACGTATACAACAAAGATAGCTTAAATAATGTACCTAATTGTGAGATTCAGTTCAGTATAAGCGACCAATTATTTTTAGATACATTATTGATGGAAATACGAGGTAAATCTATTTCATATAGTTCGTATAAGAAAAAAACAATTCAAAAGCGAGAAGACTTCTTAAAAAGAACTATATTTGAAATAGAACAAAATTTAACAGAACAAAATTCGGGAGAAATTGTCTCTTTAAATGAAGAACTAAAACAAATAAATGAAAATAAATTGAATGGATACATGATCAGATCAAAAGTTAAATGGAGCATTGAAGGGGAAAAACCTACTAAATATTTTTGTGGTTTAGAAAAGACAAATATGCAGACAAAAACATTAGGAAAAGTTATGAAAGATGATGGATCGGAAGTAACAAAACAAAATATGATTTTAGAAGAGATTAAAACCTTTTATGAAAATTTATATAAATCTAAAGATTTAGATACAAAACATGATGAATATAACTATTTTTTTGAAAATGATAACATTCCCAAACTAAGTAAAGAGGAATCCGAATATATTGAAGGAGAATTAACACTTGATGAAGCAACACAAGTTTTAAAAAATATGAAAAATAATAAAAGTCCAGGTACATCTGGCTTTAGCGCTGACTTCTATAAAGTATTTTGGGGGAAAATCGGCATTTTTGTTGTTAGAGCACTAAACGAATCTTTCCACAATAATAAGTTGTCCGATACACAAACCCAGGGTCTAATTACATGCATCCCAAAGGGAGACAAACCTAAACAATATCTTAAAAATTGGCGCCCTATTACACTTTTAAATACAGTTTATAAGATAGGAACTGGGTGCATAGCAAATAGATTAAAATATTTCCTTCCTAAACTGATTCATCAAGATCAAACAGGGTTTCTTAAAGGACGTTATATAGGAGAAACTACTAGGTTAATTTATGATCTGCTTCATTATACAGAAGATAAGGATATACCAGGTATTCTACTTTTAATAGATTTTGAAAAAGCTTTCGATTCTCTGTCTTGGTCTTTTGTAAGAAAAACTCTAAAAACTTTTAACTTTGGCTGCTCAATACAAACGTGGTTTGATATCTTTTATAAAGACGCAAAATCAACTGTTACTCAGTGTGGCTTCCTTTCAGACTTTTTTAAGATTGGGAGGGGTTGCAGACAAGGTGATCCTTTATCTTGTTACATATTTATTCTGTGTGCAGAAATCCTATCGATTAAAATAAGATCAAACCCTAATATTAAAGGTATAACAATAAATCAAACTGAATATAAATTGTCTCAGTTTGCTGATGACACAAGTGTAATTTTAGATGGTTCAAGCGAATCTCTTAATGAAACGCTCGATACTCTTTCAAGATTTTCCGATATTTCCGGTCTAAAAGTTAATTATGAAAAAACAAAAGTAGTTTGGATAGGTAAGAAGAAATATAGTTCTGACACAATTAAAACTAAATGGAAATTAACATGGAACCAAACTCAATTTGAGATGCTAGGAATACGTTTTCATATTGATTTGGATAAGATTATTAGTTTAAATTATAAACCAAAAATAACTGAAATAGAAGAAACAATAAGAAAATGGAACAGGAGAATATTAACACCTATAGGCAAAATAACTGTCATCAAAAGTTTGTTGGTCGCTAAACTAAATCATTTGTTTCTTGCTTTGCCGAAGCCTACAGAGTCAATGATCAACAACTTACAAAGTATATTTTATAACTACATCTGGGGCGGAAGTCACAAAATAAAACAATCTGTTATTGTAAAAGAATATAAAGAAGGGGGCTTAAACATGGTCAACTTAAGAGCATTTATAGACTCACTCAAAACAACATGGATCAGAAGGTTAATAACGAATAATGGAGGATGGGTGGATATAATAAAAAATTATATAGAAGTAAACAAAATGTTAAATTGTGGGAAGCACTATTATGAACTATTTGCAAGTAAATGTACCAATAGATTTTGGGCTGAAACTTTTATGGCATTTTCAAATATAATAGATAAACATATTATTAATAAGGATGCCATTCAAGATTATCCATTATTTTATAATCACATGATTTTAGTTGGACACAAGAGTGTTTTCTTAAACTCATGGTTCCAATATGGTTTACATTGCATTGGAGACTTGGTAAATCAAAATGGTGCAATCATGACTTTTAATGAATTTAAAATCAAATATAATCTACCTACCAATTATCTAATTTATAACGGAATTAAACTAGTCATTGAGAAAGGACTTACAAATACACAAGTAGGAAAAGGAGATTTAAATCCTGTTCAGAAACCAGTTTTTCCACCTTATATTAAATTAATTTTGAAAGATGCTAAAGGTTCAAAAATCCTTCTACAAATGTTTAAATAGAAATACTATCCAGCCGACCTGTAAACAAACGTGGGAAAAAACATTACGAATGAAAATTAAGGAAAATGAGTGGAAATGCATATTTGAGATACCTTTTATTATAACAAAAAATACAGATATACAATGGTTTCAGTTTAGAATAGTTCACAGAATACTTGGCACAAACTATCATCTATACAAAATTAATTATATTGATAGCCCATTATGTACCTTCTGCAAAACAGATCCAGAAACTATTGACCATTTGTTTTGGCTTTGCCCCATCAGCAAGAAAATAATAATAAACTTTTTTTCACCCCTAAAACAATTTTTCCAAAATCTTGATATGGAAACAATGATATTTGGTTTTAGAAATACATCAGATACGGTCAAAAATCTTATTCTTATCCTTTTTAAAATGTATATTTTCCAATGTAGATACAATAAATATCTACCTACAGTACTTGGTACAAAACATTACTTATCCTTTAAATATAAATTATTTAATTCAATAGCAATTGAAAAAGATTCTGAAGATTCTTTTCATAATCAATGGGACCAATATAAAATTCTATTTGAAACCTAATATAACCTAAGATAAGATAAAATATTTAGATATACATGTTAATTTGTATATAAACGTATAGACAGACAACGATGTCTGTTTTTCATATGAACATGCATACAAATGCAGAACTGCTTTTTGCTATGAAATATATACATGCCTGGCTACAACAATTTCATTTTTTTTTCTACTTTTCTGTTTTTTTTTGTTGTTGGTTTTTTTTTGTTTTTTTTTATTGGGTTTTTTTTTTTTTTTCTTTTTTTAGACCTTAGTCAATGTATGAATAGAATATATGTAAATATATGTATGCATTTATGCAATGCATAAGTTTGTAAGGTGCGTAGGTGGATGGTTCCCCGACCTCTACACACCTATGACGGGGAAAATAAACGAGGTCCTTCATTGACAAGGCCTGAAAAGAAAAAAAAAAAAAAAAAAAAACTATATTGGTTCATAATTGATTGTGTTTGCTTTTGATTGTTTCATTTAGCTTGTAATATAAGATAGCAGACTGCAAGTTCAAGCAAAATAGTCACAACATGTAACCGATATACTGTCTTTCTGTAGCTATCCAATGATGTAATAGCAACCAACCGAAATATTAATTGTTTCTTTTCCGACCGTATGCTGTCAGTCTAATCTTTTTATAATTAGAAATTTATTAAGAGGTCAGATAAGCATGTGTTTGAGCAGTATGGAAATTTAGCAGTTCACCACATTATCGCTCATATACGTGAATATTGCATATATGGTGACAACGGAAAATATCGCCTGCTTCAGCATGATCGTCTGCTAATGTGTTTTATTTAACCCTTTCACTCTCAACGACGCTTTAAAGCGCGTTTGCAAACAGTTTGGGTCCTGATCAGACGCCGCGTAACGCAAACCTGAATGACACTCTTATTGATATTTATTAAGTCATACAACCTTAAATCTACTATGGAATGGGTCTTGCAGACAACAATAATAAAGCAGACGACAATAAAGCGGTGAAGGGGTAAAAATCTCCCAAATAATTTGATCATGAAAGGGTTAAACCATTTATACCTATATACAGTGGAGAATCTGTTATTCTTTCCCAAAAAACGCGTTTACGCTAAAACTATTATTTGCAGCGCAAACAGTTTGGAGCCAGATCAGACGCCGGGTAACCCGGCGTCTGATCAGGCTCCAAACTGTTTGCCACCAAGATAAACAAGAATTATCAGAATTGTCTAAAAGTTGTTCTTTTCTACGTTTTAGTACTTTGCGTTTGCGTACGTTTGCGTTTAAACGGGAAAGAATAACAGATTATCCACTGTATAACAACGAACACTCCATATGTGCTTGCTAGAAATATTTCATAAATGAATCATTATAGGTATACAATTTGATCTAAAAACACTAGTTTTTGTGCATATAGTAAAATACTTATTATGAAAATAGCAAACAGTGTAGACCCTGATGAAGACGCCGAAAAAATGTGGCATTTCATCATGGTCCACTGTTTGTTCATGTTTACTTCTGTGGACGACAGACATTAATGTGTTCTTAGCATTTCGTTGTATCGCTCCAAGAATTAAGTCTCATTTAAATCTAGTGACATGTTTACCCGTCCTTTACAAATAGAGAACCTGTGAAGAGTACAGTAAAACCTCTCTATTAAGATCACTAAAGTGTAAATTATTGAGTGGTTACGACAGGTGACTGCTTAAAACAAGGTGACGGTAAAACAGAAAGCTCCTTAAGGAGCTTTCTGTTATACTGTCACATTGCTTTAAGTTGTCATCTGTCTTTTATACAATCAATTAGCCTTCGTTTTAGTTGTCGTAATACTGTACAATTATTATTATACACTGTCATTTTGAAGTTTATCATGGGGGATCACGTTATTCCCCTCAGCCGGCAGGGTCCAAAACGGTGGAATCCGAAATGTGGCTATTGTTGAACATCAGATGATGGATTTCAAAAGATGAATTTCAAACGGAGGCTGGAATCCAAACTTGAATTTCTTCTAAGTTGTCGCTGGATCCAGTGGTGCAGAAGGGAAAACAAGTCGACTCCATGGTAGATCTACATCTTTCAAAACGGCGTTTGGACGGCCACACCAGCCGATGTTGGTCAAGGGTTCAGCCACTGACTAACTCTGCCACACTTAGTCATGGACTGAACCCCGTGCCTCTCCCGTGACGTGCACACCTCGGCTGGAGCGAAAGAAAACTACTAAGTAGATTACTAGATTAGTTATATTAATGTTTATCCTTTTTTGTCGTTTTTACAACTAATTAACGAAATGTTTTCAAACGATTTTGGTATCATTTGATCAATATTGTGGTTTGCGTTTGTTTATCTTTCAAACGACATACACGTACTTGATTATTTCATCAACAATAGTTCTTAAAGGCACTAGTACTAGATTCTAACTCAACTTAGCTAAACTCATTTTTATTGGCAATTGACCCCAGAAACCTTCCTACTTTACCGCAGTTCTCGGGTTTAATTGTCATAAGGAATCTTTTCTGTTTATTAGACCGAGATTATCCCCTCTGTCAAGAACCAAAGGGAAGGCAGGTCGGTGGTTTTGGTCCCATGCGCTGCTTATCAACGAATGGGATTAGCCGAAATCACCTTCCTGAAATCATATCATCTCATCTCATCATCTCTCATTGTTCATTGGCGCTATATGACCTATTTTTTGTTGCAGTGCCGTAAAACCCAACTCATCATCATCATTGGCAATTGGCAATAACACGTGCCATAGACCATTCGCGAAAAGTAAAATACGTGAAATAAGGCTTTAGAAATAAAGACCTGGGAATATCCCATCAAGCATAGTAAATGCATAGAGGATAATCAATTCCTTTAGATTGATATAAACGGAATATTACTATACTTTGCATATCTTATGCACCGGATCACTCGAGTTGTATGTGTGAAGACTATATCCAACGAGACCGAAGGTCGAGTTGGATATAGCCTTTACACATACAACGAGAGTGATCCGGTGCATAAGATATGCAAAGTATAGTAATGTTCATTTTATTATATACCTCTTATAATAATAATAATAAAGTGAAAAACGATAGAAATGTTTCGTACTATTTTCTATGCCCCTGTCCTTTACACAAAGCGCATGAATATGTGCATATAAAACTGCATAGAAAAATCTGCGGAAATCGGCTTACTGTATCGATTCAGAAAAACAACGGGGGATTAAAATGTTTGGAATAACAGTATCATTGGATGTGAGCGTATGTCATAGATTCTAATCACTTTCACTATAGATCTGTGCCAATAATAGGTAAGATCCTGCGATATTTCTCGATTTGGAGAGCAATCAACTCGGTTAGCTCGATCAGCGTTTATCAACAGTAGATCTATTGTACTCTTCTAGATCTAAGGTGCCGTTTCATGAATTTGTTAACGTTGTTTTGAAAACCTCTGATCTAACAGACCGAGTTGGTTCTTCTTTGAAATATAAATCAGACAACTGATAGACCAAAAGTTGAGCTGTGAATTAGAAATATTTTGTGAGACTTTCTTCGCAAACGATTGACTTTTAGATGAGGTTGGTCGGAGTTTGTCAGGGTGCTGTTCGCGGAGATAGGTGGTTGCATAATTATTGACGATTGCACGGTTTTGTGGCTGAAAACTAGAAACAAGCTATTCGTAGATGGGTAACGTTAGATATAGACATGTTATAGCCATTCGTGATTGTTAACATTGAGTCATTGACCTCAAATAAAATTTATTTGGGTGTAGAAAATTATGACGTAATTTAACAATCCATGACGTCAACTTACCTTGTATTGACAGAAAATATTGATTGAGAGAGTCACTCACAGATGTGCACAACGTTTTGTTTGCAAATTCAGGCAGTAAACGGCTTTTTCTGATACTGAAACATGGGAATAGCGGATGAAAAGGTATGCTCTTTGTATGTTTATTTGTCATTGCTCTAAGAGTCTTTCTCTTCGCTGCTTATTGTCAGGAAATGTGATGCTCTCTCAGATCTCTTATGAGCACCGGCGATCGTTTGATCGACTAAGGAATCAAGTTTGCTTTCGCCAAACTCTGGTTCTAGACTCAGTAGACTGTCAATTATAATGTCTTCATCGGAACAAAAATCTGCTTGGGTAATTTCAAATTGGACCCATACATAAAATTATGCACACGATTCTTGCAAACTTGCCGATTTCGCTAATCTTGAATTTGTTTACAAAGGCAATTTGACAGCAACAGACAGAACAGTCAACTCTCGCCGTGAAAAATGAAAGTCTAGTCTAATACAATCTAATTTACTCAGTATAGTTATAATATTCCTTAAAACAAAAATTGATTTGCATAGAGTCTACATACTTTATGACGCGGTCAGCAAACAAATAAACGGGATTTTCCAAACGTCACTTGTTAGGGGATGACGCGTGAAAATAGTTCCGACTACACAGAGAACGTTCTTTTCTCATTACACAAGGTACATGGGTAATACGGAATTTTCAATCCGTCAAGGTTTATTAGTTCGATAAAATACGGAAATATTTCGGGCAGAATATTGGTAGGTATATAATAATAAAAACGGAATATTACTATATACTTTGCATATCTTATGCACCGGATCACTCGAGTTGTGTGTGTAAAGGCTATGTCCAACGAGACCGAAGGTCGAGTTGGATGTAGCTTTTACACACACAACGAGAGTGATCCGGTGCATCAGATATGCAAAGTATAGTAATGTTCCTTTTATTATATACCTCTTATAATAATAATAAAATGAAAAACGATAGAAATGTTTCGAGCTATTTTCTATGCCCCTGTAGTGAAAACAGTCCTCTACACAATGCGCATGAATATGTGCATATAGAATGCATAGAAAATCGGCGGAATTTTTTACATGGCGACAGGCTTATTGTATCGATTCAGCACAACAACTGGAGATTAAAGTCTTTGGAATATCAGAAACATTGAATTGGAGCGTTGGCATGGATTCTAATCATTTTCACTAAAGATCTTTGACAGTTATAGGTAAGATCCTGCGACGTTTCTCGATTTGGAGAGCTATCAACTCGGCTAGCTCGATCGGTGTTTAATATCAACAGTCGACTAGTCTACTGCACTAGATCTAGATCTAAGGTGCAGTTTCATGAATTTGTGAACGTTGTTTTGAAAACCTATCATCTAACTAACAGAATTGGTTCTTCTTGGAAATATAGATCAGTGTGATTTATAAAATATTTTGTGAAATTTTCTTGGAAAACGATTGATATGAGGTTGGTTGGAGTTTGTCAGGGTCACCGGTGCTGTTCGCAGAGATAGGCGGCTGCATAATTATTGACGCAGTGAACGATTTTGTTGCTGGATAACTAGAAACAAGCTATTGGGTAATGGGTTAGATATAGAATCTAGACTTTTGATAGCCATTCGTGTGTGTTTACATTGAGTGTTTGAACTCAAATCAATTTATTTAGGGGCAGAAAATTATGACGTATTTCAACAATCCATGACGTCACCTACCTTGACAGAAAATATTGATTGACAGATTCACTCATAGATATGTGCACAACGTTTTGTTTGCTAATTCAGGTAGTAAACAGCTTTTTCCCCGATACTGAAACATGGGACTAGCGGATGAAACTATCATGAAACTCCGAACTTCCGACTGCACAGTAAATGTGCTTTTCCCATTACACAAGGTACACGGGTAATACGGAATTTTCAATCCGTCAAGGTGTATTTGTTCGATAAAATATGGAAATAATTCGGGCAGAACATTGGTAGGTATATAATAAATCAGTGTATATCTAAATTTTAATGTAAATACAATTCTATTTCAATTAAAAGGGTTAACTGTCTAAAATATCATTTTTTCAAAAATAACATTTCTTACTTTGCTAACGACGAAAATTGACATGTTTTTTCGAACGCTCTGAAAATGTTCTACATCAGTATATCTACATTATGATTTTAAAACATGAAACCATACTTCAATGGCTTCAATTATAGCCTAGTTTAAATAAAGAAAAAGAGTTTGTGATTTCCCTGACTACTTTTAGACATAACATAAGTTTTATTATATTTTCAGTAGATCTACGTGTTTAGGTTTAGTTCTATTGTTTTATGTTTTATATAATAATAACATTTAAAACTGTGTTGTGTTTGTAAAATTGTCTAAAATCTATAATTGAAGCCATTGATATTTATCTAGTTATTATTAATTTATACTAGAGTTCTATAACATGTCCAGCATAACAATATAAGCAATTATGAAAGGAGTATCTATATCTAGATGGTATCTTATTTAATATGTGTGGGGGAAATGAATGTAGTTTAAAATTGTTCAATTTTACAAACGAAAATAATTTAATATCTTTGATTATTCTATTCGAACTAATGAAGATTTATTACTATATTCAGATGAATATTATCAACCAACTAAACCAGAGAGAAGTGGGCAGCAGTTTCCAAAACAGACATGCCATAATAAAACAACGAATTAAAAACATTTATGAAAAAGAGTACCTGTTTGATTGTGACCTTGTGGACGTACTTTACGTCAAAGTGCTGCATCGTTTAGATGATTTTAACTTTATTCTTGTCGTAGAAGGCATATTGTCACGTGCCGAGCGGTAGTACACGTCAAGTCTGGGGTCTGATCTGGATCCAAATTGGTAGCGTGATTCAAGATCACCCCTTTCTTCTCTCTCTTTCTCTCAAATAAATATTAACTAAAATGGACTCTCTTTCGTGCGGCAAATAAAGTAAAAGTAAGGCTTAATCAAATTTTATGTGATGCTTTATTTATATCCTACTCAATAACACTAGTAAACCTCAAGTCACTAGACTTCTTCTATTTCTAACTAATTCTATTCTAAAAGAGTAAGGCAATATGGTGCCGCACCTTTGAAATTCAATTCTGAGAGTCCTCGATTCGTCTGCAACCGAGGTATTTATGCTGAAAATTGGTCACGTGGTGTGCACCAAACTTCTGTTGCGATTTAACATTAAAATCGCACCGAAAATCTGTTGCACAAAAAAACGCACCAAAGTGTGCACACTCCTTATATGGTATGCGAAGCACTGCGCGGACCTAAAACAGTACCCATATCCCTTTATAAAAATACAAGAATGTTATAAACATGAGGGGGGAATATATTTAGAAGGGACGCTCATAGCTAAAATATGGAATAAATTACTTTTCAAAGAGCTTTCGTAGGTTGAAATCTTGCCGCTACTGTACTATGTACATGAAACCAAGGCTACAACCCACAATTCATCACTTCAGTATAAAACAAGATGGCGTCAAAGCACTTGCTTTTAGCAACTATGAACAAGTACACGTACAGGCTTAATAAAAGACGCTGCGGGAGTTAACACGATCTAGAGGTAGCTTATATCGTAAAGATTACAGTATGGAATTATAATTATGAAATGACTCCTGAAAACAGCCACTTAGGCTGTCATTATAAATGCCGGTGCTGACAAACAATGAACGTGTTTGTCGACCGAAAACCAGGACATTACATTACCCCCCTCTCAAATATGTTAAGCTCCTGCTAACATTAAGCGTCAATAACAGACTGAAACATCAACATTTTACTACCAAACTAATAACTTAGTACTTGAACAGTAAGATTGTTCTAAGAACAACCAATTAACTCTATAAACTATGTGCAAAATATTGATATTTCGTACAAGATGAATATCACATGTATGTATACAACAAAAATGCTTTCTATCTAGCATTAAGTAACTATCACTTTCACAGAAGGCATTCGCATTGATCGACATCGAAAAGGAGCCCATGTGAGCACCCTTTACTCTCGAACAATGAGAACACTTACAATTAGACAACCTTAAACAACATTAATTTAGTCTCAAGTACTTTCTTACTTTCATTCAATGCATTCGCATTGACCGACAGCAAAGGGTAGCTCAATGAGTGCCCCTTTGACCTCGAACAATGAGAATGACAAATAAAACGACCTAGAATACATGCACTAATACCTTAAGTATTACAATATTCTTTCTTTATTGGGTACACTACCCACATTATTATGACACTGAAAGATTATTACACGAGCATCAAATGCCTCGCTAAAATGCAAGTATTTTTCCACGTTGGAAACGCCTAAATTATGAAATTTCTTTAAACTTATGCTTACACACAGCATTTCAAATGCTGATGATAAATTTCTGTAAAAGCCCTTACTAGATTAAAACCCAATATCATTGCTATTAGATTTTGATTCACTTTACTTCAAACAATGCAATTTATAAATCTTAAAGAAAAAACGTACGGTAATAGATTTATTCCCAAATTTAATTAGGATCAAATCTAACACCAACATTTGACATCAAATAAGAGCTTTTGCTTTCTAATTTCAGCACTCCAGAGCAAGATAAAAGAAAGAACCTGGACACCTAACATGTGTGGGAATGACGAATTCTTAAAATCCAAGCTATTTCCCTTTTAACTTACATTATGTAAAAGTCTTTTCAAGCGGTCATCATCAAAGTTAGACAACCTACTCTAGACTGCCAAACTTTGGTGATGACCATTATTTAGTTAACTTTTGAAAACCAGTATCAATAAATCTGTTCTGCTCTTTGGAGTTCTGACTTATGTTATTTATTATTTTTTTAAAAAAGAAATGGAATGTTTTATGAATGTCTTTTCAATTAACGTCTATAGGAGGAAGGCTGGTGGCTACTCTTGTTTCTGCTACCTGAGCTGGAAGATGGTCTGGCCCGTCGTTTATCTGATTGATGCCTGTGTTGTACCGGTGATCTACGGGCGGGGTTCCTTTGTCTAGCGGTCTGTGTCCCCGCATCACGCTTCTTGGTAACAGTGGCGTTGATGGACTGGGCCAGGCCGACAACCAGCTCCGTTAACTTTTCCAAGGTGGCTCCCTGTTTCTTCATTAACTTAGAGTTCTGCGCTACCTCTGCCTTTAGCTCAAGGAGGGCCTCACTTTCGCCGTCAGATGAAGATTCCGACGCTGATGATGATACGGAGGAAGGACTTGGTGAACCAGACCTATCATCAAAGTCTAGCTTTGGTGACTTTGATGGTAGAATGTCTGCCATGATGTCCTCCGCATCATCCTCAGACGCCTTCCTCTTCGGTGTTGAGGAGGGTTGGCTTGTTCGGCTCGTGGTCACCTCTAGTAATGCGGCCTCCTCTATCCTCAACGGGTCTACATTATCACGATATCTCTTTGCCTCAGTATCATCTGCATTTGGAGTAGCGGTACCGGACGTTCACTGCAGCAGCTGGCTGGTTGGCGTACAGTAGATTTCCCAGGACGGGCTGAAAGGCGCTCGCAAACAGCTATTGGAGCTGCAGAAAGGCCTGTCCACGGGGTGCCTCTACGCTGGACTGGGGAGCCGCTAGAGCTGTCATCGGCATTGCCACTCCCGAAGAAGCCGGACTGGCTGATTGTAGTCCCTCAGGAAAGTTCATCCCTATGGCTTTGGATAGAGGGTCCCGTGCCTTCTTGGTGTCCCTATTCCAATGCGCCAGTGACTCATCCTGTGACAACGCCGCCACATCTGTCAGTCACATGGTAGGGCCTAGGAATTTCCACCATCATGCTGTCATCATCCTCTATCCCCTTCTCCTTCAACATCATGTGGTGCCTGGTAAACGACGCTCTATGCTGTACTAAGTCTTCCCTCTTAAAACACCTGATCAGACACAGTTTGCAATAAAAGGGTACCTCGTCTAAGTTCAGGTGTTGTTTCAAGAAGTGGTTCGTCACCCTGTACCTGGCCCCTATGTATGTCCTATCCATCTTGTGCAGACATCTTAGACACTGATACGCTCTTCTCCTTCTTTCTGGTGTAGCCATAGACGCCATATTAGTTGGTTGGTTGACTGAAATATATAAGAGGAGATGTTGTCAGTGGCGTTGGTATTGGATTTATCTTATACAACTTCTTAATTCTATTTCCATCTCTCCTCCTAGCTCAATTTTCTACCAGTCACACCCTCCTGTGTCTTCTGTAAACCAAATGCATTGCAAAACTAACCACTAACTCCTACATGATGCCACTTATTTTACAATTTAACCTGTCTCTCTATCTGGGGGTCCTTTCCCATCAGCTAATAACAAATGTCAGGTAAAACATCTAACGGGCCCTGGCCCTCGTATTCCGGTATACTATTCCCGAGAAGGTCCCTCGTCGACCAGACCTTTGATACTCATCTTTCACTCTCTCTGTGACATAAAAGTAAAATTAAGGAAACTAAAATGCAACAGCTAGCCTTAGCTGCATCTCAGGTTAGACATGCGCTTTCCTTAAGTGATCTGTAAGTGTTACTCTTAGCCCTTAATGAGAACCATAGTTGTTAGCTGGCATGACATATCTCGTCGTGTCGCATAACTTCCTTTTCTCTAGACTCATCAGGACCGTTGGGCACTCTTGCAATCTGTTTACGAGGGTCCAAGCATCATACTGGTACTGTGCTAAGAGGCTATTCGATTGAATATATGATAATTTAACTAACTTTAGAAATACAGGTTGTCAACGTATCTTGCACACTGGCCTTTCTCCCTTCATAGTTAACATGAAACTTGGCAGTAACCAAGTAAATATAACATTTGCTTCACATATAACACTAGCAATAATTTCTGTTAATTTGACTTCTATATTACAATTGATTAACATAATTATGTACATTTTCTTTCGGAATGATGCTCAGACATTCCCTCTGAACCTCTTAATCTTTGTTCTTTCTTGTCGCTCTCTTGATCCATCTAGGTAAGCAGATCCCCTCGTATGTTTCAGCTTGTTGTGATGGACCATATTTTCTTTGCCGCTTCTGTCGACTTGCAAAATGAAGTTACCTCTGTGGTTTTCCTCTTTACCATGTAGGGTCCTTGGTATGATCTCTCCAGCTTCGGCGCAACGCCTACTTTTCCAGTTTCATCCAGACACCACACAGCATCACCTACTTGGTATTTGTTGATGGAAATTCTTGCGTCATACATCCCCTTGTGTCGCTTTATTGAGGCTGCAAGATGTTCCCGAGCGACTTGGTGGGCTCTCTGCTTTCTGCTCTTGAGTTCGTCAACGTATAAGCCGTATTAAGTGATAGCCCTGTTGTTCGTCTTGGACTGGCTGCTAAACACTAATTCGGATGGTATCCGGACTTCCCTGCCTATGCTGAGCAAGTTTGGTGTGAGTCCTGTCGATTCATTCGGAGTTGCTCTGTATGCCCCCGCCAGGCAACCAAGGTTTCAGTCCCACTGGTCTTGTTCGCCGCAAAGGTAGGCCTTTATCATGTGGATCAGGGTTCTGTTAAAGCGCTCCGTCTGTCCGTTACAGCGAGGATTCCTCGGGCTCGTGCGGGTTTTCCTGATCTAAAGCATGCGACAGAGTTCCTGGAAAATTCTGCTCTCGTAATTGGACCCCTTGTCGCTGTGAATACTTAGCGGACAACCCCACCTTGAAATAAACTCGTTAAGTATCTTGCTGGCACAGGTCTCTGCCGTCTGGTCTGGCATCGCTATGACTTCTACATATTTGCTGAAATGATCAATAAGCACCAGGATGTAGCAGTTCCCTTGCTCTGTGACTGGAAGGGGTCCCAGGTAATCGGTTGCTACGACATCAAGAGGGGAGCCAGTAGCGATCGTTCCCATTGGAGCCTTCGGGGTCTTGATCGGCTTCGTATCGCTAGCGCAAACATCACATTGCTTCAAATGTAGGACAATGTCCATCTTCATAGCATACCAGTAATACCTCTGGCGGATCTTCTCTAGGGTCTTCTTGCATCCTAAGTGTCCTGATATGACCATGTCATGGCTTTCAAACATAACATCTTTCTTCATGGCTTCTGGGGCAACAAATTGCGTGTGACATCCAGTAAGGTTCTTTTTTAAGTATGCTTTGCACAGCAGACCCTCTACCACAGACCATGCATCCCAAATAATCCAGTAATGTCTTGAAGCTGGGCTAAGTCTAAGCATCTCATCGCTGGTAGGTCGACTTCCTTGGATTTTTGCTGTCAGGATAGGCCCAATGTCAGGATCCTGTACTTGGAGGCGTCTCAGATCCGATATACTTTTGTCGCATGCCCAGGTAAGGGTACTGTCTTTGCTAGACCTCTTGCCACTTCTCCCTGTTGAAGTCCCCGACTCTTCATGGGTCTCAGTTCCTGTAGCCCTCACTGTCTCGCTCTGCACCGTTACTTGCTTCTGCTCGTCTGTTTTGTTACAGACATTTCAATCACAGGTTTGCTGTTTCCCTGCCCCTGCATGTCTTGTGTCCGTTTTACACACTTCTTACAAGGACCACACTTCAATGGCTCATCCATGTCTGCGTCAGGACAATCGCAGTCTTTTGGGTTGTCACAACGGGAAAGCGCATCACAGTGCCCTTGTTTCTTTCCCGCTCTGTATTCTATTGAGAAATCGTATTGTGCTAAGATTTCAATCCATCTCGTTGTTTTGCCTCGTGGCTCTTTCAACTTGAATAGCCACACCAATGATTGATGGTCGCTTCTCACGATGAATCTTCGACCAAGAAGGTGTCGGAAATACTCAACAAAGTAGCGGATTGCAAGTAACTCCTTTTCAGTGATACAGTAATTTCTTTCGGCTTTGTTTAGCGCTCTACTCGCGTATGCAATTACCCTTTCTCTGTCATCTTGAACCTGGTGAATGACTCCGCCTAGACCCACATCGCTGACGTCCACATCTAGGATGAAAGATCCACCATCCTGTAGAAGGTAACACATCACTTCTGGACTCGTCAAAGCTTGTTTAAGGCTCTTGAAAGAGTTTTCACACCACTGGTCCCATATGAACTTCTTCCCCTTCTTGGTTAGCTCTAACATTGGCCGCGCGATCTTACCAAAGTCTTTGACAAAGCGACGATAGTAGGACACCATAGCTACAAATTGGCGAATTTGCTTCACATTCGTTGGAACAGGCCATTCTATTGACGGGGTTTGGCTGGATCCCTTCTCCAGATACCGAATGGCCTAGAAAAATGACTTTGGTTTGGAGCAGTTCGCACTTCTCGGGTTTTAGCTTCATACCGGCAGCTTCAATCCTCGACAATACCTCATATATTCTATCCATATGCTCGGAAAAGGTTGTTCCAAATACTATAATGTCATCGATATAGATGATGCAGGTTTCCCACTGCTTTAAGCCTTGCAGAGCCAGTTACATCGTTCGTTGGAAAGTATTTCCACTGCAATTTAATCCGAAAGGCATCCTGAGCATCTCAAACTGACCGTATTTGCATACAAATGACGTCTTTGGGATATCCTCGGCTTTGAGCGGAATTTGGAAATATCCGCTTGTCAAGTCAAAAGTGCTAAAAAGCGCTGACGCAGCAACCGCGTCTAGACAATCTTGAATTCTTGGCAACGGAAAACCGTCTGGTTTAACGAGGGCATTCACCCTCCTGTAATCGACGCAAGGGCGTACTTGCCCATTTTTCTTCGCGACCAGACATATTGGACTCGCCCATGGCGATGTACTCTTCCTCGCTACACCTTTGGCCAGGAGTTCTTCTATGGCTTTCTTTTCTTGTTCCGCGAATGCCATCGGGACTCTCCTTGGGTGCTGCTTTACTGGTTTGGCATCGCCTGTGTCAAAAGGGTGTTCTGTTAAATTGGTCAAACCAAGGTCAAGGTCATTTACTGAAAAGGTGTCCTTGAACCTTATTAGGACCTTTGCAATAGCTTGTTGTTCCCCAGCACTTCTGTCCTGAATCGAATTTTCATACAGGCCTTTCAGATGATGCGGGATGAATTTAGTTCCGTATGTCCTCTCTACTCCTTCTGCAGCTTCTGGGACTATTGGTTCTGCTCTTTTCTCGACCACAATTCTACGTATCGACTTAACATCGGCTGATTCTGAGGGGTTCTCTTCTCTTTTTATCTCACCCTTTATTGCCTGGATTTTCTCAGCGTGACCCAAAACAGCATCCTGGTTGATAGTGGCAGGGTCAGGGAAAGGGTTCAGCAACCGTACTTTACATGTCGGGTCGGTATTTATATCTATTAAAACCGCAGCCGTTTTAACGGATAGGTATCTCTGAAATGATCGCTCGGTTCCACTATGTATAACGAGTCCTCTGAATCGTCCGTCTCAGATCTGTCAACCAGTACATCAACAACTGCCTCTGAGTACCCTGGTACTATGTAATTATCTGCTGCCCTCACTGAGCGGACTTCATTCTTCAGGCAAACTTGGATGCATAGGACTTTTTCTCCCTGTAAGATGATGAGCCCTTGGGTTAGTAATAGGTCTGCGCGTCCCCCATTGTCGTTCTGGAGAATGTCTATACCTAATAGGCCTTCGTCCTCTATTTCAGGCAGCTATGATCAATTCTTTCTTCATCATCAAGGGTCCCAGTTTAATATAAAAAACCGCTTTTCCCAGCTCATGGATAAGCGCTCCCCCAGCCCCTGATAAACATACTGTTTTCGTCAAGGTGGGTCTTTCTTTAGGGTCTATTTTGTAATACACTCTATCTGATATAATCGTTCTTGTAGCTCCTGTATCTGCGGTGAAAACCAACGGCACGTCTTCGATCATCCCTTTCACGTATACCCCATTGCAGAATGGTTTTCTACGCCTTACTACCTCTGTTGGACGTCTGACTTGTTCATTATCCCCATGGCCTGTCTCTATAATCTGGACCCCGCCTCGGCCAAGTAGGTTGGTCCGTTGTAGTTTAAAGGCTGATTAAATGGAACTGCATGTGGGTTCAGGGATTTAGGTCTTTTGTCTCTCTCGTTTGCGTGATAATTCCTTGGGCCTCTGTATTTGTCCTTGAAAGGGCAGTCTCTTGCAAGGTGGTTTTCTCCGTTGCAGGCGTAGCACACGAAAGTTCTTCTGTTCCCTGTTTTATTGTTTTCAAGCCTCTTATTTTGTTGCTGAGTTTGGGTTAGTTCGGCTAGCTTATTCAGTATTTGCTGCAGGACTCCCGCCTCAATCTGAGTTGTAGGATCACCCTTTTTGATCTCAGCTGGTTTGGTTTGGTCGTTGCCCATGACCTGTGGACCTTCCTTAGAACTTGCCTCTTTCCGTTCTGGTTTCGCTGGAATGCGATAGGCATGGTCGACCCAGTCCTCCTGTTCTTCGTTCTCGCGCTCACGCATTCTGTGCACGGTCTTCTTTCTTCTGTTTCCGATATCATGCCGCTTTCTGGTCTGGACGCATGTCACTACATGGTATACAGCTTCGTCTATATCACTGGGTTCTTTGATGAACTCAACTTCCCAGCTTAGATCTTCATCATGTAGCCCATCCAAGAACCTCCTCACAAGGTCTTCTCGTTTTGTTCTTTGGTCTCTTTCCTTGTATGCTTTGTTATATAGCCGTTTCAGCTCGGCAGCATACTCCTCTACGGTTTCCACTGGTCTTTGGTCTCTCTTGCTGAACTTGACTGCAAATGTTTTGGGCGTCTCTATGACTCGAAAGCGATAGTTGATTTCGCTGATTAACTTGTTATAATCTCTGAGAACGTCTTTTTTAATTGCGTGTATACAAACTCTGCCGCAATGCCTTCAATTTTCGGCAGTAGTTGATCGAATTTCTCCTCCTCGGTCCAGTTCTGCCTCTCTGCTATCGCTTCAAACCTGTTGATCCATACTGGCCATTCTTCTTTCCCTGTAAATGATGGAATTTTGATGTTGCTATGGTAACGATGTTGGTCTCGGTTGTCAGGTGTTCTACCGTTATAGCGAGGCTGTACCCAATCCTCATCTCTAACATCGAAAACAGGATGGAGTCTTCTGTTCCCGATTAGTGCCGAAGGCTGTACCTATCCATCTTTGCAGTTGTTATTAAGGCTACATGCTTCTATATCAGGGTGTCTTTCTTGTTTGTGGCCGAGCGCATTAACCAAAACATCTGACACGTTCTTTAAAACTTTAGTCATCTGAGTTTGCATCTTTTCCATTTCCCCTACTGCCTTTTCTAAAAACGATTCTTGTCTTCGAGGGCTGACACTATGACGTCTATCATTGTCAATTTGGTGGACAATTTCCTCTTCATCTGTGTCTGTATTGTTGACTAGATTGTAGTCTCTCATAGCTCTCTTGTTGAATTGGTTATCTACTATAAGTCTTGGTAAAATTTGGTGTTCTTCATCTCGATCTGCAGTGTTAATTACTGGACTATACCCTCTATTAGATCTTCCGTTGATTTGGTGGGCCATCACCTCTTCGTTTAAGTCTGTGTTCTTTACTGGACTGTATCCTCTCTTAGATCTAGATATTGTGTTAATGTGCTGTTGTTGAGCTGAATCAATCTCTATCAAAGCATCTCGCTGGACTGTAGCCTGAACGTCTCTGAAGAATACTTCTGTCTCTTGCTCCGATTCTGAATCTGTCATTCTCTAATCAAGACGAGGTGTCGATCACTGGATCTAAGATAATAATCAAAGATCCCACCCAGCTGCCAACCACAAATGTCACGTGCCGAGCGGTAGTACACGTCAAGTCTGGGGTCTGATCTGGATCCAAATTGGTAGCGTGATTCAAGATCACCCCTTTCTTCTCTCTCTTTCTCTCAAATAAATATTAACTAAAATGGACTCTCTTTCGTGCGGCAAATAAAGTAAAAGTAAGGCTTAATCAAATTGTATGTGATGCTTTATTTATATCCTACTCAATAACACAAGTAAACCTCAAGTCACTAGACTTCTTCTATTTCTAACTAATTATATTCTAAAAGAGTAAGGCAATGTGGTGCCGCACCTTTGAAATTCAGTTCTGAGAGTCCTCGATTCGTCTGCAACCGAGGTATTTATGCAGAAAATTATTCACGTGGTGTGCACCAAATTTCTGGTGCGATTTAACATTAAAATCGCACCGAAAATCTGTTGCACAAAAAACGCACCAAAGTGTGCACTCCTTATATGGAGTGCACACCAAGTGTGCACTCCTTATATGGTATGCGAAGACGCTGGCACTGCGGGGACCTAAAAATGACTAAAACAGTACCCATATCCCTTTCTTAAAATACAAGAATGTTATAAACATGAGGGGGGAATATATTTAGAAGGGACGCTCATAGCTAAAATATGGAATAAATTACTTTTCAAAGAGCTTTCGTAGGTTGAAATCTTGCCGCTACTGTACTATGTACATGAAACCAAGGCTACAACCCACAATTCATCACTTCAGTATAAAACAAGATGGCGTCAAAGCACTTGCTTTTAGCAACTATGAACAAGTACACGTACAGGCTTAATAAAAGACGCTGCGGGAGTTAACACGATCTAGAGGTAGCTTATATCGTAAAGATTACAGTATGGAATTATAATTATGAAATGACTCCTGAAAACAGCCACTTAGGCTGGCATTATAAATGCCGGTGCTGACAAACAATGAACGTGTTTGTCGACCGAAAACCAGGACATTACAATATTGGCACAATTGGACCAAGAACTTCACAGTATTGTGCTTATATGTAAATATCTGTGCAAACTTGAAAATGACCAGGACATGCAAGACATAGTTGAGATCATTATGTATGGCTAAGTTTATGTGTAGCATTACACCATGCACAAATAAAATACTATAATAAAATACACATGTATGTATTCCATAATTAGTTCATTTGATTAACATTAACATGCTGCAAAAACAGTGTCTGCTTTACCTGCCGTCGTTTCGTTTCCCCACCAGCTTGGGCTTTGCAAAACAATACTGATAGTGTAAAACTGTTTGGAACCTGATCAGACGAATTATTAATCCTCTGAATTGGATGAAAACGATTTGCAATTGTTATCATATTCGTATGTCGTGATAAGAGTTAATACTAACTACGTGTATATATCATGGGAGCACATAGTAACATCAACGTTGTTACTAGTGTATTTTACGTCAGTTTTTGCTTTATTGCGTAAAAAACAACGTCATCGACGTAACGTTAGCAGGTGCGTTATGCCGTCATGATAATTTATATATTGAAGTTTAGATTTCAGAACAAAGAAATGGACTTGGACGTACTGTATTGAACATTGGTCATGTCATATATCAAGCACTTTTTCACGCGTTTAATACATTTTCTAAAACAGGATGCCCATGTAGATCCTCTATTGAAAAGTAAAATTGAGCCTTTAAACTTGTTATTTTCCCCTTATTAATATCTGTCTGTCAAAAATTAAAACCAAACATTCATTAAAATTTCAGTATGTCTAGAAAATACATTGCTTCTAAACGAGGAAAATGCCTGCAGTACTCGAAAGAGGACCTGCAAAAGGCAGTGAAAAGTGTACAGTCCGGCGCCATGTCTGTGAGAAAGGCTGCCGCTGCGTTCAATGTACCTAGATCAACAATATCTGACCGGGTCAGTTGCCGGTTTGACATGTCTGAAGACATTAAACCTGGCAGAAAGCCAGTCTTGCCACCTCAAGTTGAGGTAAAGAAAGTGGACAATCTGAAGTTGGCTGCTGCACGAGGCATGGGCATAAGCAGAGCACAACTACTTAAACGCACTGGTGCGTTGTGCAAAAAAAAAAAAGTTGGACACACCTGTGTTCAAGAACCCAACCCCGGGTAACGGCTGGTGGGAAGGGTTAAAAAAAAAAGAAACCCAACCTTAAGCATAAGGAAACCAGAGAAGCTGGGTACTAATCGTGCCAGGGCTCTCAATCAGACAATTACTGAGAAGTATTTTAGTGACCTTGGTGACCTGCTTTGTTCCCTTGGGATTGAAGATCAGCCTCAGTGCATTTGGAATGCGGATGAGACTGGTCTTCAATTCGAGCACAAGCCCGTGAGGGTTATTGTCGAAAAAGGAAGCAAATCAGTCGTCAGCAGGGTCCGTCATACCCGACAAAATATTACAGTAATGGCCTGTGGTAATGCGTTTGGAAGGCGACTACCACCTATGATAATAGTAAATGGGAAAACGTCGGTGTCCTTGTACGGGTTCAATGCATCGGCTGCACCAAATGGCACAATGTGGGCTGTGCAGGAAAAGGGGTGGATGACAGATGAGTTGGGTGAGAAGTGGTTCAGGGACGTGTTCCTGAAAGGTTGTGGTCCTCAAAGGCCACAGCTTTTGATCATGGATTGGCATTCATCTCATGAATCTCTTGCCATTCTGGAACTCGCCGCTGAACAAAACATCTAACTCCTATGTCTTCCACCTTACTGCACTCATTTCCTGCAGCCGATGGATCGAACTGTGTTTGGTCCATTTAAAAATGCATATGATAGAGTATTTAGGAGAAAATTCCCTGAACACTGTCAACAAGTGGTCTTTTCCTAGGTTGTTCTGTAAGGCATTTGAACAGTCAGTGACACAGACAAACCTCAACAATAGTTTTCAAGCGTGTGGCATTTACCCATATAATCCAAACTGTTTAACTGCTTTACAGCCTTCTAAGCCATCTGACAGACTTATTGAAAGTCCTGAGCAAACAGAAAGATCAGACGCTAATACCACCGTTGATTTAAATATTTCCCAAACTGTTGATTGTGCAACTCCGGTGCAACAAACCTCTGTCATTGACTGTTCAAATGGTTTGCAACTTCCAACGTCTTCCAGAAATCTGAATGAATCCCTTCCTGACCACACAGACGATGACAATTCAACTCCAAATGACTTGAGTATGGTTGATTTAGGGTCAAACCCAGAGTGGTTGCTGGAATTGATCACTGCAGGGACAGTCAGCGTTGTTGAAGATAATCAAATGAGCTTGTCTATAAACGCTGACTGTCCTACTGTTGATGTGGTCAATTCCCAGCCTTCCACAAATATTCTCTGTTCTGTGACCGACATGCCTGTACGACCTACACTAGGACGAGATACTGTTAGCGTGGTCACGTCCCCGATGTCGCTTTCGATACGTGTGTGACCTCTCCCCAGCCTTCTGCCACCCAAACGTCTGCTTCCTCATACAGCAGCAATGATGCTGACTGGAATGTTGAAATCAATTCCATGTTTCTTCCTCCTCCACAATCAGTAAAACTTGAAAATGTCTCCAGTGACAGGTCAAAAAGAAAAACTAAATCGTTTCACAGGTTACTAACTAGTAACGAGATTTTAGAGCAGAAAAGAGCTGCACATCAGTTAAAATGTTTGAAAGAAGAAAAGAAACTCAATCGCACGTTGAAAGTAAAAAAAAACAGTTTAATAAATAAATCAGTGTGAACCGAATTAATGTTTCAGTTTAGCTCACCTTCACGAAGTGAGGGGGGGGGAGGGATTATGCTATTCCCCATGGCACCCGGGACCTGGATGACCAAGTGTAAAATACATATCCAGAGGCGATGTAGTTGTGATAGTTTATCCCAGAAGGTAACTACTAACAGGAGTGACGAACTGACGTACCCTGCAGAAAGTGCCTTCTCCGAACCCATGTCTATATAATAATGCCTCGACACTATATTAACTATATGTTTGAAAGAAGAAAAGAAACTCAAACGCAAGTTGAAAGTAAAAAAAAAAGTTTACAATAAATAAATCAGTGTGAAACGAATTAATTTTTCTGTTTAGCTCACCTCAACGAAGTTTACGCTAAAACTATTATTTGCAGTGCAAACAGTTTGGAGCCAGATCAGACACCGGGTAACCCGGCGTCTGATCAGGCTCCAAACTGTTTGCCACCAAGATAAACAAGAATGATCAGAATTGTCCAAAAGTTGTTCTTTTCTACGTATTAGTGCTTTGCGTTTGCGTTTAAACGGGAAAGAATAACAGATTATCCACTGTACATGTATATCTACAGTAAAACTTCTCTACAATGGCAGCTAAAATAGGTTTATCAGGGAGGTATGCAGATTGCAGCACAGACGCAATGCAGAAAGCTAGTCAGGTAGGCTGGCAACTTTCTGCATTGCTTTTGTCAGGCAACATGCAGTTAATTATCTGATTTAAAATTCTAGAGCGCCCCCCCCTTTGGTCATTGCACGGAGGGGTTACTGTAGATAAAATATGCCTATGACCTAAAATTGGTTAAACACGCATAACATTGGTAAAGTACATATCCAGAGGCGATGTAGTCTGGTTCCCGATCGTACTTAGAAAGTACGTCAGGCAACACGCGATAATGGCTGCCCCCATGAAATAGAGGAAAATGGGTGGAGTTATATGAGCTGTAATAGGAGGTTTTCTTATTTTAGGTGGTTCACAATATCTAATTGTAACCTACGGGTTCAATGTTATTCAAAACTAAATTACCAATTCAAACATATGTGGTCAGCGACTGAATTCAGCAGAAATTCGTGCAACGAATCATTTTAAAGCACTCCTATTTTCAGCTATTATAAATAAGTTGGATTACATATTAGTATATTGTATCGTTGGTGTAGTGGTTAGCGTCCCTGCTTCTCATCCGGGCGACCCAGGTTCAAATCCCAGCCGGCTCAATATTTTTAGCTCACCTGGCACGAAGTGCCAAGGTGAGCTTTAAGGATCGCCGGATGTCCGTCGTCTGCCGTCCGTCCACAATTGCTCGTGAACACTCTAGCGGCCACACATTTCATTGGATCTTCATGAAAGTTTATGACAATATTTATCTTGATGAAATCTAGGTCAAGTTCGAATGTGGGTCATGTCCGGTCAAAAACTAGGTCACTAGGTCAAATCATAGAAAAAGACTGAGGTACTTATTGAACGTTACTCTACGCCGTAGAAATGTAGCGTGTGTTGGTGAAAAAGTGGCCATTTACGATATTAATGTTACTGAATACATCTTTGGACTTTTTATGATAATTCATTAAACACCTAAACATTTTAAGAAAAATCAACTTTTATTCAGACCCCTACCAACTTCTTCATTACATCACTCGAAAAAAATTCTTCACAGCAGTATGAGGTTAACTGATATGGATTAAAAATGATAAACTTCATTTTATGTATAGGTTTTAGACCATCAACATTATAACTGTCCAGCAAATATTCCTGTAATCATGTGGGACGTTTCTACTTTTGCTCAGTATATGTAAAAAAAATACTTCAAATGACCCCACATGTTTAAATCTTAGAAAACATTTCTCGACAGGTTTCTTTCCAGATATTAAGCTTCAACTTCTACCCTACATACTCATATCAGTATACCCCCTCTTACTAGTTGGGGTTCGGGGACTTGCTCCCCAGGGGAAATTTTATTCTTAGATGGCTTCAGAAGCGTTCAGGGTCGTGCTATGCATTTAAAACAGGTAAAATACTAATAAAAATCCATGTATTAAAATAACAAATTATTAATGATAAAGGATCATATTTTTTGACGTTGTCTTCCGGCTATTAGCCTAGTCTACCTCTACCCCCTCTAATAAGTGTAGCACTTTTACTAGCGTGTCCGGGGCATGCTTCCCGGGATATCTTTTAATTCTATTGTCTTTGGTGCATTCTAGGGGCGTTTTTTATATAATATATGCTCTTTTTTTTACCATTTTCTTATTATCCACACCTAAAGCATTTAGATCTATTTATGAAGTTTGATCCATTTCTTAAGGATATATTTTGATTTAGTAAGTGTATTCATTGAATTTGAGCCAAAAAACAGTTAAGAAAAATGCACATACTTCAGGCAACACACTCTAATGTATACACTTTGCATCATACTTTTAGTAAGCATCACCTTTTAACTATTTTATAGTCTGTTTGTGCCAATTATTTCTTAACATTAGTTCAGAAAGCCAAAAATAATGCATGCCAACTCTTTGCCGAGAAAGGCTATATTATACATTTCAAATGCCCATAGACAAAAAAGAACATTATAACCTATGTTTTTACTTTTTACCATGGTACATGTACTAAGGTACGTTCGAAGAACCTATATAGAAATGTTTATAGAGTTCCTACGAAGATTTCATTCTGGCGCGTATGTCCTTAATTCAATAATAATCATACAATCTGGCGAGGTTTTATTTATCCGAAATGTCAACGGACCTGTATAATATCCGATAATAGGGCTAGTTTTGAAATAAATTCGTTGCCCGAATTCATACTGAATTCAACTGGGTCGCCTGTAATTTTTGATTGATAATGTAACTTTGTATAAAACTGTTCCCATTTACTACAGTGGCTTATCGTGAACCACCTAATATTAGAAAACGCCCTATTAAGCTCATATGACTCCACCCACCACATATCAATATGGTTCCCGGTTTCCTCTCTTTCATGGGTGTCGCCATTTTTTCCCGTTGCCTGGCCCTAACTGTATGAAGATAAAGGGACATAACCAGGCTAGAGGCGATGTAGTTGTGATAGTTTATCCCAGAAGGTGACTACTACAGGAGTAACGAACTGACGTACCCTGCAGAAAGTGCATTCTCCGAACCCATGTAGTTTCGGATAAGTCTATATATAGTAATGCCTCGACACTGTATTAACTATATGAATGAATCGTTACAAAATATCAGCATGTATGGAAATTAAACATCTTAACTTGGACTGGGTTTTTTTCTTGTTAATAACACCTTAATGTATCTAACCTTCCAGATTATAGGAGTAAACTGCTAGTATACAACTCTGTTGTGTGTCATCTGTGTAAGTTTTAACCCATTTCCCCATTGCCTGTTGTAAGTTTTGAAGATAGGTGAACACTTAACCCTTTGCCTGATGATTACGGTTTTACTGCTTTTGTAAAAAGTTTGGATCCAAATCAGACGCCGCGTAACGTGGCGTCTGATCTGGATATAAACTGTTTGACACTAGTCTTTAGGTAAACCAAGTTGAAAGTAAAGCAGATTATGCCTTAAGGCGCATTCTGGCTTACATTCAGTCTGCTTTTAAAAGCCTTCATCTTCGAGGATATAGAAATTATTTCTGTTTGGTACAGGTTTATGACTGCCCGGAATAATTTGGAAATATTTTCTTCAGTGGAAAAATAATCGCTAAAAGGTGCTTAGAACTATGTTGGAAAGGGTGAAGTGTGATCAATATCCGGAGTAACAATTAAGAGAAGAAATTGTGATCAAATTTCGGTGTTGATGTAAATATCTATGAGCGCTCGATCTTTTACACTTAAGCTCCACACCCAACCCCCTTTTTTTTTAAAAGAAAAGAAGATCGACTTTATTCATTACCTTACCGTTATTATATCTACTCCATATCGATCCTTTTTAGGCATGCCAAATTACGAATGTATACATGCCCTGATCAGACAATTAAATGGGCTGTCTTATCAGGGTATCCAGTCCTGACATATCTGTGTCTACTCCGTGATTTGATTGAATCAAATAATGCGTCAATATCAGGACGGGATATCCTTGTTCTTTGTGTAAAGGTTTGGGAGTTAAACTTCATAGAAGTTCAAATAAGACGGTTTTATAACTTTTTACAGATAAAATTAGTTGCTGTATAATGTTCAAAGACAATGTCCGAGTTTACCCATCTGCAAATCGAGTTTAGCCTTCTGATGACCGAGTTTAGCCTTCTGCTGTCCGAGATTGCCCAACTTGAGGTAGTCTTTATTTTTTACATTTCTGACAACGATATTGATTCGTATCGGGTTTTATAGTGCATGGTTTTGGTTCGTTTGGAATAGTTCTGTTAGTATCCATATATTTACGATGGCTGTTATAGTCTGAAACGCTGCGACAATCGCCGTTGTTGACGAGGTCGAGAAAACTGTCCGAGATTACCCGAATGACAGTTACACGTCTGAAATCTGGACACCTCTGTGGGTTGAAAGAGGGAATTAATGACTAACTATTGCGTTGTGGGTTATGATGGTGTTGCAGAGATCTCTTATATGAGCTTTCTGTAATACCATCGTGCTGCTCTGGGCGTCAGCCTGTCGGGGAACCGTTGGTGTTTGTGTCCGGTTTTCAGATGTGTTACTGTATTTCAAACTATTTCTACATACGACCGTTGGAAATTTCTACATTCCATAGCGTCATCATTATGACGTCATATAACTACGGTTATATGATGTCATGATTGTGTACAAATATATCGCATGCTTGGCTTAATCTGGTTCCCGTTGTGCCACAATAAACGGCGTTTTAACTGCTATATATAGACTCGAACTCAGTTTGTAATAGATTTAGACTGAGTATTTAACTTTCATTCTGGATCTAGATATATTTCGCTTTTGCTGTTTTCAGGGGTTTCTAGCCTGCCCTGGAATATCTGTTTAAGTGTTGGATATCTTGATGATTCTTCTGCTGTGGAAATCTCTCACTGCGTCATGTAGGGTTCATAATATTTTAGTAAAAGCATATGTTTCTTTAATCTGCTATTGAGCTGCTTTCGTCTGTACATATTTAACCCTTTAACTGCTAATCCCGATTTTATTACAATCTGCAAACGGTTCAGATCCAGATAAGACGCTTAGTAAGGCAGCGTTTCATCTTGATACAAACTGTTTGACACTCGTTTTTGGTGTTCTATAATTAATAATTGCATAAATCTGAATGTTACGAAATTTGTAAACGACAATTTCAAAGGAGTCGATATTATAGCAGGATAAGTGTTAAAACTATAGAAATCTATGTATGTAATACTTTAATGGAGGGCCTCATGGAGTATTAGTCATTATACTAAATTGTCTACCCTCGTTAAATAAAGTCATTCATTCATTCATTCATTTCATTCATTCAACACATTTTCGAAACAGTTTCCCGAACGATGACATCACTGAATTATTGATTTGACGTCATCCGAATTACCTCGTTGCTCCCGATTTGGATTCGTGTTCTTCCGTTGAGTGGTTCGCGACAAATCGGACTGCCGGAATTTAACGATAAGACACGATTGACTACGATTCTTGGGGAGCCCTACGGGGAAAATTCATAATAAAAGTGCGCGTGGCGATAATCCCACTGCTTAAAGCAGTGAAAGTATCAAGTGATAATCCACTGCTATTTCGTGGTAATCCACCGAAAAGCATAGATAAATAGAGCATAGTTGTTTTTTCAGTATAAGATAGAAATTTAATCCATTGAGTGAACATCAGACGTTATATTTTCACGAGTGGCGAAGCCACGAGTCAAGATATAACAGTCTGATGTTCACGAAATGGATTAAATTCGATCTTATACTGAAAAAATACAATTGTTCTATTTATTTATGCTTTTAAGCCACTTTTTAAACGAAATTGTTCGACAATTACATGATTTACCCCGTGTTGAGCCCCAAGTTTACATCGAACACATTAACAAAACAGTTTCCCGTACGATGACGTCACTTATTTATTGATTTTACGTCATCCGAATTACGTAGTTGCTCCCGAATTTGGATTCGTGTTCTTCCGTTGAGTGGTTCGCGACAAATCGGACTGCCGGAATTTAACGATAAGACACGATTGACTACGATTTTTGGGGAGCCCTACGGGGAAAACGGCGATTGGTGATAATCCACTGCAGTGGATTACCAAGTGATAATCCACTGCTATTTTCCGGTAATCCACCGAAAAGCATAAATAAAAAGCCGTTATAATAATTATAATAGCAAATTGTGTTCAGAAAATTTACTCGAGGAGGGGTCATTTAGGTTCATGTTGAGGCTGATAAAATAATGCGATCTTATCGTGCATTATAGCACCGCTAAGGCAAAGAAGGGTTTTTAAAAATGATATATAACACATGCATTTTGCACTTTTAATAATGATGTTATTGATCCAGTATCAAACGTTTTGAACTACCCTCGTATAGCTCTAAAATCCACATTCTGATTGTTTAGACCCTGGTCTTGTTTAAAAGCACCGGCACCGGTACGGCTTGCCGCTATCGTTGCATGTTGGCACGCAGTATCCTTTGCCAGGGCATATGGTTGAACACTTCTGATTACAGGGTACCCTTCTGCTGGTTTTCCAGCAGTTTCCGACATAGTTAGCGCTGCTAAGGGGTACCAACCACACAAAGCACATGGTAGCGAGAATGATGGCGACTTTCATGGTTATTATTTCTGAAATGTACAAAACAATAATAATAACAACAACAACAACATATAGTCACCCCATCTCATCATTCATGGTCGCGATATGACCTATTTAGTGTCGCAATGCCGTAAACCCAAACAGGGCTGCCATAAGTTGATAATAAAAATCCTAAGATTTCAAATTTTCAATTTTGGAGATGCAATTTTACTAAACGTACCTTTACCCCATAGTCTGTTTCTAGGTTTGTTGACCCGTGACTACTTAATGCAGGCTGGAAGTAAAGCAGAATGCGCATTCTGACGCATTCTGCTTTACTTTCAGTCTGCTTTAAGCTACAATGTTCTCGAAAGAAAATCCGAAGATTTAGCAATAATCCGTAGAAATGGCAGCCCTGCCCAAACTAACCCATTTACTCTGTAATAACTACAGTGGGATCCCAAGTAGAAATGTTTGTGCTTAAACAATAACATGTATTTCTTTTAAAACCTTTCAATTACTAGATCTATCACTAAATTGTGTTAATTATTATGTGTTTACGACCGGTACATGTAACTGCTTAAAGCAATATGGCAGTAAAACGGAAAACTCCTGATGGAGCTTTCTGTTTAACTGTCACATTTCTTTAAGATGTCACCTTTCTCTTATACAATCAATTAGCCTATGGCCAAAGAATGGTGTATATGATCATATGTTCATTTACAGTGGAGAATACATAATTCTTTCCCGTTTAAACGCAAACGAAATGCAAAGGAAAATCTCTAAAACGCAGACAAGTGCAATTTTTGGGCAATTCTGAACATTCATGTTTACCTTGGTGTCAAACAGTTTCGAGCTTGATCAGACGACGGCTTACGGTTTTACGGCACTGCGACACAATATAGTGAATATATAGCGCCGATAAATAATAAGGAATGATGAGATGCGATGAAAGATGATTTGAGCTAATCTCATTCGTTGCGAAGCAGCGCATGGGATCAAACCCATCGACTTGCCTTTTTTTAGTTCTTTGCAGAGGGGATAATCTCGGTCAAATAAACAGACAATTTAGTTTAAGTATGCAACCGCAATGCATAATTGTAGAACTTGGAACTACTTTTTTCAGTTAAGGATTGAATTAAAGGCGTCAAATATTTATGGGATAATGGGTTAAACCGAAGCTTTGTAACTATATACTTTATTTTCTGTACGTAGATAACGGCATGTAGGAAACAAGATTAGGGTAAATCCACACTAATTTGCTTTCTTTCATCCTTTGTTCGGTAGCTTACTACATTCACAAATAAATAACTATTCTTTTGAGTCATGGAAGTTTTGACTGCGTATAAGAAATTAAATAAACTTCTTCGGCGTTTAATCCTTTACCTGATAGCCTTTTTCTAGTATTCAAGATAGGTGACCACTTAAAGCAGATTGAAAGTTAATCAGAATGCGCCCTAAGGCGCATTCTGCTTTACTTTCAGCCTGCTTTAAGCTTCCATATGCTAGAAAATTGAGGCGTTTCTATGGGAGATAGGGTTAAGGGAAATAAACGAAAGAAACGTTCATTTCGCTTAAACTCCGCAGAAATTCTTTTCTTTTCTTATATTTACATTATATTTGTTGAAGATTCTAATATTAATGGATATTTTATTAGTATGCAGGTATGTTAAATCCACATTAGAGGTTGTTATAACGAATAACGTGTGCCCTAAAAGGAACCCATAGCGGCGATACTAGAGCAACGCAGCAAAATGATTCGCGGAGAGCAGACCAATAAGGTCCGACTCCTCTGCAAATATATCCACAAGTCCCGCACTCTCGAGAAATAGAGTTTATACGAATTAAACGTCGGCTTTTTCAAGCGATTTGAATGTGGCAAACGTAACCATATACACTCAGAGGATCCTCTAACCGCTAGTTAATCCGGATGCCAAAAGTTACAATTTCTATGAGATGAAGGTGTTTTCCAAAGGGAAAAAATGTTTCATTAAAATTGATCAGGAATTAAGGAAAACATGAATGAAATTGTAACCTAACCCTAAAATGACAAGTCACAATATCGTGATTGACATTTGTCTGTTGGACTACCAGTTTTCAACGCGACATTGATGCCATATGTAGTGCTTAAATTATAATTTTGAAAAAATACTATCTAAGTATGGATGGAGTATTGTTCAACTGGCACTGAAACAAAAATACTGAGTCAACTCCTGGTCTGTTTTTCATAATATGTAAAATACCAAATATTCCACTAGCTGTCAGCAGTGGCTAAGTGACATTTACAGACAATTTAAAGAATGCCACCCTAAACGGATTCAGTGACGTTAATGTATCAATAAAAAGGTAAATATTGAGCCGTCGAGTTAAAATTTAGTTTTTAAACCATTGGCGTTGATTCCGTTAACGTAGTTACGTTACTTTTTTTTACATATTCGACGGTCATACATGCGCGAGCAGTCACCGCAGACGCGTGGAAACATACGAGCGAGTGTGTGATGACCAAAATGAAAGACTCTGTGTATGTTAGCTTTTCATCTGTAGGCGCTAATGACGTTATCTCTACAAATCCGGTCAGACAAAACTTCCTTAAAACGAGCTGATATTGGCGAACAACATGTTGATATGCGTTTCAGTTGGTGAAATAAAATATTGGTGTTTAATATTTAGCTTATGTAAACGATCTAATTGCACATAGGGCGTAAAACGTCCATGACGTTAACGTGACATTTCACGTTCGCTCTGAATACAACATTTTGAGTGCTCTTGTGATAAGTACAATCCCGTGAGTGATTTTGTCACAATTCCATTCAACTGAGGAACGACTCTGTGGCAAAATGTCTGGAAACCAGCTTATTGGCAACTCTGAGCTCCAACAGATGTTACTCTGTCGACTTACAGAAACAGACTGCCAAGATTATACTGTACATGCGCTTATATATGATTAGGAACAGCGATGGTGTCCGAGACATATCCGAATGTACCAAAATGACGTAGTAGATATTATCGGCCTTTGCAGTAATTGGATCTAAGTGATTTTCCACGTATATGATCTCGGATATCATTAAATGAAATCAATATGATTAGAGAAATGTTCAATGGGATAAGGCGATGCAATATGAGCATGAAACTACAAACATGAAGTGAGAAATAAATAAAAACGTAATCATATTTCCGGGTATGAAAATGGCCGGGGACGAAGCAAACTGATTATAAATGGCATAGACTAAAACAATTCTGATACAGTATAAACGTGTTCCGTGAAGAATAATCATCAATGGGCATAATAAACTATCTTTAAACATGACTAAGATTATGATTTGATATTAAATAAACACTCACAGAGACTGTTTGTTTCGTTCTGTTGTTTGAAGTTTGGTGTATTTATTGGCGGTTTAAACAGGAAATAGGTATGGTAAAATTTCTATACTGTGCCTCACGGCTGTAGTCGAACGAGCGGGAATATGCGGCCCTACTTCGCCACACTACATTCACAAATAAATAACCATTATTTTGGGCAATGGAAGTGTTGAATGAATTCCCATTATTTACAAATACAGTGATAATTTATGATCATAAAAAGTATAGAATTCGTTCGAATATCATTAATCTTCTTCTTCTTCTTCTTTCGGTAATAGGCTAGGAGTCTTTTTAGACTGTAAATGTTGATTTCAAAGCAGGGAATGAGTCGCCCCACTCCAATAGTATTAACAGTTAAACTCCCAAAAATGTGCACCTAAAACTATATACATGGATGCGAAGCTTAGAATGTGGAAGTAGCTTGCCTGATTGCAGCCTTAATACCTTCCAGTGATGTCATATCTGTTGCTACTGCTGGGAGCCTGTTCCAGTCCTTGATTGTGCGGGGGTAGAACGAGTACTTGTAGACGGTCCGTGGCGCAGATGGCTGGTGCAGACGCTGGTCTCCTCTCGTTCTGCGATCATTTGGACGCAATATAGTTCCTGGTATCAGTTCAACCAACTGGTGCTGGATCTTGAAGAGCATAACGAAGCGGAGCTCTTGTCTTCCGCAGGACTTTCGACTGTTTTTGACGGGGTCCCAAATGGTTGCAGCATATTCCAAAATGGGGTTGATGAAGGCAGAATAGGCTTCACGTCTTGCATCCTTGGGGGTATTGTACAAATTACGTCGGAGAAATCCCAGTGTCTTGGAGGCCTTTGATGAAGCGTTGTTGACTTGTTTGGTCCAAGCGAGGTCTTCACTGATGCTTATGCCGAGGTACTGTGCACTATCCATTTTTTTCAATGTGTGTCCATTAATGGATGGATTAGTTTTATGGATGGGACTTTACGGCAATGCGACACTGGACATGCCGATGCGAATATCAATACCTACATGAATCGTCTCAAATTTATGAATGTATTGTCTTTGGTTTACATATTTATAAATATGTAACATATAGACAAAACATTAACTGATGGAATAATATTTTATTTTGGGCGAGTGTCCTTTAATTACAAAATAAATTTTCACATTCACAACTAAGCGGCAAATACGTATCCCTACGGTGCCGGGTCAAAACGGCCCCGAATCAAACGGCCCCTGAGTCAAAACGGCCCGCCCTACAGTTTTAATATAAAAACTATGTCATACCGTGAATAATAAATTATATAAAGGAGTATATATGGGTTAATGTGTTAACACTTTCTATAGCAAAGCAGACCTTCTTAGATATGAACTTTATGATTTGAAGTAGTTTTAATAATTACCCTCTACGTCGTTGTTCGTCCTTACAGTCTGCATGAAACACTAACAATCCTTGATGAAACAGTGGTCCGTCTATCCAGTCCCTATCATATATAGTTGGTATTTATAAGGCTTAATAGGCTTCGGATTGGATTATTGTTAGATCAATAGCCATGTAGCAAATGGTGGAAAAATGGACAACAGATTAATTAATTCATTGTCATATTCACTTCACATACTTCACGTTATTAATATAGAATACAATTAGAATACAATTTATTCTACGTTATTAATATATCCACCATTCATTACTAGTAATTATCCTAAAAATACTATAGCAAAACAATACAGGCCCGGATCCAGAAAACTTTGAGTGGGGCACACTTGGGGAGGGTATGGTAGGGGCGGAATCCCTCCTATATAACCTTATCTTGAGGACAAAATCGATTCTCAGAAAACTATAAGTTACGGTCGGACATTGTTTGAAAATAACATTCTAAGAAGAAAGTTTACATCAATAGAATGATGTAAACATCCAAACACCACAAAAGTTGTATTATAAAACAGAAAAAGATACAATCGTAATCTTGAGGGCGAAAATCCATTGTCAGAAAACAGTTACTATTACTTTCAACCATGATCATGCAAAGATTTTCACCTATCAAAACAGAGCAGATTTCTGCTCCAACAAACTTAAAATTAGTAACTCTCCTGTCCGGTGTATTCGTCCCAAGTATACTTTTAGCATGATATTCCAACTGAACCCATTTTCCACTGAATCATCAAATGTACAAGTTTCAAGTTTATTCAGATAAGTCAAGGTCCAGTCTGGGCATGTGACATAGAACATGTTTACAACATTGGTTATATAACAGGAAGAACAGTGTTTAACCCTTATCATAATAAGTTATCGTCTGCTTTAAATGTGTGTCGTTTGCGTAGGTAGGGTGAAGCTATTTAACCTGGAGAAAAATTTGAATAGGAATGCCAAACAGCAGACAGTTTAGATTCAGATTAGATGTCGTGTTACACGGCTTGTAATCTTTATCCAAAATGTTTGCAAAATATTACCAAGTCGCGCTTTACACGATAAGGTTTAATATGAAAAGACATTGTAAAAACAAAAGTAATAGAATAAAACTACAGGTAAATTATAATTAAATGATGACATAAAAAGTTTACACTAAATTGCAAAGCAGTGAAAAAGAAACAACGAAGTAATTGTGGGTTTTTTCTTAATTCTAGAGAACGAGACTACTTGAAAGAATTACAGACATACAGTGGAGAATGTGTTATTCTTTCCCAATAAACGCGTTTACGCTAAAACTATTATTTGCACTGCAAACAGTTTGGAGCCAGATCAGACGCCGGGTAACCCGGCCTCTGATCAGGCTCCAAACTGTTTGCCACCAAGACAAACATGAAATATCAGAATTGTCCGAAAGTTGGTCTTTTCTACGTTTTAGTGATTTGCGTTTGCGTACGTTTGCGTTTAAACGGGAAAGAATAACGTATTTTCAACTGTAAACTATTTTTTTGCAGAATAATGACTATTTAAATAATGTTAATTTATCTTTACTTTTCATTAGATTATTGAATTTGACTGTGTTAGGAAATTTCCAGAAACAACTACATGTATTCAAATATTTATTTATTTCTTCTTTGAAACAGGAGCACTCACACAGATAATGAAACGCATTACCAAGTACGTTTTTATCACATAAACTACAAAATATTTTATTTCTTACAACATTTAAATACCGCCTACTTTCGATGGGCATTTTATGGTTTGTACAGCGAAATTTACAAAAAAGTGATAGCAAGATTAAATGGTAAAATATTGAAATTACTTTCAAATTGTAAAGTAGTTTTGTAAGTTCTGTAATTAACGCACTTACCAGATTCGAGAACAATACCATGCCAGGTGTGTAAAAATTGGTCTTTCAGTCTTGTACTAACAACTGATTTAAAACACGAATAAGAAGGTAAATTGTTTTCATGTAAATAGTTTGATAAACCAAGCGAGTGAAGAGTCTCGTGAACGAACTTTATCCACCAAGGAAAGTTCACTTCACTACGGGTGTACAGAACCTTTTACATGTTCCACTACAGAATATCAGGGAGGGGCCGTTTTGACTCGGATCCCCGCCTGCTTTGATTAAGGAATGTGATTAATACAAATCATCAACGCAGCTTAAAAAAGAACACCTGGCCTTTTTTAAGTTGAATGCCCCTAATAAGTTAGGACCAAACTCGGTACTCGACATAAGGCCTGGACAGCGATTAAGCTACGAGCTTATTTTTAGAACTCTGTTTTTGACCTCGTCTAACTTTATGGAAACATTTCCGACAAAATACTGACCTTGAGCTTAAGTACGTTATTTTCTTAAGAAACAACTATCCTATGCTTATTGCGATTTCATGCGTATTTTGAAAACAAAGTCCGGCGCGTGACGTTTGCTAAGGACCCCGACCGAATGGTACCATGGCATTTTTGTCACATTTTCTGTCAGATTGCCAAAAAACTTCTCAAGTACATTTACATATTTTAAGGATATTTGGGAACACAAGCATGAACTTTTTTTTATAATGACAAGATGCCGAATTCGTAAACGATCACTTATAGTAGAGCTACAGTCATGAGACATAATTATTCGTCACTCTACGAAATTTTGACATTTTAATCATACATTTTCTACATTTTTGTACTGGTGATGCCACAAAATTGTCGAACACAAAATAACACCACGGTGTAGGCTAGTTTTTAAAAGTTACATTGTGAACGTTTTAAATATAGATTTACAACATCACCTACAGTGCGAGCGTTGAAAAACACTCATTGTTTATTTCTCGTATATAACTAGTGGTTTAATTATGTACTGGATGTTGTTGTAGAGAGGGAGCACTGTACTGCCTAAAACATTTTAGATGATTCTTTTTCGCTGCCAGGCTCTATAAAACTTACATGAGTATGCAAACATTTTGGATTCAGATCAGACACCGCGTTCCGCGGTGTCTGCTCTGAGTTTAAACTATAAGACACTCAAATCAATGTTTACTAAGTAAAAATAACGCATAAAATTTTAAAAGTTTCAAAGAATTCGAAGATTTTGGAACCTGAACATCCGTAAGTCCTGAGAAGTTAAGAAAAATCCGACGATTTCAGAAAATTCGGGAGATATAGCAGTCCTGCTGATAGCTGCAAAAGGAAACATTTGATCAGTGTTCCCACTGTGCATCATTGTGCTGTGTACAGTGAAACCCCTCTAAACCGGACATGGGTGGGGACAACAAAAACATCCGGTTTAGTGGGGTTTCCGGTTTAGAGGGGTTTTAACCCATAGCTTGTTTCTAGTATGGAAGGAAGCTGACCACTTAAAGCAGGTTGAACGTAAAGCAGAATGCGCCCTAAGGCGCATTCTGCTTTACTTTCAACATGCTTTAAGCTATCATCTGCTAGAATATAGAAAATATTTCTGTTGATATATGTTCATGAATATATTTTCTTCAGTGAAGGAATAAATCAATGGCGTGAAAATGGGTGGGAAACGGAACCAAATTTTTTGTCCGGTTTAGAGAGAATTCCGGTATTTAGAGGTTCCGGTTTAGAGGGGGTTTTCTGTATTGTAAAAACAAACTCGAAACAGTTAATGACTGACCAGGCTTTTTTTTTTCATTCGAAGTTTCAATGGTCATATTATTTATCCCATTCACCCCAAAAGTTGTTAATGGATAATTCCAGTTTCCAATTAAGTCTATTTTGGACTAGTTGCATTGTCTTGCCTTGGTCCCTTAGCTCTGCGTTGAACCGTTGGGGCAGTTCATTGCAGACTTGTATACCAGCCTCCTCTATTTGCCACGATCGTGTGCTGCTGTTTGTGATTCAGCAAATGTTAAATCCGTCCATTCGTCAAATGTTGTCTGACCATTTTTTTCTCTGTCTTCCTCTTTTCCTCGTCCCCTCCACCCACCGTTCCTTGCAGAATAGTTTTGGCTAGAGCCTGGGATCTTGTTGCATGACCATGCGTTAACTAGTTAGAGTTGACAATAATAATGCAGCGTTCCCTCCCTTCAACGGCCCTCCAAACAATGACTCCCTCCTTACAACGACCATTGCCGTTGTTTCCCAAACGAAACATTTATGGCCAACTTTTTTATGGTTGCAATACGGTCTACTTAAATTTGTCGTCTGCAGTTTTTTCTCAAAGTTACATATTAGTGGAGATTTTGATAGAATACATATATTGACCAGTGACAAACAGCTTGAATCCTGACCAGACGCCGCGTTACAACGACTCCCTCCGAACAACACACACAATCTGTGTCTCCCATTGGATGTCGTTGTACAGAGGGAGCACTGTACATTGCAAAATGACAAACGTTATTTCTATAGAGACATTCACTATTGGTCAGATTTTCAGGAGCCTTCTGATCAGAGTCTATAGTATTTGCATTGGACATGTGTACTATTCATAGGTACACTGTTTGCAAATGACGAGTAGACCCTTAGCTAGGATAGAATTAATGTGTGTTGGGTATGCATATTACAGATTATTAATATATCAAGATTACGTTGTATTGCATCAGAAATATACGAAATAGTTCATATACCCGCGGTACACTGAAATTTATCATCTAAGCAGAGTGGCGCAGTGAAAGCGTGCTGGACCCATAACCCAGAGGTCCGAGGATCGAAACCTCGCTCTGCTATATAGTTTTGCCATGATATTTCAGCATTTAATAAATAACTGGTACGTGACAAATTATCTCGATCACCCTTGTAACATATTAACATTTTAATAAGAAATTTCTATTTCCAATTAAGGTAGTTCGCGTGTCAGCTTATTCCGTGTCAGAATTCTTTGAAACCTTGATTAAATTGAAATATACCATATGGAGAGTGAAAAATCGTTAAAATAAAAAACATTACAGGGCCGTTTTTTTCTGACAGGACCACTTGTCGAGAAAAGCTCCTTTTTTAATGAACAGGAATATTTTCTTTATTAAATGATATAACTCAATTATTTATATATATTCAAGTAAACTGTACAGAGAATATAAGATATTATGCAAACAAAAGTATTTCATGACATATTTTCTACAAATATCAATATTTTAAAAAAGTCAAATTCTGAAAAAGTCACTAAATCTCAAGTTACAAAACATCTAGCTGTTTAACATACATTAATTTTACTCTTATTAGATAGATATAACTTAATTCTACTAGTCACAAAAATTTAATGAAAATCTACATTAGAATTTACATTTTATACATGGTTTCCAGAAGTTCTGACAAAATGTTACACAAAACGAGTTACCTCCCTTGAGTTCAACTTTAAAATGCCATCAGCTCTAAATAATACCACAAGTCAAAACTGTAATAAGGGACCATTGAATACGGTAGCCTGTAGATCTTTAAAGACAAGTGACTGCTTAATAAATAACAAAAGTAATTCATAAAAGCTCCTTTAAGATCTATATTTTAGCATTACTTTTGTTCTGTGTTAAGCTGCCATCTGTCATCTATAGGCTATAAATTCTTACAAAGTTTAGTTGTCACTTGAAAATACTTGCATCTGATATTATTCAATATTACGTGGCTAAACATAGCCTGCCCTTTGGTCACTACGGTATGAATTGACTAGTCAATAAAAATCGGACAATTTATTAAAAAAAAGAAGATTTGTAGCGAGTGGGAATCGAACCTGGAACCTTTGGTTTGATAGTCACCCTCTTTACCAACTGCGCTAACAAAGAAGATACTGAAGCTTATCAAACTTTCCCTAATGTAAATTTTCTACTATAAGCACGTACCGAAAAGATCAGGTTAAAGTCATCAGCATTTCCGGAATTCGAGATGCGGGCCGCCCGCTGTCGAACCACCTTAAGTCTAGTACATTTTAAATTTTAGGGATTGATTTAAACAATAAATTGCATAAATTACAAACAGTGCAGACCCTGAACCGAGGGCTCCTTTAGGAGCCCTCTAATCAGGGCCTTCGCTGTTTGCATAGGACAAGTGAATTTTCCAAAGGTACACTGTTTGTTAATGGCTAGTACAATGTTTGTAAATGGCGAGTATACTCGTTGCTAGGGTTGAATGTGCTTGAGTATGCATATTACCAGGATGAATGTGTTTGAGTATGTGTATTGCCAGGATTATAATTATATTGTATTGCATAAAAAATATACCAACTATTACTCATATTAGCCATATACTCACAGTACACTTACAATGATCACCAAGCAGAGTGGCGCAGTGGAAGCGTGCTAGGCCCATAACCCATAACCCAGAGGTCCGAGGATCGAAACCTCGCTCTGCTAAACACTTTTTGCCATGATATTTCAGCATTTATTTCAGAGGGGTAAATCCTTTACAAATAATGTTGAAATTTTATAAATTTTAAATGCAAAATATAACGACGTGGTAAAATCTTTAAACAGTGTTAATTCCTAATGAAAAAATCCTGTCTAGTGTATTTTAGATATTAAGGTTTGTTTTTAACAAACGTGTTCAGATTCACTTTTTTACCATAAACGTTACACTAAACAGGTATAAACACACTGGGGTGCTTCTTTTATTGGTAAATTTACAGAAAGCAATCCTACTGGTGTAAGATCACACCTAATATTATAGTTCACTTACACTGTAAAACATATGTTTCAGTTTACCCTAATTGTCGCGTCACAGTTACACCAACGTTTGGGTATTCCATGAGTTTACACCCGTTTGAGCAAATTCTAACACTTCTTGGGGAAAATTATTTAAATGCTCGTTTTTATAATAAACATAACACAAAACAGGTGTAACTCCATATATAAGCACTTGTGTGTTTCGTTTATTGGTAACTTTACGAGCATATTCTAACACTTCTTGCGGAAACGTGTTCATATTCACTTTTTTATCATAAACATTACAAAAAGGTAGGTGTACATCTAAGTAAGAACACTTGGGTGTTTCTTTTATTGGTAAATTTACAGAAAGCAATTACACCTAATATCATAGCTCACTTACTCTACACATATGATTATTGAATTATTACTCTTCATATACGGAAATGGTGTACATGTAGATCTAGATCCTTATAGAATTTAAATCTATAAATTCTATCTGATTTTAATTTTCTATGGCGATCGCTGAATATTACATCTTTGAATTGAATTTGAATAATTTGCCAAAAGATTTAGATATATCCAAACGTTTGGTCTAATGGTTTTGTTGGTGATCAATGCTGCCTCTGATGAAATTTCTTTAACATTGGCTGGCTAGAGTTTTATCCTCTTCCTTTTCCCATTCAGTTCAGATTCTCTCTAGATCAACAACGCATGTGTAGATCTAGATCTATTATTTTTAAAGTTTGAAAACATCTAGATCTCGATCTATATTCAGCACAACAGATGAAAATAGAACCTACCTAAATGTTCGTTTAGACATAGTTAAAGCGTGTATAAAATATAGATTGAGATGTGTGTTCCTATATACTGTACATGTAAATCTATTTCAGGAGACATTTTAAACAGGTCCAATCAGATGAATACTGCTTGCCCCTGGCCTATTACATTTGGCTTGATCTAGATTGCTGTGTCCCGTTTTGCATGCAGAAAGTTCACTAAAAGCCTGACAAAACTTAGCTCTTGTCGTGCAGTTTTGGTTATTACTAAGTTTCTGCACCATCTGGGGCGAACAAGCGAGGACGCTTAAATAGTTTACACCGGATCGCGGGTTCCAAAACTCTGACGCGTGTTACTTTTCAGCATGGTTCCTTGTTGCTAATGCTGCCTATAACGTTAGTACTGGAACCAAACTTACACGCTCGATGTCGGCCATGTTTATACAGGCGAAAAACAACCGCCAAAAGGGAAAATGTAAGGTATACATCCAGTAATTGGCTTATAAGAATCTCACTTTTGTTTTACGTACAACTTTGTTATAGGGGCTATCTTTAATTAAACATTATCTCAATTTAAGTTTGAGGATCTTGAATGAAATATTGTCAATGTAGTTCAATAGAGGTATTTAACGGCGAGCGATCAGCCATACTCATTAACTAAAGCATGGTTCCGAACGGACCATCAGTTCAAGTAAATGGCGGATATATAAATGTACGTAGAGTAGATCTACCCCTTTTGGTCTTATCTTATCAGTGGTCCTCAACTTCAACTCTTTGAATGCTTGGTAAACTTTTCCTCTGCAACAACTGTCGTCTGGTGCTGTTCTAAAAATAGATTTTTCAAATACTCTTTTAAACCCTGGTCAGAGTGTCAAACAGCTTGGATCCTGATGAGACGCATCGTTACTACAGAAATAATCGGGAGTAAGTTATTCCACTTTAAACGAAAACATGAATAAAAATGTCCCTAAAGTTTAAAAGTAACGGCTTAGTTTTACCGGTGTAAATGTGATCAAGTTTTAACTGTTGTAACGGTGTCGAGGTAAATTGACCTTCTCTCGCAACTGCGGGTAGAAATCGAACGGTTAACCGTTCGGAAGAATAAACGGTTAACCGGTTAGTCAAATGACCGATAATTGCCATCCCTACTTATATCCATTTCCTCTAAAGGTCCATACTGACTTTCATGCTCAGGAAAGAACCGTTTCTTTCCCTCCTCTAAGATTTCATCTACGCTAAGAGGCTCATCGGACTTGTATTATTATACTGCAAAGAAATGTCCTCACTTTTGATTGGTCAGTGGAACCTGGACTTAAACTATGTACCCTGTGAGCTGACAGGGTACATAGACATTCCCCTTGAAGGCCCCTCAAGTTTCGTTACATCACAAACAAGATGGCCGACTACTCGACTCGACCAAATACTATCAAATTTTACTACGAAGAAACGTTTGTGATGTAAAAATATATACTTGGAAACGAATATTTGTTTTTAGACTTTCGTTTGACACATAAAACAGTCTTTGAAAATTAGTTATTTGTAATATCCGTTTCGTCTATTTTGACGTGATCCGATGACAAAGTGCCGTCACGAAGACATACAAAGTTGTTTTGTTTACGTCCGTTTCTGCCAGCTTTGAGCTAAGTGGACGCCTGAGAGAGACTGGGGCGGATGGAGAACCCCTCGGATCGATGCTCTACCCTTATTATCGACAGAGTTCTGCGGTTCCCTTGGATGCAAAGTGTAACGCACTGATACATCGGACCTCGGTAAAACAAAACTGGGTCAAAATTTCTAAAACTGTAAACAAGGATTGATTACATGAAAGTCTAGAGTTGCGGCAATACCCGTCCTATTATAGATCTACGCAGATGTCAGTGTATAATACCTGGCTCAACGTTACACAGAAATTGTGTCAGTTTAACCGAGGCAGACTTATCTTCAGACATGTCAGAGGTCTTTGAATCGCCTTATCCTAACGCTTCGATCGCATACATTCAAAGAAAAGCAATAAAACAATAAAAAAGAGGTCACTTACAATCAAAATTGAATATTTCCCTTTTCAATTCCATTTGAATTTCACATTTATTATCCAGAGTATTGTCTTTATTTCCCAAACAATGGTCTCAGCTCAACTGCAGTATCGATCAGCTGGTCTATAATGACGACATCTACTAAATTCTGACGTAGATTGATGTGACGTCAGCTACATAGCGGTTTTTGGGGTGCCCAACGGGGGATTAGTGTTGCGTTATGAAAATTGACAGATGGAGTGGAAATAATTATTTTAAAGCGTTTAAACCGTAAAATCTTTTACAGTATAATAAATTCGTTATACAGTTTCTTCCCAGGGTACTTAGGATTTATTCCCGGCTGAGGAAAATCATGTAACCCTCGCCTGACGGCTCGGGCAACATGATTTTCCTCAGCCGGGAATAAATCCTAAGTACCCTGGGAAGAAACTGTATAACTAATAATGTATCATTCTTGTTCCTCCACCTTTTTTTTAATTGTCATAATTGTGATTTCATCTTCCTGATTTCTGAAAAACATACAATGTAAGAACATCATTAATTCAATTAGTCCTTCATACAAGTCTCTTTTTTAATCCATTGGTATATGGTAAATAGAGCATTTGCTCTAAATGAGAATATGCTCTATTTATCACAATGATTTAACAGGAGCACCACAGTGCTATAAAATACACTTATCATGGCAAAACCAATGATAATTATACCCCCACAAACAGAGTTTGAGGGGGGTATACTGGAATCAGCCTGTCGGTCGGTCAGTCAGTCGGTTGGTTGGCCGTCGGTCGGTTGGTTGGCCGTCGGTCGGTCGGTCCGGCGGTCGTCGGTCTGTCTGCAAAATCTTGTACTTTCAACTCCTCCTTCAGTTTCAACCCGATTCATTTGATACTTGGCATAGATGTTACTCAGGTGTAGTAGATGTGCAAGACACAATTTTCAGGTCTCTGTGACCTTGACCTTTGGCCTTGAAATTGGTCTTGAAATTGGTAGGCAAAATCTTGTACTTTCAACTCCTCTTTCAGTTTCAACCCGATTCATTTGATACTTGGCATAAATGTTACTCAGGTGTACTAGATGTGCAAGACACACATTTCAGGTCTTTGTGACCCTGACCTTGACCTTGACCTTTGGCCTTGAAATTGGCAGGCAAAATCTTGTACTTTCAACTCCTCCTTCAGTTTCAACCCGATTCATTTGATACTTTGCATAGATGTTACTCAGGTGTAGTAGATGTGCAAAACACAATTTTCAGGGTCTCTGTGACCTTGACCTTTGGCCTTGAAATTGGTCTTGAAATTGGTAGGCAAAATCTTGTACTTTCAACTCCTCTTTCAGTTTCAACCCGATTCATTTGATACGTCGCATAAATGTTACTCAGGTGTACTAGATGTGCAAGACACAAATTTCAGGTCTCTGTGACCTTGACCTTTGGCCTTAAATTTGGTCTTGAAATTGGCAGGCAAAATCTTGTACTTTCAACTCCTCCTTCAGTTTCAACCCGATTCATTTGATACTTTGCATAGATGTTACTCAGGTGTAGTAGATGTGCAAGACACAAATTTCAGGTCTCTGTGACCTTGACCTTTGGCCTTGAAATTGGTCTTGAAATTGGTAGGCAAAATCTTGTACTTTCAACTCCTCTTTCAGTTTCAACCCGATTCATTTGATACTTGGCATTAATGTTACTTAGGTGTACTAGATGTGCAAGACACAAATTTCAGGTCTCTGTGACCTTGACCTTTGGCCTTAAAATTTGGTCTTGAAATTGGCAGGCAAAATCTTGTACTTTCAACTCCTCCTTCAGTTTCAACCCGATTCATTTGATACTTTGCATAGATGTTACTCAGGTGTAGTAGATGTACAAGACACAATTTTCAGGTATCTGTGACCTTGACCTTTGGCCTTGAAATTGGTCTTGAAATTGGTAGGCAAAATCTTGTACTTTCAACTCCTCTTTCAGTTTCAACCCGATTCATTTGATACTTGGCATAAATGTTACTCAGGTGTACTAGATGTGCAAGACACAAATTTCAGGTCTCTGTGACCTTGACCTTTGGCCTTCAATTTGGTTTGGAAATTGGCAGGCAAAATCTTGTACTTTCAACTCCTCCTTCAGTTTTAACCCGATTCATTTGATACTTTGCATAGATGTTACTCAGGTGTAGTAGATGTGCAAGACACAATTTTCTGGTCTCTGTGACCTTGACCTTTGTCATTTAAATTGGTCTTGAAATTGGCAGGCAAAATCTTGTACTTTCAACTCCTCCTTCACTTTCAACCTGATTCACTTGATGCTTTGCATAAATGTTACTCAGGAGTGGTAGATGTGCAAGACACACATTTCACATCTCTGTGACCTTGACCTTTGGCCTTGAAATTGGTCTTGAAATTAGCAGGCAAAATCTTGTACGGCGAACTCCCTCACTTTCAACCTGATTTACTTGATACTTGCCATAATTTTTCCAGGTTTTTATGATGGTGGCAGCACCCTGCCATTGTCAAACCTCATTGAAAACGTCTGCATAGTGTGACAGAGTGCTGCATAGTGGGTGTATTTATCACCTTTAGTGATAGCCGTTCTAGTTAAGCCAGCTTAATATGAAATTGGGCTTGAATATTTCAATATCCTATCAGACCTATAGTTATACATCTGAAAACAAGATACATGTATCTGTAATGATCAATATCAATTTTTTTTTTCTTCAAAAATCTAAGTATGTAAAGGGTCATAACTGTTAACAGAGTAGGCCCAGATCAGACAGCTCCTGCAGCAGCTGTCTGATCAGAATCTACTCTGCCATATTATTTCTGTTTATCCATGGGCAGGGGTTGACGAATATGAAATTTTCTATTTACCCTGCACAATAGATAAAGAAGGCAAACCAAACAAGAGCCACATTGGCTCTAAATCGCTCATCTGAATCATAATGATATAATATATTGATAATGTTTGTATATCTGTTAACTTGTGACCCCCGGGACGGGGCTAATTTTGACCCCAGGGGCAAACTTTGAATAATCTTTGCAGAGGTCAACTAGATGATGCTACATACCCAACTTGATAAATCTAGGCCTTATGATTTTTGACAAGAGGATTTTTTAAGTATTCAGTAAAATTTGTGACCCCTGAGGCAGCGGCAATATTGAACCCTGGGGCATAATTTGTTCAACCTTTGTAAAGGTCCACTACAAGAATTTTTTAAAAAAGTTTTCACTATATAATCCTATGTAAAACTAGTGACCCCCAGGACGGTATCAATTTTGAGCCCAGGGGCAAACTTTTAAATAGTTATGTAGAGGTTCACTAGATGATACTACAAACCAACTCTAGGCCTAGATTTTGACAAAAGGATTTTTAAAGTTTTCAGTAACATTTGTGACCCCCGCGGGGGGCCAATTTTGAACCCTGGGGCATAATTTGAACAATCTTGGTAAAGGTCAACTAGATGTTGTTACATACAAAATATCACAGCTCTAAGCCTTTTGGTTACAGGACGAGATTTCTAAAGTTTTCATTATATAATCCTATGTAAAACTTGTGACCCCTGGGGCAAAATATGAGCAATCTTTTTAGAGGTACATTAGATGATGCTACATACATACCAATTTATGGTAGCCCTAGGCCTTATGTCTTTTGACAAGAAGATTTTTGAAGTTTTTATTTATTTTTGACATTGGTTCTGCATGGAATCACTTTGAAAGAGGCTGACCCAAGGAACATTCCTGTAAAGTTTGGTTAGAATCAGCCGTGTAGTTAAGGAGATGTTATTTTAAGACAGTGTTGACAACAGACGACGACGGACACAGGACGATCAAAATAGCTCACATTGGCACTATGTGCCAGGTTAGCTAAAAACTCACTTGCCCTGCACAATAGACAAAAAAGGCAACTAGATGTGTGTCCAATTGACACAGGTGCCCCCCTTGGCAGATTGTAACCCTGACCTTGACCCAAAAACCCATAAGTAGAATTCCAAGCTAGGTCTACACATAAGCTTGGTTATTACAAGGTTTGGTCAAAATCAGTCTATCCAAATTTAAGTTATTGACCAGAAACCATTTTTTGTATTTCTAGCAGAATTGTGTCCAATGGACACAAATGCCCCCCTTTGGCCTCTTGACCTTGACCCCAGAACCCTGAAGTACAATTCCAAGCTAGGTATTCACGTAAGTTTCATCATTCTAGCAAGTATAATTTTTGAGTTACAAACAACACAAGTCCAAATTAAGGCGAAAAAGGGGGATAACTCCGTTGAAATCTATCGAATCTGAACCAAAATATGTAGATGCACAGGTTTGTATGCAGATGAATATATTTGTAAAGTTTCATCACTGTATAAGTAAGACTTTTTGAGTTAAGCGCGACACAAGCCCAAACTACGGTGAAAAAGGGGCAATAACTCCGCCGAAATCAATCGAAACTGGACCAAAAATAGGAGGTGCGCAAGTTCATATGCAGATTGATCTATATGTAAAGTTTCATCACTGTAATATTAAAACTTTTTGAGTTACGCGCGACACAAAAAGATCCGACAGACGGACGGACAAGGGTAAATCTCTATGCCCCCACCCCCTTTTTTAAAAGGAGGGCATAAAAAACCATGCAGAACAAGCGGGCAAGCATATTTATCAAGCCCTGATGGATAAAATCATCTTGTTTCATGATATTAAGATTTTGTTATCAAAATTCACAAGCTCTTAAAATAGTGCATTAATATTCAAAATTTAATTCCTCTTCTCCTGTATGCATTTATATAGCCACGTGTTAGAGAGAACAGACAAAAAGAATTTTCCAATTCTGTTTAACACCATTGGAAAGGTCAGAAGTTCAAAGATTAGCCCTTTTAATAGTAATAGCATATGCTTTTGCAAAAAATATCTAACTTGAATATTAAAGGGCTTAGTTCAGGACATTAAAATTCATTAAGTATTCAGAGTTTTCTATGGAATGTAGCATGAGAAGGGTCAATATTATCAACATTTTGGTATAGGGATTGTCTCATTTGTTTTAGATTTGAAACATTTACAGTTGCATTTTAACTTCAGACTTACCGACTACCACATTGTTAGGTTTAACAATGCGGTTAATCTTAGAATGTACCAGTGTGTCACAGAGATTTTTATCACGCCTGAATGCTACAATAAAATTAAATAACCTAACAATGTGGTTTGTTCACAAGAATGTGCTACTTGTAGGATTCTTGAAGTTTCAAGTGTTAGAGACACATATGAACAATCAATTTTCAAGGTGTGTACTAATATTAACTGCAGGGAGAGAAATGTCGTATATGCAATAAATGTGATAGAATGGTGTATGTGGGCGAGACTGAGAGAGAAATCAGAGAGAGAATGAAAGAACATTTGAGTGATATAAAGCATGATAGAGAAAAGCTAATTAATAAGCATTTTGGAGTCGGAGGTCATAGTAGTGATGATGTTAGGTTTGTCATTTTGAAGAGGATGTTTAATGGAAGCAGAATTAAAAGACAGATTTATGAAACCGATTGGATTTGGAAGCTGCGAACGTACAGACCATTTGGTTGTAATGTTAAGGAGGATAATGCGCTAATGCATGCATGACGCCATTGCACATATGACGTCATGTTGATGACGTCATGACAACGGCAATAATAAACAATGTTGAAATCATTATTCTCTTTGATTTTATGGCTGAACACATGTAACAAAAATGTGACGTGTGTTTTGACGTGATTTCTTTGAAAAAGGCCCTTAGCAGTTTATACGTTACATTATAATTAAATATTAACATTTGCCCCATTCAATTCTATTGAACGAAGTGACGTTTATTTCGTATAAACGCGTTTTTTGTAGGGATGGCACTTGTGTATATCCTCGCAGTGGAGGCGGTGCTTATGGTTCTGCTCTCGGCGAATCATGTAGTAGCGTTCCCCGAGTAATGGCTGTTCCATTCAGGTTACACATTATTCGTGTTAACAACCTCTAATATGGATTAAACATACATGCATACTAATAAAATGTTCATTTAATATAAGAAATTACAGCAAATATAATGTAAATATAGAAATGAACTGAATTGTTTCGGCGTTTAAGCGTAATAAACGACAGAACATGATCGATTTATTTACCATTGGAATTTGCCGATCATTTTCTGTCGTTTATATCGCTTAAAAAATCAGTTAATTTCTTGAAGGGATACTTGCGTATTTCAAAAACCCGTAAGAGCCTCGTGAAAAGTTCTAAAAGTTGAATTTAGATCTATATAAGCACATTGCTAAAAAGAAAATGGGGATTGTCTTTTTCAGCTGTAGCTGGCTTTGAAAAGTGTGACGTTTGCCGCATTTGCTCATTTTAGAGCCGAAAGCGTCAGAAGGGAATAATACACTTATATAACAACTAAACAACATAATTCTAGTACACTTTTTAATTTCCTAGCTTACAGACTATTCGCTTGAGTACAATTTGACCGTTGCCATAGTGGGTTATTTTTAACACGGGCTTGAATGTTTAATTCTTTCCCGTGTTACTAATAATCCTGTCAGAGAATTTTGTTAGATGTTTTACATGTATTTACTTACTGTGCTGGCGGTCTTTTTGATTGTAAGGTTGTGGAACAGGGTTTATATTTTATGTACACTGTTCGTCTTTATAGGTGAATATAGGAGATAGGTGTGAGGTTGGGCGCCCCTAAACCCAGGTTTAACCCCCAGTGGTTGTTAATGGCTAATTTATAATTAATTATTGATTGCTGCTGACCGTGCCAAGGCGGGCTCCTATGTTCACTTTGCTTTATGTTTGTTTTGCGTATTGTTTTCTGTTTGGATTGTGGGATTGCGTGTGTGTGTGTGTTATGGTATGGCTGTGTGTGTGTTCTGCTTTAGAGATGGGTGTATTATTTGTGTTGCGTTTCCTGCTTGAGTCTTCTTTCGTATTTATTCATTCCTCACAAAAAAGTGAAAAATAAGGGTATAGACTGTATAAAAAAATCATGTTAACTCTTTCACAGCCAAGTTTTATCGTCTGCTTTAACCCTCTTACCGCCAAAATATCACCTGCCTTGGTAGTGTTGTCTGCAATATTTTTAAAGTCGGCTTTAGGGCTGTTTCGACAGAAGAAATGACAATTCGAGTGTCAAAAAGTTTGGATCCGATCTTTGGCAGTGAAAAAGTTAATGTTTTTCTAATTAAGATGCCGTTTAAACTATATTTGAACCCATGTGGAATTACAGTACTGTTTAAGCTAAAGTATACACAAAGTGCACTGCCAGTGCACTGGGTTTAAACTGACAGTGCACTGAGAGCAAACTAATTTTGCACTGACAGTGCACTGACAGTGCACTGATAGTGCACTGGGATTTCAATATCAAACTGATAGTGCACTATCAGTTTAAACCAGGTAACTAGCAGTGCACTGGGGAATGACTACAGCTTTGAATTTAGAGCTGCAGTTTTTATTATACATGAATACCAGTTTATGCATACATGTACAATATATGTTTTAGACCTTTTTCAATATTTAAACATTGGACAAGACTACACAGGTGTAATTTTTATGTCATGAATATTCTGCAAAAACATTGTATAATTTAACAACCAAAATAATTTATTATTGCCTAAAATCAATTCTCCTAAAATAGGAACTCTGTCACTTTTAATCAAGCAATACAAGCAGACGGTAACTAAAAGCAGACTGAAAGTAAAGCAGAATGTGCCTTAAGGCGCATTCTGATTAAATTCAACCTGCTTTAAGTCATTCAAAACTAGTAACAGGCTAATAGGGGAATGGGTTAATGTGCCAGAAACTAAAGAGAGTACATGTCCATATAACATGCTGTAATGTTGTCGTACCAGTGTTAATTCTATAAGCTGTAGCTGCAGCATTTTAACCCATTACCCAATAAACGTGACTTTTTACGCCTATACTTTATTCCTCCTCTGAAAAAAATCCCTTTTATATGACGAAAATATTGTATGTCCTAGCAGATAGTAGCTTAAAGCAGGCTTAAAGTTAAGCAGAATGCCTCTTAAGGTGCATTATGCGTTACTTTCAACTTGCTTTAAGTGATCATCTTTCTTTCAAACTTCAAACAAGTTATGGGGTAATGGGTTAAGGAAACTAATCCGTCCCTCATCATGGATCCCCATATCACAGCTTGATACTTATACTTTCTGATAAGGGCACCCTTATCAAATTGCTTATCAATTATCACAGTAGGGTACTAATTGATAGATATGCATCAATCTAGGGGATTAAAAATAGTTGTTGCAATTAACACTTACCCTGCTGATCACGACTTTATTGTTAAGTGAAAAAAGTGGATTTAGATCAGCCGCTGCATTATATTGCGTCTGATCTGGATCCAAACTGTTTTACATTCGACTCAGAGACTTTCTGAACAACAAAAAATGCACAAATCTTATTAAAAAAAATTTTTGCATACAACAATATCAAAGCAGACAATATTACTGCAGTAGAAGGGTTAAGCATACATCAATTTTATCTGCAGAATAAAATTATTGCAAACCTGATCAGAATGATCCTTCAGGAAACCTCTGATCCGGTCTACACTGTTTGCATAGGACTAGTATGCTTTATAAGGGTACACTTTTTAAGACAAATATATACTTTTAAGATATATTTATCCTTTAATTTCGAAATCTTAGGATTCTCCATGATCAACTTATAGCATCCCCTTATCAGATGGCAGCTTAACCCATTACCCCATAGCTTGTTTCTAGTGATATGTGACCACTAAAAGCAGGTTGAAAGTAATGCAGAATGCGCCCTAAGGTGCATTCTGCTTTACTTTCAGCCTGCTTTGAGCTATTATCTGCTAGAATATAGTGGTTCTCTCCTCCTGATAAATTTCACTATACATTTAACCTGTACTTAAAGGCACACTGTGAATTGCGATATGCAACAATAAATTATGCATATTTTTCAGTTTCTTAATTTTAAGTCTCAAGTTCTGATGAAGTAATTAGCCTTTGATTTAGAGATGGCAGAAAAGAGAGTTTACTGCTCCTTTCAAACTTTTAACAATCAAGGAATCAGCACTGATATCCATTAACCCGTACCCCATAGCCTGTTTCTAGTTTTGAATACAGTTGACCACTAAAAGCAGGTTGCAAGTAAAGCAGAATGGGCCTTAAAGCCAATATCTGATAAGATATAGAATAGATTTATTTCCATCAGTGGAGGACTAAATTAAAGACGTAAAAATGTGTTTTTATGGGCTAATCGGTTAAATATCATTCAAGTTATTCAAATGAAAGTATTTATTTTGATAAATATTCATAATTATTGTATAAATTGAGACTATTTTCTTCACTGGAGGAATAAATTAGAGGCATAAAAAGGCATATTTATTGGGTAATGGGTTAAAGCAGGCTGGAAGTTAAGCAGAAGGCACATTCTACTATACTTTCAAACTGCTTTGAGTGGCCACCTGTCTTCAAAACTAGGCAGTGGATTATGGGGTAATAGGTTTAGACAAGTGGCTGCTTAGTACAATAAAAATGTTATGCATGGTATCTCTCTGTGTGGCTTTCTTAGCGGTTTAATCTGCCACCTGCCTAAATACCGAAATACAACTTTTAACATTTATTTAATATAAGAATATTCCAGATGGGGAATTCAATTAGTACTAATTCATAAAACAGCTCTTTTCTAAAATTTCGATATCTAAGGACCTTTTTCATGATTACCATTGTAGTAAATAAAGGTTACAAATGATTAAATATCCCTGGAGTAGAGGGTCAAGGTGTCCCTTATCTTCAACTGTCATGTAATAACCAGTGGATTGTGTCTGTGGAAATGTTACATAATCTAACGACCTCCCAGCGGGATGGCAACAGAGTTTATTGCTTTTTAGGATGGTCTTTACATGCATGTCTTATCTATTGAGGCTGTACATTTAAAAAGAACTGTATAAATTAAAGTAATATTTTATTGCTGTTAATTCAAACTTTCGGAAATAATAAGAAAATATTTCATACATTATAATAATGCACTAGTTGCAAAAAAATCAATGTCTTAAAATAAGTCCTTTATTCAGATAATTATTCTGTTGCACTTTTAGGTAAAAGCTCTATAGCCAGGTGGCTGCTTAATGCAGTATGAAAGTCATGCAGAAAGCTCCTTGAAGGTTTTCATGGGTGACTTGCAATCTACATTCCACAACCACCTGTATTAACCCATTACCCCATAAATACGCCTTTTTATGCTTCTTCTTTACTGGAGAAAATAGTTCCAATTTATACAGATATGAAAATGAATGATAAGAACTATTTTCTTTATCTAGCAGATGGTAGCGTAAGTAGGCTGAAAGTAAAGCAGAATGCGCCTTAAGGCGCGCATTCTGCTTTACTTTCAACATGCTTTAAGTGGTCACCATTTTTTAAAACTAGAATCAGACTATGGGGTAATGGGTTACAGGCCAAACCCGTGATATAGTCGTTGAAGTGAGGATTAGCAATGCAAAAAGTGTAGATCCAGTTGAAAGACCATTTGATGGACTCATTTGGATCCAAATTTTTTGACATTTAGTGTTTTGAAAATAACTCCAATAAAATCCACAGTGATGTGTCACTTTTTAACCAATTTCTTGATTGAACAATATTTTTACTTCTGATCAGGGTCTGCTCTGCTTTATTATATATATCTGATTCTTCACTGTTTGCTGTGTAAATAAAATCCTTTGTTTTTATATTTCAATAGAACAATCAGTCAATTATTCAGAATGGGTGGAGTATTGACCAGAGAAATGGTTAATAGCCTGAACCAGTACCCGCAGCCTTAATCACTTTATATAAATGGTCAATGTATCTGTTGCAAATCTCTGGAGTCACAGTTCTCCAGAACTCCAAAATGCCTTCAACAAGTTGCGCTTGATTTCGGGTTTTTTTGTTTTTCCTAATATAATGTTTCAATTTTGCCCACATATTGTCAATTGGATTCAAGTCTGGTGATTCTGATGGAGTGATCCAGTGGTTAATTCCATGTTCAGCCATGAATGATTTTTACCCCATAGCCTGTTTCTATTTAAGGCAGGTTGGAAGTTAAGTAGAATGCACCTTAAGGTGCATTCTGCATTACTTTCAGTCTGCTTTAAGCTATAATCTGCTAGAATATAGAAAACATATTTCTTATAATTCTTATTTGTACCAGTATAAATTAGATTTTTTTCCTTCAGTGGATAAATAAAATGTGGCATAAAAAGGTGTATTTATTGGGTAATGGGTTTAAAGTTTTAATTTCTGTTTACCATCAATACATCATCCCCCCAAACAATGCAGAAAAAACTGCAGCTCTAAAATAAAGCTGTAGTCATTCCCCAGTGCACTGTTAGTTACCTGGTTTAAACTGATAGTGCACTATCAGTTTGTTATTGAAATCTCAGTGCACTATCAGTGCACTGTCAGTGCACTGTCAGTGCAAAATTAGTTTACTCTCAGTGCACTGTCAGTTTAAACCCAGTGCACTGGCAGTGCACTGGGGTGTATAGTTTAGCTTAAACAGTACTGTACTCTTTCTCACCTCTGGGACAGAGGTATCCCGAAATCTAGGGGGTGTGAGATAACCTTATCTGTCCGGACAGACAAGCCGAACTATCTTATGATTGGTTGTTATTGCCGTTGTTATGACGTCGTCATGCATGCATTAGCGCATTAAAATACAACTCGCCACTGTATAGCAAGTTAAACGCGTTTTTAGGGTTGAAGTGGTGAGAAAATAAATCTAACACCACAGTTGAGTGTCAGATGAATATCCCACCCTCGTTTGAAGATATTTTTGGAACACTCGGCAAAGCCTCGTGTTCCCAAAATATCTTCAAAGCTCGGGTGGGATATTATTATCTGACACTCACAGTGGTGTTAGATTCACTATATCCTCCATACCACGTGACGTCTTTTATTGTTTGCCCAGCTTACAAGAAGCGCTGCATGACGCGGGTAACTAAATGGCGTCATTTCATGTTTTGGAGGAAAAAAGTGCACACAAACTGCAATTAATTCGTTATTTGTAGCATGTTTTAATGATTTAAATTTGGAGAAAAAAATCCACCATTCGTTTAGTTGATGTGGGATATGAATTTCTCCTCCTCGTCCCTGCGTGAATTTTCTGACCCTCGGGGGAGAAACTTCCTATCCTACATCAACACTCATGGTGGATTCTTATATTCTCCCATTTTTCCCATGTGGGATAGAGATATTCCCCATGTGGAATCACTCTATCGTCCATACCACGTGACGTCTTTTATTGTTTGCCCAGCTTTAACACAAACGCTGCATAACGCGGGTAACTAAATGACGTAATTTCTGACGTCGTTACTATAAACAACGTCACGTTTTGGCGGAAAAAGTGCACATAAACTGCCATTATTTCATTATTTATATCATGTTTCAATGATTTAAATGGGAGAAAAAAAATCCACCATTCGTTTTGTTGATGTAGGATAGAAATATTCTCCCCCTCGGGTCAGAACATTCACGCAGGGACTCGGCAAGCCTCGTCCATACATGAATTTTCTGACCCTCGGGGGAGAAAATTTCTATCCTACATCAACACTCATGGTGGATTCTTATAGTCTCCACTGTAGTCCCTCCGCCATATATATTTTCCGCCAAAACGCGACGTTGTTTCGTAGTAACGTCTACGTCAATGACGTCATTGTCGTCCTGTTTCATGCAGCGCGTGTGGAGAGCAGTTGGATTAAGAGAAAGTAGTCCCGACAAGGCGTGGCCTGAATTGTTTTTTGTTCACGGGGTTATGAATTGTTTTTTACAGCCAATCACAGCTAACCAAAAGGAATGAAAACAAAGAATATTAAATTATTTATTGATACATGTGAAGATATACCGGTACATTGCGAGTTGCATACAATGAAGTGTGGGTGTGCATTGCCTGTGGATATCACGTGGGACGAGGGCTAAGTTCATCGATGCCATTGCAAACAATTTGGAGCTCAACGATATCCATTGCAAACTGTTCGGAGGCAGATAACCCGGCGACTAATCAGGCACCAAACTATTTGCCACTCTAATAAATTGCGAGAAATTTAAAAACAAATGTAGTCTTGCGTGTCGTATACGTTTAAAAAAAGATTCTAACACACCTCGTGCACGCCCCTATATAAACAAAGAAGGAACGTATCTGTGTTTCAATTAAGAAATAATAAATTCATACCAGTGTTTTATCGTGTAATCGAACACGGGTAGTCGTTGAGATGCTTGTAATTTAATCACTCGGCCTATTGAGTGTTTTATTGAGAATTCAAACATAGATACTTCCTTCTTTGTTTATATAGGGGCGTGTGCGAGGTGTGTTAGAATTCTCAATAAAACATACACGCACTGTAACGTCTTAACGTGACGTCATATGGCTTCGAAAATGCGTACGCCAAGAAAGGTAGCGCCGTTGCGTCGAATTAAATTGAAGTGTTAGAATCGAAATAATAAATTAATATCAGTGTTTTATCGTGCAATAAAACACGCCTAGTCGTTGAGATGCTGGTAATTTAATTACTACGCATTCTAACCCCTATCCGTGTTTTATTGCACGATAAAACACCGTTATGAATTTATTATTTTTTAATTCAATGCTGACATGGTAAGCCTAAGAGCTCGTGGCGCTCAGTGCTAGTATATCACTATATAATGTGTTGTTGTTGTTATTGTTTGTGCTAATTAAGATTTACATCGTCCAAACGCTTATTTAAACCTTGCGGTGACAGTCAACAACGACCTATCATGGTTTTGGCCGCCTCCAGAAGACGTTAAAACTTCTTTCAATGTTCATACCAAGGCCAATGGGCAATGTTAGTGCTACAACGGGGGTTCGAACCAGCGACACCTGTGTTACTAGTCCAGCACGTTACCGGTAACCAAGAATCCACTCCTATAGACGCTCGTATAATGTACATATATGGTTACTTATGTGTGTATGTTTGTAGGTTTAATGTCCCTCCAATTAAGTAGACATTGACCCATTATGGTTGGGGACGCCCGCCTCAGAAGTTAGTCGTGGAATGTCACTGCCCTAGAAACCACTGGTTCTATTGACATGCATGGGACCCGTTTCATAAAACTTCGTACGACACATGTTGTCGAAAGCCAGATTATAAAAGTCTCAATTATTATGTACATGTATTTCTGTCTTGAAAAGACGATACCAAAGAGATGTCACAAGACAGGATTAGATAGGGAAATCAGAAATTAAATGTATCTTAAAGTTTTGAGTTACGACCGTTTTTATCGTACGAGGTTTTATGAAACGGGCCCCTGGTGTATAGCACCGATACACTGGAACTAACGGTCTCATATTAGAGACCATTAGTAAATATATTTGGTGCAGCGAGGGCTCGAATCAGAGACCCATGTGCTAGTAGTCTAACGCGTTAACGCAAGACCACGGATCCACTGTTATATTTGTTTAAAGGTACAGCGCCCAAAGTTATAAAGTGTTTGAGCTGAGTATGAGAACTCAAATCTAACCAATCGAAAGCCTGAGAACGCTCTTAGACTCATCTTAAAAACCGTTTAATATACCCATGGGACCAGGTGAGCTGGCACGTTCTACCTAGCAATTACCCATTAAAGAAAGCACAGTCTACGGTTATCAAGAAATTAAAAAAATATGTGCTATCCATAGATGTTTTTGGGAGATGATATATAAATAATTAAAATTAATGTCAATGCCTTTTGCATAATGATAATCATATTTATCATAAGTCCTATTTCTGGGACTATTTCTTTGCCAATTTGTCATTATGTTGTCAGTCTATCAAATATCCCTTTCATCGCCATAGGCGATTCTCAAACAGTTTGGATCCGGATCAGACGCCGCGTAACACGGTGTCTGATCGAGATCCAAACTGTTTGGCAATCGTATCGATATTTCTTCTATCAAACTCTTCTTCATCTTGCCTTAAAATAATAGTTTAGGTAACATTTTTAAAAGAAGACGATACCATGGCGACAAGACAAGAAAAATGGCAGTGAAACGGTTAACGGAAAGAATAATATTTTGCTTACTGTTCATTTACATGTACAGTGCTCCCTCCCAACAACGGCCATCCCAACAACGACTCCCTCCTTACAACGATTCTTGCCGCTGTTCCCCAAACAAGACAATTATATCTAAAACTTTCACAGCTGTAATATCGTCTGCTTAAAATTGTCGTCTGCTGGTTTTCTCAAATTTACATATTGGATATTTTGACAGAAAAACCATAATGACGAGTGAAAAACAGATTGAATCCAGATCAGACGCCACGTTACGCGGCGTCTGATCTGGATTCAAGCTGTTTGCAAATGTAAATAAATGTTCCTCCCTATAACGACTCCCTCCGAACAACGCACACCTTTTTGTGTCCCATTGGGTGTCGTTGTAGAGAGGGAGCGCTGTATATGAATAAGTCGATACACCCAGCCCTGTAACGCAGTAGAATGACCCAGCCCTGCTAAAATGACACATGGGTCATGTCACTACGTAGAACAGTGACCCGGGTCATTTTACTACGTAGAAAAATGACCCCAGACCGCAGAAAAGGACCCATCGACTCGTAGTAGAATGACCCCCTCACGGTCTGAGGTCATTTCTCTACGTAGTATAAAGACCCCGGGTCCTTTTGCAGGGGTGGGTCATTCTTCTGCGTTACACCGACTGCACTTACACACACCTATAAGCCTACGACTGGGAATGACTGTGTGAGTAGTGATTGCCTCCTTCTGTATTTTCACATCAACCCTTTCACTCTCAATGACGTCATAAAGCGCATTTGCAAACAGTTTTGATCCTGATCAGACGCCGCGTAACGCGGCGTCTGATCAGGATCAAAACTGTTTGCCACTTGTTTTGAAATTACGTGTTATACTGCCTAAAATCTAACTTTGAAACGATATTGCAGGCAACAACATTGAAGCACACGACAATATGGCGGTGAATGGGGTAAAAACCTCACGATAAATTTGATCATGAAAGGGTTAACGCATTCACTATCAGAATATGACCTGCTGAAGAAATGTCACCACTACATTTCCAACGTATTTTTTACTGAGGAAATATTCGATTCGAGTGTCAAACGGTTTGGATCCTGTTCAGACACCGAGTAACGCTACGTCTGATCAGGATCTAAACTGTTTGCAAATGCCAATGCTTTAGTGGTGAAGGCAGTGTAGGGTTTGTGGTTTCATTGCCACACTGAATGTGCAAAAAGTTTGGAACTTTTGAAACTCGAAAGCCTTATAATTCAGCTTCTGGTTAGAATGAAAACTGTTTAGTAATCGTATCGCTGTTTCTCCAAAAATGCCTTAAAACTGAATTGGAAATACTAGCAGACGATATTTTTCAAGCAGACGATATGTTGACAATGAAAGGGCTGAAAGACCGCCTAGCGGTAACGCATAACCGAAGACCAGTTAGGCGATACTCTCTTTGCATACTGGGTAACATTGCTTCTGCAACAATTGTCGTCTGCTATTGATCTAAATAATACTTTTCTAAATTTCATTTCAAAACAGGGTCAGAGCGTCTAAAACTGTGGATTCTGACCCGACGCGGTGTTTCGCGGCGTCTGATCAGGACCCAAACTGTTTGCCAAGGTTACCATGGTTTCGCCACTAACGCGCTAAGAGTTAAATAACAACCTTTTCTGACGCATAACGGAGATAAATAAATTAGCCTCTTAAACCATCACCCCATAGCATGTTTCTAGTTTTGAAAATAGGTGAACACTTAACGCAGGTTGAAAGTAAAGCAGAATGCTGGAGCATATCATAGTTTCACAAATTATGGACCATTTGGATTCTCAACATATACTACATGAAAATCAACATGGGTTTCGTGCCAAGAGATCATGTGAATCACAATTACTTATGACCACTGATGACATCGCAAAGGAGCTTAATCGTGGCAAACAGGTGGACATGGCCATATTAGACTTTTCAAAGGCGTTCGATAAAGTTCCTTATTCTCGGCTATCTAGTAAATTAGTTTATTATGGTATAACCGGATCTACATGTTCTTGGATCAACTCCTTTCTCTTGTAATTGATAACGCCTCTTCGGATACGGCTTCTGTTACTTCCGGAGTTCCGCAAGGATCTGTTTTAGGACCTACATTATTTTTCTTATATATAAATGATATTGCGGATAACATTACATCTACCATACGTTTGTTTGCAGACGATTGTGTTCTTTATCGTACTGTCAATAGTGAAAATGACAACCATTCTCTACAACAGGATCTTCACACTCTTGAGCATTGGGGTGATGTCTGGCAGATGGACTTTAATATTAAGAAGTGCGCTATGATGCAATTTTCAACGTCACGGAAATCTAATTTTGAATATACCATGAAAGGTGAAATTTTAGGAACTGTACACCACCACCCTTATCTAGGAGTTGAACTAAGTGACACACTTAAATATAACATTCATATTGACTCTATTGTTAAAAAAAGCCTCTAGTGTTCTAGGCTTCTTGAAACGTAATATTCGTTATTGTAAACCAGAGGTGAAAGAAAAAGCATACCTAAGTTTAGTTCGGCCAAAGCTTGAATACCCATCTACTATTTGGAATCCAGACCAAAAGAATCTAACAAAGCAACTAGAACAAGTACAAAGAAACGCAGCCCGCTGGGTCAAAAATAAACCTTTTAATCCAACGAATCCTACTAGTGTGACTCAACTACTACAAGAATTGCAATTGCCAACTCTACAACAGAGAAGATTCTGGACAGACATGACCACTATGTACACGATTGTGAACCTTCTGGTTGCTGTGCCAATCATATATCATCCAGTTTTAGCTGTTGTCAGATCTACTAGGAACAGTCACAGCATGAAGTTTATACAATACCAAGCTAGGATCAACGTCTACCATTATTCATATTTCCCGAGATCTGTGATCGGATGGAACTCTTTTCCTAACGAGTGCATCTCTTCAACAAGCCTGGATGAGTTCAAGTCAGCCGTCCAGCTTGTGACAGTGCCTTATAACTAATCCAAAGCCAGAACTGTATAGTGTAATATATGTTAGTCTTATGGGACTTTTTATCTTGCAAGTGTGCAAGGCGGACCTTTACATGTTATTATATATGATGTCTCATTGGAATTTTGTAAAAAGTTTTATCGTCAGCTAGCCGGAACACCTCACCATCGCCCTTAGCACCAAAGTACAGCACACCCGCACACACCCCTCAGCGGGGATGTCCGAGAGGATTTTGCTGAGAAAACCAGTTGAAGTTGAAGTGCTTTACTTTCAGCCTGCTTTAAAGACATTACATGGCCAAGCTTGGGACCTGGAAAGTTTGAGCCAAAGCATGGAGCCCATGCACTTACTCGGCTAGCGTCTAGGAAGATAATCATTCAGGCGTATCATGTGAGGCCCGCACCTAATATTTGATAGCTTGGTTAGTAAAACCCATTGAAAAACCTATTGAGTTCTATTATGTAAGGACCTCTATTCAAAGCTTCAGATGGCTGAGCCATTACCTGAGCAATTTTCACATGATCTACCTTTATTTTCACACCTAGTGAGAACAATGAGGGGGGAATCAATGAATGGACTGGCTTAATGTCTTTAAGCTTACATCTGCTAAATATAGAAAATAATTTTTATCAAACATATTAATGACTGTATAAATTGCAAATATTTTCTTCAATGGAGGAATAAATCTAAGGCGTAATTTATGGTGTATTTATGGGGTAATGGGTTAAACATTTCACCGGCATAATATCGTCTGCTTGAAAACTGTCCTCTGCAGTAATTTTATTTGGAGAGGACTCACATAGGCTTTGCCTGTTGTCCAATCCTTTTCTTCTGAATAAAATATTGTTTAAATTAAAAAAATAATAATAAAAAAATAATTATTAAACATTTAAAATCACATGCAACTAGACTGAACAAACACTACGAATTTAATTTAGTTTTGATACTGATCAGACATTGAGTAACTCGATGTCTGATCTGTACAGTGGAGAATACGTTATTCTTTCCCGTTTAAACGAAACGAAACGCAAACGCAAAACACTAAAACGTAGAAAAGTGCAACATTTGGACAATTCTGATAATTCATGTTTATCTTGGTGACAAACAGTTTGGAGCCTGATCAGACGCCGGGTTACCCGGCGTCTGATCTGGCTCCAAACTGTTTGCAATAGAAATAATAGTTTTAGCGTGAACGCGTTTATTGGAAAAGAATAACGTGTTCTCCTTTAACTCGATGTCTGATCTGTATTTGAATACTTTGCCATGTCACTGCTATCGTCTTTGGCGGTGAAAGGGTTTACCCCTAACCTGCCTTATTCAACTTAGCTGCCATTTGAAAACAGCATGAATCGAGATCACACTGATCAGGGTTCAAACTGTTTGTATTCGATTCAAGGTGCCATGCATTAAAATGACATGAACACTAAATGTGACTTTTTGCAGACCGCTATTTTGTTTCACCATGATAAGGTTTTCTAAACGTATCCTAATCACCTATGTTCAATATACATGTAAGTAGATACGATTAACCCTTCACCCAATAGCTTGTTTCTAGCTTTGGAGACAGGTGACCACCTAAAGCAAAGTGCGCTTTATGGCTCATTTTGCTTCACGTTCAGCCTGCTTTAAGCTACCGTCGGTTAGGATACGGAATACATTTATATTTCATGAAAATAGCAGTTCACTCTCAAATTCTAAATTTTCGAAAATAGATCTACTATCATTTGAAATACTTTTTTTATTATTATTATTATATGCATGTATGTTTGGCCACTTTGGCCATCTGTAAATATGTTAACGTGTATGTTAATATGTTAAGAGTAACGAGGAATTTGTTAATTCAAGTTACTGATTGAATAAAGAATTATTATTATTATTATTATTATTATCTAAAGGTGCATGTTGGTGACTGTAAAAAGTGGAGCTATTTTTTTCACTGGAGGAATACATTTAATGCGTTAAAAGATGTTTCTATGGGAAAATTGGTTCTTCAATAATTTCTTTTCCTGTGTTTTTTTCTGCAAACAATTATCAAACAGTACTGATTCAGATCAGTCATAGAATATATGTATCTGATATGTGCAATACACTCATTTAAAATTATGTTATTTCGACACGAGACACGAGCATACTAAAGTTCAAATACTACCGAGTACTTATCGATAAATCTCAACTAATTTTCTATTTAGTCCAAAGTAAAAATCGAAACAAATTAAATTCAAGCAACACGAGAGATTGCGTGACTATCAACCAGCCAATCGCGGTAAAGATACCGGCCAGTTTCATCCTCGACACCTGCCCGACATTAATTAGCTGCCTCTCTAATACTTTCGGATGTCCTCTCGATAAGTAAGGGATATCGTTTAGTTACTTATATATCGGAGCCCAAGGGCTCCGATATATAAGTAACTAAAAGATATCCCTGTTGTCACCATCTGTCACAAACCTGACCCCTTAGATTTATAATCTAGTAACAAATTACATGCTCTACCGAAAATCCGCTACAGCTATAGATAAGTCAACCAGAGCCTTATGAGCATTTCAGTTCTTAGATAAGATGAAACAATGTGTTTACACAATGAGTTAATAATCATGTAGTGGGAGGGTATCCAGATCTGTAGCTCCTACATGTAGCATTTGTTCTGGTGTCAACCAGAACCTATATTGGTTCATAATTGATTGTGTTTGCTTTTGATTGTTTCATTTAGCTTGTAATATAAGATAGCAGACTGCAAGTTCAAGCAAAATAGTCACAACATGTAACCGATATACTGTCTTTCTGTAGCTATCCAATGATGTAATAGCAACCAACCGAAATATTAATTGTTTCTTTTCCGACCGTATGCTGTCAGTCTAATCTTTTTATAATTAGAAATTTATTAAGAGGTCAGATAAGCATGTGTTTGAGCAGTATGGAAAGTTAGCAGTTCACCACATTATCGCTCATATACGTGAATATTGCATATATGGTGACAACGGAAAATATCGCCTGCTTCAGCATGATCGTCTGCTAATGTGTTTTATTTAACCCTTTCACTCTCAACGACGCTTTAAAGCGCGTTTGCAAACAGTTTGGGTCCTGATCAGACGCCGCGTAACGCAAACCTGAATGACACTCTAATTGATATTTATTAAGTCATACAACCTTAAATCTACTATGGAATGGGTCTTGCAGACAACAATAATAAAGCAGACGATAATAAAGCGGTGAAGGGGTAAAAATCTCCCAAATAATTTGATCATGAAAGGGTTAAACCATTTATACCTATATACAGTGGAGAATCTGTTATTCTTTCCCAATAAACGCATTTACGCTAAAACTATTATTTGCAGCGCAAACAGTTTGGAGCCAGATCAGACGCCGGGTAACCCGGCGTCTGATCAGGCTCCAAACTGTTTGCCACCAAGATAAACAAGAATTATCAGAATTGTCTAAAAGTTGTTCTTTTCTACGTTTTAGTACTTTGCGTTTGCGTACGTTTGCGTTTAAACGGGAAAGAATAACAGATTCTCCACTGTATAACAACGAACACTCCATATGTGCTTGCTAGAAATATTTCATTAATGAATCATTATAGGTATACAATTTGATCTAAAAACACTAGTTTTTGTGCATATAGTAAAATACTTATTATGAAAATAGCAAACAGTGTAGACCCTGATGAAGACGCCGAAAAAATGTGGCATTTCATCATGGTCCACTGTTTGTTCATGTTTACTTCTGTGGACGACAGACATTAATGTGTTCTTAGCATTTCGTTGTATCGCTCCAAGAATTAAGTCTCATTTAAATCTAGTGACATGTTTACCCGTCCTTTACAAATAGAGAACCTGTAAAGAGTACAGTAAAACCTCTCTATTAAGATCACTAAAGTGTAAATTATTAAGTGGTTACGACAGGTGACTCCTTAAGGAGCTTTCTGTTATACTGTCACATTGCTTTAAGTTGTCATCTGTCTTTTATACAATCAATTAGCCTTCGTTTTAGTTGTCGTAATACTGTACAATTATTATTATACACTGTCATTTTGAAGTTTATCATGGGGGATCACGTTATTCCCCTCAGCCGGCAGGGTCCAAAACGGTGGAATCCGAAATTTGGCTGTTGTTGAACATCAGATGATGGATTTCAAAAGATGAATTTCAAACGGAGGCTGGAATCCAAACTTGAATTTCTTCTAAGTTGTCTCTGGATCCAGTGGTGCAGAAGGGAAAACAAGTCGACTCCATGGTAGATCTACATCTTTCAAAACGGCGTTTGGACGGCCACACCAGCCGATGTTGGTCAAGGGTTCAGCCACTGACTAAGTCTGCCACACTTAGTCATGGACTGAACCCCGTGCCTCTCCCGTGACGTGCACACCTCGGCTGGAGCGAAAGAAAACTACTAAGTAGATTACTAGATTAGTTATATTAATGTTTATCCTTTTTTGTCGTTTTTACAACTAATTAACGAAATGTTTTCAAACGATTTTGGTATCATTTGATCAATATTGTGGTTTGCGTTTGTTTATCTTTCAAACGACATACACGTACTTGATTATTTCATCAACAATAGTTCTTAAAGGCACTAGTACTAGATTCTAACTCAACTTAGCTAAACTCATTTTTATTGGCAATTGACCCCAGAAACCTTCCTACTTTACCGCAGTTCTCGGGTTTAATTGTCATAAGGAATCTTTTCTGTTTATTAGACCGAGATTATCCCCTCTGTCAAGAACCAAAGGGAAGGCAGGTCGGTGGTTTTGGTCCCATGCGCTGCTTATCAACGAATGGGATTAGCCGAAATCACCTTCCTGAAATCATATCATCTCATCTCATCATCTCTCATTGTTCATTGGCGCTATATGACCTATTTTTTGTTGCAGTGCCGTAAAACCCAACTCATCATCAGCATTGGCAATTGGCAATAACACGTGCCATAGACCATTCGCGAAAAGTAAAATACGTGAAATAAGGCTTTAGAAATAAAGACCTGGGAATATCCCATCAAGCATAGTAAATGCATAGAGGATAATCAATTCCTTTAGATTGATATAAACGGAATATTACTATACTTTGCATATCTTATGCACCGGATCACTCGAGTTGTATGTGTGAAGACTATATCCAACGAGACCGAAGGTCGAGTTGGATATAGCCTTTACACATACAACGAGAGTGATCCGGTGCATAAGATATGCAAAGTATAGTAATGTTCATTTTATTATATACCTCTTATAATAATAATAAAGTGAAAAACGATAGAAATGTTTCGTACTATTTTCTATGCCCCTGTCCTTTACACAAAGCGCATGGATATGTGCATATAAAACTGCATAGAAAAATCTGCGGAAATCGGCTTACTGTATTGATTCAGAAAAACAACGGGGGATTAAAATGTTTGGAATAACAGTATCATTGGATGTGAGCGTATGTCATAGATTCTAATCACTTTCACTATAGAGCTGTGCCAATAATAGGTAAGATCCTGCGATATTTCTCGATTTGGAAAGCAATCAACTCGGTTAGCTCGATCAGCGTTTATCAACAGTAGATCTATTGTACTCTTCTAGATCTAAGGTGCCGTTTCATGAATTTGTTAACGTTGTTTTGAAAACCTCTGATCTAACAGACCGAGTTGGTTCTTCTTTGAAATATAAATCAGACAACTGATAGACCAAAAGTTGAGCTGTGAATTAGAAATATTTTGTGAGACTTTCTTCGCAAACGATTGACTTTTAGATGAGGTTGGTCGGAGTTTGTCAGGGTGCTGTTCGCGGAGATAGGTGGTTGCATAATTATTGACGATTGCACGGTTTTGTGGCTGAAAACTAGAAACAAGCTATTGGTAGATGGGTAACGTTAGATATAGACATGTTATAGCCATTCGTGATTGTTAACATTGAGTCATTGACCTCAAATAAAATTTATTTGGGTGTAGAAAATTATGACGTAATTTAACAATCCATGACGTCAACTTACCTTGTATTGACAGAAAATATTGATTGAGAGAGTCACTCACAGATGTGCACAACGTTTTGTTTGCAAATTCAGGCAGTAAACGGCTTTTTCTGATACTGAAACATGGGAATAGCGGATGAAAAGGTATGCTCTTTGTATGTTTATTTGTCATTGCTCTAAGAGTCTTTCTCTTCGCTGCTTATTGTCAGGAAATGTGATGCTCTCTCAGATCTCTTATGAGCACCGGCGATCGTTTGATCGACTAAGGAATCAAGTTTGCTTTCGCCAAACTCTGGTTCTAGACTCAGTAGACTGTCAATTATAATGTCTTCATCGGAACAAAAATCTGCTTGGGTAATTTCAAATTGGACCCATACATAAAATTATGCACACGAATCTTGCAAACTTGCCGATTTCGCTAATCTTGAATTTGTTTACAAAGGCAATTTGACAGCAACAGACAGAACAGTCAACTCTCGCCGTGAAAAATGAAAGTCTAGTCTAATACAATCTAATTTACTCAGTATAGTTATAATATTCCTTAAAACAAAAATTGATTTGCATAGAGTCTACATACTTTATGACGCGGTCAGCAAACAAATAAACGGGATTTTCCAAACGTCACTTGTTAGGGGATGACGCGTGAAAATAGTTCCGACTACACAGAGAACGTTCTTTTCTCATTACACAAGGTACATGGGTAATACGGAATTTTCAATCCGTCAAAGTTTATTAGTTCGATAAAATACGGAAATATTTCGGGCAGAATATTGGTAGGTATATAATAATAAAAACGGAATATTACTATATACTTTGCATATCTTATGAACCGGATCACTCGAGTTGTGTGTGTAAAGGCTATGTCCAACGAGACCGAAGGTCGAGTTGGATGTAGCTTTTACACACACAACGAGAGTGATCCGGTGCATCAGATATGCAAAGTATAGTAATGTTCCTTTTATTATATACCTCTTATAATAATAATAAAATGAAAAACGATAGAAATGTTTCGAGCTATTTTCTATGCCCCTGTAGTGAAAACAGTCCTCTACACAATGCGCATGAATATGTGCATATAGAATGCATAGAAAATCGGCGGAATTTTTTACATGGCGACAGGCTTATTGTATCGATTCAGCACAACAACTGGAGATTAAAGTCTTTGGAATATCAGAAACATTGAATTGGAGCGTTGGCATGGATTCTAATCATTTTCACTAAAGATCTTTGACAGTTATAGGTAAGATCCTGCGACGTTCCTCGATTTGGAGAGCTATCAACTCGGCTAGCTCGATCGGTGTTTAATATCAACAGTCGACTAGTCTACTGCACTAGATCTAGATCTAAGGTGCAGTTTCATGAATTTGTGAACGTTGTTTTGAAAACCTATCATCTAACTAACAGAATTGGTTCTTCTTGGAAATATAGATCAGTGTGATTTATAAAATATTTTGTGAAATTTTCTTGGAAAACGATTGATATGAGGTTGGTTGGAGTTTGTCAGGGTCACCGGTGCTGTTCGCAGAGATAGGCGGCTGCATAATTATTGACGCAGTGAACGGTTTTGTTGCTGGATAACTAGAAACAAGCTATTGGGTAATGGGTTAGATATAGAATCTAGACTTTTGATAGCCATTCGTGTGTGTTTACATTGAGTGTTTGAACTCAAATCAATTTATTTAGGGGCAGAAAATTATGACGTATTTCAACAATCCATGACGTCACCTACCTTGACAGAAAATATTGATTGACAGATTCACTCATAGATATGTGCACAACGTTTTGTTTGCTAATTCAGGTAGTAAACAGCTTTTTCCCCGATACTGAAACATGGGACTAGCGGATGAAACTATCACGAAACTCCGAACTTCCGACTGCACAGTAAACGTTCTTTTCCCATTACACAAGGTACACGGGTAATACGGAATTTTCAATCCGTCAAGGTGTATTTGTTCGATAAAATACGGAAATAATTCGGGCAGAACATTGGTAGGTATATAATAAATCAGTGTATATCTAAATTTTAATGTAAATACAATTCTATTTCAATTAAAAGGGTTAACTGTCTAAAATATCATTTTTTCAAAAATAACATTTCTTACTTTGCTAACGACGAAAATTGACATGTTTTTTCGAACGCTCTGAAAATGTTCTAGATCAGTATATCTACATTATGATTTTAAAACATGAAACCATACTTCAATGGCTTCAATTATAGCCTAGTTTAAATAAAGAAAAAGAGTTTGTGATTTCCCTGACTACTTTTAGACATAACATAAGTTTTATTATATTTTCAGTAGATCTACGTAGCTAGGGGAATTAAATCAATTTATCATCAAAATCTTGCAAATTTGTAAGCAAGCATCAAATTTTGCATGGATGTGCATTGATATGTGTTCTTTCAGGAAAACCCGTTAGCCACTCAAAAAAATCAAAATGGCCGCCATATTTTCAAAATGGCTGCCGCACATCACTCTAAATATACATTTTTGTACAAATCAACCTATCTGCACTGGAATACAATTTAAAGCAATCATTATTCTAGTTGGTTTGTTGATAAGAATGTTTAAAAGATATAATGTGTTCTTCTTTGATATTTAGAGTGAAATATTGCACCTATGTATGAAACTTGTGGCAATTTTTACTTCCTACTTTACACATTATAGAGTGTCAACCTCACATGTACATGTCACAATATAATTACTATAAAGATAGTTTGTACCTTACAAAAAGGACACCTACATAACAACCAACCTGATTTATGTTGAATAAGTAACATCTGCATCGTATTAAAAGAAAAACTATTTCGCGGGGGGGGGGGATCATTAATAGGCAGGAAGTAGGCACGTTATACATCTTAATGTGTGCTCTTCAATAGGGCGGCCGACATTTTTGCTGTTTCATATGCCAATATCAGTCTGTTGTTCAGTAATAGCTGTGCAGCAAAGCCTTTGATAGTTTATTAAAGTCATAGATCGAATTTTCCTACCTTGTCTTGGTGGGGATAAATTGGTAAAGAGAAGTTTTCTGTTTATTGGACCGAAATTATCCCCTACTCTGCCAAGAGCCAAAAGGAAGGCATGCCGGTGGTTTTGAAACCATGCGTGATTCTTTTAGTATTAGGAACTACAAGGCAAAACAAGAACCAGAACTCACAGATTAAAATACAAATGTCGCCCCTGCAGTCCTTATGGGACAGATATCTCCTCCAAAATCAGAAAATCGGTTAAATCAAACCTTTCAAAACTCAAAATTCGAACTACATTGTGAATTTGAGTGGCTCGAGGAGGTTTTTCTTGCTGAAACACTGGATGAACGTGCGAATGTTATCTGGTCAGCGCATCATGCATCAAAAGAGAGCGATCTTGCGTTTGAAGTCACAATTGCCTCTCTGCTTCCACTGCTTTGCGAATTCGCTCAATCCGTGGCTACCATACGACATGTCATGGACAAGATGAAGGACACTTTTGTATCCTGAATCCGGATCAGGTTGTTGTTCTTACTGCAGGTCAACCACTGTATGCACTGGCAAACCAAATTCAGTGGCGATGGCATGAAAAGTACGGCGAGGACAAGATTGTCATGATGTTTGGGGGGCTAGCAATTGAAATGGCAGCACTTGACTCTATTGGAACGTTTCTGAAAGCAAGCAGATGGTTGGATGCCCTCACAGAAGCTGACATTGCTTCTTCAGGAACTGCTGAATCATTCCTATCTGTGTCAAGTGTGACAAAAACCAGAAAAGCGCACCAGGTTACAGCTTGAGCATTGTACAAGCTCCTCACAGTTTCATATAATATGTACTGCACCGAGACTGGCGAGTCAGAAAAGCTAAGTTTAGAACAAAGGTGTGACAAGAAAGTCCCCAGTTCAATTATTGGCATGTTGTGCTGACAATGGAGTTAACTATTCTGTTCTTCATCAGATCTTTACGCGAGACAAACTTCTACCTATACACACAAGCCTTGTCCGCACTAATACCCTACTTCCTTGCGAACAACAACATTAATTATGCACGCTGGTTACCCATACATCTCAGGGACATGCTTCGGTTAGATGTACAGCATCCAGAGTTGTCTCGAGAATTTTATGCGGGAAACTTTGTCGTGTTTTGATCAAAACGGCCTTTTACTGCAATGTCAATTGACCAGGCACATGGACAAGCCAATGCAGTAATCAGAGGAGACGGTTGTGCTGTTGTTGTTACCGAAGATCTGTCTGCGCTTAGAAGGTGGATGGTTGCTGGGCCTGAGGTTTCATGCCTTGCCTCAGAGTATGAGGCACTCTTTGACGACAAAGACATAAAAAAGTGTTAGGCACCAAGAGCAAAAGACGAAAACACAGAACACATTGATCCAACAAGTAGGGAACATGTACTGTGAATGTAGTCAAGGAAATGGGTAATACTTTTCGGGAAGAGAGCAAAGACTTACTCTCTTTGGACATAAAGGTGATAGCCTATGCCAGTGCAATCGAAATGCTTCAAAAAATGTTCCAAATGGCATGGAAAGGTTTTAAAAGTTCATGAATGAATTGGAAGCAGATGACCCAAATTCATTCTATGCTCTAAAAAAGAAGTCCAAGCTCAACTTCTGTGAGCAGAAAGCATTTCCTGCTTCGGGAGAGGTTAAGCAGAGAGTTTTGAAAGATGGTTGTCATCTGTTTTCAAAACTCTTTATATATTGTCAATCAAGAGAACACTTGAGAACCTCTTAGACTTTTTCAAGACTTTTTCAAGCATGAAAACCAGTTTTTTCCTGCTGCTCTCAGTGACAACGGATCCCTGTATGGTTGTCATAAGTCGACACTCACGACAATTCTCGAAGCCAAAGCTATCAACTCCGAGACCACACCAAATGCTACTGCCATCATCATCGATGGTTCGGCGTTGGTGAATGCGTTGCTTCCTAGGCTGTCCAAGACCTTTGCGGATTAAGCAGCATTTGAAGTGATACCAAAGGTTCAGCGTTATGCCTGCCATTATAACAGAACAGACATACATCGATGTGTATAAGCCAAATAGTATGTAGGCGGAAGCTAGATTGAAGAGAGGACACGGAAATAGACATAGGGTAACACACAAAGGTAAACTCCCTCAAAAGTGGTGCAGTTGTTTAGGGACAATGACAACAAAACTGACCTGTTTAAGTATCTAGCAGATAAGATAACCGAGTCTTGTCTCAAAAAGGTTGTGATTGTCTCAAAAGAGGATAGCTCAGTATGCAACCAAGACAGCCTTCCAGAAGGACTAGTTCCTTGCAATCATGAGGAAGCAGACACGATGATGTTTGTGCATGTAAGGCATTATGGAGACGCTCCGATCAAATAGGCTGAAATGGCTTGGCCATGTAGAGAGAAGATCTAGTTGGATCTCTCAAATCGGATGCCTGAACATCACAGCACAGCGGGGTGAAGGCAGACTTAAGCTATCTTGGGAGGGCCTTGTAAAACGTGACCGCGAAGTTCTCGGGTTGGAAAACACCAACCCACAAAATCGCCAAGCTTGGTGAGGGAGACTTCGTTCAAGACTGGACAGCCAGTCCTCACCCTTATAAGAAGGATTAATCAAGGGCCTGGTTAATCAAAATTGGATGATGATGATGATGATGATGAAGGCAATCTGTATGATGATGATGATGATGAAGGCAATCTGTAAACCAAGGTCATAAGAACATCATTCTGAAGGCTAATGACACTGATGTTCTAGTGATTGCTGTTAGTACATACTCAGCTCTTAGTGATCTAGGCTTGGAGAACCTTTGGGTTGAATACGGTCAAGGGGCAAGCGTGAGATTGATCCCTATTCAAGACATTGCCAATTGAATAGGGAACAAAACATACGGCATCGCCTTCTTTCACGCATTCACCGGATGTGACACTGTGTCAGCGTTCCGTGGGAAAGGTAAAAACGCTGCATGGGAAACGTGAAATGTGCTCACAGAAATCGGTGACGTTTTCTCAAAAATGAGTAAATACCCGCTAGTTGTTACACCTGTAGACAGTGAGGCTTTAGAAAGATTTGTCAAAGCCATGTTAGACAGATCCAATACGGCAGTTGATATTCATGTGGCAAGACTAGACATGTTTGCTCGAAAACAAAGACAATATGATGCAAGTCCTCTAACGAGAGAAGCCCTTTGTCAGCACATCAAACCAGCAGCATACCAGGCAGACTGCATTAGGGGCCAAAGTTTAGAGTGTATCATGACAATGACAGATTCTGCAGAATGGGGTTGGAGAAAGAAGAACAATTTATGGCAAGTGTTCTGGACTAAGCTGGACCCCATTGCTGAAAGTTTCAAAGAGTTAACGTAGTCTGGCTGCAAAACAGACTGATCAGGTCGCTGCAAATGTTATAGGTTTGGCCTTGTCTGTACCGATTTGTGCAGCTGCATGTGTGATTACTAATATGCGTTTACATGAATGAGATAATGTAAATGAAGACATGATTTCCAGGGCTGTGAATTTGAGTTGTTAATCCTAATTAAGGAGACAAATGAAGTGGGATTGAATTGGTGACCAAATTACAACTTAAATTTGATAATGGCGGCCATTTTGAAAATTGATCGGCCATTTTGAATGTTCCTACACATAGGATATTTCAAATATATATTTCTAAGCTGTATTAGAATTAATTGTGTCAAATATTGACTCAAGTAATAGTTGTTTGAAATATGCCCAACCTTGAATAATAAACTGAAAGTGGAAATGGCAGCCATCTTGAAAATGGACGCCATCTTGAATTTTTGAGTGGCTAACGGTTATTTTCAAAAGCGCATAGCCAACTGAGTGTGCATATTAAATTTCATGCTTACTTAAAGATTTTCAAGATCTTAATGTATAGTTGTGTTAGATATACCAAACTTGGACGTATAAATTGAAACTGCAAACGGCGGCCATCTTGAAAATGTGCGCCATCTTGAATTTTTAAGTGGCTAACGATTTTTATCATAAGAGCATATCAAACTGAGTGTTTATGCCAAAATTCAAGCTTATTTAGGGATTTCTATGCATAATTGTGAAAGATATCCCGACTTGGGCGTATGATTTGATACCGGAAATGGCGGCCATCTTGAAAATGGACGCCATCTTGAATTTTCGAGTGGCTAACGGGTTTTTTCAAAAGTGCATATCCAACTGAGTGTTCATGCCAAATTTCATGCTTGCTTACAAATTTGCAAGATTATTATGCTAATTCCCTTAGCTAACGTGTTTAGGTTTAGTTCTATTGTTTTATGTTTTATATAATAATAACATTTAAAACTGTGTTGTGTTTGTAAAATTGTCTAAAATCTATAATTGAAGCCATTGATATTTATCTAGTTATTATTAATTTATACTAGAGTTCTATAACATGTCCAGCATAACAATATAAGCAATTATGAAAGGAGTATCTATATCTAGATGGTATCTTATTTAATATGTGTGGGGGAAATGAATGTAGTTTAAAATTGTTCAATTTTACAAACGAAAATAATTTAATATCTTTGATTATTCTATTCGAACTAATGAAGATTTATTACTATATTCAGATGAATATTATCAACCAACTAAACCAGGGAGAAGTGGGCAGCAGTTTCCAAAACAGACATGCCATAATAAAACAACGAATTAAAACATTTATGAAAAAGAGTACCTGTTTGATTGTGACCTTGTGGACGTACTTTACGTCAAAGTGCTGCATCGTTTAGATGATTTTAACTTTATTCTTGTCGTAGAAGGCATATTGTCACGTGCCGAGCGGTAGTACACGTCAAGTCTGGGGTCTGATCTGGATCCAAATTGGTAGCGTGATTCAAGATAACCCCTTTCTTCTCTCTCTTTCTCTCAAATAAATATTAACTAAAATGGACTCTCTTTCGTGCGGCAAATAAAGTAAAAGTAAGGCTTAATCAAATTTTATGTGATGCTTTATTTATATCCTACTCAATAACACTAGTAAACCTCAAGTCACTAGACTTCTTCTATTTCTAACTAATTCTATTCTAAAAGAGTAAGGCAATATGGTGCCGCACCTTTGAAATTCAATTCTGAGAGTCCTCGATTCGTCTGCAACCGAGGTATTTATGCTGAAAATTGGTCACGTGGTGTGCACCAAACTTCTGTTGCGATTTAACATTAAAATCGCACCGAAAATCTGTTGCACAAAAAAACGCACCACACTCCTTATATGGTATGCGAAGCACTGCGCGGACCTAAAAATGACTAAAACAGTACCCATATCCCTTTCTAAAAATACAAGAATGTTATAAACATGAGGGGGGAATATATTTAGAAGGGACGCTCATAGCTAAAATATGGAATAAATTACTTTTCAAAGAGCTTTCGTAGGTTGAAATCTTGCCGCTACTGTACTATGTACATGAAACCAAGGCTACAACCCACAATTCATCACTTCAGTATAAAACAAGATGGCGTCAAAGCACTTGCTTTTAGCAACTATGAACAAGAACAAGTAGTACAGGTACAGGCTTAATAAAAGACGCTGCGGGAGTTAACACGATCTAGAGGTAGCTTATATCGTAAAGATTACAGTATGGAATTATAATTATGAAATGACTCCTGAAAACAGCCACTTAGGCTGTCATTATAAATGCCGGTGCTGACAAACAATGAACGTGTTTGTCGACCGAAAACCAGGACATTGCATTACCCCCTCTCAAATATGTTAAGCTCCTGCTAACATTAAGCGTCAATAACAGACTGAAACATCAACATTTTACTACCAAACTAATAACTTAGTACTTGAACAGTAAGATTGTTCTAAGAACAACCAATTAACTCTATAAACTATGTGCAAAATATTGATATTTCGTACAAGATGAATATCACATGTATGTATACAACAAAAATGCTTTCTATCTAGCATTAAGTAACTATCACTTTCACAGAAGGCATTCGCATTGATCGACATCGAAAAGGAGCCCATGTGAGCACCCTTTACTCTCGAACAATGAGAACACTTACAATTAGACAACCTTAAACAACATTAATTTAGTCTCAAGTACTTTCTTACTTTCATTCAATGCATTCGCATTGACCGACAGCAAAGGGTAGCTCAATGAGTGCCCCTTTGACCTCGAACAATGAGAATGACAAATAAAACGACCTAGAATACATGCACTAATACCTTAAGTATTACAATATTCTTTCTTTATTGGGTACACTACCCACATTATGACACTGAAAGATTATTACACGAGCATCAAATGCCTCGCTAAAATGCAAGTATTTTTCCACGTTGGAAACGCCTAAATTATGAAATTTCTTTAAACTTATGCTTACACACAGCATTTCAAATGCTGATGATAAATTTCTGTAAAAGCCCTTACTAGATTAAAACCCAATATCATTGCTATTAGATTTTGATTCACTTTACTTCAAACAATGCAATTTATAAATCTTAAAGAAAAAACGTACGGTAATAGATTTATTCCCAAATTTAATTAGGATCAAATCTAACACCAACATTTGACATCAAATAAGAGCTTTTGCTTTCTAATTTCAGCACTCCAGAGCAAGATAAAAGAAAGAACCTGGACACCTAACATGTGTGGGAATGACGAATTCTTAAAATCCAAGCTATTTCCCTTTTAACTTACATTATGTAAAAGTCTTTTCAAGCGGTCATCATCAAAGTTAGACAACCTACTCTAGACTGCCAAACTTTGGTGATGACCATTATTTAGTTAACTTTTGAAAACCAGTATCAATAAATCTGTTCTGCTCTTTGGAGTTCTGACTTATGTTATTTATTATTTTTTTAAAAAAGAAATGGAATGTTTTATGAATGTCTTTTCAATTAACGTCTATAGGAGGAAGGCTGGTGGCTACTCTTGTTTCTGCTACCTGAGCTGGAAGATGGTCTGGCCCGTCGTTTATCTGATTGATGCCTGTGTTGTACCGGTGATCTACGGGCGGGGTTCCTTTGTCTAGCGGTCTGTGTCCCCGCATCACGCTTCTTGGTAACAGTGGCGTTGATGGACTGGGCCAGGCCGACAACCAGCTCCGTTAACTTTTCCAAGGTGGCTCCCTGTTTCTTCATTAACTTAGAGTTCTGCGCTACCTCTGCCTTTAGCTCAAGGAGGGCCTCACTTTCGCCGTCAGATGAAGATTCCGACGCTGATGATGATACGGAGGAAGGACTTGGTGAACCAGACCTATCATCAAAGTCTAGCTTTGGTGACTTTGATGGTAGAATGTCTGCCATGGTGTCCTCCGCATCATCCTCAGACGCCTTCCTCTTCGGTGTTGAGGAGGGTTGGCTTGTTCGGCTCGTGGTCACCTCTAGTAATGCGGCCTCCTCTATCCTCAACGGGTCTACATTATCACGATATCTCTTTGCCTCAGTATCATCTGCATTTGGAGTAGCGGTACCGGACGTTCACTGCAGCAGCTGGCTGGTTGGCGTACAGTAGATTTCCCAGGACGGGCTGAAAGGCGCTCGCAAACAGCTATTGGAGCTGCAGAAAGGCCTGTCCACGGGGTGCCTCTACGCTGGACTGGGGAGCCGCTAGAGCTGTCATCGGCATTGCCACTCCCGAAGAAGCCGGACTGGCTGATTGTAGTCCCTCAGGAAAGTTCATCCCTATGGCTTTGGATAGAGGGTCCCGTGCCTTCTTGGTGTCCCTATTCCAATGCGCCAGTGACTCATCCTGTGACAACGCCGCCACATCTGTCAGTCACATGGTAGGGCCTAGGAATTTCCACCATCATGCTGTCATCATCCTCTATCCCCTTCTCCTTCAACATCATGTGGTGCCTGGTAAACGACGCTCTATGCTGTACTAAGTCTTCCCTCTTAAAACACCTGATCAGACACAGTTTGCAATAAAAGGGTACCTCGTCTAAGTTCAGGTGTTGTTTCAAGAAGTGGTTCGTCACCCTGTACCTGGCCCCTATGTATGTCCTATCCATCTTGTGCAGACATCTTAGACACTGATACGCTCTTCTCCTTCTTTCTGGTGTAGCCATAGACGCCATATTAGTTGGTTGGTTGACTGAAATATATAAGAGGAGATGTTGTCAGTGGCGTTGGTATTGGATTTATCTTATACAACTTCTTAATTCTATTTCCATCTCTCCTCCTAGCTCAATTTTCTACCAGTCACACCCTCCTGTGTCTTCTGTAAACCAAATGCATTGCAAAACTAACCACTAACTCCTACATGATGCCACTTATTTTACAATTTAACCTGTCTCTCTATCTGGGGGTCCTTTCCCATCAGCTAATAACAAATGTCAGGTAAAACATCTAACGGGCCCTGGCCCTCGTATTCCGGTATACTATTCCCGAGAAGGTCCCTCGTCGACCAGACCTTTGATACTCATCTTTCACTCTCTCTGTGACATAAAAGTAAAATTAAGGAAACTAAAATGCAACAGCTAGCCTTAGCTGCATCTCAGGTTAGACATGCGCTTTCCTTAAGTGATCTGTAAGTGTTACTCTTAGCCCTTAATGAGAACCATAGTTGTTAGCTGGCATGACATATCTCGTCGTGTCGCATAACTTCCTTTTCTCTAGACTCATCAGGACCGTTGGGCACTCTTGCAATCTGTTTACGAGGGTCCAAGCATCATACTGGTACTGTGCTAAGAGGCTATTCGATTGAATATATGATAATTTAACTAACTTTAGAAATACAGGTTGTCAACGTATCTTGCACACTGGCCTTTCTCCCTTCATAGTTAACATGAAACTTGGCAGTAACCAAGTAAATATAACATTTGCTTCACATATAACACTAGCAATAATTTCTGTTAATTTGACTTCTATATTACAATTGATTAACATAATTATGTACATTTTCTTTCGGAATGATGCTCAGACATTCCCTCTGAACCTCTTAATCTTTGTTCTTTCTTGTCGCTCTCTTGATCCATCTAGGTAAGCAGATCCCCTCGTATGTTTCAGCTTGTTGTGATGGACCATATTTTCTTTGCCGCTTCTGTCGACTTGCAAAATGAAGTTACCTCTGTGGTTTTCCTCTTTACCATGTAGGGTCCTTGGTATGATCTCTCCAGCTTCGGCGCAACGCCTACTTTTCCAGTTTCATCCAGACACCACACAGCATCACCTACTTGGTATTTGTTGATGGAAATTCTTGCGTCATACATCCCCTTGTGTCGCTTTATTGAGGCTGCAAGATGTTCCCGAGCGACTTGGTGGGCTCTCTGCTTTCTGCTCTTGAGTTCGTCAACGTATAAGCCGTATTAAGTGATAGCCCTGTTGTTCGTCTTGGACTGGCTGCTAAACACTAATTCGGATGGTATCCGGACTTCCCTGCCTATGCTGAGCAAGTTTGGTGTGAGTCCTGTCGATTCATTCGGAGTTGCTCTGTATGCCCCCGCCAGGCAACCAAGGTTTCAGTCCCACTGGTCTTGTTCGCCGCAAAGGTAGGCCTTTATCATGTGGATCAGGGTTCTGTTAAAGCGCTCCGTCTGTCCGTTACAGCGAGGATTCCTCGGGCTCGTGCGGGTTTTCCTGATCTAAAGCATGCGACAGAGTTCCTGGAAAATTCTGCTCTCGTAATTGGACCCCTTGTCGCTGTGAATACTTAGCGGACAACCCCACCTTGAAATAAACTCGTTAAGTATCTTGCTGGCACAGGTCTCTGCCGTCTGGTCTGGCATCGCTATGACTTCTACATATTTGCTGAAATGATCAATAAGCACCAGGATGTAGCAGTTCCCTTGCTCTGTGACTGGAAGGGGTCCCAGGTAATCGGTTGCTACGACATCAAGAGGGGAGCCAGTAGCGATCGTTCCCATTGGAGCCTTCGGGGTCTTGATCGGCTTCGTATCGCTAGCGCAAACATCACATTGCTTCAAATGTAGGACAATGTCCATCTTCATAGCATACCAGTAATACCTCTGGCGGATCTTCTCTAGGGTCTTCTTGCATCCTAAGTGTCCTGATATGACCATGTCATGGCTTTCAAACATAACATCTTTCTTCATGGCTTCTGGGGCAACAAATTGCGTGTGACATCCAGTAAGGTTCTTTTTTAAGTATGCTTTGCACAGCAGACCCTCTACCACAGACCATGCATCCCAAATAATCCAGTAATGTCTTGAAGCTGGGCTAAGTCTAAGCATCTCATCGCTGGTAGGTCGACTTCCTTGGATTTTTGCTGTCAGGATAGGCCCAATGTCAGGATCCTGTACTTGGAGGCGTCTCAGAACCGATATACTTTTGTCGCATGCCCAGGTAAGGGTACTGTCTTTGCTAGACCTCTTGCCACTTCTCCCTGTTGAAGTCCCCGACTCTTCATGGGTCTCAGTTCCTGTAGCCCTCACTGTCTCGCTCTGCACCGTTACTTGCTTCTGCTCGTCTGTTTTGTTACAGACATTTCAATCACAGGTTTGCTGTTTCCCTGCCCCTGCATGTCTTGTGTCCGTTTTACACACTTCTTACAAGGACCACACTTCAATGGCTCATCCATGTCTGCGTCAGGACAATCGCAGTCTTTTGGGTTGTCACAACGGGAAAGCGCATCACAGTGCCCTTGTTTCTTTCCCGCTCTGTATTCTATTGAGAAATCGTATTGTGCTAAGATTTCAATCCATCTCGTTGTTTTGCCTCGTGGCTCTTTCAACTTGAATAGCCACACCAATGATTGATGGTCGCTTCTCACGATGAATCTTCGACCAAGAAGGTGTCGGAAATACTCAACAAAGTAGCGGATTGCAAGTAACTCCTTTTCAGTGATACAGTAATTTCTTTCGGCTTTGTTTAGCGCTCTACTCGCGTATGCAATTACCCTTTCTCTGTCATCTTGAACCTGGTGAATGACTCCGCCTAGACCCACATCGCTGACGTCCACATCTAGGATGAAAGATCCACCATCCTGTAGAAGGTAACACATCACTTCTGGACTCGTCAAAGCTTGTTTAAGGCTCTTGAAAGAGTTTTCACACCACTGGTCCCATATGAACTTCTTCCCCTTCTTGGTTAGCTCTAACATTGGCCGCGCGATCTTACCAAAGTCTTTGACAAAGCGACGATAGTAGGACACCATAGCTACAAATTGGCGAATTTGCTTCACATTCGTTGGAACAGGCCATTCTATTGACGGGGTTTGGCTGGATCCCTTCTCCAGATACCGAATGGCCTAGAAAAATGACTTGGGTTTGGAGCAGTTCGCACTTCTCGGGTTTTAGCTTCATACCGGCAGCTTCAATCCTCGACAATACCTCATATATTCTATCCATATGCTCGGAAAAGGTTGTTCCAAATACTATAATGTCATCGATATAGATGATGCAGGTTTCCCACTGCTTTACGCCTTGCAGAGCCAGTTACATCGTTCGTTGGAAAGTATTTCCACTGCAATTTAATCCGAAAGGCATCCTGAGCATCTCAAACTGACCGTATTTGCATACAAATGACGTCTTTGGGATATCCTCGGCTTTGAGCGGAATTTGGAAATATCCGCTTGTCAAGTCAAAAGTGCTAAAAAGCGCTGACGCAGCAACCGCGTCTAGACAATCTTGAATTCTTGGCAACGGAAAACCGTCTGGTTTAACGAGGGCATTCACCCTCCTGTAATCGACGCAAGGGCGTACTTGCCCATTTTTCTTCGCGACCAGACATATTGGACTCGCCCATGGCGATGTACTCTTCCTCGCTACACCTTTGGCCAGGAGTTCTTCTATGGCTTTCTTTTCTTGTTCCGCGAATGCCATCGGGACTCTCCTTGGGTGCTGCTTTACTGGTTTGGCATCGCCTGTGTCAAAAGGGTGTTCTGTTAAATTGGTCAAACCAAGGTCAAGGTCATTTACTGAAAAGGTGTCCTTGAACCTTATTAGGACCTTTGCAATAGCTTGTTGTTCCCCAGCACTTCTGTCCTGAATCGAATTTTCATACAGGCCTTTCAGATGATGCGGGATGTCTTTAGTTCCGTATGTCCTCTCTACTCCTTCTGCAGCTTCTGGGACTATTGGTTCTGCTCTTTTCTCGACCACAATTCTACGTATCGACTTAACATCGGCTGATTCTGAGGGGTTCTCTTCTCTTTTTATCTCACCCTTTATTGCCTGGATTTTCTCAGCGTGACCCAAAACAGCATCCTGGTTGATAGTGGCAGGGTCAGGGAAAGGGTTCAGCAACCGTACTTTACATGTCGGGTCGGTATTTATATCTATTAAAACCGCAGCCGTTTTAACGGATAGGTATCTCTGAAATGATCGCTCGGTTCCACTATGTATAACGAGTCCTCTGAATCGTCCGTCTCAGATCTGTCAACCAGTACATCAACAACTGCCTCTGAGTACCCTGGTACTATGTAATTATCTGCTGCTCTCACTGAGCGGACTTCATTCTTCAGGCAAACTTGGATGCATAGGACTTTTTCTCCCTGTAAGATGATGAGCCCTTGGGTTAGTAATAGGTCTGCGCGTCCCCCATTGTCGTTCTGGAGAATGTCTATACCTAATAGGCCTTCGTCCTCTATTTCAGGCAGCTATGATCAATTCTTTCTTCATCATCAAGGGTCCCAGTTTAATATAAAAAACCGCTTTTCCCAGCTCATGGATAAGCGCTCCCCCAGCCCCTGATAAACATACTGTTTTCGTCAAGGTGGGTCTTTCTTTAGGGTCTATTTTGTAATACACTCTATCTGATATAATCGTTCTTGTAGCTCCTGTATCTGCGGTGAAAACCAACGGCACGTCTTCGATCATCCCTTTCACGTATACCCCATTGCAGAATGGTTTTCTACGCCTTACTACCTCTGTTGGACGTCTGACTTGTTCATTATCCCCATGGCCTGTCTCTATAATCTGGACCCCGCCTCGGCCAAGTAGGTTGGTCCGTTGTAGTTTAAAGGCTGATTAAATGGAACTGCATGTGGGTTCAGGGATTTAGGTCTTTTGTCTCTCTCGTTTGCGTGATAATTCCTTGGGCCTCTGTATTTGTCCTTGAAAGGGCAGTCTCTTGCAAGGTGGTTTTCTCCGTTGCAGGCGTAGCACACGAAAGTTCTTCTGTTCCCTGTTTTATTGTTTTCAAGCCTCTTATTTTGTTGCTGAGTTTGGGTTAGTTCGGCTAGCTTATTCAGTATTTGCTGCAGGACTCCCGCCTCAATCTGAGTTGTAGGATCACCCTTTTTGATCTCAGCTGGTTTGGTTTGGTCGTTGCCCATGACCTGTGGACCTTCCTTAGAACTTGCCTCTTTCCGTTCTGGTTTCGCTGGAATGCGATAGGCATGGTCGACCCAGTCCTCCTGTTCTTCGTTCTCGCGCTCACGCATTCTGTGCACGGTCTTCTTTCTTCTGTTTCCGATATCATGCCGCTTTCTGGTCTGGACGCATGTCACTACATGGTATACAGCTTCGTCTATATCACTGGGTTCTTTGATGAACTCAACTTCCCAGCTTAGATCTTCATCATGTAGCCCATCCAAGAACCTCCTCACAAGGTCTTCTCGTTTTGTTCTTTGGTCTCTTTCCTTGTATGCTTTGTTATATAGCCGTTTCAGCTCGGCAGCATACTCCTCTACGGTTTCCACTGGTCTTTGGTCTCTCTTGCTGAACTTGACTGCAAATGTTTTGGGCGTCTCTATGACTCGAAAGCGATAGTTGATTTCGCTGATTAACTTGTTATAATCTCTGAGAACGTCTTTTTTTAATTGCGTGTATACAAACTCTGCCGCAATGCCTTCAAGTTTCGGCAGTAGTTGATCGAATTTCTCCTCCTCGGTCCAGTTCTGCCTCTCTGCTATCGCTTCAAACCTGTTGATCCATACTGGCCATTCTTCTTTCCCTGTAAATGATGGAATTTTGATGTTGCTATGGTAACGATGTTGGTCTCGGTTGTCAGGTGTTCTACCGTTATAGCGAGGCTGTACCCAATCCTCATCTCTAACATCGAAAACAGGATGGAGTCTTCTGTTCCCGATTAGTGCCGAAGGCTGTACCTATCCATCTTTGCAGTTGTTATTAAGGCTACATGCTTCTATATCAGGGTGTCTTTCTTGTTTGTGGCCGAGCGCATTAACCAAAACATCTGACACGTTCTTTAAAACTTTAGTCATCTGAGTTTGCATCTTTTCCATTTCCCCTACTGCCTTTTCTAAAAACGATTCTTGTCTTCGAGGGCTGACACTATGACGTCTATCATGGTCAATTTGGTGGACAATTTCCTCTTCATCTGTGTCTGTATTGTTGACTAGATTGTAGTCTCTCATAGCTCTCTTGTTGAATTGGTTATCTACTATAAGTCTTGGTAAAATTTGGTGTTCTTCATCTCGATCTGCAGTGTTAATTACTGGACTATACCCTCTATTAGATCTTCCGTTGATTTGGTGGGCCATCACCTCTTCGTTTAAGTCTGTGTTCTTTACTGGACTGTATCCTCTCTTAGATCTAGATATTGTGTTAATGTGCTGTTGTTGAGCTGAATCAATCTCTATCAAAGCATCTCGCTGGACTGTAGCCTGAACGTCTCTGAAGAATACTTCTGTCTCTTGCTCCGATTCTGAATCTGTCATTCTCTAATCAAGACGAGGTGTCGATCACTGGATCTAAGATAATAATCAAAGATCCCACCCAGCTGCCAACCACAAATGTCACGTGCCGAGCGGTAGTACACGTCAAGTCTGGGGTCTGATCTGGATCCAAATTGGTAGCGTGATTCAAGATCACCCCTTTCTTCTCTCTCTTTCTCTCAAATAAATATTAACTAAAATGGACTCTCTTTCGTGCGGCAAATAAAGTAAAAGTAAGGCTTAATCAAATTGTATGTGATGCTTTATTTATATCCTACTCAATAACACAAGTAAACCTCAAGTCACTAGACTTCTTCTATTTCTAACTAATTATATTCTAAAAGAGTAAGGCAATGTGGTGCCGCACCTTTGAAATTCAGTTCTGAGAGTCCTCGATTCGTCTGCAACCGAGGTATTTATGCAGAAAATTATTCACGTGGTGTGCACCAAATTTCTGGTGCGATTTAACATTAAAATCGCACCGAAAATCTGTTGCACAAAAAACGCACCAAAGTGTGCACTCCTTATATGGAGTGCACACCAAGTGTGCACTCCTTATATGGTATGCGAAGACGCTGGCACTGCGGGGACCTAAAAATGACTAAAACAGTACCCATATCCCTTTCTTAAAATACAAGAATGTTATAAACATGAGGGGGGAATATATTTAGAAGGGACGCTCATAGCTAAAATATGGAATAAATTACTTTTCAAAGAGCTTTCGTAGGTTGAAATCTTGCCGCTACTGTACTATGTACATGAAACCAAGGCTACAACCCACAATTCATCACTTCAGTATAAAACAAGATGGCGTCAAAGCACTTGCTTTTAGCAACTATGAACAAGTACACGTACAGGCTTAATAAAAGACGCTGCGGGAGTTAACACGATCTAGAGGTAGCTTATATCGTAAAGATTACAGTATGGAATTATAATTATGAAATGACTCCTGAAAACAGCCACTTAGGCTGGCATTATAAATGCCGGTGCTGACAAACAATGAACGTGTTTGTCGACCGAAAACCAGGACATTACAATATTGGCACAATTGGACCAAGAACTTCACAGTATTGTGCTTATATGTAAATATCTGTGCAAACTTGAAAATGACCAGGACATGCAAGACATAGTTGAGATCATTATGTATGGCTAAGTTTATGTGTAGCATTACACCATGCACAAATAAAATACTATAATAAAATACACATGTATGTATTCCATAATTAGTTCATTTGATTAACATTAACATGCTGCAAAAACAGTGTCTGCTTTACCTGCCGTCGTTTCGTTTCCCCACCAGCTTGGGCTTTGCAAAACAATACTGATAGTGTAAAACTGTTTGGAACCTGATCAGACGAATTATTAATCCTCTGAATTGGATGAAAACGATTTGCAATTGTTATCATATTCGTATGTCGTGATAAGAGTTAATACTAACTACGTGTATATATCATGGGAGCACATAGTAACATCAACGTTGTTACTAGTGTATTTTACGTCAGTTTTTGCTTTATTGCGTAAAAAACAACGTCATCGACGTAACGTTAGCAGGTGCGTTATGCCGTCATGATAATTTATATATTGAAGTTTAGATTTCAGAACAAAGAAATGGACTTGGACGTACTGTATTGAACATTGGTCATGTCATATATCAAGCACTTTTTCACGCGTTTAATACATTTTCTAAAACAGGATGCCCATGTAGATCCTCTATTGAAAAGTAAAATTGAGCCTTTAAACTTGTTATTTTCCCCTTATTAATATCTGTCTGTCAAAAATTAAAACCAAACATTCATTAAAATTTCAGTATGTCTAGAAAATACATTGCTTCTAAACGAGGAAAATGCCTGCAGTACTCGAAAGAGGACCTGCAAAAGGCAGTGAAAAGTGTACAGTCCGGCGCCATGTCTGTGAGAAAGGCTGCCGCTGCGTTCAATGTACCTAGATCAACAATATCTGACCGGGTCAGTTGCCGGTTTGACATGTCTGAAGACATTAAACCTGGCAGAAAGCCAGTCTTGCCACCTCAAGTTGAGGTAAAGAAAGTGGACAATCTGAAGTTGGCTGCTGCACGAGGCATGGGCATAAGCAGAGCACAACTACTTAAACGCACTGGTGCGTTGTGCAAAAAAAAAAAAGTTGGACACACCTGTGTTCAAGAACCCAACCCCGGGTAACGGCTGGTGGGAAGGGTTAAAAAAAAAAGAAACCCAACCTTAAGCATAAGGAAACCAGAGAAGCTGGGTACTAATCGTGCCAGGGCTCTCAATCAGACAATTACTGAGAAGTATTTTAGTGACCTTGGTGACCTGCTTTGTTCCCTTGGGATTGAAGATCAGCCTCAGTGCATTTGGAATGCGGATGAGACTGGTCTTCAATTCGAGCACAAGCCCGTGAGGGTTATTGTCGAAAAAGGAAGCAAATCAGTCGTCAGCAGGGTCCGTCATACCCGACAAAATATTACAGTAATGGCCTGTGGTAATGCGTTTGGAAGGCGACTACCACCTATGATAATAGTAAATGGGAAAACGTCGGTGTCCTTGTACGGGTTCAATGCATCGGCTGCACCAAATGGCACAATGTGGGCTGTGCAGGAAAAGGGGTGGATGACAGATGAGTTGGGTGAGAAGTGGTTCAGGGACGTGTTCCTGAAAGGTTGTGGTCCTCAAAGGCCACAGCTTTTGATCATGGATTGGCATTCATCTCATGAATCTCTTGCCATTCTGGAACTCGCCGCTGAACAAAACATCTAACTCCTATGTCTTCCACCTTACTGCACTCATTTCCTGCAGCCGATGGATCGAACTGTGTTTGGTCCATTTAAAAATGCATATGATAGAGTATGCTCAGACTATTTAGGAGAAAATTCCCTGAACACTGTCAACAAGTGGTCTTTTCCTAGGTTGTTCTGTAAGGCATTTGAACAGTCAGTGACACAGACAAACCTCAACAATAGTTTTCAAGCGTGTGGCATTTACCCATATAATCCAAACTGTTTAACTGCTTTACAGCCTTCTAAGCCATCTGACAGACTTATTGAAAGTCCTGAGCAAACAGAAAGATCAGACGCTAATACCACCGTTGATTTAAATATTTCCCAAACTGTTGATTGTGCAACTCCGGTGCAACAAACCTCTGTCATTGACTGTTCAAATGGTTTGCAACTTCCAACGTCTTCCAGAAATCTGAATGAATCCCTTCCTGACCACACAGACGATGACAATTCAACTCCAAATGACTTGAGTATGGTTGATTTAGGGTCAAACCCAGAGTGGTTGCTGGAATTGATCACTGCAGGGACAGTCAGCGTTGTTGAAGATAATCAAATGAGCTTGTCTATAAACGCTGACTGTCCTACTGTTGATGTGGTCAATTCCCAGCCTTCCACAAATATTCTCTGTTCTGTGACCGACATGCCTGTACGACCTACACTAGGACGAGATACTGTTAGCGTGGTCACGTCCCCGATGTCGCTTTCGATACGTGTGTGACCTCTCCCCAGCCTTCTGCCACCCAAACGTCTGCTTCCTCATACAGCAGCAATGATGCTGACTGGAATGTTGAAATCAATTCCATGTTTCTTCCTCCTCCACAATCAGTAAAACTTGAAAATGTCTCCAGTGACAGGTCAAAAAGAAAAACTAAATCGTTTCACAGGTTACTAACTAGTAACGAGATTTTAGAGCAGAAAAGAGCTGCACATCAGTTAAAATGTTTGAAAGAAGAAAAGAAACTCAATCGCACGTTGAAAGTAAAAAAAAACAGTTTAATAAATAAATCAGTGTGAACCGAATTAATGTTTCTGTTTAGCTCACCTTCACGAAGTGAGGGGGGGGGGGGGGGTTATGCTATTCCCCATGGCACCCGGGACCTGGATGACCAAGTGTAAAATACATATCCAGAGGCGATGTAGTTGTGATAGTTTATCCCAGAAGGTAACTACTAACAGGAGTGACGAACTGACGTACCCTGCAGAAAGTGCCTTCTCCGAACCCATGTCTATATAATAATGCCTCGACACTATATTAACTATATGTTTGAAAGAAGAAAAGAAACTCAAACGCAAGTTGAAAGTAAAAAAAAAAGTTTACAATAAATAAATCAGTGTGAAACGAATTAATTTTTCTGTTTAGCTCACCTCAACGAAGTTTACGCTAAAACTATTATTTGCAGTGCAAACAGTTTGGAGCCAGATCAGACACCGGGTAACCCGGCGTCTGATCAGGCTCCAAACTGTTTGCCACCAAGATAAACAAGAATGATCAGAATTGTCCAAAAGTTGTTCTTTTCTACGTATTAGTGCTTTGCGTTTGCGTTTAAACGGGAAAGAATAACAGATTATCCACTGTACATGTATATCTACAGTAAAACTTCTCTACAATGGCAGCTAAAATAGGTTTATCAGGGAGGTATGCAGATTGCAGCACAGACGCAATGCAGAAAGCTAGTCAGGTAGGCTGGCAACTTTCTGCATTGCTTTTGTCAGGCAACATGCAGTTAATTATCTGATTTAAAATTCTAGAGCGCCCCCCCCCCTTTGGTCATTGCACGGAGGGGTTACTGTAGATAAAATATGCCTATGACCTAAAATTGGTTAAACACGCATAACATTGGTAAAGTACATATCCAGAGGCGATGTAGTCTGGTTCCCGATCGTACTTAGAAAGTACGTCAGGCAACACGCGATAATGGCTGCCCCCATGAAATAGAGGAAAATGGGTGGAGTTATATGAGCTGTAATAGGAGGTTTTCTTATTTTAGGTGGTTCACAATATCTAATTGTAACCTACGGGTTCAATGTTATTCAAAACTAAATTACCAATTCAAACATATGTGGTCAGCGACTGAATTCAGCAGAAATTCGTGCAACGAATCATTTTAAAGCACTCCTATTTTCAGCTATTATAAATAAGTTGGATTACATATTAGTATATTGTATCGTTGGTGTAGTGGTTAGCGTCCCTGCTTCTCATCCGGGCGACCCAGGTTCAAATCCCAGCCGGCTCAATATTTTTAGCTCACCTGGCACGAAGTGCCAAGGTGAGCTTTAAGGATCGCCGGATGTCCGTCGTCTGCCGTCCGTCCACAATTGCTCGTGAACACTCTAGCGGCCACACATTTCATTGGATCTTCATGAAAGTTTATGACAATATTTATCTTGATGAAATCTAGGTCAAGTTCGAATGTGGGTCATGTCCGGTCAAAAACTAGGTCACTAGGTCAAATCATAGAAAAAGACTGAGGTACTTATTGAACGTTACTCTACGCCGTAGAAATGTAGCGTGTGTTGGTGAAAAAGTGGCCATTTACGATATTAATGTTACTGAATACATCTTTGGACTTTTTATGATAATTCATTAAACACCTAAACATTTTAAGAAAAATCAACTTTTATTCAGACCCCTACCAACTTCTTCATTACATCACTCGAAAAAAATTCTTCACAGCAGTATGAGGTTAACTGATATGGATTAAAAATGATAAACTTCATTTTCGGTATAGGTTTTAGACCATCAACATTATAACTGTCCAGCAAATATTCCTGTAATCATGTGGGACGTTTCTACTTTTGCTCAGTATATGTAAAAAAAATACTTCAAATGACCCCACATGTTTAAATCTTAGAAAACATTTCTCGACAGGTTTCTTTCCAGATATTAAGCTTCAACTTCTACCCTACATACTCATATCAGTATACCCCCTCTTACTAGTTGGGGTTCGGGGACTTGCTCCCCAGGGGAAATTTTATTCTTAGATGGCTTCAGAAGCGTTCAGGGTCGTGCTATGCATTTAAAACAGGTAAAATACTAATAAAAATCCATGTATTAAAATAACAAATTATTAATGATAAAGGATCATATTTTTTGACGTTGTCTTCCGGCTATTAGCCTAGTCTACCTCTACCCCCTCTAATAAGTGTAGCACTTTTACTAGCGTGTCCGGGGCATGCTTCCCGGGATATCTTTTAATTCTATTGTCTTTGGTGCATTCTAGGGGCGTTTTTTATATAATATATGCTCTTTTTTTTACCATTTTCTTATTATCCACACCTAAAGCATTTAGATCTATTTATGAAGTTTGATCCATTTCTTAAGGATATATTTTGATTTAGTAAGTGTATTCATTGAATTTGAGCCAAAAAACAGTTAAGAAAAATGCACATACTTCAGGCAACACACTCTAATGTATACACTTTGCATCATACTTTTAGTAAGCATCACCTTTTAACTATTTTATAGTCTGTTTGTGCCAATTATTTCTTAACATTAGTTCAGAAAGCCAAAAATAATGCATGCCAACTCTTTGCCGAGAAAGGCTATATTATACATTTCAAATGCCCATAGACAAAAAAGAACATTATAACCTATGTTTTTACTTTTTACCATGGTACATGTACTAAGGTACGTTCGAAGAACCTATATAGAAATGTTTATAGAGTTCCTACGAAGATTTCATTCTGGCGCGTATGTCCTTAATTCAATAATAATCATACAATCTGGCGAGGTTTTATTTATCCGAAATGTCAACGGACCTGTATAATATCCGATAATAGGGCTAGTTTTGAAATAAATTCGTTGCCCGAATTCATACTGAATTCAACTGGGTCGCCTGTAATTTTTGATTGATAATGTAACTTTGTATAAAACTGTTCCCATTTACTACAGTGGCTTATCGTGAACCACCTAATATTAGAAAACGCCCTATTAAGCTCATATGACTCCACCCACCACATATCAATATGGTTCCCGGTTTCCTCTCTTTCATGGGTGTCGCCATTTTTTCCCGTTGCCTGGCCCTAACTGTATGAAGATAAAGGGACATAACCAGGCTAGAGGCGATGTAGTTGTGATAGTTTATCCCAGAAGGTGACTACTACAGGAGTAACGAACTGACGTACCCTGCAGAAAGTGCATTCTCCGAACCCATGTAGTTTCGGATAAGTCTATATATAGTAATGCCTCGACACTGTATTAACTATATGAATGAATCGTTACAAAATATCAGCATGTATGGAAATTAAACATCTTAACTTGGACTGGGTTTTTTTCTTGTTAATAACACCTTAATGTATCTAACCTTCCAGATTATAGGAGTAAACTGCTAGTATACAACTCTGTTGTGTGTCATCTGTGTAAGTTTTAACCCATTTCCCCATTGCCTGTTGTAAGTTTTGAAGATAGGTGAACACTTAACCCTTTGCCTGATGATTACGGTTTTACTGCTTTTGTAAAAAGTTTGGATCCAAATCAGACGCCGCGTAACGTGGCGTCTGATCTGGATATAAACTGTTTGACACTAGTCTTTAGGTAAACCAAGTTGAAAGTAAAGCAGATTATGCCTTAAGGCGCATTCTGGCTTACATTCAGTCTGCTTTTAAAAGCCTTCATCTTCGAGGATATAGAAATTATTTCTGTTTGGTACAGGTTTATGACTGCCCGGAATAATTTGGAAATATTTTCTTCAGTGGAAAAATAATCGCTAAAAGGTGCTTAGAACTATGTTGGAAAGGGTGAAGTGTGATCAATATCCGGAGTAACAATTAAGAGAAGAAATTGTGATCAAATTTCGGTGTTGATGTAAATATCTATGAGCGCTCGATCTTTTACACTTAAGCTCCACACCCAACCCCCTTTTTTTTTAAAAGAAAAGAAGATCGACTTTATTCATTACCTTACCGTTATTATATCTACTCCATATCGATCCTTTTTAGGCATGCCAAATTACGAATGTATACATGCCCTGATCAGACAATTAAATGGGCTGTCTTATCAGGGTATCCAGTCCTGACATATCTGTGTCTACTCCGTGATTTGATTGAATCAAATAATGCGTCAATATCAGGACGGGATATCCTTGTTCTTTGTGTAAAGGTTTGGGAGTTAAACTTCATAGAAGTTCAAATAAGACGGTTTTATAACTTTTTACAGATAAAATTAGTTGCTGTATAATGTTCAAAGACAATGTCCGAGTTTACCCATCTGCAAATTGAGTTTAGCCTTCTGATGACCGAGTTTAGCCTTCTGCTGTCCGAGATTGCCCAACTTGAGGTAGTCTTTATTTTTTACATTTCTGACAACGATATTGATTCGTATCGGGTTTTATAGTGCATGGTTTTGGTTCGTTTGGAATAGTTCTGTTAGTATCCATATATTTACGATGGCTGTTATAGTCTGAAACGCTGCGACAATCGCCGTTGTTGACGAGGTCGAGAAAACTGTCCGAGATTACCCGAATGACAGTTACACGTCTGAAATCTGGACACCTCTGTGGGTTGAAAGAGGGAATTAATGACTAACTATTGCGTTGTGGGTTATGATGGTGTTGCAGAGATCTCTTATATGAGCTTTCTGTAATACCATCGTGCTGCTCTGGGCGTCAGCCTGTCGGGGAACCGTTGGTGTTTGTGTCCGGTTTTCAGATGTGTTACTGTATTTCAAACTATTTCTACATACGACCGTTGGAAATTTCTACATTCCATAGCGTCATCATTATGACGTCATATAACTACGGTTATATGATGTCATGATTGTGTACAAATATATCGCATGCTTGGCTTAATCTGGTTCCCGTTGTGCCACAATAAACGGCGTTTTAACTGCTATATATAGACTCGAACTCAGTTTGTAATAGATTTAGACTGAGTATTTAACTTTCATTCTGGATCTAGATATATTTCGCTTTTGCTGTTTTCAGGGGTTTCTAGCCTGCCCTGGAATATCTGTTTAAGTGTTGGATATCTTGATGATTCTTCTGCTGTGGAAATCTCTCACTGCGTCATGTAGGGTTCATAATATTTTAGTATTTTAAAAGCATATGTTTCTTTAATCTGCTATTGAGCTGCTTTCGTCTGTACATATTTAACCCTTTAACTGCTAATCCCGATTTTATTACAATCTGCAAACGGTTCAGATCCAGATAAGACGCTTAGTAAGGCAGCGTTTCATCTTGATACAAACTGTTTGACACTCGTTTTTGGTGTTCTATAATTAATAATTGCATAAATCTGAATGTTACGAAATTTGTAAACGACAATTTCAAAGGAGTCGATATTATAGCAGGATAAGTGTTAAAACTATAGAAATCTATGTATGTAATACTTTAATGGAGGGCCTCATGGAGTATTAGTCATTATACTAAATTGTCTACCCTCGTTAAATAAAGTCATTCATTCATTCATTCATTTCATTCATTCAACACATTTTCGAAACAGTTTCCCGAACGATGACATCACTGAATTATTGATTTGACGTCATCCGAATTACCTCGTTGCTCCCGATTTGGATTCGTGTTCTTCCGTTGAGTGGTTCGCGACAAATCGGACTGCCGGAATTTAACGATAAGACACGATTGACTACGATTCTTGGGGAGCCCTACGGGGAAAATTCATAATAAAAGTGCGCGTGGCGATAATCCCACTGCTTAAAGCAGTGAAAGTATCAAGTGATAATCCACTGCTATTTCGTGGTAATCCACCGAAAAGCATAGATAAATAGAGCATAGTTGTTTTTTCAGTATAAGATAGAAATTTAATCCATTGAGTGAACATCAGACGTTATATTTTCACGAGTGGCGAAGCCACGAGTCAAGATATAACAGTCTGATGTTCACGAAATGGATTAAATTCGATCTTATACTGAAAAAATACAATTGTTCTATTTATTTATGCTTTTAAGCCACTTTTTAAACGAAATTGTTCGACAATTACATGATTTACCCCGTGTTGAGCCCCAAGTTTACATCGAACACATTAACAAAACAGTTTCCCGTACGATGACGTCACTTATTTATTGATTTTACGTCATCCGAATTACGTAGTTGCTCCCGAATTTGGATTCGTGTTCTTCCGTTGAGTGGTTCGCGACAAATCGGACTGCCGGAATTTAACGATAAGACACGATTGACTACGATTTTTGGGGAGCCCTACGGGGAAAACGGCGATTGGTGATAATCCACTGCAGTGGATTACCAAGTGATAATCCACTGCTATTTTCCGGTAATCCACCGAAAAGCATAAATAAAAAGCCGTTATAATAATTATAATAGCAAATTGTGTTCAGAAAATTTACTCGAGGAGGGGTCATTTAGGTTCATGTTGAGGCTGATAAAATAATGCGATCTTATCGTGCATTATAGCACCGCTAAGGCAAAGAAGGGTTTTTAAAAATGATATATAACACATGCATTTTGCACTTTTAATAATGATGTTATTGATCCAGTATCAAACGTTTTGAACTACCCTCGTATAGCTCTAAAATCCACATTCTGATTGTTTAGACCCTGGTCTTGTTTAAAAGCACCGGCACCGGTACGGCTTGCCGCTATCGTTGCATGTTGGCACGCAGTATCCTTTGCCAGGGCATATGGTTGAACACTTCTGATTACAGGGTACCCTTCTGCTGGTTTTCCAGCAGTTTCCGACATAGTTAGCGCTGCTAAGGGGTACCAACCACACAAAGCACATGGTAGCGAGAATGATGGCGACTTTCATGGTTATTATTTCTGAAATGTACAAAACAATAATAATAACAACAACAACAACATATAGTCACCCCATCTCATCATTCATGGTCGCGATATGACCTATTTAGTGTCGCAATGCCGTAAACCCAAACAGGGCTGCCATAAGTTGATAATAAAAATCCTAAGATTTCAAATTTTCAATTTTGGAGATGCAATTTTACTAAACGTACCTTTACCCCATAGTCTGTTTCTAGGTTTGTTGACCCGTGACTACTTAATGCAGGCTGGAAGTAAAGCAGAATGCGCATTCTGACGCATTCTGCTTTACTTTCAGTCTGCTTTAAGCTACAATGTTCTCGAAAGAAAATCCGAAGATTTAGCAATAATCCGTAGAAATGGCAGCCCTGCCCAAACTAACCCATTTACTCTGTAATAACTACAGTGGGATCCCAAGTAGAAATGTTTGTGCTTAAACAATAACATGTATTTCTTTTAAAACCTTTCAATTACTAGATCTATCACTAAATTGTGTTAATTATTATGTGTTTACGACCGGTACATGTAACTGCTTAAAGCAATATGGCAGTAAAACGGAAAACTCCTGATGGAGCTTTCTGTTTAACTGTCACATTTCTTTAAGATGTCACCTTTCTCTTATACAATCAATTAGCCTATGGCCAAAGAATGGTGTATATGATCATATGTTCATTTACAGTGGAGAATACATAATTCTTTCCCGTTTAAACGCAAACGAAATGCAAAGGAAAATCTCTAAAACGCAGACAAGTGCAATTTTTGGGCAATTCTGAACATTCATGTTTACCTTGGTGTCAAACAGTTTCGAGCTTGATCAGACGACGGCTTACGGTTTTACGGCACTGCGACACAATATAGTGAATATATAGCGCCGATAAATAATAAGGAATGATGAGATGCGATGAAAGATGATTTGAGCTAATCTCATTCGTTGCGAAGCAGCGCATGGGATCAAACCCATCGACTTGCCTTTTTTTAGTTCTTTGCAGAGGGGATAATCTCGGTCAAATAAACAGACAATTTAGTTTAAGTATGCAACCGCAATGCATAATTGTAGAACTTGGAACTACTTTTTTCAGTTAAGGATTGAATTAAAGGCGTCAAATATTTATGGGATAATGGGTTAAACCGAAGCTTTGTAACTATATACTTTATTTTCTGTACGTAGATAACGGCATGTAGGAAACAAGATTAGGGTAAATCCACACTAATTTGCTTTCTTTCATCCTTTGTTCGGTAGCTTACTACATTCACAAATAAATAACTATTCTTTTGAGTCATGGAAGTTTTGACTGCGTATAAGAAATTAAATAAACTTCTTCGGCGTTTAATCCTTTACCTGATAGCCTTTTTCTAGTATTCAAGATAGGTGACCACTTAAAGCAGATTGAAAGTAAATCAGAATGCGCCCTAAGGCGCATTCTGCTTTACTTTCAGCCTGCTTTAAGCTTCCATATGCTAGAAAATTGAGGCGTTTCTATGGGAGATAGGGTTAAGGGAAATAAACGAAAGAAACGTTCATTTCGCTTAAACTCCGCAGAAATTCTTTTCTTTTCTTATATTTACATTATATTTGTTGAAGATTCTAATATTAATGGATATTTTATTAGTATGCAGGTATGTTAAATCCACATTAGAGGTTGTTATAACGAATAACGTGTGCCCTAAAAGGAACCCATAGCGGCGATACTAGAGCAACGCAGCAAAATGATTCGCGGAGAGCAGACCAATAAGGTCCGACTCCTCTGCAAATATATTCACAAGTCCCGCACTCTCGAGAAATAGAGTTTATACGAATTAAACGTCGGCTTTTTCAAGCGATTTGAATGTGGCAAACGTAACCATATACACTCAGAGGATCCTCTAACCGCTAGTTAATCCGGATGCCAAAAGTTACAATTTCTATGAGATGAAGGTGTTTTCCAAAGGGAAAAAATGTTTCATTAAAATTGATCAGGAATTAAGGAAAACATGAATGAAATTGTAACCTAACCCTAAAATGACAAGTCACAATATCGTGATTGACATTTGTCTGTTGGACTACCAGTTTTCAACGCGACATTGATGCCATATGTAGTGCTTAAATTATAATTTTGAAAAAATACTATCTAAGTATGGATGGAGTATTGTTCAACTGGCACTGAAACAAAAATACTGAGTCAACTCCTGGTCTGTTTTTCATAATATGTAAAATACCAAATATTCCACTAGCTGTCAGCAGTGGCTAAGTGACATTTACAGACAATTTAAAGAATGCCACCCTAAACGGATTCAGTGACGTTAATGTATCAATAAAAAGGTAAATATTGAGCCGTCGAGTTAAAATTTAGTTTTTAAACCATTGGCGTTGATTCCGTTAACGTAGTTACGTTACTTTTTTTTACATATTCGACGGTCATACATGCGCGAGCAGTCACCGCAGACGCGTGGAAACATACGAGCGAGTGTGTGATGACCAAAATGAAAGACTCTGTGTATGTTAGCTTTTCATCTGTAGGCGCTAATGACGTTATCTCTACAAATCCGGTCAGACAAAACTTCCTTAAAACGAGCTGATATTGGCGAACAACATGTTGATATGCGTTTCAGTTGGTGAAATAAAATATTGGTGTTTAATATTTAGCTTATGTAAACGATCTAATTGCACATAGGGCGTAAAACGTCCATGACGTTAACGTGACATTTCACGTTCGCTCTGAATACAACATTTTGAGTGCTCTTGTGATAAGTACAATCCCGTGAGTGATTTTGTCACAATTCCATTCAACTGAGGAACGACTCTGTGGCAAAATGTCTGGAAACCAGCTTATTGGCAACTCTGAGCTCCAACAGATGTTACTCTGTCGACTTACAGAAACAGACTGCCAAGATTATACTGTACATGCGCTTATATATGATTAGGAACAGCGATGGTGTCCGAGACATATCCGAATGTACCAAAATGACGTAGTAGATATTATCGGCCTTTGCAGTAATTGGATCTAAGTGATTTTCCACGTATATGATCTCGGATATCATTAAATGAAATCAATATGATTAGAGAAATGTTCAATGGGATAAGGCGATGCAATATGAGCATGAAACTACAAACATGAAGTGAGAAATAAATAAAAACGTAATCATATTTCCGGGTATGAAAATGGCCGGGGACGAAGCAAACTGATTATAAATGGCATAGACTAAAACAATTCTGATACAGTATAAACGTGTTCCGTGAAGAATAATCATCAATGGGCATAATAAACTATCTTTAAACATGACTAAGATTATGATTTGATATTAAATAAACACTCACAGAGACTGTTTGTTTCGTTCTGTTGTTTGAAGTTTGGTGTATTTATTGGCGGTTTAAACAGGAAATAGGTATGGTAAAATTTCTATACTGTGCCTCACGGCTGTAGTCGAACGAGCGGGAATATGCGGCCCTACTTCGCCACACTACATTCACAAATAAATAACCATTATTTTGGGCAATGGAAGTGTTGAATGAATTCCCATTATTTACAAATACAGTGATAATTTATGATCATAAAAAGTATAGAATTCGTTCGAATATCATTAATCTTCTTCTTCTTCTTCTTTCGGTAATAGGCTAGGAGTCTTTTTAGACTGTAAATGTTGATTTCAAAGCAGGGAATGAGTCGCCCCACTCCAATAGTATTAACAGTTAAACTCCCAAAAATGTGCACCTAAAACTATATACATGGATGCGAAGCTTAGAATGTGGAAGTAGCTTGCCTGATTGCAGCCTTAATACCTTCCAGTGATGTCATATCTGTTGCTACTGCTGGGAGCCTGTTCCAGTCCTTGATTGTGCGGGGGTAGAACGAGTACTTGTAGACGGTCCGTGGCGCAGATGGCTGGTGCAGACGCTGGTCTCCTCTCGTTCTGCGATCATTTGGACGCAATATAGTTCCTGGTATCAGTTCAACCAACTGGTGCTGGATCTTGAAGAGCATAACGAAGCGGAGCTCTTGTCTTCCGCAGGACTTTCGACTGTTTTTGACGGGGTCCCAAATGGTTGCAGCATATTCCAAAATGGGGTTGATGAAGGCAGAATAGGCTTCACGTCTTGCATCCTTGGGGGTATTGTACAAATTACGTCGGAGAAATCCCAGTGTCTTGGAGGCCTTTGATGAAGCGTTGTTGACTTGTTTGGTCCAAGCGAGGTCTTCACTGATGCTTATGCCGAGGTACTGTGCACTATCCATTTTTTTCAATGTGTGTCCATTAATGGATGGATTAGTTTTATGGATGGGACTTTACGGCAATGCGACACTGGACATGCCGATGCGAATATCAATACCTACATGAATCGTCTCAAATTTATGAATGTATTGTCTTTGGTTTACATATTTATAAATATGTAACATATAGACAAAACATTAACTGATGGAATAATATTTTATTTTGGGCGAGTGTCCTTTAATTACAAAATAAATTTTCACATTCACAACTAAGCGGCAAATACGTATCCCTACGGTGCCGGGTCAAAACGGCCCCGAATCAAACGGCCCCTGAGTCAAAACGGCCCGCCCTACAGTTTTAATATAAAAACTATGTCATACCGTGAATAATAAATTATATAAAGGAGTATATATGGGTTAATGTGTTAACACTTTCTATAGCAAAGCAGACCTTCTTAGATATGAACTTTATGATTTGAAGTAGTTTTAATAATTACCCTCTACGTCGTTGTTCGTCCTTACAGTCTGCATGAAACACTAACAATCCTTGATGAAACAGTGGTCCGTCTATCCAGTCCCTATCATATATAGTTGGTATTTATAAGGCTTAATAGGCTTCGGATTGGATTATTGTTAGATCAATAGCCATGTAGCAAATGGTGGAAAAATGGACAACAGATTAATTAATTCATTGTCATATTCACTTTACATACTTCACGTTATTAATATAGAATACAATTAGAATACAATTTATTCTACGTTATTAATATATCCACCATTCATTACTAGTAATTATCCTAAAAATACTATAGCAAAACAATACAGGCCCGGATCCAGAAAACTTTGAGTGGGGCACACTTGGGGAGGGTATGGTAGGGGCGGAATCCCTCCTATATAACCTTATCTTGAGGACAAAATCGATTCTCAGAAAACTATAAGTTACGGTCGGACATTGTTTGAAAATAACATTCTAAGAAGAAAGTTTACATCAATAGAATGATGTAAACATCCAAACACCACAAAAGTTGTATTATAAAACAGAAAAAGATACAATCGTAATCTTGAGGGCGAAAATCCATTGTCAGAAAACAGTTACTATTACTTTCAACCATGATCATGCAAAGATTTTCACCTATCAAAACAGAGCAGATTTCTGCTCCAACAAACTTAAAATTAGTAACTCTCCTGTCCGGTGTATTCGTCCCAAGTATACTTTTAGCATGATATTCCAACTGAACCCATTTTCCACTGAATCATCAAATGTACAAGTTTCAAGTTTATTCAGATAAGTCAAGGTCCAGTCTGGGCATGTGACATAGAACATGTTTACAACATTGGTTATATAACAGGAAGAACAGTGTTTAACCCTTATCATAATAAGTTATCGTCTGCTTTAAATGTGTGTCGTTTGCGTAGGTAGGGTGAAGCTATTTAACCTGGAGAAAAATTTGAATAGGAATGCCAAACAGCAGACAGTTTAGATTCAGATTAGATGTCGTGTTACACGGCTTGTAATCTTTATCCAAAATGTTTGCAAAATATTACCAAGTCGCGCTTTACACGATAAGGTTTAATATGAAAAGACATTGTAAAAACAAAAGTAATAGAATAAAACTACAGGTAAATTATAATTAAATGATGACATAAAAAGTTTACACTAAATTGCAAAGCAGTGAAAAAGAAACAACGAAGTAATTGTGGGTTTTTTCTTAATTCTAGAGAACGAGACTACTTGAAAGAATTACAGACATACAGTGGAGAATGTGTTATTCTTTCCCAATAAACGCGTTTACGCTAAAACTATTATTTGCACTGCAAACAGTTTGGAGCCAGATCAGACGCCGGGTAACCCGGCCTCTGATCAGGCTCCAAACTGTTTGCCACCAAGACAAACATGAAATATCAGAATTGTCCGAAAGTTGGTCTTTTCTACGTTTTAGTGATTTGCGTTTGCGTACGTTTGCGTTTAAACGGGAAAGAATAACGTATTTTCAACTGTAAACTATTTTTTTTGCAGAATAATGACTATTTAAATAATGTTAATTTATCTTTACTTTTCATTAGATTATTGAATTTGACTGTGTTAGGAAATTTCCAGAAACAACTACATGTATTCAAATATTTATTTATTTCTTCTTTGAAACAGGAGCACTCACACAGATAATGAAACGCATTACCAAGTACGTTTTTATCACATAAACTACAAAATATTTTATTTCTTACAACATTTAAATACCGCCTACTTTCGATGGGCATTTTATGGTTTGTACAGCGAAATTTACAAAAAAGTGATAGCAAGATTAAATGGTAAAATATTGAAATTACTTTCAAATTGTAAAGTAGTTTTGTAAGTTCTGTAATTAACGCACTTACCAGATTCGAGAACAATACCATGCCAGGTGTGTAAAAATTGGTCTTTCAGTCTTGTACTAACAACTGATTTAAAACACGAATAAGAAGGTAAATTGTTTTCATGTAAATAGTTTGATAAACCAAGCGAGTGAAGAGTCTCGTGAACGAACTTTATCCACCAAGGAAAGTTCACTTCACTACGGGTGTACAGAACCTTTTACATGTTCCACTACAGAATATCAGGGAGGGGCCGTTTTGACTCGGATCCCCGCCTGCTTTGATTAAGGAATGTGATTAATACAAATCATCAACGCAGCTTAAAAAAGAACACCTGGCCTTTTTTAAGTTGAATGCCCCTAATAAGTTAGGACCAAACTCGGTACTCGACATAAGGCCTGGACAGCGATTAAGCTACGAGCTTATTTTTAGAACTCTGTTTTTGACCTCGTCTAACTTTATGGAAACATTTCCGACAAAATACTGACCTTGAGCTTAAGTACGTTATTTTCTTAAGAAACAACTATCCTATGCTTATTGCGATTTCATGCGTATTTTGAAAACAAAGTCCGGCGCGTGACGTTTGCTAAGGACCCCGACCGAATGGTACCATGGCATTTTTGTCACATTTTCTGTCAGATTGCCAAAAAACTTCTCAAGTACATTTACATATTTTAAGGATATTTGGGAACACAAGCATGAACTTTTTTTTATAATGACAAGATGCCGAATTCGTAAACGATCACTTATAGTAGAGCTACAGTCATGAGACATAATTATTCGTCACTCTACGAAATTTTGACATTTTAATCATACATTTTCTACATTTTTGTACTGGTGATGCCACAAAATTGTCGAACACAAAATAACACCACGGTGTAGGCTAGTTTTTAAAAGTTACATTGTGAACGTTTTAAATATAGATTTACAACATCACCTACAGTGCGAGCGTTGAAAAACACTCATTGTTTATTTCTCGTATATAACTAGTGGTTTAATTATGTACTGGATGTTGTTGTAGAGAGGGAGCACTGTACTGCCTAAAACATTTTAGATGATTCTTTTTCGCTGCCAGGCTCTATAAAACTTACATGAGTATGCAAACATTTTGGATTCAGATCAGACACCGCGTTCCGCGGTGTCTGCTCTGAGTTTAAACTATAAGACACTCAAATCAATGTTTACTAAGTAAAAATAACGCATAAAATTTTAAAAGTTTCAAAGAATTCGAAGATTTTGGAACCTGAACATCCGTAAGTCCTGAGAAGTTAAGAAAAATCCGACGATTTCAGAAAATTCGGGAGATATAGCAGTCCTGCTGATAGCTGCAAAAGGAAACATTTGATCAGTGTTCCCACTGTGCATCATTGTGCTGTGTACAGTGAAACCCCTCTAAACCGGACATGGGTGGGGACAACAAAAACATCCGGTTTAGTGGGGTTTCCGGTTTAGAGGGGTTTTAACCCATAGCTTGTTTCTAGTATGGAAGGAAGCTGACCACTTAAAGCAGGTTGAACGTAAAGCAGAATGCGCCCTAAGGCGCATTCTGCTTTACTTTCAACATGCTTTAAGCTATCATCTGCTAGAATATAGAAAATATTTCTGTTGATATATGTTCATGAATATATTTTCTTCAGTGAAGGAATAAATCAATGGCGTGAAAATGGGTGGGAAACGGAACCAAATTTTTTGTCCGGTTTAGAGAGAATTCCGGTATTTAGAGGTTCCGGTTTAGAGGGGGTTTTCTGTATTGTAAAAACAAACTCGAAACAGTTAATGACTGACCAGGCTTTTTTTTTTCATTCGAAGTTTCAATGGTCATATTATTTATCCCATTCACCCCAAAAGTTGTTAATGGATAATTCCAGTTTCCAATTAAGTCTATTTTGGACTAGTTGCATTGTCTTGCCTTGGTCCCTTAGCTCTGCGTTGAACCGTTGGGGCAGTTCATTGCAGACTTGTATACCAGCCTCCTCCATTTGCCACGATCGTGTGCTGCTGTTTGTGATTCAGCAAATGTTAAATCCGTCCATTCGTCAAATATTGTCTGACCATTTTTTTCTCTGTCTTCCTCTTTTCCTCGTCCCCTCCACCCACCGTTCCTTGCAGAATAGTTTTGGCTAGAGCCTGGGATCTTGTTGCATGACCATGCGTTAACTAGTTAGAGTTGACAATAATAATGCAGCGTTCCCTCCCTTCAACGGCCCTCCAAACAATGACTCCCTCCTTACAACGACCATTGCCGTTGTTTCCCAAACGAAACATTTATGGCCAACTTTTTTATGGTTGCAATACGGTCTACTTAAATTTGTCGTCTGCAGTTTTTTCTCAAAGTTACATATTAGTGGAGATTTTGATAGAATACATATATTGACCAGTGACAAACAGCTTGAATCCTGACCAGACGCCGCGTTACAACGACTCCCTCCGAACAACACACACAATCTGTGTCTCCCATTGGATGTCGTTGTACAGAGGGAGCACTGTACATTGCAAAATGACAAACGTTATTTCTATAGAGACATTCACTATTGGTCAGATTTTCAGGAGCCTTCTGATCAGAGTCTATAGTATTTGCATTGGACATGTGTACTATTCATAGGTACACTGTTTGCAAATGACGAGTAGACCCTTAGCTAGGATAGAATTAATGTGTGTTGGGTATGCATATTACAGATTATTAATATATCAAGATTACGTTGTATTGCATCAGAAATATACGAAATAGTTCATATACCCGCGGTACACTGAAATTTATCATCTAAGCAGAGTGGCGCAGTGAAAGCGTGCTGGACCCATAACCCAGAGGTCCGAGGATCGAAACCTCGCTCTGCTATATAGTTTTGCCATGATATTTCAGCATTTAATAAATAACTGGTACGTGACAAATTATCTCGATCACCCTTGTAACATATTAACATTTTAATAAGAAATTTCTATTTCCAATTAAGGTAGTTCGCGTGTCAGCTTATTCCGTGTCAGAATTCTTTGAAACCTTGATTAAATTGAAATATACCATATGGAGAGTGAAAAATCGTTAAAATAAAAAACATTACAGGGCCGTTTTTTTCTGACAGGACCACTTGTCGAGAAAAGCTCCTTTTTTAATGAACAGGAATATTTTCTTTATTAAATGATATAACTCAATTATTTATATATATTCAAGTAAACTGTACAGAGAATATAAGATATTATGCAAACAAAAGTATTTCATGACATATTTTCTACAAATATCAATATTTTAAAAAAGTCAAATTCTGAAAAAGTCACTAAATCTCAAGTTACAAAACATCTAGCTGTTTAACATACATTAATTTTACTCTTATTAGATAGATATAACTTAATTCTACTAGTCACAAAAATTTAATGAAAATCTACATTAGAATTTACATTTTATACATGGTTTCCAGAAGTTCTGACAAAATGTTACACAAAACGAGTTACCTCCCTTGAGTTCAACTTTAAAATGCCATCAGCTCTAAATAATACCACAAGTCAAAACTGTAATAAGGGACCATTGAATACGGTAGCCTGTAGATCTTTAAAGACAAGTGACTGCTTAATAAATAACAAAAGTAATTCATAAAAGCTCCTTTAAGATCTATATTTTAGCATTACTTTTGTTCTGTGTTAAGCTGCCATCTGTCATCTATAGGCTATAAATTCTTACAAAGTTTAGTTGTCACTTGAAAATACTTGCATCTGATATTATTCAATATTACGTGGCTAAACATAGCCTGCCCTTTGGTCACTACGGTATGAATTGACTAGTCAATAAAAATCGGACAATTTATTAAAAAAAAGAAGATTTGTAGCGAGTGGGAATCGAACCTGGAACCTTTGGTTTGATAGTCACCCTCTTTACCAACTGCGCTAACAAAGAAGATACTGAAGCTTATCAAACTTTCCCTAATGTAAATTTTCTACTATAAGCACGTACCGAAAAGATCAGGTTAAAGTCATCAGCATTTCCGGAATTCGAGATGCGGGCCGCCCGCTGTCGAACCACCTTAAGTCTAGTACATTTTAAATTTTAGGGATTGATTTAAACAATAAATTGCATAAATTACAAACAGTGCAGACCCTGAACCGAGGGCTCCTTTAGGAGCCCTCTAATCAGGGCCTTCGCTGTTTGCATAGGACAAGTGAATTTTCCAAAGGTACACTGTTTGTTAATGGCTAGTACAATGTTTGTAAATGGCGAGTATACTCGTTGCTAGGGTTGAATGTGCTTGAGTATGCATATTACCAGGATGAATGTGTTTGAGTATGTGTATTGCCAGGATTATAATTATATTGTATTGCATAAAAAATATACCAACTATTACTCATATTAGCCATATACTCACAGTACACTTACAATGATCACCAAGCAGAGTGGCGCAGTGGAAGCGTGCTAGGCCCATAACCCAGAGGTCCGAGGATCGAAACCTCGCTCTGCTAAACACTTTTTGCCATGATATTTCAGCATTTATTTCAGAGGGGTAAATCCTTTACAAATAATGTTGAAATTTTATAAATTTTAAATGCAAAATATAACGACGTGGTAAAATCTTTAAACAGTGTTAATTCCTAATGAAAAAATCCTGTCTAGTGTATTTTAGATATTAAGGTTTGTTTTTAACAAACGTGTTCAGATTCACTTTTTTACCATAAACGTTACACTAAACAGGTATAAACACACTGGGGTGCTTCTTTTATTGGTAAATTTACAGAAAGCAATCCTACTGGTGTAAGATCACACCTAATATTATAGTTCACTTACACTGTAAAACATATGTTTCAGTTTACCCTAATTGTCGCGTCACAGTTACACCAACGTTTGGGTATTCCATGAGTTTACACCCGTTTGAGCAAATTCTAACACTTCTTGGGGAAAATTATTTAAATGCTCGTTTTTATAATAAACATAACACAAAACAGGTGTAACTCCATATATAAGCACTTGTGTGTTTCGTTTATTGGTAACTTTACGAGCATATTCTAACACTTCTTGCGGAAACGTGTTCATATTCACTTTTTTATCATAAACATTACAAAAAGGTAGGTGTACATCTAAGTAAGAACACTTGGGTGTTTCTTTTATTGGTAAATTTACAGAAAGCAATTACACCTAATATCATAGCTCACTTACTCTACACATATGATTATTGAATTATTACTCTTCATATACGGAAATGGTGTACATGTAGATCTAGATCCTTATAGAATTTAAATCTATAAATTCTATCTGATTTTAATTTTCTATGGCGATCGCTGAATATTACATCTTTGAATTGAATTTGAATAATTTGCCAAAAGATTTAGATATATCCAAACGTTTGGTCTAATGGTTTTGTTGGTGATCAATGCTGCCTCTGATGAAATTTCTTTAACATTGGCTGGCTAGAGTTTTATCCTCTTCCTTTTCCCATTCAGTTCAGATTCTCTCTAGATCAACAACGCATGTGTAGATCTAGATCTATTATTTTTAAAGTTTGAAAACATCTAGATCTCGATCTATATTCAGCACAACAGATGAAAATAGAACCTACCTAAATGTTCGTTTAGACATAGTTAAAGCGTGTATAAAATATAGATTGAGATGTGTGTTCCTATATACTGTACATGTAAATCTATTTCAGGAGACATTTTAAACAGGTCCAATCAGATGAATACTGCTTGCCCCTGGCCTATTACATTTGGCTTGATCTAGATTGCTGTGTCCCGTTTTGCATGCAGAAAGTTCACTAAAAGCCTGACAAAACTTAGCTCTTGTCGTGCAGTTTTGGTTATTACTAAGTTTCTGCACCATCTGGGGCGAACAAGCGAGGACGCTTAAATAGTTTACACCGGATCGCGGGTTCCAAAACTCTGACGCGTGTTACTTTTCAGCATGGTTCCTTGTTGCTAATGCTGCCTATAACGTTAGTACTGGAACCAAACTTACACGCTCGATGTCGGCCATGTTTATACAGGCGAAAAACAACCGCCAAAAGGGAAAATGTAAGGTATACATCCAGTAATTGGCTTATAAGAATCTCACTTTTGTTTTACGTACAACTTTGTTATAGGGGCTATCTTTAATTAAACATTATCTCAATTTAAGTTTGAGGATCTTGAATGAAATATTGTCAATGTAGTTCAATAGAGGTATTTAACGGCGAGCGATCAGCCATACTCATTAACTAAAGCATGGTTCCGAACGGACCATCAGTTCAAGTAAATGGCGGATATATAAATGTACGTAGAGTAGATCTACCCCTTTTGGTCTTATCTTATCAGTGGTCCTCAACTTCAACTCTTTGAATGCTTGGTAAACTTTTCCTCTGCAACAACTGTCGTCTGGTGCTGTTCTAAAAATAGATTTTTCAAATACTCTTTTAAACCCTGGTCAGAGTGTCAAACAGCTTGGATCCTGATGAGACGCATCGTTACTACAGAAATAATCGGGAGTAAGTTATTCCACTTTAAACGAAAACATGAATAAAAATGTCCCTAAAGTTTAAAAGTAACGGCTTAGTTTTACCGGTGTAAATGTGATCAAGTTTTAACTGTTGTAACGGTGTCGAGGTAAATTGACCTTCTCTCGCAACTGCGGGTAGAAATCGAACGGTTAACCGTTCGGAAGAATAAACGGTTAACCGGTTAGTCAAATGACCGATAATTGCCATCCCTACTTATATCCATTTCCTCTAAAGGTCCATACTGACTTTCATGCTCAGGAAAGAACCGTTTCTTTCCCTCCTCTAAGATTTCATCTACGCTAAGAGGCTCATCGGACTTGTATTATTATACTGCAAAGAAATGTCCTCACTTTTGATTGGTCAGTGGAACCTGGACTTAAACTATGTACCCTGTGAGCTGACAGGATACATAGACATTCCCCATTGAAGGCCCCTCAAGTTTCGTTACATCACAAACAAGATGGCCGACTACTCGACTCGACCAAATACTATCAAATTTTACTACGAAGAAACGTTTGTGATGTAAAAATATATACTTGGAAACGAATATTTGTTTTTAGACTTTCGTTTGACACATAAAACAGTCTTTGAAAATTAGTTATTTGTAATATCCGTTTCGTCTATTTTGACGTGATCCGATGACAAAGTGCCGTCACGAAGACATACAAAGTTGTTTTGTTTACGTCCGTTTCTGCCAGCTTTGAGCTAAGTGGACGCCTGAGAGAGACTGGGGCGGATGGAGAACCCCTCGGATCGATGCTCTACCCTTATTATCGACAGAGTTCTGCGGTTCCCTTGGATGCAAAGTGTAACGCACTGATACATCGGACCTCGGTAAAACAAAACTGGGTCAAAATTTCTAAAACTGTAAACAAGGATTGATTACATGAAAGTCTAGAGTTGCGGCAATACCCGTCCTATTATAGATCTACGCAGATGTCAGTGTATAATACCTGGCTCAACGTTACACAGAAATTGTGTCAGTTTAACCGAGGCAGACTTATCTTCAGACATGTCAGAGGTCTTTGAATCGCCTTATCCTAACGCTTCGATCGCATACATTCAAAGAAAAGCAATAAAACAATAAAAAAGAGGTCACTTACAATCAAAATTGAATATTTCCCTTTTCAATTCCATTTGAATTTCACATTTATTATCCAGAGTATTGTCTTTATTTCCCAAACAATGGTCTCAGCTCAACTGCAGTATCGATCAGCTGGTCTATAATGACGACATCTACTAAATTCTGACGTAGATTGATGTGACGTCAGCTACATAGCGGTTTTTGGGGTGCCCAACGGGGGATTAGTGTTGCGTTATGAAAATTGACAGATGGAGTGGAAATAATTATTTTAAAGCGTTTAAACCGTAAAATCTTTTACAGTATAATAAATTCGTTATACAGTTTCTTCCCAGGGTACTTAGGATTTATTCCCGGCTGAGGAAAATCATGTAACCCTCGCCTGACGGCTCGGGCAACATGATTTTCCTCAGCCGGGAATAAATCCTAAGTACCCTGGGAAGAAACTGTATAACTAATAATGTATCATTCTTGTTCCTCCACCTTTTTTTTAATTGTCATAATTGTGATTTCATCTTCCTGATTTCTGAAAAACATACAATGTAAGAACATCATTAATTCAATTAGTCCTTCATACAAGTCTCTTTTTTAATCCATTGGTATATGGTAAATAGAGCATTTGCTCTAAATGAGAATATGCTCTATTTATCACAATGATTTAACAGGAGCACCACAGTGCTATAAAATACACACATCATGGCAAAACCAATGATAATTATACCCCCACAAACAGAGTTTGAGGGGGGTATACTGGAATCAGCCTGTCGGTCGGTCAGTCAGTCGGTTGGTTGGCCGTCGGTCGGTTGGTTGGCCGTCGGTCGGTCGGTCCGGCGGTCGTCGGTCTGTCTGCAAAATCTTGTACTTTCAACTCCTCCTTCAGTTTCAACCCGATTCATTTGATACTTGGCATAGATGTTACTCAGGTGTAGTAGATGTGCAAGACACAATTTTCAGGTCTCTGTGACCTTGACCTTTGGCCTTGAAATTGGTCTTGAAATTGGTAGGCAAAATCTTGTACTTTCAACTCCTCTTTCAGTTTCAACCCGATTCATTTGATACTTGGCATAAATGTTACTCAGGTGTACTACATGTGCAAGACACACATTTCAGGTCTTTGTGACCCTGACCTTGACCTTGACCTTTGGCCTTGAAATTGGTCTTGAAATTGGCAGGCAAAATCTTGTACTTTCAACTCCTCCTTCAGTTTCAACCCGATTCATTTGATACTTTGCATAGATGTTACTCAGGTGTAGTAGATGTGCAAAACACAATTTTCAGGGTCTCTGTGACCTTGACCTTTGGCCTTGAAATTGGTCTTGAAATTGGTAGGCAAAATCTTGTACTTTCAACTCCTCTTTCAGTTTCAACCCGATTCATTTGATACGTCGCATAAATGTTACTCAGGTGTACTAGATGTGCAAGACACAAATTTCAGGTCTCTGTGACCTTGACCTTTGGCCTTAAATTTGGTCTTGAAATTGGCAGGCAAAATCTTGTACTTTCAACTCCTCCTTCAGTTTCAACCCGATTCATTTGATACTTTGCATAGATGTTACTCAGGTGTAGTAGATGTGCAAGACACAAATTTCAGGTCTCTGTGACCTTGACCTTTGGCCTTGAAATTGGTCTTGAAATTGGTAGGCAAAATCTTGTACTTTCAACTCCTCTTTCAGTTTCAACCCGATTCATTTGATACTTGGCATTAATGTTACTTAGGTGTACTAGATGTGCAAGACACAAATTTCAGGTCTCTGTGACCTTGACCTTTGGCCTTAAAATTTGGTCTTGAAATTGGCAGGCAAAATCTTGTACTTTCAACTCCTCCTTCAGTTTCAACCCGATTCATTTGATACTTTGCATAGATGTTACTCAGGTGTAGTAGATGTACAAGACACAATTTTCAGGTATCTGTGACCTTGACCTTTGGCCTTGAAATTGGTCTTGAAATTGGTAGGCAAAATCTTGTACTTTCAACTCCTCTTTCAGTTTCAACCCGATTCATTTGATACTTGGCATAAATGTTACTCAGGTGTACTAGATGTGCAAGACACAAATTTCAGGTATCTGTGACCTTGACCTTTGGCCTTCAATTTGGTTTGGAAATTGGCAGGCAAAATCTTGTACTTTCAACTCCTCCTTCAGTTTTAACCCGATTCATTTGATACTTTGCATAGATGTTACTCAGGTGTAGTAGATGTGCAAGACACAATTTTCTGGTCTCTGTGACCTTGACCTTTGTCATTTAAATTGGTCTTGAAATTGGCAGGCAAAATCTTGTACTTTCAACTCCTCCTTCACTTTCAACCTGATTCACTTGATGCTTTGCATAAATGTTACTCAGGAGTGGTAGATGTGCAAGACACACATTTCACATCTCTGTGACCTTGACCTTTGGCCTTGAAATTGGTCTTGAAATTAGCAGGCAAAATCTTGTACGGCGAACTCCCTCACTTTCAACCTGATTTACTTGATACTTGCCATAATTTTTCCAGGTTTTTATGATGGTGGCAGCACCCTGCCATTGTCAAACCTCATTGAAAACGTCTGCATAGTGTGACAGAGTGCTGCATAGTGGGTGTATTTATCACCTTTAGTGATAGCCGTTCTAGTTAAGCCAGCTTAATATGAAATTGGGCTTGAATATTTCAATATCCTATCAGACCTATAGTTATACATCTGAAAACAAGATACATGTATCTGTAATGATCAATATCAATTTTTTTTTTCTTCAAAAATCTAAGTATGTAAAGGGTCATAACTGTTAACAGAGTAGGCCCAGATCAGACAGCTCCTGCAGCAGCTGTCTGATCAGAATCTACTCTGCCATATTATTTCTGTTTATCCATGGGCAGGGGTTGACGAATATGAAATTTTCTATTTACCCTGCACAATAGATAAAGAAGGCAAACCAAACAAGAGCCACATTGGCTCTAAATCGCTCATCTGAATCATAATGATATAATATATTGATAATGTTTGTATATCTGTTAACTTGTGACCCCCGGGACGGGGCTAATTTTGACCCCAGGGGCAAACTTTGAATAATCTTTGCAGAGGTCAACTAGATGATGCTACATACCCAACTTGATAAATCTAGGCCTTATGATTTTTGACAAGAGGATTTTTTAAGTATTCAGTAAAATTTGTGACCCCTGAGGCAGCGGCAATATTGAACCCTGGGGCATAATTTGTTCAACCTTTGTAAAGGTCCACTACAAGAATTTTTTAAAAAAGTTTTCACTATATAATCCTATGTAAAACTAGTGACCCCCAGGACGGTATCAATTTTGAGCCCAGGGGCAAACTTTTAAATAGTTATGTAGAGGTTCACTAGATGATACTACAAACCAACTCTAGGCCTAGATTTTGACAAAAGGATTTTTAAAGTTTTCAGTAACATTTGTGACCCCCGCGGGGGGCCAATTTTGAACCCTGGGGCATAATTTGAACAATCTTGGTAAAGGTCAACTAGATGTTGTTACATACAAAATATCACAGCTCTAAGCCTTTTGGTTACAGGACGAGATTTCTAAAGTTTTCATTATATAATCCTATGTAAAACTTGTGACCCCTGGGGCAAAATATGAGCAATCTTTTTAGAGGTACATTAGATGATGCTACATACATACCAATTTATGGTAGCCCTAGGCCTTATGTCTTTTGACAAGAAGATTTTTGAAGTTTTTATTTATTTTTGACATTGGTTCTGCATGGAATCACTTTGAAAGAGGCTGACCCAAGGAACATTCCTGTAAAGTTTGGTTAGAATCAGCCGTGTAGTTAAGGAGATGTTATTTTAAGACAGTGTTGACAACAGACGACGACGGACACAGGACGATCAAAATAGCTCACATTGGCACTATGTGCCAGGTTAGCTAAAAACTCACTTGCCCTGCACAATAGACAAAAAAGGCAACTAGATGTGTGTCCAATTGACACAGGTGCCCCCCTTGGCAGATTGTAACCCTGACCTTGACCCAAAAACCCATAAGTAGAATTCCAAGCTAGGTCTACACATAAGCTTGGTTATTACAAGGTTTGGTCAAAATCAGTCTATCCAAATTTAAGTTATTGACCAGAAACCATTTTTTGTATTTCTAGCAGAATTGTGTCCAATGGACACAAATGCCCCCCTTTGGCCTCTTGACCTTGACCCCAGAACCCTGAAGTACAATTCCAAGCTAGGTATTCACGTAAGTTTCATCATTCTAGCAAGTATAATTTTTGAGTTACAAACAACACAAGTCCAAATTAAGGCGAAAAAGGGGGATAACTCCGTTGAAATCTATCGAATCTGAACCAAAATATGTAGATGCACAGGTTTGTATGCAGATGAATATATTTGTAAAGTTTCATCACTGTATAAGTAAGACTTTTTGAGTTAAGCGCGACACAAGCCCAAACTACGGTGAAAAAGGGGCAATAACTCCGCCGAAATCAATCGAAACTGGACCAAAAATAGGAGGTGCGCAAGTTCATATGCAGATTGATCTATATGTAAAGTTTCATCACTGTAATATTAAAACTTTTTGAGTTACGCGCGACACAAAAAGATCCGACAGACGGACGGACAAGGGTAAATCTCTATGCCCCCACCCCCTTTTTTAAAAGGAGGGCATAAAAAACCATGCAGAACAAGCGGGCAAGCATATTTATCAAGCCCTGATGGATAAAATCATCTTGTTTCATGATATTAAGATTTTGTTATCAAAATTCACAAGCTCTTAAAATAGTGCATTAATATTCAAAATTTAATTCCTCTTCTCCTGTATGCATTTATATAGCCACGTGTTAGAGAGAACAGACAAAAAGAATTTTCCAATTCTGTTTAACACCATTGGAAAGGTCAGAAGTTCAAAGATTAGCCCTTTTAATAGTAATAGCATATGCTTTTGCAAAAAATATCTAACTTGAATATTAAAGGGCTTAGTTCAGGACATTAAAATTCATTAAGTATTCAGAGTTTTCTATGGAATGTAGCATGAGAAGGGTCAATATTATCAACATTTTGGTATAGGGATTGTCTCATTTGTTTTAGATTTGAAACATTTACAGTTGCATTTTAACTTCAGACTTACCGACTACCACATTGTTAGGTTTAACAATGCGGTTAATCTTAGAATGTACCAGTGTGTCACAGAGATTTTTATCACGCCTGAATGCTACAATAAAATTAAATAACCTAACAATGTGGTTTGTTCACAAGAATGTGCTACTTGTAGGATTCTTGAAGTTTCAAGTGTTAGAGACACATATGAACAATCAATTTTCAAGGTGTGTACTAATATTAACTGCAGGGAGAGAAATGTCGTATATGCAATAAATGTGATAGAATGGTGTATGTGGGCGAGACTGAGAGAGAAATCAGAGAGAGAATGAAAGAACATTTGAGTGATATAAAGCATGATAGAGAAAAGCTAATTAATAAGCATTTTGGAGTCGGAGGTCATAGTAGTGATGATGTTAGGTTTGTCATTTTGAAGAGGATGTTTAATGGAAGCAGAATTAAAAGACAGATTTATGAAACCGATTGGATTTGGAAGCTGCGAACGTACAGACCATTTGGTTGTAATGTTAAGGAGGATAATGCGCTAATGCATGCATGACGCCATTGCACATATGACGTCATGTTGATGACGTCATGACAACGGCAATAATAAACAATGTTGAAATCATTATTCTCTTTGATTTTATGGCTGAACACATGTAACAAAAATGTGACGTGTGTTTTGACGTGATTTCTTTGAAAAAGGCCCTTAGCAGTTTATACGTTACATTATAATTAAATATTAACATTTGCCCCATTCAATTCTATTGAACGAAGTGACGTTTATTTCGTATAAACGCGTTTTTTGTAGGGATGGCACTTGTGTATATCCTCGCAGTGGAGGCGGTGCTTATGGTTCTGCTCTCGGCGAATCATGTAGTAGCGTTCCCCGAGTAATGGCTGTTCCATTCAGGTTACACATTATTCGTGTTAACAACCTCTAATATGGATTAAACATACATGCATACTAATAAAATGTTCATTTAATATAAGAAATTACAGCAAATATAATGTAAATATAGAAATGAACTGAATTGTTTCGGCGTTTAAGCGTAATAAACGACAGAACATGATCGATTTATTTACCATTGGAATTTGCCGATCATTTTCTGTCGTTTATATCGCTTAAAAAATCAGTTAATTTCTTGAAGGGATACTTGCGTATTTCAAAAACCCGTAAGAGCCTCGTGAAAAGTTCTAAAAGTTGAATTTAGATCTATATAAGCACATTGCAAAAAAGAAAATGGGGATTGTCTTTTTCAGCTGTAGCTGGCTTTGAAAAGTGTGACGTTTGCCGCATTTGCTCATTTTAGAGCCGAAAGCGTCAGAAGGGAATAATACACTTATATAACAACTAAACAACATAATTCTAGTACACATTTTAATTTCCTAGCTTACAGACTATTCGCTTGAATACAATTTGACCGTTGCCATAGTGGGTTATTTTTAACACGGGCTTGAATGTTTAATTCTTTCCCGTGTTACTAATAATCCTGTCAGAGAATTTTGTTAGATGTTTTACATGTATTTACTTACTGTGCTGGCGGTCTTTTTGATTGTAAGGTTGTGGAACAGGGTTTATATTTTATGTACACTGTTCGTCTTTATAGGTGAATATAGGAGATAGGTGTGAGGTTGGGCGCCCCTAAACCCAGGTTTAACCCCCAGTGGTTGTTAATGGCTAATTTATAATTAATTATTGATTGCTGCTGACCGTGCCAAGGCGGGCTCCTATGTTCACTTTGCTTTATGTTTGTTTTGCGTATTGTTTTCTGTTTGGATTGTGGGATTGCGTGTGTGTGTGTGTTATGGTATGGCTGTGTGTGTGTTCTGCTTTAGAGATGGGTGTATTATTTGTGTTGCGTTTCCTGCTTGAGTCTTCTTTCGTATTTATTCATTCCTCACAAAAAAGTGAAAAATAAGGGTATAGACTGTATAAAAAAATCATGTTAACTCTTTCACAGCCAAGTTTTATCGTCTGCTTTAACCCTCTTACCGCCAAAATATCACCTGCCTTGGTAGTGTTGTCTGCAATATTTTTAAAGTCGGCTTTAGGGCTGTTTCGACAGAAGAAATGACAATTCGAGTGTCAAAAAGTTTGGATCCGATCTTTGGCAGTGAAAAAGTTAATGTTTTTCTAATTAAGATGCCGTTTAAACTATATTTGAACCCATGTGGAATTACAGTACTGTTTAAGCTAAAGTATACACAAAGTGCACTGCCAGTGCACTGGGTTTAAACTGACAGTGCACTGAGAGCAAACTAATTTTGCACTGACAGTGCACTGACAGTGCACTGATAGTGCACTGGGATTTCAATATCAAACTGATAGTGCACTATCAGTTTAAACCAGGTAACTAGCAGTGCACTGGGGAATGACTACAGCTTTGAATTTAGAGCTGCAGTTTTTATTATACATGAATACCAGTTTATGCATACATGTATAATATATGTTTTAGACCTTTTTCAATATTTAAACATTGGACAAGACTACACAGGTGTAATTTTTATGTCATGAATATTCTGCAAAAACATTGTATAATTTAACAACCAAAATAATTTATTATTGCCTAAAATCAATTCTCCTAAAATAGGAACTCTGTCACTTTTAATCAAGCAATACAAGCAGACGGTAACTAAAAGCAGACTGAAAGTAAAGCAGAATGTGCCTTAAGGCGCATTCTGATTAAATTCAACCTGCTTTAAGTCATTCAAAACTAGTAACAGGCTAATAGGGGAATGGGTTAAATGTGCCAGAAACTAAAGAGAGTACATGTCCATATAACATGCTGTAATGTTGTCGTACCAGTGTTAATTCTATAAGCTGTAGCTGCAGCATTTTAACCCATTACCCAATAAACGTGACTTTTTACGCCTATACTTTATTCCTCCTCTGAAAAAAATCCCTTTTATATGACGAAAATATTGTATGTCCTAGCAGATAGTAGCTTAAAGCAGGCTTAAAGTTAAGCAGAATGCCTCTTAAGGTGCATTATGCGTTACTTTCAACTTGCTTTAAGTGATCATCTTTCTTTCAAACTTCAAACAAGTTATGGGGTAATGGGTTAAGGAAACTAATCCGTCCCTCATCATGGATCCCCATATCACAGCTTGATACTTATACTTTCTGATAAGGGCACCCTTATCAAATTGCTTATCAATTATCACAGTAGGGTACTAATTGATAGATATGCATCAATCTAGGGGATTAAAAATAGTTGTTGCAATTAACACTTACCCTGCTGATCACGACTTTATTGTTAAGTGAAAAAAGTGGATTTAGATCAGCCGCTGCATTATATTGCGTCTGATCTGGATCCAAACTGTTTTACATTCGACTCAGAGACTTTCTGAACAACAAAAAATGCACAAATCTTATTAAAAAAATTTTTTGCATACAACAATATCAAAGCAGACAATATTACTGCAGTAGAAGGGTTAAGCATACATCAATTTTATCTGCAGAATAAAATTATTGCAAACCTGATCAGAATGATCCTTCAGGAAACCTCTGATCCGGTCTACACTGTTTGCATAGGACTAGTATGCTTTATAAGGGTACACTTTTTAAGACAAATATATACTTTTAAGATATATTTATCCTTTAATTTCGAAATCTTAGGATTCTCCATGATCAACTTATAGCATCCCCTTATCAGATGGCAGCTTAACCCATTACCCCATAGCTTGTTTCTAGTGATATGTGACCACTAAAAGCAGGTTGAAAGTAATGCAGAATGCGCCCTAAGGTGCATTCTGCTTTACTTTCAGCCTGCTTTGAGCTATTATCTGCTAGAATATAGTGGTTCTCTCCTCCTGATAAATTTCACTATACATTTAACCTGTACTTAAAGGCACACTGTGAATTGCGATATGCAACAATAAATTATGCATATTTTTCAGTTTCTTAATTTTAAGTCTCAAGTTCTGATGAAGTAATTAGCCTTTGATTTAGAGATGGCAGAAAAGAGAGTTTACTGCTCCTTTCAAACTTTTAACAATCAAGGAATCAGCACTGATATCCATTAACCCGTACCCATAGCCTGTTTCTAGTTTTGAATACAGTTGACCACTAAAAGCAGGTTGCAAGTAAAGCAGAATGGGCCTTAAAGCCAATATCTGATAGGATATAGAATAGATTTATTTCCATCAGTGGAGGACTAAATTAAAGACGTAAAAATGTGTTTTTATGGGCTAATCGGTTAAATATCATTCAAGTTATTCAAATGAAAGTATTTATTTTGATAAATATTCATAATTATTGTATAAATTGAGACTATTTTCTTCACTGGAGGAATAAATTAGAGGCATAAAAAGGCATATTTATTGGGTAATGGGTTAAAGCAGGCTGGAAGTTAAGCAGAAGGCACATTCTACTATACTTTCAAACTGCTTTGAGTGGCCACCTGTCTTCAAAACTAGGCAGTGGATTATGGGGTAATAGGTTTAGACAAGTGGCTGCTTAGTACAATAAAAATGTTATGCATGGTATCTCTCTGTGTGGCTTTCTTAGCGGTTTAATCTGCCACCTGCCTAAATACCCAAATACAACTTTTAACATTTATTTAATATAAGAATATTCCAGATGGGGAATTCAATTAGTACTAATTCATAAAACAGCTCTTTTCTAAAATTTCGATATCTAAGGACCTTTTTCATGATTACCATTGTAGTAAATAAAGGTTACAAATGATTAAATATCCCTGGAGTAGAGGGTCAAGGTGTCCCTTATCTTCAACTGTCATGTAATAACCAGTGGATTGTGTCTGTGGAAATGTTACATAATCTAACGACCTCCCAGCGGGATGGCAACAGAGTTTATTGCTTTTTAGGATGGTCTTTACATGCATGTCTTATCTATTGAGGCTGTACATTTAAAAAGAACTGTATAAATTAAAGTAATATTTTATTGCTGTTAATTCAAACTTTCGGAAATAATAAGAAAATATTTCATACATTATAATAATGCACTAGTTGCAAAAAAATCAATGTCTTAAAATAAGTCCTTTATTCAGATAATTATTCTGTTGCACTTTTAGGTAAAAGCTCTATAGCCAGGTGGCTGCTTAATGCAGTATGAAAGTCATGCAGAAAGCTCCTTGAAGGTTTTCATGGGTGACTTGCAATCTACATTCCACAACCACCAGTATTAACCCATTACCCCATAAATACGCCTTTTTATGCCTCTTCTTTACTGGAGAAAATAGTTCCAATTTATACAGATATGAAAATGAATGATAAGAACTATTTTCTTTATCTAGCAGATGGTAGCGTAAGCAGGCTGAAAGTAAAGCAGAATGCGCCTTAAGGCGCGCATTCTGCTTTACTTTCAACATGCTTTAAGTGGTCACCATTTTTTAAAACTAGAATCAGACTATGGGGTAATGGGTTACAGGCCAAACCCGTGATATAGTCGTTGAAGTGAGGATTAGCAATGCAAAAAGTGTAGATCCAGTTGAAAGACCATTTGATGGACTCATTTGGATCCAAATTTTTTGACATTTAGTGTTTTGAAAATAACTCCAATAAAATCCACAGTGATGTGTCACTTTTTAACCAATTTCTTGATTGAACAATATTTTTACTTCTGATCAGGGTCTGCTCTGCTTTATTATATATATCTGATTCTTCACTGTTTGCTGTGTAAATAAAATCCTTTGTTTTTATATTTCAATAGAACAATCAGTCAATTATTCAGAATGGGTGGAGTATTGACCAGAGAAATGGTTAATAGCCTGAACCAGTACCCGCAGCCTTAATCACTTTATATAAATGGTCAATGTATCTGTTGCAAATCTCTGGAGTCACAGTTCTCCAGAACTCCAAAATGCCTTCAACAAGTTGCGCTTGATTTCGGGTTTTTTTGTTTTTCCTAATATAATGTTTCAATTTTGCCCACATATTGTCAATTGGATTCAAGTCTGGTGATTCTGATGGAGTGATCCAGTGGTTAATTCCATGTTCAGCCATGAATGATTTTTACCCCATAGCCTGTTTCTATTTAAGGCAGGTTGGAAGTTAAGTAGAATGCACCTTAAGGTGCATTCTGCATTACTTTCAGTCTGCTTTAAGCTATAATCTGCTAGAATATAGAAAACATATTTCTTATAATTCTTATTTGTACCAGTATAAATTAGATTTTTTTCCTTCAGTGGATAAATAAAATGTGGCATAAAAAGGTGTATTTATTGGGTAATGGGTTTAAAGTTTTAATTTCTGTTTACCATCAATACATCATCCCCCCAAACAATGCAGAAAAAACTGCAGCTCTAAAATAAAGCTGTAGTCATTCCCCAGTGCACTGTTAGTTACCTGGTTTAAACTGATAGTGCACTATCAGTTTGTTATTGAAATCTCAGTGCACTATCAGTGCACTGTCAGTGCACTGTCAGTGCAAAATTAGTTTACTCTCAGTGCACTGTCAGTTTAAACCCAGTGCACTGGCAGTGCACTGGGGTGTATAGTTTAGCTTAAACAGTACTGTACTCTTTCTCACCTCTGGGACAGAGGTATCCCGAAATCTAGGGGGTGTGAGATAACCTTATCTGTCCGGACAGACAAGCCGAACTATCTTATGATTGGTTGTTATTGCCGTTGTTATGACGTCGTCATGCATGCATTAGCGCATTAAAATACAACTCGCCACTGTATAGCAAGTTAAACGCGTTTTTAGGGTTGAAGTGGTGAGAAAATAAATCTAACACCACAGTTGAGTGTCAGATGAATATCCCACCCTCGTTTGAAGATATTTTTGGAACACTCGGCAAAGCCTCGTGTTCCCAAAATATCTTCAAAGCTCGGGTGGGATATTATTATCTGACACTCACAGTGGTGTTAGATTCACTATATCCTCCATACCACGTGACGTCTTTTATTGTTTGCCCAGCTTACAAGAAGCGCTGCATGACGCGGGTAACTAAATGGCGTCATTTCATGTTTTGGAGGAAAAAAGTGCACACAAACTGCAATTAATTCGTTATTTGTAGCATGTTTTAATGATTTAAATTTGGAGAAAAAAATCCACCATTCGTTTAGTTGATGTGGGATATGAATTTCTCCTCCTCGTCCCTGCGTGAATTTTCTGACCCTCGGGGGAGAAACTTCCTATCCTACATCAACACTCATGGTGGATTCTTATATTCTCCCATTTTTCCCATGTGGGATAGAGATATTCCCCATGTGGAATCACTCTATCGTCCATACCACGTGACGTCTTTTATTGTTTGCCCAGCTTTAACACAAACGCTGCATAACGCGGGTAACTAAATGACGTAATTTCTGACGTCGTTACTATAAACAACGTCACGTTTTGGCGGAAAAAGTGCACATAAACTGCCATTATTTCATTATTTATATCATGTTTCAATGATTTAAATGGGAGAAAAAAAATCCACCATTCGTTTTGTTGATGTAGGATAGAAATATTCTCCCCCTCGGGTCAGAACATTCACGCAGGGACTCGGCAAGCCTCGTCCATACATGAATTTTCTGACCCTCGGGGGAGAAAATTTCTATCCTACATCAACACTCATGGTGGATTCTTATAGTCTCCACTGTAGTCCCTCCGCCATATATATTTTCCGCCAAAACGCGACGTTGTTTCGTAGTAACGTCTACGTCAATGACGTCATTGTCGTCCTGTTTCATGCAGCGCGTGTGGAGAGCAGTTGGATTAAGAGAAAGTAGTCCCGACAAGGCGTGGCCTGAATTGTTTTTTGTTCACGGGGTTATGAATTGTTTTTTACAGCCAATCACAGCTAACCAAAAGGAATGAAAACAAAGAATATTAAATTATTTATTGATACATGTGAAGATATACCGGTACATTGCGAGTTGCATACAATGAAGTGTGGGTGTGCATTGCCTGTGGATATCACGTGGGACGAGGGCTAAGTTCATCGATGCCATTGCAAACAATTTGGAGCTCAACGATATCCATTGCAAACTGTTCGGAGGCAGATAACCCGGCGACTAATCAGGCACCAAACTATTTGCCACTCTAATAAATTGCGAGAAATTTAAAAACAAATGTAGTCTTGCGTGTCGTATACGTTTAAAAAAAGATTCTAACACACCTCGTGCACGCCCCTATATAAACAAAGAAGGAACGTATCTGTGTTTCAATTAAGAAATAATAAATTCATACCAGTGTTTTATCGTGTAATCGAACACGGGTAGTCGTTGAGATGCTTGTAATTTAATCACTCGGCCTATTGAGTGTTTTATTGAGAATTCAAACATAGATACTTCCTTCTTTGTTTATATAGGGGCGTGTGCGAGGTGTGTTAGAATTCTCAATAAAACATACACGCACTGTAACGTCTTAACGTGACGTCATATGGCTTCGAAAATGCGTACGCCAAGAAAGGTAGCGCCGTTGCGTCGAATTAAATTGAAGTGTTAGAATCGAAATAATAAATTAATATCAGTGTTTTATCGTGCAATAAAACACGCCTAGTCGTTGAGATGCTGGTAATTTAATTACTACGCATTCTAACCCCTATCCGTGTTTTATTGCACGATAAAACACCGTTATGAATTTATTATTTTTTAATTCAATGCTGACATGGTAAGCCTAAGAGCTCGTGGCGCTCAGTGCTAGTATATCACTATATAATGTGTTGTTGTTGTTATTGTTTGTGCTAATTAAGATTTACATCGTCCAAACGCTTATTTAAACCTTGCGGTGACAGTCAACAACGACCTATCATGGTTTTGGCCGCCTCCAGAAGACGTTAAAACTTCTTTCAATGTTCATACCAAGGCCAATGGGCAATGTTAGTGCTACAACGGGGGTTCGAACCAGCGACACCTGTGTTACTAGTCCAGCACGTTACCGGTAACCAAGAATCCACTCCTATAGACGCTCGTATAATGTACATATATGGTTACTTATGTGTGTATGTTTGTAGGTTTAATGTCCCTCCAATTAAGTAGACATTGACCCATTATGGTTGGGGACGCCCGCCTCAGAAGTTAGTCGTGGAATGTCACTGCCCTAGAAACCACTGGTTCTATTGACATGCATGGGACCCGTTTCATAAAACTTCGTACGACACATGTTGTCGAAAGCCAGATTATAAAAGTCTCAATTATTATGTACATGTATTTCTGTCTTGAAAAGACGATACCAAAGAGATGTCACAAGACAGGATTAGATAGGGAAATCAGAAATTAAATGTATCTTAAAGTTTTGAGTTACGACCGTTTTTATCGTACGAGGTTTTATGAAACGGGCCCCTGGTGTATAGCACCGATACACTGGAACTAACGGTCTCATATTAGAGACCATTAGTAAATATATTTGGTGCAGCGAGGGCTCGAATCAGAGACCCATGTGCTAGTAGTCTAACGCGTTAACGCAATACCACGGATCCACTGTTATATTTGTTTAAAGGTACAGCGCCCAAAGTTATAAAGTGTTTGAGCTGAGTATGAGAACTCAAATCTAACCAATCGAAAGCCTGAGAACGCTCTTAGACTCATCTTAAAAACCGTTTAATATACCCATGGGACCAGGTGAGCTGGCACGTTCTACCTAGCAATTACCCATTAAAGAAAGCACAGTCTACGGTTATCAAGAAATTAAAAAAATATGTGCTATCCATAGATGTTTTTGGGAGATGATATATAAATAATTAAAATTAATGTCAATGCCTTTTGCATAATGATAATCATATTTATCATAAGTCCTATTTCTGGGACTATTTCTTTGCCAATTTGTCATTATGTTGTCAGTCTATCAAATATCCCTTTCATCGCCATAGGCGATTCTCAAACAGTTTGGATCCGGATCAGACGCCGCGTAACACGGTGTCTGATCGAGATCCAAACTGTTTGGCAATCGTATCGATATTTCTTCTATCAAACTCTTCTTCATCTTGCCTTAAAATAATAGTTTAGGTAACATTTTTAAAAGAAGACGATACCATGGCGACAAGACAAGAAAAATGGCAGTGAAACGGTTAACGGAAAGAATAATATTTTGCTTACTGTTCATTTACATGTACAGTGCTCCCTCCCAACAACGGCCATCCCAACAACGACTCCCTCCTTACAACGATTCTTGCCGCTGTTCCCCAAACAAGACAATTATATCTAAAACTTTCACAGCTGTAATATCGTCTGCTTAAAATTGTCGTCTGCTGGTTTTCTCAAATTTACATATTGGATATTTTGACAGAAAAACCATAATGACGAGTGAAAAACAGATTGAATCCAGATCAGACGCCACGTTACGCGGCGTCTGATCTGGATTCAAGCTGTTTGCAAATGTAAATAAATGTTCCTCCCTATAACGACTCCCTCCGAACAACGCACACCTTTTTGTGTCCCATTGGGTGTCGTTGTAGAGAGGGAGCGCTGTATATGAATAAGTCGATACACCCAGCCCTGTAACGCAGTAGAATGACCCAGCCCTGCTAAAATGACACATGGGTCATGTCACTACGTAGAACAGTGACCCGGGTCATTTTACTACGTAGAAAAATGACCCCAGACCGCAGAAAAGGACCCATCGACTCGTAGTAGAATGACCCCCTCACGGTCTGAGGTCATTTCTCTACGTAGTATAAAGACCCCGGGTCCTTTTGCAGGGGTGGGTCATTCTTCTGCGTTACACCGACTGCACTTACACACACCTATAAGCCTACGACTGGGAATGACTGTGTGAGTAGTGATTGCCTCCTTCTGTATTTTCACATCAACCCTTTCACTCTCAATGACGTCATAAAGCGCATTTGCAAACAGTTTTGATCCTGATCAGACGCCGCGTAACGCGGCGTCTGATCAGGATCAAAACTGTTTGCCACTTGTTTTGAAATTACGTGTTATACTGCCTAAAATCTAACTTTGAAACGATATTGCAGGCAACAACATTGAAGCACACGACAATATGGCGGTGAATGGGGTAAAAACCTCACGATAAATTTGATCATGAAAGGGTTAACGCATTCACTATCAGAATATGACCTGCTGAAGAAATGTCACCACTACATTTCCAACGTATTTTTTACTGAGGAAATATTCGATTCGAGTGTCAAACGGTTTGGATCCTGTTCAGACACCGAGTAACGCTACGTCTGATCAGGATCTAAACTGTTTGCAAATGCCAATGCTTTAGTGGTGAAGGCAGTGTAGGGTTTGTGGTTTTGATTGCCACACTGAATGTGCAAAAAGTTTGGAACTTTTGAAACTCGAAAGCCTTATAATTCAGCTTCTGGTTAGAATGAAAACTGTTTAGTAATCGTATCGCTGTTTCTCCAAAAATGCCTTAAAACTGAATTGGAAATACTAGCAGACGATATTTTTCAAGCAGACGATATGTTGACAATGAAAGGGCTGAAAGACCGCTTAGCGGTAACGCATAACCGAAGACCAGTTAGGCGATACTCTCTTTGCATACTGGGTAACATTGCTTCTGCAACAATTGTCGTCTGCTATTGATCTAAATAATACTTTTCTAAATTTCATTTCAAAACAGGGTCAGAGCGTCTAAAACTGTGGATTCTGACCCGACGCGGTGTTTCGCGGCGTCTGATCAGGACCCAAACTGTTTGCCAAGGTTACCATGGTTTCGCCACTAACGCGCTAAGAGTTAAATAACAACCTTTTCTGACGCATAACGGAGATAAATAAATTAGCCTCTTAAACCATCACCCCATAGCATGTTTCTAGTTTTGAAAATAGGTGAACACTTAACGCAGGTTGAAAGTAAAGCAGAATGCTGGAGCATATCATAGTTTCACAAATTATGGACCATTTGGATTCTCAACATATACTACATGAAAATCAACATGGGTTTCGTGCCAAGAGATCATGTGAATCACAATTACTTATGACCACTGATGACATCGCAAAGGAGCTTAATCGTGGCAAACAGGTGGACATGGCCATATTAGACTTTTCAAAGGCGTTCGATAAAGTTCCTTATTCTCGGCTATCTAGTAAATTAGTTTATTATGGTATAACCGGATCTACATGTTCTTGGATCAACTCCTTTCTCTTGTAATTGATAACGCCTCTTCGGATACGGCTTCTGTTACTTCCGGAGTTCCGCAAGGATCTGTTTTAGGACCTACATTATTTTTCTTATATATAAATGATATTGCGGATAACATTACATCTACCATACGTTTGTTTGCAGACGATTGTGTTCTTTATCGTACTGTCAATAGTGAAAATGACAACCATTCTCTACAACAGGATCTTCACACTCTTGAGCATTGGGGTGATGTCTGGCAGATGGACTTTAATATTAAGAAGTGCGCTATGATGCAATTTTCAACGTCACGGAAATCTAATTTTGAATATACCATGAAAGGTGAAATTTTAGGAACTGTACACCACCACCCTTATCTAGGAGTTGAACTAAGTGACACACTTAAATATAACATTCATATTGACTCTATTGTTAAAAAAAGCCTCTAGTGTTCTAGGCTTCTTGAAACGTAATATTCGTTATTGTAAACCAGAGGTGAAAGAAAAAGCATACCTAAGTTTAGTTCGGCCAAAGCTTGAATACCCATCTACTATTTGGAATCCAGACCAAAAGAATCTAACAAAGCAACTAGAACAAGTACAAAGAAACGCAGCCCGCTGGGTCAAAAATAAACCTTTTAATCCAACGAATCCTACTAGTGTGACTCAACTACTACAAGAATTGCAATTGCCAACTCTACAACAGAGAAGATTCTGGACAGACATGACCACTATGTACACGATTGTGAACCTTCTGGTTGCTGTGCCAATCATATATCATCCAGTTTTAGCTGTTGTCAGATCTACTAGGAACAGTCACAGCATGAAGTTTATACAATACCAAGCTAGGATCAACGTCTACCATTATTCATATTTCCCGAGATCTGTGATCGGATGGAACTCTTTTCCTAACGAGTGCATCTCTTCAACAAGCCTGGATGAGTTCAAGTCAGCCGTCCAGCTTGTGACAGTGCCTTATAACTAATCCAAAGCCAGAACTGTATAGTGTAATATATGTTAGTCTTATGGGACTTTTTATCTTGCAAGTGTGCAAGGCGGACCTTTACATGTTATTATATATGATGTCTCATTGGAATTTTGTAAAAAGTTTTATCGTCAGCTAGCCGGAACACCTCACCATCGCCCTTAGCACCAAAGTACAGCACACCCGCACACACCCCTCAGCGGGGATGTCCGAGAGGATTTTGCTGAGAAAACCAGTTGAAGTTGAAGTGCTTTACTTTCAGCCTGCTTTAAAGACATTACATGACCAAGCTTGGGACCTGGAAAGTTTGAGCCAAAGCATGGAGCCCATGCACTTACTCGGCTAGCGTCTAGGAAGATAATCATTCAGGCGTATCATGTGAGGCCCGCACCTAATATTTGATAGCTTGGTTAGTAAAACCCATTGAAAAACCTATTGAGTTCTATTATGTAAGGACCTCTATTCAAAGCTTCAGATGGCTGAGCCATTACCTGAGCAATTTTCACATGATCTACCTTTATTTTCACACCTAGTGAGAACAATGAGGGGGGAATCAATGAATGGACTGGCTTAATGTCTTTAAGCTTACATCTGCTAAATATAGAAAATAATTTTTATCAAACATATTAATGACTGTATAAATTGCAAATATTTTCTTCAATGGAGGAATAAATCTAAGGCGTAATTTATGGTGTATTTATGGGGTAATGGGTTAAACATTTCACCGGCATAATATCGTCTGCTTGAAAACTGTCCTCTGCAGTAATTTTATTTGGAGAGGACTCACATAGGCTTTGCCTGTTGTCCAATCCTTTTCTTCTGAATAAAATATTGTTTAAATTAAAAAAATAATAATAAAAAAATAATTATTAAACATTTAAAATCACATGCAACTAGACTGAACAAACACTACGAATTTAATTTAGTTTTGATACTGATCAGACATTGAGTAACTCGATGTCTGATCTGTACAGTGGAGAATACGTTATTCTTTCCCGTTTAAACGAAACGAAACGCAAACGCAAAACACTAAAACGTAGAAAAGTGCAACATTTGGACAATTCTGATAATTCATGTTTATCTTGGTGACAAACAGTTTGGAGCCTGATCAGACGCCGGGTTACCCGGCGTCTGATCTGGCTCCAAACTGTTTGCAATAGAAATAATAGTTTTAGCGTGAACGCGTTTATTGGAAAAGAATAACGTGTTCTCCTTTAACTCGATGTCTGATCTGTATTTGAATACTTTGCCATGTCACTGCTATCGTCTTTGGCGGTGAAAGGGTTTACCCCTAACCTGCCTTATTCAACTTAGCTGCCATTTGAAAACAGCATGAATCGAGATCACACTGATCAGGGTTCAAACTGTTTGTATTCGATTCAAGGTGCCATGCATTAAAATGACATGAACACTAAATGTGACTTTTTGCAGACCGCTATTTTGTTTCACCATGATAAGGTTTTCTAAACGTATCCTAATCACCTATGTTCAATATACATGTAAGTAGATACGATTAACCCTTCACCCAATAGCTTGTTTCTAGCTTTGGAGACAGGTGACCACCTAAAGCAAAGTGCGCTTTATGGCTCATTTTGCTTCACGTTCAGCCTGCTTTAAGCTACCGTCGGTTAGGATACGGAATACATTTATATTTCATGAAAATAGCAGTTCACTCTCAAATTCTAAATTTTCGAAAATAGATCTACTATCATTTGAAATACTTTTTTTATTATTATTATTATATGCATGTATGTTTGGCCACTTTGGCCATCTGTAAATATGTTAACGTGTATGTTAATATGTTAAGAGTAACGAGGAATTTGTTAATTCAAGTTACTGATTGAATAAAGAATTATTATTATTATTATTATTATTATCTAAAGGTGCATGTTGGTGACTGTAAAAAGTGGAGCTATTTTTTTCACTGGAGGAATACATTTAATGCGTTAAAAGATGTTTCTATGGGAAAATTGGTTCTTCAATAATTTCTTTTCCTGTGTTTTTTTCTGCAAACAATTATCAAACAGTACTGATTCAGATCAGTCATAGAATATATGTATCTGATATGTGCAATACACTCATTTAAAATTATGTTATTTCGACACGAGACACGAGCATACTAAAGTTCAAATACTACCGAGTACTTATCGATAAATCTCAACTAATTTTCTATTTAGTCCAAAGTAAAAATCGAAACAAATTAAATTCAAGCAACACGAGAGATTGCGTGACTATCAACCAGCCAATCGCGGTAAAGATACCGGCCAGTTTCATCCTCGACACCTGCCCGACATTAATTAGCTGCCTCTCTAATACTTTCGGATGTCCTCTCGATAAGTAAGGGATATCGTTTAGTTACTTATATATCGGAGCCCAAGGGCTCCGATATATAAGTAACTAAAAGATATCCCTGTTGTCACCATCTGTCACAAACCTGACCCCTTAGATTTATAATCTAGTAACAAATTACATGCTCTACCGAAAATCCGCTACAGCTATAGATAAGTCAACCAGAGCCTTATGAGCATTTCAGTTCTTAGATAAGATGAAACAATGTGTTTACACAATGAGTTAATAATCATGTAGTGGGAGGGTATCCAGATCTGTAGCTCCTACATGTAGCATTTGTTCTGGTGTCAACCAGAACCTATATTGGTTCATAATTGATTGTGTTTGCTTTTGATTGTTTCATTTAGCTTGTAATATAAGATAGCAGACTGCAAGTTCAAGCAAAATAGTCACAACATGTAACCGATATACTGTCTTTCTGTAGCTATCCAATGATGTAATAGCAACCAACCGAAATATTAATTGTTTCTTTTCCGACCGTATGCTGTCAGTCTAATCTTTTTATAATTAGAAATTTATTAAGAGGTCAGATAAGCATGTGTTTGAGCAGTATGGAAAGTTAGCAGTTCACCACATTATCGCTCATATACGTGAATATTGCATATATGGTGACAACGGAAAATATCGCCTGCTTCAGCATGATCGTCTGCTAATGTGTTTTATTTAACCCTTTCACTCTCAACGACGCTTTAAAGCGCGTTTGCAAACAGTTTGGGTCCTGATCAGACGCCGCGTAACGCAAACCTGAATGACACTCTAATTGATATTTATTAAGTCATACAACCTTAAATCTACTATGGAATGGGTCTTGCAGACAACAATAATAAAGCAGACGATAATAAAGCGGTGAAGGGGTAAAAATCTCCCAAATAATTTGATCATGAAAGGGTTAAACCATTTATACCTATATACAGTGGAGAATCTGTTATTCTTTCCCAATAAACGCATTTACGCTAAAACTATTATTTGCAGCGCAAACAGTTTGGAGCCAGATCAGACGCCGGGTAACCCGGCGTCTGATCAGGCTCCAAACTGTTTGCCACCAAGATAAACAAGAATTATCAGAATTGTCTAAAAGTTGTTCTTTTCTACGTTTTAGTACTTTGCGTTTGCGTACGTTTGCGTTTAAACGGGAAAGAATAACAGATTCTCCACTGTATAACAACGAACACTCCATATGTGCTTGCTAGAAATATTTCATTAATGAATCATTATAGGTATACAATTTGATCTAAAAACACTAGTTTTTGTGCATATAGTAAAATACTTATTATGAAAATAGCAAACAGTGTAGACCCTGATGAAGACGCCGAAAAAATGTGGCATTTCATCATGGTCCACTGTTTGTTCATGTTTACTTCTGTGGACGACAGACATTAATGTGTTCTTAGCATTTCGTTGTATCGCTCCAAGAATTAAGTCTCATTTAAATCTAGTGACATGTTTACCCGTCCTTTACAAATAGAGAACCTGTGAAGAGTACAGTAAAACCTCTCTATTAAGATCACTAAAGTGTAAATTATTGAGTGGTTACGACAGGTGACTGCTTAAAACAAGGTGACGGTAAAACAGAAAGCTCCTTAAGGAGCTTTCTGTTATACTGTCACATTGCTTTAAGTTGTCATCTGTCTTTTATACAATCAATTAGCCTTCGTTTTAGTTGTCGTAATACTGTACAATTATTATTATACACTGTCATTTTGAAGTTTATCATGGGGGATCACGTTATTCCCCTCAGCCGGCAGGGTCCAAAACGGTGGAATCCGAAATTTGGCTGTTGTTGAACATCAGATGATGGATTTCGAACGGAGGCTGGAATCCAAACTTGAATTTCATCTAAGTTGTCTCTGGATCCAGTGGTGCAGAAGGGAAAACAAGTCGACTCCATGGTAGATCTACATCTTTCAAAACGGCGTTTGGACGGCCACACCAGCCGATGTTGGTCAAGGGTTCAGCCACTGACTAACTCTGCCACACTTAGTCATGGACTGAACCCCGTGCCTCTCCCGTGACGTGCACACCTCGGCTGGAGCGAAAGAAAACTACTAAGTAGATTACTAGATTAGTTATATTAATGTTTATCCTTTTTTGTCGTTTTTACAACTAATTAACGAAATGTTTTCAAACGATTTTGGTATCATTTGATCAATATTGTGGTTTGCGTTTGTTTATCTTTCAAACGACATACACGTACTTGATTATTTCATCAACAATAGTTCTTAAAGGCACTAGTACTAGATTCTAACTCAACTTAGCTTAACTCATTTTTATTGGCAATTGACCCCAGAAACCTTCCTACTTTACCGCAGTTCTCGGGTTTAATTGTCATAAGGAATCTTTTCTGTTTATTAGACCGAGATTATCCCCTCTGTCAAGAACCAAAGGGAAGGCAGGTCGGTGGTTTTGGTCCCATGCGCTGCTTAGCAACGAATGGGATTAGCCGAAATCACCTTCCTGAAATCATATCATCTCATCTCATCATCTCTCATTGTTCATTGGCGCTATATGACCTATTTTTTGTTGCAGTGCCGTAAAACCCAACTCATCATCATCATTGGCAATTGGCAATAACACGTGCCATAGACCATTCGCGAAAAGTAAAATACGTGAAATAAGGCTTTAGAAATAAAGACCTGGGAATATCCCATCAAGCATAGTAAATACATAGAGGATAATCAATTCCTTTAGATTGATATAAACGGAATATTACTATACTTTGCATATCTTATGCACCGGATCACTCGAGTTGTATGTGTGAAGACTATATATAGCCTTTACACATACAACGAGAGTGATCCGGTGCATAAGATATGCAAAGTATAGTAATGTTCATTTTATTATATACCTCTTATAATAAAAATAAAGTGAAAAACGATAGAAATGTTTCGTATTATTTTCTATGCCCCTGTCCTTTACACAAAGCGCATGAATATGTGCATATAAAACTGCATAGAAAAATCTGCGGAAATCGGCTTACTGTATCGATTCAGAAAAACAACGGGGGATTAAAATGTTTGGAATAACAGTATCATTGGATGTGAGCGTATGTCATAGATTCTAATCACTTTCACTATAGATCTGTGCCAATAATAGGTAAGATCCTGCGATATTTCTCGATTTGGAGAGCAATCAACTCGGTTAGCTCGATCAGCGTTTATCAACAGTAGATCTATTGTACTCTTCTAGATCTAAGGTGCCGTTTCATGAATTTGTTAACGTTGTTTTGAAAACCTCTGATCTAACAGACCGAGTTGGTTCTTCTATGAAATATAAATCAGACAACTGATAGACCAAAAGTTGAGCTGTGAATTAGAAATATTTTGTGAGACTTTCTTCGCAAACGATTGACTTTTAGATGAGGTTGGTCGGAGTTTGTCAGGGTGCTGTTCCCGGAGATAGGTGGTTGCATAATTATTGACGATTGCACGGTTTTGTGGCTGAAAACTAGAAACAAGCTATTGGTAGATGGGTAACGTTAGATATAGACATGTTATAGCCATTCGTGATTGTTAACATTGAGTCATTGACCTCTAATAAAATTTATTTGGGTGTAGAAAATTATGACGTAATTTAACAATCCATGACGTCAACTTACCTTGTATTGACAGAAAATATTGATTGAGAGAGTCACTCATAGATGTGCACAACGTTTTGTTTGCAAATTCAGGCAGTAAACGGCTTTTTCTGATACTGAAACATGGGAATAGCGGATGAAAGGGTATGCTCTTTGTATGTTTATTTGTCATTGCTCTAAGAGTCTTCCTCTTCGCTGCTTATTGTCAGGAAATGTGATGCTCTCTCAGATCTCTTATGAGCACCGGCGATCGTTTGATCGACTAAGGAATCAAGTTTGCTTTCGCCAAACTCTGGTTCTAGACTCAGCAGACTGTCAATTATAATGTCTTCATCGGAACAAAAATCTGCTTGGGTAATTTCAAATTGGACCCATACATAAAATTATGCACACGAATCTTGCAAACTTGCCGATTTTGTTTACAAAGGCAATTTGACAGCAACAGACAGAACAGTCAACTCTCGCCGTGAAAAATGAAAGTCTAGTCTAATACAAATCTAATTTACTCAGATTAGTTACAATATTCCTTAAAACAAAAATTGATTTGCATAGAGTCTACATACTTTATGTCGCGGTCAGCAAACAAATAAACGGGATTTTCCAAACGTCACTTGTTAGGGGATGACGCGTGAAAATAGTTCCGACTACACAGAGAACGTTCTTTTCTCATTACACAAGGTACATGGGTAATACGGATTTTTCAATCCGTCAAGGTTTATTAGTTCCGATAAAATACGGAAATATTTCGGGCAGAATATTGGTAGGTATATAATAATAAAAACGGAATATTACTATATAATCTAAATAAGGGGAGATCCTTTGAAAGCACAGAAAACAAAGCAAATACTGAAAATTGCAGACTCGGTTTAATTGAGTCTGTTCATGAGCAATACTTAAATATGCAACAGTGCTCACACCCCCTAGCACCGGCTTAAGCGGAATTCAACTTTCAACTGTAAATACGCTGAAATCAATGATTCCAAAAAGCGGAAATCAACTTTCAACTGTAAATACGCTGAAATCAATGATTCCAAAGGACCAGAAAGTATAACAACACTGAGAATGAAGTACGGGGCGACTTTTTACAGCCGCCACACAAGCACTTAACATCTGCTGTACTTTGCATATCTTATGCACCGGATCACTCGAGCTGTGTGTGTAAAGGCAATGTCCAACGAGACCGAAGGTCGAGTTGGATGTAGCTTTTACACACACAACGAGAGTGATCCGGTGCATCAGATATGCAAAGTATAGTAATGTTCCTTTTATTATATACCTCTTATAATAATAAAATGAAAAACGATAGAAATGTTTCGAGCTATTTTCTATGCCCCTGTAGTGAAAACAGTCCTCTACACAATGCGCATGAATATGTGCATATAGAATGCATAGAAAATCGGCGGAATTTTTTACATGGCGACAGGCTTATTGTATCGATTCAGCAAAACAACGGGAGATTAAAGTCTTTGGAATATCAGAAACATTGAATTGGAGCGTATGTCATGGATTCTAATCATTTTCACTAAAGATCTTTGACAGTTATAGGTAAGATCCTGCGACGTTTCTCGATTTGGAGAGCTATCAACTCGGCTAGCTCGATCGGTGTTTAATATCAACAGTCGACTAGTCTACTGCACTAGATCTAGATCTAAGGTGCAGTTTCATGACTTTGTGAACGTTGTTTTGAAAACCTATCATCTAACTAACAGAATTGGTTCTTCTTTGAAATATAGATCAGTGTGATTTATAAAATATTTTGTGAGATTTTCTTGGAAAACGATTGATATGAGGTTGGTTGGAGTTTGTCAGGGTCACCGGTGCTGTTCGCAGAGATAGGCGGCTGCATAATTATTGACGCAGTGAACGGTTTTGTTGCTGGATAACTAGCAACAAGCTATTGGGTAATGGGTTAGATATAGAATCTAGACTTTTGATAGCCATTCGTGTGTGTTTACATTGAGTGTTTGAACTCAAATCAATTTATTTGGGGGCAGAAAATTATGACGTAATTCAACAATCCATGACGTCACCTACCTTGACAGAAAATATTGATTGACAGATTCACTCATAGATATGTGCACAACGTTTTGTTTGCTAATTCAGGTAGTAAACAGCTTTTTCCCCGATACTGAAACATGGGACTAGCGGATGAAACTATCATGAAAATCCGAACTTCCGACTGCACAGTAAATGTTCTTTTCCCATTACACAAGGTACACGGGTAATACGGAATTTTCAATCTGTCAAGGTGTATTTGTTCGATAAAATACGGAAATAATTCGGGCAGAACATTGGTAGGTATATAATAAATCAGTGTATATCTAAATTTTAATGTAAATACAATTCTATTTCAATTAAAAGGGTTAACTGTCTAAAATATCATTTTTTCAAAAATAACATTTCTTATTTTGCTAACGACGAAAATTGACATGTTTTTTCGAATGCTCTGAAAATGTTCTAGATCAGTATATCTACATTATGATTTTAAAACATGAAACCATACTTCAATGGCTTCAATTATAGCCTAGTTTAAATAAAGAAAAAGAGTTTGTGATTTCCCTGACTACTTTTAGACATAACATAAGTTTTATTATATTTTCAGTAGATCTACGTGTTTAGGTTTAGTTCTATTGTTTTATGTTTTATATAATAATAACATTTAAAACTGTGTTGTGTTTGTAAAATTGTCTAAAATCTATAATTGAAGCCATTGATATTTATCTAGTTATTATTAATTTATACTAGAGTTCTATAACATGTCCAGCATAACAATATAAGCAATTATGAAAGGAGTATCTATATCTAGATGGTATCTTATTTAATATGTGTGGGGGAAATGAATGTAGTTTAAAATTGTTCAATTTTACAAACGAAAATAATTTAATATCTTTGATTATTCTATTCGAACTAATGAAGATTTATTACTATATTCAGATGAATATTATCAAGCAACTAAACCAGAGAGAAGTGGGCAGCAGTTTCCAAAACAGACATGCCATAATAAAACAACGAATTAAAAACATTTATGAAAAAGAGTACCTGTTTGATTGTGACCTTGTGGACGTACTTTACGTCAAAGTGCTGCATCGTTTAGATGATTTTAACTTTATTCTTGTCGTAGAAGGCATATTGTCACGTGCCGAGCGGTAGTACACGTCAAGTCTGGGGTTTGATCTGGATCCAAATTGGTAGCGTGATTCAAGATCACCCCTTTCTTCTCTCTCTTTCTCTCGAATAATTATTAACTAAAATGGACTCTCTTTCGTGCGGCAAATAAAGTAAAAGTAAGGCTTAATCAAATTTTATGTGATGCTTTATTTATATCCTACTCAATAACACTAGTAAACCTCAAGTCACTAGACTTCTTCTATTTCTAACTAATTCTATTCTAAAAAGTAAGGCAATATGGTGCCGCACCTTTGAAATTCAATTCTGAGAGTCCTCGATTCGTTTGCAACCGAGGTATTTATGCAGAAAATTGGTCACGTCGTGTGCACCAAACTTCTGTTGCGATTTAACATTAAAATCGCACCGAAAATCTGTTGCACAAAAAACGCACCAAAGTGTGCACTCCTTATATGGAGTGCACACCAAGTGTGCACTCCTTATATGGTATGCGAAGCACTGCGCGGACCTAAAAATGAATAAAACAGTACCCATATCCCTTTCTAAAAATACAAGAATGTTATAAAAACATGAGGGGGGAATATATTTAGAAGGGACGCTCATAGTTAAAATATGGAATAAATTACTTTTCAAAGAGCTTTCGTAGGTTGAAATCTTGCCGCTACTGTACTATGTACATGAAACCAAGGCTACAACCCACAATTCATCACTTCAGTATAAAACAAGATGGCGTCAAAGCACTTGCTTTTAGCAACTATGAACAAGAACAAGTACACGTACAGGCTTAATAAAAAGACGCTGCGGGAGTTAACACGATCTAGAGGTAGCTTATATCGTAAAGATTACAGTATGGAATTATAATTATGAAATGACTCCTGAAAACAGCCACTTAGGCTGGCATTATAAATGCCGGTGCTGACAAACAATGAACGTGTTTGTCGACCGAAAACCAGGACATTACAATATTGGCAAAATTGGACCAAGAACTTCACAGTATTGTGCTTATATGTAAATATCTGTGCAAACTTGAAAATGACCAGGACATGCAAGACATAGTTGAGATCATTATGTATGGCTAAGTTTATGTGTAGCATTACACCATGCACAAATAAAAATACTATAATAAAATACACATGTATGTGTTACATAATTAGTTCATTTGATTAACATTAACATGCTGCAAAAACAGTGTCTGCTTTACCTGCCGTCTTTTCGTTTCCCCACCAGCTTGGGCTTTGCAAAACAATACTGATAGTGTAAAACTGTTTGGAACCTGATCAGACGAATTATTAATCCTCTGAATTGGATGAAACGATTTGCAATTGTTATCATATTCGTATGTCGTGATAAGAGTTAATACTAACTACGTGTATATATCATGGGAGCACATAGTAACATCAACGTTGTTACTAGTGTATTTTACGTCAGTTTTTGCTTTATTGCGTAAAAAACAACGTCATCGACCTAACGTTAGCAGGTGCGTTATGCCGTCATGATAATTTATATATTGAAGTTTAGATGTCAGAACAAAGAAATGGACTTGGACGTACTGTATTGAACATTGGTCATGTCATATATCAAGCACTTAGTCCAGTCATCCTACGAAAAAATAGGACCTAACCTTCAACTAATTGCAACAGAAGCAATTCAACTTATTATGTTATCTTTAGGGTATTATAATTAACATATAAAAAGTCTAAAAATCTTTTAAGGAGAAAGTGGTTTAAACTCCACTTTTTCTAAGCTAGTGTTCTCCCCCCAAATACATTGCGTATAGTACTATAAGTTGCAAGAAGGCAGCAATACTGGCATATTTCGAACCACTATATATGATAAAAACAAAACTGCTTTAGAAGCAACATATTTGACTTTATTTTTGATTTCATTATTTACGTTTTTCATCGATATATGTCTTGTGTCTATGTTTTATTGGGTTAATTTACCCCACCCACTATTTCACTAACTCTATTTATAATCAAAATACACATATTTGTTATGCTAAATCTTCTGATCAGTAAGGTTATTGCAGAATAACAAATTAAGTATGTTTATTTAATATATTGCATTCGTTAAATGACATTAGATTGTTTGCTTCAAGTAGCTGCTTCTTTGATTAATTATTATCAAAGCACTGACAGTACTACTGAAATACGCTGAACACTAACGAAAACGCTTTTACACCAGGACTCCAGATAAGGAGAGTAATTCAAAAACTATAATCTTTACTTTTGCATGAACCATATGGTTTTATTGCTCTTTAGATTCGTCTCGAAAAGACGATTCTGATTAGTAGTAGCACCATAGGATTTACTACTGAAATATTTGAGAAAATATTGGATTTATTTAGTTTAATCCCTCTGCCAGTAATTATATTCTTGATGAAAAATTTCATTTTCGATTTTCTCTAATGATTTTCATAGTTTTTGATCGAAATTATATACTCTAGTAATCATGTACTCCACATGTGAAATTCTTCCAAACCCATTTGAATTGGCAGAGATTATTGCAAACGAAAATTTCCACCCAGAAAGAAGCACATAGAAATGGGTAATTCAATGATTTTGAATAACGTACCAGAGACAACTTAGCCTATTCAAACATTAGTAATTTCAAATGTTCGACCAATGTCTAGCAAATAATGTGTACTATTTTTCTTATTTCCTAAGCAGCTCTACCAGTAAAACATTTCAGAGCTTATCATGTCACTTTTTATGTGCTTTCTAGCTCGTCTTGTGTAACCACAGTATGTGTATTGAATCAAGAGTCAAGAGAGCTTTACAATTGATCTATTAATATTAGAGCCAGAACATGTACACTCACAAATGGGCATTTTAACGTTATTAAATATGACACAAATATACATCTGCAGATTGAGAATCCAATCGCATCGTGTGTAGAGGTTTGAATAACTTTGGGTTTTTGAAACTAGCCGGGGTCATTTGTCAGGAAATATGAAATGTGTGTACATTATGTTCTTTTGTGATAATGAAAAGCAAACTGTTATAATTATAAACATAAGAAAAAAAAGGGTGCCATGTTTTATGTGTTCTAATTGACCTTGAATGTCTCTATGGGCTGGTTGTCGTGTATTACGCAACATTCAATAGTTTATGTACAATAAATAAAATCGGCTGACATCACTTTATTTTGGTATGCCCTAATGTGTCACCACAACTTGCGTTACTCACGGTTTAGATTGCCACATGTATTCTCCAAGTAGATGAACACCACTTGAAGAGAGCTATTCCATTCAACTTAAAGAATTATCTAAAAGAAAAACCAGAAATAGTTGTACGATCTTCCTTTCCTGAAATCTCTCGGATCTCTATGACGAAATTTGGTGTCAATTGGAGCAATGATTTTCAGAATGATACTTCTGAAGACCTTAATGGTGAGAGAAAGACATGAGATACCTCTCCAGTTGTTGCAGCTTCCCATGTCACCACTCTTTGGAAACTCTACAATGACTCCTTTCTCCCATCATCAAATGCCCTTTTAGCCAAACCTCTTTAAGTACGATGTTGTAGTAGCCTTTGGTTTTCTTGGTCCTCTACTTTCAGCATCTTGGAAATCTCAAGGAGAGGATCGAGTGTGTGCTAAGCCTAAGCCTTTGTATTGCAGAAATAACTTATGTACTAGGTCCCAGGGTTTGGTAGTAATGTAAAGATTCGCATCCGCTCCTATAATGTCTGCAAGTATGGGTGGTTCTCAACTGTTAACGATGCTTTGGAATGATGGTCGTAACCATTAAGGTTTTAAATGCCCCTTCTGTAACAAAAGAGTCATCTAATGGGTTGACCTTTAGGCACTGATTTGTGCCTTTGAACTCTTGAAGTTTTTTCGTCATTTGTAAGACTGACTTTATGTCCTTGTTTTCCTTGCCCAATTATTTCAGTGTGACAACAAAAACATCAACCAGGAATAAATGAAAACGTATAAAGACCACTGATGACTACACGTGTACACCATGTGATACTTTTCATTTTTTCGTTAATAAATGTCTGAACAAAATGAGGTGTCACTATACCTATGTAGATTTGTTTATTCACTTGTAATGTTAACCATATGCCCAATTGGTCATCTGGTTAGGTTGGAATCTTTTATTCGTGAAGCTTTTGTCAAGAATAAGCATTTAGTTGCTGTCTGTGAAGGCTTAAGATACAACTTGGAAGTATGGTATTATGAAAGACCTCCATGAAAACGGACTTCCGATTTTTATTGAAAACTTTCTCAATGATAGGGATTTTCAAGTCGGAGTTGGAACTACTCTTTCCGATATGCACAAGCAGGAAATGGGTGTTCCACAAGGAAGTATTTTGTCAGTTACTCTTTTTAATGTTAAAATTCATCATCATCATGGCATAACTTCGCTGACGAAGATTTAGGAAGGAGGCAGACCACATCGGCTGCAAGCTCGCATGTGACTGACAAGTCCAATACGAGATCGACACACTGGAAAACCTGGTCAGGGTCTGGAGCTTCAGCAAGAGAGGCTCTCCGAGACTCCTCAAAGGAGAGAGCAGCCTTGTTGATGGTGTGTCGCCAGCTGTCACGGTCTGCTGCAAGGGTTGACCAATTCCTATGGTCGGTCTGGCAAGCACTGAGGGACTTCTTCAGACAGTCATTGTATCGCTTCTTTGGCGCACCTCTGTTCCTCTGGCCAGTTGAAAGTTCACCGTACATAGCGATTTTGGGCAGGCGATAGCTTTCCATTATTGAACATGTCCGGCCCAGCGTAACTGCGACTTCAAAATCATGGCCTCAGTGCTTGTGATTTCTGCAATTTTGAGGACCTCAACATATGCAACCGGCTGCGTGGCTTAGTTTAGAGCGTCCGCTTGCAGTGCGGGAGGTTGTGGGTTCAATCCCCGGCCGGGTCAAACCAAAGACTTAAAAATTGGTAGTAATGGCTTCCCTCCTTGGCGCTCAGGATTTCGGGTTAGCATTACAACTGGTTCGTCGGTGTCAGGATAAAGTGACCGGCCGGGTACAGTCCCATTGGTGCACCTAAAAAGTGCCCCTGCTCGTAATACCCGAAAGGGGCGTGTAGCAGTATATAGAGAAAGAAAGAAAGAGAAAGATATGTAATGAAGTCGCTCCAGTGGATGTTTAGGATTGTGCGTAGGTATCTCTGATGGAACCGCTCAAGGACTCGCAGGTGGCTGCGATATGCAACACATGACATTGAACCATACAGCAGAGTGGTTAGTACGACTGCCTTGTAGACACTTATCTTGGTTTGCCTTCGCCAGTCTGTTGTCGATTTCCTTATCGATCTTGGCATCTGCAGAGATAGTGCTATGAATAACATTGTTAAGTGTATAACTAAGGACACAGATTGTTCATTGTATGTTGATGACTTTTTGATTTGTTACCGTTCTAAAAGCATAAATACTGTTGAACGTCAACTATAACAGTCCATTAATAAAGTCCAAAAATGGGCTACTGAGAATGGTTTTAAATGTTCTAGATCAAAAACAAATTGTTTGCATTAATTTTCTGCCAACTTAGAAAGTTTCACCCTGATCCTGAATTGCACCTGGATTGTAACCCCATTCCTGTCATGGATCAGGCGAAATTTCTACGTGTCATTTTTGACAAGAAACTTTCCTTTATCCCTCATATTAAATATTTAAAGGCAAAATGCCTGAAAACATTAAAATTACTTCGCGTACTTGCACACACTGACTGGGGTGCAGATCGCAAAGTAATGCTCAGATTGTACAGAAGTTTAGTAAGATCTAAACTTGATTATGGGTGTATTGTTATATTTTTGAAAAATGGCAGGAGTCTTGGAATGAGGAAACTCACAACAAGCTCCATGCTGTAAAACCTGTATTAGGTGAATCATTTAACTCGTGCCGACCGGTTCGCCGAGATGAGGTAGTGTTAGCAAGACTCAAAATTGGTCACTCTTTTATAACACACTCTTATTTAATTAAACGCGACGTTCAACCTGAATGTTTGTTTTGTTTTGAACCTTATACAATCCGGTACATTCTTATTGAATGTGCTGATTTTTATTTAATAAGAGAGAGATTTTTTCAGGCAGATTATCTTCGGGAACTGTTTGAACTTGTTGAAATTTTAAAGATATTTGATTTTCTAAAAAACAATTAATATTTATTCCAAATTGTAAAGTAATAAAATGACATTTTAAAGTTGATTCCATAACTTTTTTCTCTCATCAATATATTTTTCGGCCCTAAATGACCTTTGGTGTCGATAGGCCGTAAAACACAAATCAATCAATTATTTATTTATCCCATATTTTGCAATGATTAACACACAACCTTTATCATGATATCAATATAGACTAGTCAATATAGACCTCCAAATTCAAACAAATTCCTTCACAAACAATATTTACGCCTAGCGATTACAATTTAATATACATGTATCTGATATGTTATGTATAAAAAGTCCTCAAAACAATTCCTGTGCATTTTCATGAAAAATGAGTTTAAAGTTTGTAAAAATATGCAGAAAATTGTTTTATCTTAGTGTCACACATAACCCACCGTAGTGACGAAATGTGACGAAAATCGTGACGTCATACTACTGACGTAGCAAAACAAATGGCGGTGTGTAAACACCTTTCATTATTCGATGTATTTGGAAAAGAGATAATATGGCAAAATGTTCAATATTATACAGTTTTCCGATGGCTGAAATACAAGGTAAGCATTTTCACATATTTTGGCATCTTCATCTTGACACTTACACCAAAGCTGATCGTACTAGTCGAGGGTCAACAAGACAACTATTAAGGCATGGTAGGCTATGGTGGGAAATATGCGCCAAAAAAATAAAAGGAAAATTATTAATTTTCAATTGCTTTTTTACAAATTTCCCCTTAAAAGATTTTGTTAGACTTTTAGTATGTTATTATTTAACAAATATATTAGTAGTTTTCGACAAAATCGTTTTTGTTGCAATTATTTGAAGGTCAAATCGCAGAATGACTGGACTAACTTTTTCACGCGTTTAATACATTTTCTAAAACAGGATGCCCATGTAGATCCTCTATTGAAAAGTAAAATTGAGCCTTTAAACTTGTTCTTTTCCCCTTATTAATGTATGTCTGTCAAAAATTAAAACCAAACATTCATTAACATTTCAGTATGTCTAGAAAATACATTGCTTCTAAACGAGGAAAATGCCTGCAGTACTCGAAAGAGGACCTGCAAAAGGCAGTGAAAAGTGTACAGTCCGGCGCCATGTCTGTGAGAAAGGCTGCCGCTGCGTTCAATGTACCTAGATCAACAATATCTGACCGGGTCAGTTGCCGGTTTGACATGTCTGAAGACATTAAACCTGGCAGAAAGCCAGTCTTGCCATCTCAAGTTGAGGTAAAGAAAGTGGACAATCTGAAGTTGGCTGCTGCACGAGGCATGGACATAAGCAGAGCACAACTACTTAAACGCACTGGTGCGTTGTGCAAAAAAAAAATGAAGTTGGACACACCTGTGTTCAAGAACCCAACTCCGGGTAACGGCTGGTGGGAAGGGTTAAAAAAAGGAAACCCAACCTTAAGCATAAGGAAACCAGAGAAGCTGGGTACTAATCGTGCCAGGGCTCTCAATCAGACAATTACTGAGAAGTTTTTTAATGACCTTGGTGACCTGCTTTGTTCCCTTGGGATTGAAGATCAGCCTCGGTGCATTTGGAATGCGGATGAGACTGGTCTTCAATTCGAGCACAAGCCCGTGAGGGTTATTGTCGAAAAAGGAAGCAAATCAGTCGTCAGCAGGGTCAGTAATACCCGACAAAATATTACAGTAATGGCATGTGATAATGCGTTTGGAAGGCGACTACCACCTATGATAATAGTAAATGGGAAAACGTCTGTGTCAATGTACGGGTTCAATGCATCGGCTGCACCAAATGGCACAATGTGGGCTGTGCAGGAAAAGGGGTGGATGACAGATGAGTTGGGTGAGAAGTGGTTCAGGGACGTGTTCCTGAAAGGTTGTGGTCCTCAAAGGCCACAGCTTTTGATCATGGATTGGCATTCATCTCATGAATCTCTTGCCATTCTGGAACTCGCCGCTGAACAAAACATCTAACTCCTATGTCTTCCACCTTACTGCACTCATTTCCTGCAGCCGATGGATCGAACTGTGTTTGGTCCCTTTAAAAAAGCATATGATAGAGTATGCTCAGACTATTTAGGAGAAAATTCCCTGAACACTGTCAACAAGTGGTCTTTTCCTAGGTTGTTCTGTAAGGCATTTGAACAGTCAGTGACACAGACAAACCTCAAAAATAGTTTTCAAGCGTGTGGCATTTACCCATATAATCCAAACTGTTTGCCATCAACTGCTTTACAGCCTTCTAAGCCATCTGACAGACTTATTGAAAGTCCTGAGCAAACAGAAAGATCAGACGCTAATACCACAGTTGATTTAAATATTTCCCAAACTGTTGATTGTGCAACTCCGGTGCCACAAACCTCTGTCATTGACTGTTCAAATGGTTTGCAACTTCCAACGTCTTCCAGAAATCTGAATGAATCCCTTCCTGACCACACAGACGATGACAATTCAACTCCAAATGACTTGAGTATGGTTGATTTAGGGTCAAACCCAGAGTGGTTGCTGGAATTGATCACTGCAGGGACAGTCAGCGTTGTTGAAGATAATCAAATGAGCTTGTCTCTAAACGCTGACTGTCCTACTGTTGATGTGGTCAATTCCCAGCCTTCCACAAATATTCTCTGTTCTGTGACCGACATGCCTGTACGACCTACACTAGGACGAGATACTGTTAGCGTGGTCACGTCAAAAAGAAAAACTAAATCGTTTCACAGGTTACTGACTAGTAACGAGATTTTAGAGCAGAAAAGAGCTGCACATCAGTTAAAATGTTTGAAAGAAGAAAAGAAACTCAAACGCACGTTGAAAGTAAAAAAAACAGTTTAATAAATAAATCAGTGTGAACCGAATTAATGTTTCTGTTTAGCTCACCTTCACGAAGTGAGGGGGGGGGGGGGGGATTATGCTATTCCCCATGGCACCCGGGACCTGGATGACCAAGTGTAAAATACATATCCAGAGGCGATGTAGTTGTGATAGTTTATCCCAGAAGGTAACTACTAACAGGAGTGACGAACTGACGTACCCTGCAGAAAGTGCCTTCTCCGAACCCATGTCTATATAATAATGCCTCGACACTATATTAACTATATGTTTGAAAGAAGAAAAGAAACTCAAACGCAAGTTGAAAGTAAAAAAAAAAGTTTATAATAAATAAATCAGTGTGAAACGAATTAATTTTTCTGTTTAGCTCACCTCAACGAAGTTTACGCTAAAACTATTATTTGCAGTGCAAACAGTTTGGAGCCAGATCAGACACCGGGTAACCCGGCGTCTGATCAGGCTCCAAACTGTTTGCCACCAAGATAAACAAGAATGATCAGAATTGTCCAAAAGTTGTTCTTTTCTACGTATTAGTGCTTTGCGTTTGCGTTTAAACGGGAAAGAATAACAGATTATCCACTGTACATGTATATCTACAGTAAAACTTCTCTACAATGGCAGCTAAAATAGGTTTATCAGGGAGGTATGCAGATTGCAGCACAGACGCAATGCAGAAAGCTAGTCAGGTAGGCTGGCAACTTTCTGCATTGCTTTTGTCAGGCAACATGCAGTTAATTATCTGATTTAAAATTCTAGAGCGCCCCCCCCCCCCCTTGGTCATTGCACGGAGGGGTTACTGTAGATAAAATATGCCTATGACCTAAAATTGGTTAAACACGCATAACATTGGTAAAATACATATCCAGAGGCGATGTAGTCTGGTTCCCGATCGTACTTAGAAAGTACGTCAGGCAACACGCGATAATGGCTGCCCCCATGAAATAGAGGAAAATGGGTGGAGTTATATGAGCTGTAATAGGAGGTTTTCTTATTTTAGGTGGTTCACAATATCTAATTGTAACCTACGGGTTCAATGTTATTCAAAACTAAATTACCAATTCAAACATATGTGGTAAGCGACTGAATTTAGCAGAAATTCGTGCAACGAATCATTTTAAAGCACTCCTATTTTCAGCTATTATAAATAAGTTGGATTACATATTAGTATATTGTATCGTTGGTGTAGTGGTTAGCGTCCCTGCTTCTCATCCGGGCGACCCAGGTTCAAATCCCAGCCGGCTCAATATTTTTAGCTCACCTGGCACGAAGTGCCAAGGTGAGCTTTAAGGATCGCCGGATGTCCGTCGTCTGTCGTCCGTCCACAATTGCTCGTGAACACTCTAGCGGCCACACATTTCATTGGATCTTCATGAAAGTTTATGACAATGTTTATCTTGATGAAATCTAGGTCAAGTTCGAATGTGGGTTATGTCCGGTCAAAAACTAGGTCACTAGGTCAAATCATAGAAAAACCTTGTTAACACTCTTGAGGATACAAATCTCATTTGATCTTGATGAAACTTGGTCAGAATGTTTGTCTCATTATTATCTAGGTCAAGTTCGAATGTGGGTCATGTCTAGTCAAAAACAAGGTCACTAGGTCAAATCATAGAAAAACCTTGTTAACACTCTAGCGGCTACAAATCTCATTGGATCTTGGTGAAATTTGGTCAGAATGATCGTCTCATTGATATCTAGGTAAAGTTTGAATATTGGTCATGTCCGGTCAAAAACTAGGTCACTAGGTCAAATCATTGGAAAATCTTGTTTACACTCTAGAGGTTGATAGTGGGTATACATGTCCAGTCATAATCTAGGTCACTATAGGTCAAGTTTGCCATGGTGTACCAGGTGAGCGATTTAGGGCCAGAGTGGCCCTTGTTTTACTCTTTATTTGGAAATGTATTTTCAATATAAAACGTTAAATATTTTTACGATCGAATAACACCTCTAAGAACATTAAAATGTAAACTTCAATGAGTTTAAAAATGTTGATGAAATCTCAGAATTTCCTCAATTTTCCCCTCTGGAACCTAAAATTTAAAAGTGTAGATCTATATGTACATGTAACCGAATGAATAACGACGACGTATTAGAATCTGTAAACTTTGAACCTATAGCATTGATTTCTCCATGTTTGGATGGTATTGATCAAAATATTTTGGAAGTTATACGGTGAGACAGTGGCAGGGTCAATGCATTAATTGGTAGCCAATCTATGAAGGCGTATACCTTTGTTGCTAATTAAACTTTGAGTGGTAAATCAAACATTAGTTTAGTTATTTTTATTGGTTTTCCGAAAAATAAATCATTAAATAGTTGACATTTATTATACACTACGTTTAAAAAATTATGACCAAAAAAGAAAAATATATTCCGGTGACGGGAATCGAACCTGGGTCGCCTGAACGAGAAGCAGGGATCCTAACCAATACACCAACGGCTAAGTACGGAGGTTAAATCAAACTGATATATATAATAGCCGAAAATAAGGTTAGTGTTCCAACAAATGAGACAACTTAAGGGCATACATGTACGCGCCAAATTCATGGTAACAAAGTACGATAATTAAAGAATCGTAACTCAACGAAATTGTGCGTGTCGGTTACCTCCCGTTGATACTTTCGGTTTCTAACAATCTCCATAAACGTGAAATTTAGTGTGAACCCGAGAACACATACAGACACACAGACCTTAGTTATCGCTTGCGATCCAACGCTCAACCAATCAGAGCACGACACCCATATTTCGGTCAAACTTTAGACGCGTGGTGCTATGTTAAATTGTGGTCACGACGTCATTTGAATTGGAAGCAGGCTGACTGGCACCGAGTTGTCTTTCGTGACGAATCTCACCGAGCAATGCAGATGGTAGGCTACACAAATTTTAACATTCAAGATTTGAGACAGGCTTCACAGGCAAGCGTGGAGGACTGAGGTACTTATTGAACGTTACTCTACGCCGTAGAAATGTAGCGTGTGTTGGTGAAAAAAGTGGCCATTTACGATATTAATGATACTGAATACATCTTTGGACTTTTTATGATAATTCATTAAACACCTAAACATTTTAAGAAAAATCAACTTTTATTCAGACCCCTACCAACTTCTTCATTACATCACTCGAAAAAAATTCTTCACAGCAGTATGAGGTTAACTGATATGGATTAAAAATGATAAACTTCATTTTCGGTATAGGTTTTAGACCATCAACATTATAACTTTCCAGCAAATATTCCTGTAATCATGTGGGACGTTTCTACTTTTGCTCAGTATATGTAAAAAAAATACTTCAAGTGACCCCACATGTTTAAATCTTAGAAAACATTTCTCGACAGGTTTCTTTCCAGATATTAAGCTTCAACTTCTACCCTACATACTCATATCAGTATAACCCCTCTTACTAGTTGGGGTTCGGGGACTTGCTCCCCCGGGGAAATTTTATTCTTAGATGGCTTCAGAAGCGTTCAGGGTCGTGCTGTGCATTTAAAACAGGTAAAATACTAATAAAAATCCATGTATTAAAATAACAAATTATTAATGATAAAGGATCATATTTTTTGACGTTGTCTTCCGGCTATTAGCCTAGTCTACCTCTACCCCCTCTAATAAGTGTAGCACTTTTACTAGCGTGTCCGGGGCATGCTTCCCGGGATATCTTTTAATTCTATTGTCTTTGGTGCATTCTAGGGGCGTTTTTATATAATATATGCTCTTTTTTTACCATTTTCTTATTATCCACACCTAAAGCATTTAGATCTATTTATGAAGTTTGATCCATTTCTTAAGGATATATTTTGATTTAGTAAGTGTATTCATTGAATTTGAGCCAAAAAACAGTTAAGAAAAATGCACATACTTCAGGCAACACACTCTAATGTATACACTTTGCATCATACTTTTAGTAAGCATCACCTTTTAACTATTTTATAGTCTGTTTGTGCCAATTATTTCTTAACATTAGTTCAGAAAGACAAAAATAATGCATGCCAACTCTTTGCCGAGAAAGGCTATATTATACATTTCAAATGCCCATAGACAAAAAAGAACATTATAACCTATGTTTTTACTTTTTACCATGGTACATGTACTAAGGTACGTTCGAAGAACCTATATAGAAATGTTTATAGAGTTCCTACGAAGATTTCATTCTGGCGCGTATGTCCTTAATTCAATAATAATCATACAATCTGGCGAGGTTTTATTTATCCGAAATGTCAACGGACCTGTATAATATCCGATAATAGGGCTAGTTTTGAAATAAATTCGTTGCCCGAATTCATACTGAATTCAACTGGGTCGCCTGTAATTTTTGATTGATAATGTAACTTTGTATAAAACTGTTCCCATTTACTACAGTGGCTTATCGTGAACCACCTAATATAAGAAAACGCCCTATTAAGCTCATATGACTCCACCCACCACATATCAATATGGTTCCCGGTTTCCTCTCTTTCATGGGTGTCGCCATTTTTTCCCGTTGCCTGGCCCTAACTGTATGAAGATAAAGGGACATAACCAGGCTAGAGGCGATGTAGTTGTGATAGTTTATCCCAGAAGGTAACTACTGACAGGAGTAACGAACTGACGTACCCTGCAGAAAGTGCATTCTCCGAACCCATGTAGTTTCGGATAAGTCTATATATAGTAATGCCTCGACACTATATTAACTATATGAATGAATCGTTACAAAATATCAGCATGTATGGAAATTAAACATCTTAACTTGGACTGGGTTTTTTTCTTGTTAATAACACCTTAATGTATCTAACCTTCCAGATTATAGGAGTAAAATACTAGTATACAACTCTGTTGTGTGTCATCTGTGTAAGTTTTAACCCATTTCCCCATTGCCTGTTGTAAGTTTTGAAGATAGGTGAACACTTAACCCTTTGCCTGATGATTACGGTTTTACTGCTTTTGTAAAAAGTTTGGATCCAAATCAGACGCCGCGTAACGTGGCGTCTGATCTGGATATAAACTGTTTGACACTAGTCTTTAGGTAAACCAAGTTGAAAGTAAAGCAGATTATGCCTTAAGGCGCATTCTGGCTTACATTCAGTCTGCTTTTAAAAGCCTTCATCTTCGAGGATATAGAAATTATTTCTGTTTGGTACAGGTTTATGACTGCCCGGAATAATTTGGAAATATTTTCTTCAGTGGAAAAATAATCGCTAAAAGGTGCTTAGAACTATGTGGGAAAGGGTGAAGTGTGATCAATATCCGGAGTAACAATTAAGAGAAGAAATTGTGATCAAATTTCGGTGTTGATGTAAATATCTATGAGCGCTCGATCTTTTACACTTAAGCTCCACACCCAACCCCCTTTTTTTTTAAAGAAAGGAAAAGAAGATCGACTTTATTCATTAACTTACCGTTATTATATCTAGATCTACTCCATATCGATCCTTTTTAGGCATGCCAAATTACGAATGTATACATGCCCTGATCAGACAATTAAATGGGCTGTCTTATCAGGGTATCCAGTCCTGACATATCTGTGTCTACTCCGTGATTTGATTGAATCAAATAATGCGTCAATATCAGGACGGGATATCCTTGTTCTTTGTGTAAAGGTTTGGGAGTTAAACTTCATAGAAGTTCAAATAAGACGGTTTTATAACTTTTTACAGATAAAATTGGTTGCTGTATAATGTTCAAAGACAATGTCCGAGTTTACCCATCTGCAAATCGAGTTTAGCCTTCTGATGACCGAGTTTAGCCTTCTGCTGTCCGAGATTGCCCAACTTGAGGTAGTCTTTATTTTTTACATTTCTGACAACGATATTGATTCGTATCGGGTTTTATAGTGCATGGTTTTGGTTCGTTTGGAATAGTTCTGTAAGTATCCATATATTTACGATGGCTGTTATAGTCTGAAACGCTGCGACAATCGCCGTTGTTGACGAGGTCGAGAAAACTGTCCGAGATTACCCGAATGACAGTTACACGTCTGAAATCTGGACACCTCTGTGGGTTGAAAGAGGGAATTAATGACTAACTATTGCGTTGTGGGTTATGATGGTGTTGCAGAGATCTCTTATATGAGCTTTCTGTAATACCATCGTGCTGCTCTGGGCGTCAGCCTGTCGGGGAACCGTTGGTGTTTGTGTCCGGTTTTCAGATGTGTTACTGTATTTCAAACTATTTCTACATACGACCGTTGGAAATTTCTACATTCCATAGCGTCATCATTATGACGTCATATAACTACGGTTATATGATGTCATGATTGTGTACAAATATATCGCATGCTTGGCTTAATCTGGTTCCCGTTGTGCCACAATAAACGGCGTTTTAACTGCTATATATAGACTCGAACTCAGTTTGTAATAGATTTAGACTGAGTATTTAACTTTCATTCTGGATCTAGATATATTTCGCTTTTGCTGTTTTCAGGGGTTTCTAGCCTGCCCTGGAATATCTGTTTAAGTGTTGGATATCTTGATGATTCTTCTGCTGTGGAAATCTCTCACTGCGTCATGTAGGGTTCATAATATTTTAGTATTTTAAAAGCATATGTTTCTTTAATCTGCTATTGAGCTGCTTTCGTCTGTACATATTTAACCCTTTACCTGCTAATCCCGATTTTATTACAATCTGCAAACGGTTCAGATCCCGATAAGACGCTTAGTAAGGCAGCGTTTCATCTTGATACAAACTGTTTGACACTCGTTTTTGGTGTTCTATAATTAAAAATTGCATAAATCTGAATGTTACGAAATTTGTAAACGACAATTTCAAAGGAGTCGATATTATAGCAGGATAAGTGTTAAAACTATAGAAATCTATGTATGTAATACTTTAATGGAGGGCCTCATGGAGTATTAGTCATTATACTAAATTGTCTACCCTCGTTAAATAAAGTCATTCATTCATTCATTCATTTCATTCATTCAACACATTTTCGAAACAGTTTCCCGAACGATGACGTCACTGATTTATTGATTTTACGTCATCCGAATTACCTCGTTGCTCCCGATTTTGATTCGTGTTCTTCCGTTGAGTGGTTCGCGACAAATCGGACTGCCGGAATTTAACGATAAGACACGATTGACTACGATTCTTGGGGAGCCCTACGGGGAAAATTCATAATAAAAGTGCGCGTGGCGATAATCCCACTGCTTAAAGCAGTGAAAGTATCAAGTGATAATCCACTGCTATTTCGTGGTAATCCACCGAAAAGCATAGATAAATAGAGCATAATTGTTTTTTCAGTATAAGATAGAAATTTAATCCATTGAGTGAACATCAGACGTTATAATTTCACGAGTGGCGAAGCCACGAGTCAAGATATAACAGTCTGATGTTCACGAAATGGATTAAATTCGATCTTATACTGAGAAAATACAATTATTCTATTTATTTATGCTTTTAAGCCACTTTTTAAACGAAATTGTTCGACAATTACATGATTTACCCCGTGTTGAGCCCCAAGTTTACATCGAACACATTAACAAAACAGTTTCCCGTACGATGACGTCACTTATTTATTGAATTTACGTCATCCGAATTACGTAGTTGCTCCCGAATTTGGATTCGTGTTCTTCCGTTGAGTGGTTCGCGACAAATCGGACTGCCGGAATTTAACGATAAGACACGATTGACTACGATTTTTGGGGAGCCCTACGGGGAAAACGGCGATTGGTGATAATCCACTGCAGTGGATTACCAAGTGATAATCCACTGCTATTTTCCGGTAATCCACCGAAAAGCATAAATAAAAAGCCGTTATAATAATTATAATAGCAAATTGTGTTCAGAAATTTTACTCGAGGAGGGGTCATTTAGGTTCATGTTGAGGCTGATAAAATAATGCGATCTTATCGTGCATTATAACACCGCTAAGGCAAAGAAGGGTTTTTAAAAATGATATATAACACATGCATTTTGCACTTTGAATAATGATGTTATTGATCCAGTATCAAACGTTTTGAACTACCCTCGTATAGCTCTAAAATCCACATTCTGATTGTTTAGACCCTGGTCTTGTTTAAAAGCACCGGCACCGGTACGGCTTGCCGCTATCGTTGCATGTTGGCACGCAGTATCCTTTGCCAGGGCATAGGGTTGAACACTTCTGATTACAGGGTACCCTACTGCTGGTTTTCCAGCAGTTTCCGACATAGTTAGCGCTGCTAAGGGGTACCAACCACACAAAGCACATGGTAGCGAGAATGATGGCGACTTTCATGGTTATTATTTCTGAAATGTACAAAACAATAATAATAACAACAACAACAACATATAGTCACCCCATCTCATCATTCATGGTCGCGATATGACCTATTTAGTGTCGCAATGCCGTAAACCCAAACAGGGCTGCCATAAGTTGATAATAAAAATCCTAAGATTTCAAATTTTCAATTTTGGAGATGCAATTTTACTAAACGTACCTTTACCCCATAGTCTGTTTCTAGTTTTGTTGACCCGTGACTACTTAATGCAGGCTGGAAGTAAAGCAGAATGCGCATTCTGACGCATTCTGCTTTACTTTCAGTCTGCTTTAAGCTACAATGTTCTCGAAAGAAAATCCGAAGATTTAGCAATAATCCGGAGAAATGGCAGCCCTGCCCAAACTAACCCATTTACTCTGTAATAACTACAGTGGGATCCCAAGTAGAAATGTTTGTGCTTAAACAATAACATGTATTTCTTTTAAAACCTTTCAATTACTAGATCTATCACTAAATTGTGTTAATTATTATGTGTTTACGACCGGTACATGTAACTGCTTAAAGCAATATGGCAGTAAAACGGAAAACTCCTGATGGAGCTTTCTGTTTAACTGTCACATTTCTTTAAGATGTCACCTTTCTCTTATACAATCAATTAGCCTATGGCCAAAGAATGGTGTATATGATCATATGTTCATTTACAGTGGAGAATACATAATTCTTTCCCGTTTAAACGCAAACGAAATGCAAAGGAAAATCTCTAAAACGCAGACAAGTGCAATTTTTTGGCAATTCTGAACATTCATGTTTACCTTGGTGTCAAACAGTTTCGAGCTTGATCAGACGACGGCTTACGGTTTTACGGCACTGCGACACAATATAGTGAATATATAGCGCCGATAAATAATAAGGAATGATGAGATGCGATGAAAGATGATTTGAGCTAATCTCATTCGTTGCGAAGCAGCGCATGGGATCAAACCCATCGACTTGCCTTTTTTTAGTTCTTTGCAGAGGGGATAATCTCGGTCAAATAAACAGACAATTTAGTTTAAGTATGCAACCGCAATGCATAATTGTAGAACTTGGAACTACTTTTTTCAGTTAAGGATTGAATTAAAGGCGTCAAATATTTATGGGATAATGGGTTAAACCGAAGCTTTGTAACTATATACTTTATTTTCTGTACGTAGATAACGGCATGTAGGAAACAAGATTAGGGTAAATCCACACTAATTTGCTTTCTTTCATCCTTTGTTCGGCAGCTTACTACATTCACAAATAAATAACTATTCTTTTGAGTCATGGAAGTTTTGACTGCGTATAAGAAATTAAATAAACTTCTTCGGCGTTTAATCCTTTACCTGATAGCCTTTTTCTAGTATTCAAGATAGGTGACCACTTAAAGCAGATTGAAAGTAAATCAGAATGCGCCCTAAGGCGCATTCTGCTTTACTTTCAGCCTGCTTTAAGCTTCCATATGCTAGAAAATTGAGGCGTTTCTATGGGAGATAGGGTTAAGGGAAATAAACGAAAGAAACGTTCATTTCGCTTAAACTCCGCAGAAATTCTTTTCTTTTCTTATATTTACATTATATTTGTTGAAGATTCTAATATTAATGGATATTTTATTAGTATGCAGGTATGTTAAATCCACATTAGAGGTTGTTATAACGAATAACGTGTGCCCTAAAAGGAACCCATAGCGGCGATACTAGAGCAACGCAGCAAAATGATTCGCGGAGAGCAGACCAATAAGGTCCGACTCCTCTGCAAATATATCCACAAGTCCCGCACTCTCGAGAAATAGAGTTTATACGAATTAAACGTCGGCTTTTTCAAGCGATTTGAATGTGGCAAACGTAACCATATACACTCAGTGGATCCTCTAACCGCTAGTTAATCCGGATGCCAAAAGTTACAGTTTCTATGAGATGAAGGTGTTTTCCAAAGGGAAAAAATGTTTCATTAAAATTGATCAGGAATTAAGGAAAACATGAATGAAATTGTAACCTAACCCTAAAATGACAAGTCACAATATCGTGATTGACATTTGTCTGTTGGACTACCAGTTTTCAACGCGACATTGATGCCATATGTAGTGCTTAAATTATAATTTTGAAAAAATACTATCTAAGTATGGATGGAGTATTGTTCAACTGGCACTGAAACAAAAATACTGAGTCAACTCCTGGTCTGTTTTTCATAATATGTAAAATACCAAATATTCCACTGGCTGTCAGCAGTGGCTAAGTGACATTTACAGACAATTTAAAGAATGCCACCCTAAACGGATTCAGTGACGTTAATGTATCAATAAAAAGGTCAATATTGAGCCGTCGAGTTTAGTTTTTAAACCATTGGCGTTGATTCCGTTAACGTAGTTACGTTACTTTTTTTTACATATTCGACGGTCATACATGCGCGAGCAGTCACCGCAGACGCGTGGAAACATACGAGCGAGTGTGTGATGACCAAAATGAAAGACTCTGTGTATGTTAGCTTTTCATCTGTAGGCGCTAATGACGTTATCTCTACAAATCCGGTCAGACAAAACTTCCTTAAAACGAGCTGATATTGGCGAACAACATGTTGATATGCGTTTCAGTTGGTGAAATAAAATATTGGTGTTTAATATTTAGCTTATGTAAACGATCTAATTGCACATAGGGCGTAAAACGTCCATGACGTTAACGTGACATTTCACGTTCGCTCTGAATACAACATTTTGAGTGCTCTTGTGATAAGTACAATCCGCATTCTCTACATGTTAAACGTTTTTCTGTTAGTACGATTGATTACTAACAAGTAATCAAAAGATGTGTTTACCAATGTCCCCATACATGCTTCGCACGTGCTAAATACCTAAATCGTCGAATTGTGAGGTGTGACGTAACGTGGAGAGGGACTCAAAATTCAATAACTCGATTTTTTAATACTTAAATAGCAAAAACTCAAACATGCCAAGTGCGATTTTAGTAGCTATCAAACTGGACCAAGATTTTATATTAATAAACATTTGATGCAAGTTTGTATTTCGGACATTAAAAAAAGGTCTGAAAACACATTGGGACTTTAAACTGATTTTCTTTACCATATACTTTATTTTCATGAATTTTAAAAGCAGCAGCATCCCTCTTAAATCGAAGCTTTTTAACTGTATACTTTATTTTCTATACATGTATGTAGATAACGGCACAAGGAAGACCAGATGAAGGTAACGCATCACTATTGTCCTTTCTTTCATCCTATTTTCGGCAGCTAACGTGTGATGGGTCAGCTATAATGAATTTTCCTTTAGGCTACTTTGCCTCTTGATTAAGAATAAAACAAAATATGTTGGGATATTCCCACACAGCTACTTTGCTGTACAATGATTTAAACAAAAGTATTAATATAAGATGGCTGAGCAACGTATGTACTATTGATGGGCTGTCTATGAGATGAGTGATCTTTGGATGGCGGATTATTGTAGATGGGTGATCCACATATAACACTCTGCTTTATGAGCGTGGTCCCGTGAGTGATTTTGTCACAATTCCATTCAACTGAGGAACGACTCTGTGGCAAAATGTCTGGAAACCAGCTTATTGGCAACTCTGAGCTCCAACAGATGTTACTCTGTCGACTTACAGAAACAGACTGCCAAGATTATACTGTGCATGCGCCTATATATGATTAGGAACAGCGATGGTGTCCGAGACATATCCGAATGTACCAAAATGACGTAGTAGATATTATCGGCCTTTGCAGTAATTGGATCTAAGTGATTTTCCACGTATATGATCTCGGATATCATTAAATGAAATCAATATGATTAGAGAAATGTTCAATGGGATAAGGCGATGCAATATGAGCATGAAACTACAAACATGAAGTGAGAAATAAATAAAAACGTAATCATATTTCCGGGTATGAAAATGGCCGGGGACGAAGCAAACTGATTATAAATGGCATAGACTAAAACAATTCTGATACAGTATAAAAGTGTTCCGTGAAGAATAATCATCAATGGGCATAATAAACTATCTTTAAACATGACTAAGATTATGATTTGATGTTAAATAAACACTCACAGAGACTGTTTGTTTCGTTCTGTTGTTTGAAGTTTGGTGTATTTATTGGCGGTTTAAACAGGAAATAGGTATGGTAAAATTTCTATACTGTGCCTCACGGCTGTAGTCGAACGAGCGGGAATATGCGGCCCTACTTCGTCACACTACATTCACAAATAAATAACCATTATTTTGGGCCATGGAAGTGTTGAATGAATTCCCATTATTTACAAATACAGTGATAATTTATGATCATAAAAAGTATAGAATTCGTTCGAATATCATTAATCTTCTTCTTCTTCTTCTTCCGGTAATAGGCTAGGAGTCTTTTTAGACTGTAAATGTTGATTTCAAAGCAGGGAATGAGTCGCCCCACTCCAATAGTATTAACAGTTAAACTCCCAAAAATGTGCACCTAAAACTATATACATGGATGCGAAGCTTAGAATGTGGAAGAAGCTTGCCTGATTGCAGCCTTAATACCTTCCAGTGATGTCATATCTGTTGCTACTGCTGGGAGCCTGTTCAAGTCCTTGATTGTGCGGGGGTAGAACGAGTACTTGTAGACGGTCCGTGGCGCAGATGGCTGGTGCAGACGCTGGTCTCCTCTCGTTCTACGATCATTTGGACGCAGTATAGTTCCTGGTATCAGTTCAACCAACTGGTGCTGGATCTTGAAGAACATAACGAAGCGGAGCTCTTGTCTTCGATCAGCCAGAGGTATCCAACCTATGCCCTGGAGCATACCGGTAACACAGCCGGGTGTTCGGTCTACATAGTTGTGTAGGACAAAGCGCCCCACTCCGCAGGACTTTCGACTGTTTTTGACGGGGTCCCAAATGGTTGCAGCATATTCCAAAATGGGGTTGATGAAGGCAGAATAGGCTTCACGTCTTGCATCCTTGGTGGTATTGTACAAATTACGTCGGAGAAATCCCAGTGTCTTGGAGGCCTTTGATGAAGCGTTGTTGACTTGTTTGGTCCAAGCGAGGTCTTCACTGATGCTTATGCCGAGGTACTGTGCACTATCCATCTTTTTCAATGTGTGTCCATTAATGGATGGATTAGTTTTATGGATGGGACTTTACGGCAATGCGACACTGGACATGCCGATGCGAATATCAATACCTACATGAATCGTCTCAAATTTATGAATGTATTGTCTTTGGTTTACATATTTATAAATATGTAACATAGAGACAAAACATTAACTGATGGAATAATATTTTATTTTGGGCGAGTGTCCTTTAATTACAAAATAAATTTTCACATTCACAACTAAGCGGCAAATACGTATCCCTACGGTGCCGGGTCAAAACGGCCCCGAATCAAACGGCCCCTGAGTCAAAACGGCCCGCCCTACAGTTTTAATATAAAAACTATGTCATACCGTGAATAATAAATTATATAAAGGAGTATATATGGGTTAATGTGTTAACACTTTCTATAGCAAAGCAGACCTTCTTAGATATGAACTTTATGATTTGAAGTAGTTTTAATAATTACCCTCTACGTCGTTGTTCGTCCTTACAGTCTGCATGAAACACTAACAATCCTTGATGAAACAGTGGTCCGTCTATCCAGTCCCTATCATATATAGTTGGTATTTATAAGGCTTAATAGGCTTCGGATTGGATTATTGTTAGATCAATAGCCATGTAGCAAATGGTGGAAAAATGGACAACAGATTAATTAATTCATTGTCATATTCACTTTACATACTTCACGTTATTAATATAGAATACAATTAGAATACAATTTATTCTACGTTATTAATATATCCACCATTCATTACTAGTAATTATCCTAAAAATACTATAGCAAAACAATACAGGCCCGGATCCAGAAAACTTTGAGTGGGGCACACTTGGGGAGGGTATGGTAGGGGCGGAATCCCTCCTATATAACCTTATCTTGAGGACAAAATCGATTCTCAGAAAACTATAAGTTAAGGTCGGACATTGTTTGAAAATAACATTCTAAGAAGAAAGTTTACATCAATAGAATGATGTAAACATCCAAACACCACAAAAGTTGTATTATAAAACAGAAAAAGATACAATCGTAATCTTGAGGGCGAAAATCCATTGTCAGAAAACAGTTACTATTACTTTCAACCATGATCATGCAAAGATTTTCACCTATCAAAACAGAGCAGATTTCTGCTCCAACAAACTTAAAATTAGTAACTCTCCTGTCCGGTGTATTCGTCCCAAGTATACTTTTAGCATGATATTCCAACTGAACCCATTTTCCACTGAATCATCCAATGTACAAGTTTCAGGTTTATTCCGATAAGTCAAGGTCCAGTCTGGGCATGTGACATAGAACATGTTTACAACATTGGTTATATAACAGGCAGAACAGTGTTTAACCCTTATCATAATAAGTTGTCGTCTGCTTTAAATGTGTGTCGTTTGCGTAGGTAGGGTGAAGCTATTTAACCTGGAGAAAAATTTGAATAGGAATGCCAAACAGCAGACAGTTTAGATTCAGATTAGATGTCGTGTTACACGGCTTGTAATCTTTATCCAAAATGTTTGCAAAATATTACCAAGTCGCGCTTTACACGATAAGGTTTAATATGAAAAGACATTGTAAAAACAAAAGTAATAGAATAAAACTACAGGTAAATTATAATTAAATGATGACATAAAAAGTTTACACTAAATTGCGAAGCAGTGAAAAAGAAACAACGAAGTAATTGTGGTTTTTTTCTTAATTCTAGAGAACGAGACTACTTGAAAGAATTACAGACATACAGTGGAGAATGTGTTATTCTTTCCCAATAAACGCGTTTACGCTAAAAACTATTATTTGCACTGCAAACAGTTTGGAGCCAGATCAGACGCCGGGTAACCCGGCCTCTGATCAGGCTCCAAACTGTTTGCCACGAAGACAAACATGAAATATCAGAATTGTCCGAAAGTTGGTCTTTTCTACGTTTTAGTGATTTGCGTTTGCGTACGTTTGCGTTTAAACGGGAAAGAATAACGTATTTTCCACTGTAAACTATTTTTTTGCAGAATAATGACTATTTAAATAATGTTAATTTATCTTTACTTTTCATTAGATTATTGAATTTGACTGTGTTAGGAAATTTCCAGAAACAACTACATGTATTCAAATATTTATTTATTTCTTCTTTGAAACAGGAGCACTCACACAGATAATGAAACGCATTACCAAGTACGTTTTTATCACATAAACTACAAAATATTTTATTTCTTACAACATTTAAATACCGCCTACTTTCGATGGGCATTTTATGGTTTGTACAGCGAAATTTACAAAAAAGTGATAGCAAGATTAAATGGTAAAATATTGAAATTACTTTCAAATTGTAAAGTAGTTTTGTAAGTTCTGTAATTAACGCACTGACCAGATTCGAGAACAATACCATGCCAGGTTTGTATAAATTGGTCTTTCAGTCTTGTACTAACAACTGATTTAAAACACGAATAAGAAGGTAAATTGTTTTCATGTAAATAGTTTGATAAACCAAGCGAGTGAAGAGTCTCGTGAACGAACTTTATCCACCAAGGAAAGTTCACTTCACTACGGGTGTACAGAACCTTTTACATGTTCCATTACAGAATATCAGGGAGGGGCCGTTTTGACTCAGTGCCGTTTTGACCTGGATCCCCGCCTGCTTTGATTAAGGAATGTGATTAATACAAATCATCAACGCAGCTTAAAAAAGAACACCTGGCCTTTTTTAAGTTGAATGCCCCTAATAAGTTAGGACCAAACTCGGTACTCGGCATAGGGCCTGGACAGCGATTAAGCTACGAGCTTATTTTTAGAACTATGTTTTTGACCTCGTCTAACTTTATGGAAACATTTCCGACAAAATACGGACCTTGAGCTTAAGTACGTTATTTTCTTAAGAAACAACTATCCTATGCTTATTGCGATTTCATGCGTATTTTGAAAACAAAGTCCGGCGCATGACGTTTGCTAAGGACCCCGACCGAATGGTACCATGGCATTTTTGTCACATTTTCTGTCAGATTGCCAAAAAACTTCTCAATTACATTTACATATTTAAGGATATTTGGGAACACAAGCATGAACTTTTTTTTTATAATGACAAGATGCCGAATTCGTAAACGATCACTTATAGTAGAGCTACAGTCATGAGACATAATTATTCGTCACCCTACGAAATTTTGACATTTTAATCACACATTTTCTACATTTTTGTACTGGTGATGCCACAAAATTGTCAAACACAAAATAACACCACGGTGTAGGCTAGTTTTTAAAAGTTAGATTGTGAACGTTTTAAATATAGATTTACAACATCACCTACAGTGCGAGCGTTGAAAAACACTCATTGTTTATTTCTCGTATATAACTATTGGTTTAACTATGTACTGGATGTTGTTGTAGAGAGGGAGCACTGTACTGCCTGAAACTTTTAAGATGATTCTTTTTCGCTGCCAGGCTCTATAAAACTTACATGAGTATGCAAACATTTTGGATTCAGATCAGACGTGTCTGCTCTGAGTTTAAACTATAAGACACTCAAATCAATGTTTACTAAGTAAAAATAACGCATAAAATTTTAAAAGTTTCAAAGAATTCGAAGATTTTGGAACCTGAACATCCGTAAGTCCTGAGAAGTTAAGAAAAATCCGACGATTTCAGAAAAATCGGGAGATATAGCAGTCCTGCTGATAGCTGCAAAAGGAAACATTTGATCAGTGTTCCCACTGTGCATCATTGTGCTATGTACAGTGAAACCCCTCTAAACCGGACATGTGTGGGGACAACAAAAACATCCGGTGGGGTTTCCGGTTTAGAGGGGTTTTAACCCATAGCTTGTTTCTAGTATGGAAGGAAGCTGACCACTTAAAGCAGGTTGAACGTAAAGCAGAATGCGCCCTAAGGCGCATTCTGCTTTACTTTCAACATGCTTTAAGCTATCATCTGCTAGAATATAGAAAATATTTCTGTTGATATATGTTCATGAATGTATTTTCTTCAGTGAAGGAATAAATCAATGGCGTGAAAATGGGTGGGAAACGGGACCAAAGTTTTTGTCCGGTTAAGAGAGAATTCCGGTATTTAGAGGTTCCGGTTTAAAGGGGGTTTTCTGTATTGTAAAAACAAACTCGAAACAGTTAATGACTGACGCCGGCTTTTTTTTTTTCATTCGAAGTTTCAATGGTCATATTATTTATCCCATTCACCCCAAAAGTTGTTAATGGATAATTCCAGTTTCAAATTAAGTCTATTTTGGACTAGTTGCATTGTCTTGCCTTGGTCCCCTAGTTCTGCGTTGAACCGTTGGGGCACCTCATTGCAGACTTGTATACCAGCCTCCTCCATTTGCCACGATCGTGTGCTGCTGTTTGTGATTCAGCAAATGTTAAATCCGTCCATTCGTCAAATGTTGTCTGACCATTTTTTTCTCTGTCTTCCTCTTTTCCTCGTCCCCTCCACCGTTCCTTGCAGAATAGTTTTGGCTAGAGCCTGGGATCTTGTTGCATGACCATGCGTTAACTAGTTAGAGTTGACAATAATAATGCAGCGTTCCCTCCCTTCAACGGCCCTCCAAACAATGATTCCCTCCTTACAACGACCATTGCCGTTGTTCCCCAAACGAAACATTTATGTCCAACTTTTTTATGGTTGCAATACGGTCTACTTAAATTTGTCGTCTGCAGTTTTTTCTCAAAGTTACATATTAGTGGAGATTTTGATAGAATACATATATTGACCAGTGACAAACAGCTTGAATCCTGACCAGACGCCGCGTTACAACGACTCCCTCCGAACAACACACAGAATCTGTGTCTCCCATTGGATGTCGTTGTAGAGAGGGAGCACTGTACATTGTAAAATGACAAACGTTATTTCTATAGAGACATTCACTATTGGTCAGATTTTCAGGAGCCTTCTGATCAGAGTCTATAGTGTTTGCATTGGACATGTGTACTATTCATAGGTACACTGTTTGCAAATGACGAGTAGACCCTTAGCTAGGATCGAATTAATGTGTGTTGGGTATGCATATTACAGATTATTAATATATCAAGATTACATTGTATTGCATCAGAAATATACGAAATAGTTCATATACCCGCGGTACACTAAAATTTATCATCTAAGCAGAGTGGCGCAGTGAAAGCGTGCTGGGCCCATAACCCAGAGGTCCGAGGATCGAAACCTCGCTCTGCTATATAGTTTTGCCATGATATTTCAGCATTTAATAAATAACTGGTACGTGACAAATTATCTCGATCGCCCTTGTAACATATTAACATTTTAATAAGAAATTCCTATTTCCAATTAAGGTAGTTCGCGTGTCAGCTTATTCCGTGTCAGAATTCTTTGAAACCTTGATTAAATTGAAATATACCATATGGAGAGTGAAAAATCGTTAAAATAAAAAAAATTACAGTGCCGTTTTTTTCTGACAGGACCACTTGTCGAGAAAAGCTCCTTTTTTAATGAACAGGAATATTTTCTTTATTAAATGATATAACTCAATTATTTATATATATTCAAGTAAACTGTACAGAGAATATAAGATATTATGCAAACAAAAGTATTTCATGACAAATTTTCTACAAATATCAATATTTTAAAAAAGTCAAATTCTGAAAAAGTCACTAAATCTCAAGTTACAAAACATCTAGCTGTTTAACATACACTAATTTTACTCTTATTAGATAGATATAACTTAATTCTACTAGTCACAAAAATTTAATGAAAATCTACATTAGAATTTACATTTTATACATGGTTTCCAGAAGTGGGTTCTGACAAAATGTTACACAAAACGAGTTACCTCCCTTGAGTTCAACTTTAAAATGCCATCAGCTCTAAATAATACCACAAGTCAAAACTGTAATAAGGGACCTTTGAATACGGTAGCCTGTAGATCTTTAAAGACAAGTGACTGCTTAATAAATAACAAAAGTAATTCATAAAAGCTCCTTTAAGATCTATATTTTAGCATTACTTTTGTTCTGTGTTAAGCTGCCATCTGTCATCTATAGGCTATAAATTCTTACAAAGTTTAGTTGTCACTTGACAATACTTGTATCTGATATTATTCAATATAACGTGGCTAAACATAGCCTGCCCTTTGGTCACTACGGTATGAATTGACTAGTCAATAAAAATCGGACAATTTATTTAAAAAAAAAGAAGATTTGTAGCGAGTGGGAATCGAACCTGGAACCTTTGGTTTCATAGTCACCCTCTTTACCAACTGCGCTAACAAAGAAGATACTGAAGCTTATCAAACTTTCCCTAATGTAAATTTTCTACTATAAGCACGTACCGAAAAGATCAGGTTAAAGTCATCAGCATTTCCGGAATTCGAGATGCGGGTCGCCCGCTGTCGAACCACCTTAAGTCTAGTTCATTTTAAATTTTAGGGATTGATTTAAACAATAAATTGCATAAATTACAAACAGTGCAGACCCTGAACTGAGGGCTCCTTTAGGAGCCCTCTAATCAGGGCCTTCGCTCTTTGCATAGGACAAGTGAATTTTCCAAAGGTACACTGTTTGTTAATGGCTAGTACAATGTTTGTAAATGGCGAGTTTACTCGTTGCTAGGGTTGAATGTGCTTGAGTATGCATATTACCAGGATGAATGTGTTTGAGTATGTGTATTGCCAGGATTATAATTATATTGTATTGCATAAAAAATATACCAACTATTACTCATATTAGCCATATACTCGCAGTACACTTACAATTATCACCAAGCAGAGTGGCGCAGTGGAAGCGTGCTAGGCCCATAACCCAGAGGTCCGAGGATCGAAACCTCGCTCTGCTAAACACTTTTTGCCATGATATTTCAGCATTTATTTCAGAGGGGTAAATCCTTTACAAATAATGTTGAAATTTTATAAATTTTAAATGCAAAATATAACGGCGTGGTAAAATCTTTAAACAGTGTTAATTCCTAATGCAAAAAATCTGTCTAGTGTATTTTAGATATTAAGGTTTGTTTTTAACAAACGTGTTCAGATTCACTTTTTTACCCTAAACGTTACACTAAACAGGTATAAACACACTGGGGTGTTTCTTTTATTGGTAAATTTACAGAAAGCAATCCTACTGGTGTAAGATCACACCTAATATTATAGTTCACTTACACTGTAAAACATATGTTTAAGTTTACCCTAATTGTCGCGTCACAGTTACACCAACGTTTGGGTATTCCATGGGTTTACACCCGTTTGAGCAAATTCTAACACTTCTTGGGGAAAATTGTTTAAATGCTCGTTTTTATAATAAACATAACACAAAACAGGTGTAACTCCATATATAAGCACTTGTGTGTTTCGTTTATTGGTAACTTTACGAGCATATTCTAACACTTCTTGCGGAAACATGTTCATATTCACTTTTTTATCATAAACATTACAAAAAGGTAGGTGTACATCTAAGTAAGAACACTGGGGTGTTTCTTTTATTGGTAAATTTACAGAAAGCAATTACACCTAATATCATAGCTCACTTACTCTACACATATGATTATTGAATTATTACTCTTCATATACGGAAATGGTGTACATGTAGATCTAGATCCTTATAGAATTTAAATCTATAAATTCTATCTGATTTTAATTTTCTATGGCGATCGCTGAATATTACATCTTTGAATTGAATTTGAATAATTTGCCAAAAGATTTAGATATATCCAAACATTTGGTCTAATGGTTTTGTTGGTGATCAATGCTGCCTCTGATGAAATTTCTTTAACATTGGCTGGCTAGAGTTTTATCCTCTTCCTTTTCCCATTCAGTTCAGATTCTCTCTAGATCAACAACGTATGTGTAGATCTAGATCTATTATTTTTAAAGTTTGAAAACATCTAGATCTCGATCTAAATTCAGCACAACAGATGAAAATAGAACCTACCTAAATGTTCGTTTAGACATAGTTAAAGCGTGTATAAAATATAGATTGAGATGTGTGTTCCTATATACTGTACATGTAAATCTATTTCATGAGACATTTTAAACAGGTCCAATCAGATGAATACTGCTTGCCCCTGGCCTATTACATTTGGCTTGATCTAGATTGCTGTGTCCCGTTTTGCATGCAGAAAGTTCACTAAAAGCCTGACAAAACTTAGCTCTTGTCGTGCAGTTTTGGTTATTACTAAGTTTCTGCACCATCTGGGGCGAACAAGCGAGGACGCTTAAATAGTTTACACCGGATCGCGGGTTCCAAAACTCTGACGCGTGTTACTTTTCAGCATGGTTCCTTGTTGCTAATGCTGCCTATAACGTTAGTACTGGAACCAAACTTACACGCTCGATGTCGGCCCTGTTTATACAGGCGAAAAACAACCGCCAAAAGGGAAAACGTAAGGTATACATCCAGTAATTGGCTTATAAGAATCTCACTTTTGTTTTACGTACAACTTTGTTATAGGGGCTATCTTTAATTAAACATTATCTCAATTTAAGTTTGAGGATCTTGAATGAAATATTGTCAATGTAGTTCAATAGAGGTATTTAACGGCGAGCGATCAGCCATACTCATTAACTAAAGCATGGTTCCGAACGGACCATCAGTTCAAGTAAATGGCGGATATATAAATGTACGTAGAGTAGATCTACCCCTTTTGGTCTTATCTTATCAGTGGTCCTCAACTTCAACTCTTTGAATGCTTGGTAAACTTTTCCTCTGCAACAACTGTCGTCTGGTGCTGTTCTAAAAATAGATTTTTCAAATACTCTTTTTAACCCTGGTCAGAGTGTCAAACAGCTTGGATCCTGATGAGACGCATCGTTACTACAGAAATAATCGGGAGTAAGTTATTCCACTTTAAACGAAAACATGAATAAAAATGTCCCTAAAGTTTAAAAGTAACGGCTTAGTTTTACCGGTGTAAATGTGATCAAGTTTTAACTGTTGTAACGGTGTCGAGGTAAATTGACCTTCTCTCGCAACTGCGGGTAGAAATCGAACGGTTAACCGTTCGGAAGAATAAACGGTTAACCGGTTAGTCAAATGACCGATAATTGCCATCCCTACTTATATCCATTGCCTCTAAAGGTCCATACTGACTTTCATGCTCAGGAAAGAACCGTTTCTTTCCCTCCTCTAAGATTTCATCTACGCTAAGAGGCTCATCGGACTTGTATTATTATACTGCAAAGAAATGTCCTCACTTTTGATTGGTCAGTGGAACCTGGACTTAAACTATGTACCCTGTGAGCTGACAGGGTACATAGACATTCCCCTTGAAGGCCCCTCAAGTTTCGTTACATCACAAACAAGATGGCCGACTACTCGACTCGACCAAATACTATCAAATTTTACTACGAAGAAACGTTTGTGATGTAAAAATATATACTTGGAAACGAATATTTTTTTTTAGACTTTCGTTTGACACATAAAACAGTCTTTGAAAATTAGTTATTTGTAATATCCGTTTCGTCTATTTTGACGTGATCCGATGACAAAGTGCCGTCACGAAGACATACAAAGTTGTTTTGTTTACGTCCGTTTCTGCCAGCTTTGAGCTAAGTGGACGCCTGAGAGAGACTGGGGCGGATGGAGAACCCCTAGGATCGATGCTCTACCCTTATTATCGACAGAGTTCTGCGGTTCCCTTGGATGCAAAGTGTAACGCACTGATACATCGGACCTCGGTAAAACAAAACTGGGTCAAAATTTCTAAAACTGTAAACAAGGATTGATTACATGAAAGTCTAGAGTTGCGGCAATACCCGTCCTATTATAGATCTACGCAGATGTCAGTGTATAATACCTGGCTCAACGTTACACAGAAATTGTGTCAGTTTAACCGAGGCAGACTTATCTTCAGACATGTCAGAGGTCTTTGAATCGCCTTATCCTAACGCTTCGATCGCATACATTCAAAGAAAAGCAATAAAACAATAAAAAAGAGGTCACTTACAATCAAAATTGAATATTTCCCTTTTCAATTCCATTTGAATTTCACATTTATTATCCAGAGTATTGTCTTTATTTCCTAAACAATGGTCTCGGCTCAACTGCAGTATCGATCAGCTGGTCTATAATGACGACATCTACTAAATTCTGACGTAGATTGATGTGACGTCAGCTACATAGCGGTTTTTTGGGTGCCCAACGGGGGATTAGTGTTGCGTTATGAAAATTGACAGATGGAGTGGAAATAATTATTTTAAAGCGTTTAAACCGTAAACTCTTTGACAGTATAATAAATTCGTTATACAGTTTCTTCCCAGGGTACTTAGGATTTATTCCCGGCTGAGGAAAATCATGTAACCCTCGCCTGACGGCTCGGGCAACATGATTTTCCTCAGCCGGGAATAAATCCTAAGTACCCTGGGAAGAAACTGTATAACTAATAATGTATCATTCTTGTTCCTCCACCTTTTTTTTAATTGTCACAATTGTGATTTCATCTTCCTGATTTCTGAAAAACATACAATGTAAGAACATCATTAATTCATTCAGTCCTTCATACAAGTCTCTTTTTTAATCCATTGGTATATGGTAAATAGAGCATTTGCTCTAAATGAGAAAATGCTCTATTTATCACAATGATTTAACAGGAGCACCACAGTGCTATAAAATACACACATCATGGCAAAACCAATGATAATTATACCCCCACAAACAGTTTGAGGGGGGTATACTGGAATCAGCCTGTCGGTCGGTCGGTCGGTCGGTTGGTTGGCCGTCGGTCGGTTGGTTGGCCGTCGGTCCGGCGGTCGTCGGTCTGTCTGCAAAATCTTGTACTTTCAACTCCTCCTTCAGTTTCAACCCGATTCATTTGATACTTGGCATAGATGTTACTCAGGTGTAGTAGATGTGCAAGACACAATTTTCAGGTCTCTGTGACCTTGACCTTTGGCCTTGAAATTGGTCTTGAAATTGGTAGGCAAAATCTTGTACTTTCAACTCCTCTTTCAGTTTCAACCCGATTCATTTGATACTTGGCATTAATGTTAGTCAGGTGTACTAGATGTGCAAGACACAAATTTCAGGTCTCTGTGACCTTGACCTTTGGCCTTAAAATTTGGTCTTGAAATTGGCAGGCAAAATCTTGTACTTTCAACTCCTCCTTCAGTTTCAACCCGATTCATTTGATACTTTGCATAGATGTTACTCAGGTGTAGTAGATGTACAAGACACAATTTTCAGGTATCTGTGACCTTGACCTTTGTCATTTAAATTGGTCTTGAAATTGGCAGGCAAAATCTTGTACTTTCAACTCCTCCTTCACTTTATACTTTGCATAAATGTTACTCAGGAGTGGTAGATGTGCAAGACACACATTTCACATCTCTGTGACCTTGACCTTTGGCCTTGAAATTTGTCTTGAAATTAGCAGGCAAAATCTTGTACGACGAACTCCTTCACTTTCAACCTGATTTACTTGATACTTGCCATAATTTTTCCAAGTTTTTATGATGGTGGCAGCACCCTGCCATTGTCAAACCTCATTGAAAACGTCTGCAGAGTGTGACAGAGTGCTGCATAGTGGGGGTATTTATCACCTTTAGTGATAGCCGTTCTAGTTAAGCCAGCTTAATATGAAATTGGGCTTGAATATTTCAATATCCTATCAGACCTATAGTTATACATCTGAAAACAAGAAACATGTATCTGTAATGATCAATATCAATTTTTTTTCTTCAAAAATCTAAGTATGTAAAGGGTCATAACTGTTAACAGAGTAGGCCCAGATCAGACAGCTCCTGCAGCAGCTGTCTGATCAGAATCTACTCTGCCATAGTATTTCTGTTTATCCATGGGCAGGGGTTGACGAATATGGAACTGCATGTGGGTTCAGGGATTTAGGTCTTCTGTCTCTATCGTTTGCGTGATAATTCCTTGGGCCTCTGTATTTGTCCTTGAAAGGGCAGTCTCTTGCGAGGTGGTTTTCTCCGTTGCAGGCGTAGCACACGAAAGTTCTTCTGTTCCCTGTTTTATTGTTTTCAAGCCTCTTATGTTGTTGCTGAGTTTGGGTTAGTTCGGCTAGCTTATTCAGTATTTGCTGCAGGACTCCCCGCCTCAATCTGAGTTGTAGGATCACCCTTTTTGATCTCAGCTGGTTTGGTTTGGTCGTTGCCCATGACCTGTGGACCTTCCTTAGAACTTGCCTCTTTCCGTTCCGGTTTCGCTGGAATGCGATAGGCATGGTCGACCCAGTCCTCCTGTTCTTCGTTCTCGCGCTCACGCATTCTGTGCACGGTCTTCTTTCTTCTGTTTCCGATATCATGCCGCTTTCTGGTCTGGACGCATGTCACTACATGGTATACAGCTTCGTCTATATCACTGGGTTCTTTGATGAACTCAACTTCCCAGCTTAGATCTTCATCATGTAGCCCATCCAAGAACCTCCTCACAAGGTCTTCTCGTTTTGTTCTTTGGTCTCTTTCCTTGTATGCTTTGTTATATAGCCGTTTCAGCTCGGCAGCATACTCCTCTACGGTTTCCACTGGTCTTTGGTCTCTCTTGCTGAACTTGACTGCAAATGTTTTGGGCGTCTCTATGACTCGAAAGCGATAGTTGATTTCGCTGATTAACTTGTTATAATCTCTGAGAACGTCTTTTTTTAATTGCGTGTATACAAACTCTGCCGCAATGCCTTCAAGTTTCGGCAGTAGTTGATCAAGTTTCTCCTCCTCGGTCCAGTTCTGCCTCTCTGCTATCGCTTCAAACCTGTTGATCAATACTGGCCATTCTTCTTTCCCTGTAAATGATGGAATTTTGATGTTGCTATGGTAACGATGTTGGTCTCGGTTGTTAGGTGTTCTACCGTTATAGCGAGGCTGTACCCAATCCTCATCTCTAACATCGAAAACAGGATGGAGTCTTCTGTTCCCGATTAGTGCCGAAGGCTGTACCTATCCATCTTTGCAGTTGTTATTAAGGCTACATGCTTCTATATCAGGGTGTCTTTCTTGTTTGTGGCCGAGCGCATTAACCAAAACATCTGACACGTTCTTTAAAACTTTAGTCATCTGAGTTTGCATCTTTTCCATTTCCCCTACTGCCTTTTCTAAAAACGATTCTTGTCTTCGAGGGCTGACACTATGACGTCTATCATGGTCAAAGACTTCTTTTTCTTCATGGTCTTGATCCGCCCTAATTAAAATAGCGCTGTGTCTTTTGTTGATCTGGTGTCCTGCAGCCTTCGATGTGATTTGGTGGACTCTTTTCTCTTCGAATGCATCTACATTGTTTACCAAACTGTAGTCTCTCCTGGATCTTCTATCATTGATTTGGTGTCCTGCAACCTTTGGTGTGATTTGGTTGACTATTTCTTCATTGTCTGTGTCTAAATCATTTGCTAAATTGTTTTCTCTTCTGGGCCTTCTTTTGTTGATTTGGTGTCCTACAACCTTTGGTGTGATTTGGTGGACTATTTCCTCATTGTCTGTATCTAAATCATTTGCTAAAATGTTTTCTCTTCTGGGCCTTTTGTTGATTTGGTGTCCCATAACCTTTGGAGTAATTTGGTGGACAATTTCTTCTTCATCTGTGTCTGTATTGTTGACTAGATTGTAGTCTCTCATAGCTCTCTTGTTGAATTGGTTATCTACTATAAGTCTTGGTAAAATTTGGTGTTCTTCATCTCGATCTGCAGTGTTAATTACTGGACTATACCCTCTATTAGATCTTCCGTTGATTTGGTGGGCCATCACCTCTTCGTTTAAGTCTGTGTTCTTTACTGGACTGTATCCTCTCTTAGATCTAGATATTGTGTTAATGTTGTTGAGCTGAATCAATCTCTATCAAAGCATCTCGCTGGACTGTAGCCTGAACGTCTCTGAAGAATACTTCTGTCTCTTGCTCCGATTCTGAATCTGTCATTCTCTAATCAAGACGAGGTGTCGATCACTGGATCTAAGATAATAATCAAAGATCCCACCCAGCTGCCAACCACAAATGTCACGTGCCGAGCGGTAGTACACGTCAAGTCTGTGGTCTGATCTGGATCCAAATTGGTAGCGTGATTCAAGATCACCCCTTTCTTCTCTCTCTTTCTCTCAAATAAATATTAACTAAAATGGACTCTCTTTCGTGCGGCAAATAAAGTAAAAGTAAGGCTTAATCAAATTTTATGTGATGCTTTATTTATATCCTACTCAATAACACAAGTAAACCTCATGTCACTAGACTTCTTCTATTTCTAACTAATTATATTCTAAAAGAGTAAGGCAATATGGTGCCGCACCTTTGAAATTCAGTTCTGAGAGTCCTCGATTCGTCTGCAACCGAGGTATTTATGCAGAAAATTGGTCACGTGATGTGCACCAAATTTCTGATGCGATTTAACATTAAAATCGCACCGAAAATCTGTTGCACAAAAAACGCACCAAAGTGTGCACTCCTTATATGGAGTGCACACCAAGTGTGCACTCCTTATATGGTATGCGAAGACGCTGGCACTGCGCGGACCTAAAAATGACTAAAACAGTACCCATATCCCTTTCTAAAAATACAAGAATGTTATAAACATGAGGGGGGAATATATTTAGAAGGGACGCTCATAGCTAAAATATGGAATAAATTACTTTTCAAAGAGCTTTCGTAGGTTGAAATCTTGCCGCTACTGTACTATGTACATGAAACCAAGGCTACAACCCACAATTCATCACTTCAGTATAAAACAAGATGGCGTCAAAGCACTTGCTTTTAGCAACTATGAACAAGAACAAGTACAGGCTTAATAAAAGACGCTGCGGGAGTTAACACGATCTAGAGGTAGCTTATATCGTAAAGATTACAGTATGGAATTATAATTATGAAATGACTCCTGAAAACAGCCACTTAGGCTGGCATTATAAATGCCGGTGCTGACAAACAATGAACGTGTTTGTCGACCGAAAACCAGGACATTACAATATTGGCAAAATTGGACCAAGAACTTCACAGTATTGTGCTTATATGTAAATATCTGTGCAAACTTGAAAATGACCAGGACATGCAAGACATAGTTGAGATCATTATGTATGGCTAAGTTTATGTGTAGCATTACACCATGCACAAATAAAATACTATAATAAAATACACATGTATGTATTCCATAATTAGTTCATTTGATTAACATTAACATGCTGCAAAAACAGTGTCTGCTTTACCTGCCGTCTTTTCGTTTCCCCACCAGCTTGGGCTTTGCAAAACAATACTGATAGTGTAAAACTGTTTGGAACCTGATCAGACGAATTATTAATCCTCTGAATTGGATGAAAACGATTTGCAATTGTTATCATATTCGTATGTCGTGATAAGAGTTAATACTAACTACGTGTATATATCATGGGAGCACATAGTAACATCAACGTTGTTACTAGTGTATTTTACGTCAGTTTTTGCTTTATTGCGTAAAAAACAACGTCATCGACGTAACGTTAGCAGGTGCGTTATGCCGTCATGATAATTTATATATTGAAGTTTAGATTTCAGAACAAAGAAATGGACTTGGACGTACTGTATTGAACATTGGTCATGTCATATATCAAGCACTTTTTCACGCGTTTAATACATTTTCTAAAACAGGATGCCCATGTAGATCCTCTATTGAAAAGTAAAATTGAGCATTTAAACTTGTTATTTTCCCCTTATTAATATCTGTCTGTCAAAAATTAAAACCAAACATTCATTAAAATTTCAGTATGTCTAGAAAATACATTGCTTCTAAACGAGGAAAATGCCTGCAGTACTCGAAAGAGGACCTGCAAAAGGCAGTGAAAAGTGTACAGTCCGGCGCCATGTCTGTGAGAAAGGCTGCCGCTGCGTTCAATGTACATAGATCAACAATATCTGACCGGGTCAGTTGCCGGTTTGACATGTCTGAAGACATTAAACCTGGCAGAAAGCCAGTCTTGCCACCTCAAGTTGAGGTAAAGAAAGTGGACAATCTGAAGTTGGCTGCTGCACGAGGCATGGGCATAAGCAGAGCACAACTACTTAAACGCACTGGTGCGTTGTGCAAAAAAAAAAAAAGTTGGACACACCTGTGTTCAAGAACCCAACCCCGGGTAACGGCTGGTGGGAAGGGTTAAAAAAAAAAAGAAACCCAACCTTAAGCATAAGGAAACCAGAGAAGCTGGGTACTAATCGTGCCAGGGCTCTCAATCAGACAATTACTGAGAAGTATTTTAGTGACCTTGGTGACCTGCTTTGTTCCCTTGGGATTGAAGATCAGCCTCAGTGCATTTGGAATGCGGATGAGACTGGTCTTCAATTCGAGCACAAGCCCGTGAGGGTTATTGTCGAAAAAGGAAGCAAATCAGTCGTCAGCAGGGTCCGTCATACCCGACAAAATATTACAGTAATGGCCTGTGGTAATGCGTTTGGAAGGCGACTACCACCTTTGATAATAGTAAATGGGAAAACGTCGGTGTCCTTGTACGGGTTCAATGCATCGGCTGCACCAAATGGCACAATGTGGGCTGTGCAGGAAAAGGGGTGGATGACAGATGAGTTGGGTGAGAAGTGGTTCAGGGACGTGTTCCTGAAAGGTTGTGGTCCTCAAAGGCCACAGCTTTTGATCATGGATTGGCATTCATCTCATGAATCTCTTGCCATTCTGGAACTCGCCGCTGAACAAAACATCTAACTCCTATGTCTTCCACCTTACTGCACTCATTTCCTGCAGCCGATGGATCGAACTGTGTTTGGTCCATTTAAAAATGCATATGATAGAGTATGCTTAGACTATTTAGGAGAAAATTCCCTGAACACTGTCAACAAGTGGTCTTTTCCTAGGTTGTTCTGTAAGGCATTTGAACAGTCAGTGACACAGACAAAACTCAACAATAGTTTTCAAGCGTGTGGCATTTACCCATATAATCCAAACTGTTTAACTGCTTTACAGCCTTCTAAGCCATCTGACAGACTTATTGAAAGTCCTGAGCAAACAGAAAGATCAGACGCTAATACCACAGTTGATTTAAATATTTCCCATACTGTTGATTGTGCAACTCCGGTGCCACAAACCTCTGTCATTGACTGTTCAAATGGTTTGCAACTTCCAACGTCTTCCAGAAATCTGAATGAATCCCTTCCTGACTAGATAGACGATGACAATTCAACTCCAAATGACTTGAGTATGGTTGATTTAGGGTCAAACCCAGAGTGGTTGCTGGAATTGATCACTGCAGGGACAGTCAGCGTTGTTGAAGATAATCAAATGAGCTTGTCTATAAACGCTGACTGTCCTACTGTTGATGTGGTCAATTCCCAGCCTTCCACAAATATTCTCTGTTATGTGACCGACATGCCTGTACGACCTACACTAGGACGAGATACTGTTAGCGTGGTCACGTCCCCGATGTCGCTTTCGATACGTGTGTGACCTCTCCCCAGCCTTCTGCCACCCAAACGTCTGCTTCCTCATACAGCAGCAATGATGCTGACTGGAATGTTGAAATCAATTCCATGTTTCTTCCTCCTCCACAATCAGTAAAACTTGAAAATGTCTCCAGTGACAGGTCAAAAAGAAAAACTAAATCGTTTCACAGGTTACTGACTAGTAACGAGATTTTAGAGCAGAAAAGAGCTGCACATCAGTTAAAATGTTTGAAAGAAGAAAAGAAACTCAAACGCACGTTGAAAGTAAAAAAAACAGTTTAATAAATAAATCAGTGTGAACCGAATTAATGTTTCTGTTTAGCTCACCTTCACGAAGTGAGGGGGGGGGATTATGCTATTCCCCATGGCACCCGGGACCTGGATGACCAAGTGTAAAATACATATCCAGAGGCGATGTAGTTGTGATAGTTTATCCAAGAAGGTAACTACTAACAGGAGTGACGAACTGACGTACCCTGCAGAAAGTGCCTTCTCCGAACCCATGTCTATATAATAATGCCTCGTAACAAAGTACGATAATTCAAGAATCGTAACTCAACGAAATTGTGCGTGTCGGTTACCTCCCGTTGATACTTTCGGTTTCTAACAATCTCCATAAACGTGAAATTTAGTGTGAACCCGAGAACACATACAGACACACAGACCTTAGTTATCGCTTGCGATCCAACGCTCAACCAATCAGAGCACGACACCCATATTTCGGTCAAACTTTAGACGCGTGGTGCTATGTTAAATTGTGGTCACGACGTCATTTGAATTGGAAGCAGGCTGACTGGCACCGAGTTGTCTTTCGTGACGAATCTCACCGAGCAATGCAGATGGTAGGCTACACAAATTTTAACATTCAAGATTTGAGACAGGCTTCACAGGCAAGCGTGGAGGACTGAGGTACTTATTGAACGTTACTCTACGCCGTAGAAATGTAGCGTGTGTTGGTGAAAAAAAGTGGCCATTTACGATATTAATGATACCGAATACATCTTTGGACTTTTTATGATAATTCATTAAACACCTAAACATTTTAAGAAAAATCAACTTTTATTCAGCCCCCTACCAACTTCTTCATTACAGCACTCGAAAAAAATTCTTCACATCAGTATGAGGTTAACTGATATGGATTAAAAATGATAAACTTCATTTTCGGTATAGGTTTTAGACCATCAACATTATAACTTTCCAGCAAATATTCCTGTAATCATGTGGGACGTTTCTACTTTTGCTCAGTATATGTAAAAAAAATACTTCAAATGACCCCACATGTTTAAATCTTAGAAAACATTTCTCGACAGGTTTCTTTCCAGATATTAAGCTTCAACTTCTACCCTACATACTCATATCAGTATAACCCCTCTTACTAGTTGGGGTTCGGGGACTTGCTCCCCCGGGGAAATTTTATTCTTAGATGGCTTCAGAAGCGTTCAGGGTCGTGCTGTGCATTTAAAACAGGTAAAATACTAATAAAAATCCATGTATTAAAATAACAAATTATTAATGATAAAGGATCATATTTTTTGACGTTGTCTTCCGGCTATTAGCCTAGTCTACCTCTACCCCCTCTAATAAGTGTAGCACTTTTACTAGCGTGTCCGGGGCATGCTTCCCGGGATATCTTTTAATTCTATTGTCTTTGGTGCATTCTAGGGGCGTTTTTTATATAATATATGCTCTTTTTTTTACCATTTTCTTATTATCCACACCTAAAGCATTTAGATCTATTTATGAAGTTTGATCCATTTCTTAAGGATATATTTTGATTTAGTAAGTGTATTCATTGAATTTGAGCCAAAAAACAGTTAAGAAAAATGCACATACTTCAGGCAACACACTCTAATGTATACACTTTGCATCATACTTTTAGTAAGCATCACCTTTTAACTATTTTATAGTCTGTTTGTGCCAATTATTTCTTAACATTAGTTCAGAAAGCCAAAAATAATGCATGCCAACTCTTTGCCGAGAAAGGCTATATTATACATTTCAAATGCCCATAGACAAAAAATAACATTATAACCTATGTTTTTACTTTTTACCATGGTACATGTACTAAGGTACGTTCGAAGAACCTATATAGAAATGTTTATAGAGTTCCTACGAAGATTTCATTCTGGCGCGTATGTCCTTAATTCAATAATAATCATACAATCTGGCGAGGTTTTATTTATCCGAAATGTCAACGGACCTGTATAATATCCGATAATAGGGCTAGTTTTGAAATAAATTCGTTGCCCGAATTCATACTGAATTCAACTGGGTCGCCTGTAATTTTTGATTGATAATGTAACTTTGTATAAAACTGTTCCCATTTACTACAGTGGCTTATCGTGAACCACCTAATATAAGAAAACGCCCTATTAAGCTCATATGACTCCACCCACCACATATCAATATGGTTCCCGGTTTCCTCTCTTTCATGGGTGTCGCCATTTTTTCCCGTTGCCTGGCCCTAACTGTATGAAGATAAAGGGACATAACCAGGCTAGAGGCGATGTAGTTGTGATAGTTTATCCCAGAAGGTGACTACTACAGGAGTAACGAACTGACGTACCCTGCAGAAAGTGCATTCTCCGAACCCATGTAGTTTCGGATAAGTCTATATATAGTAATGCCTCGACACTGTATTAACTATATGAATGAATCGTTACAAAATATCAGCATGTATGGAAATTAAACACCTCAACTTGGACTGGGGTTTTTTCTTGTTAATAACACCTTAATGTATCTAACCTTCCAGATTATAGGAGTAAAATGCAAGTATACAACTCTGTTGTGTGTCATCTGTGTAAGTTTTAACCCATTTCCCCATTGCCTGTTGTAAGTTTTGAAGATAGGTGAACACTTAACCCTTTGCCTGATGATTACGGTTTTACTGCTTTTGTAAAAAGTTTGGATCCAAATCAGACGCCGCGTAACGTGGCGTCTGATCTGGATATAAACTGTTTGACACTAGTCTTTAGGTAAACCAAGTTGAAAGTAAAGCAGATTATGCCTTAAGGCGCATTCTGGCTTACATTCAGTCTGCTTTTAAAAGCCTTCATCTTCGAGGATATAGAAATTATTTCTGTTTGGTACAGGTTTATGACTGCCCGGAATAATTTGGAAATATTTTCTTCAGTGGAAAAATAATCGCTAAAAGGTGCTTAGAACTATGTTGGAAAGGGTGAAGTGTGATCAATATCCGGAGTAACAATTAAGAGAAGAAATTGTGATCAAATTTCGGTGTTGATGTAAATATCTATGAGCGCTCGATCTTTTACAGTTAAGCTCCACACCCAACCCCCTTTTTTTTTAAAAAAAAAGAAAAGAAAAGAAGATCGACTTTATTCATTACCTTACCGTTATTATATCTACTCCATATCGATCCTTTTTAGGCATGCCAAATTACGAATGTATACATGCCCTGATCAGACAATTAAATGGGCTGTCTTATCAGGGTATCCAGTCCTGACATATCTGTGTCTACTCCGTGATTTGATTGAATCAAATAATGCGTCAATATCAGGACGGGATATCCTTGTTCTTTGTGTAAAGGTTTGGGAGTTAAACTTCATAGAAGTTCAAATAAGACGGTTTTATAACTTTTTACAGATACAATTGGTTGCTGTATAATGTTCAAAGACAATGTCCGAGTTTACCCATCTGCCAATCGAGTTTAGCCTTCTGATGACCGAGTTTAGCCTTCTGCTGTTCGAGATTGCCCAACTTGAGGTAGTCTTTATTTTTTACATTTCTGACAACGATATTGATTCGTATCGGGTTTTATAGTGCATGGTTTTGGTTCGTTTGGAATAGTTCTGTAAGTATCCATATATTTACGATGGCTGTTATAGTCTGAAACGCTGCGACAATCGCCGTTGTTGACGAGGTCGAGAAAACTGTCCGAGATTACCCGAATGACAGTTACACGTCTGAAATCTGGACACCTCTGTGGGTTGAAAGAGGGAATTAATGACTAACTATTGCGTTGTGGGTTATGATGGTGTTGCAGAGATCTCTTATATGAGCTTTCTGTAATACCATCGTGCTGCTCTGGGCGTCAGCCTGTCGGGGAACCGTTGGTGTTTGTGTCCGGTTTTCAGATGTGTTACTGTATTTCAAACTATTTCTACATACGACCGTTGGAAATTTCTACATTCCATAGCGTCATCATTATGACGTCATATAACTACGGTTATATGATGTCATGATTGTGTACAAATATATCGCATGCTTGGCTTAATCTGGTTCCCGTTGTGCCACAATAAACGGCGTTTTAACTGCTATATATAGATTCGAACTCAGTTTGTAATAGATTTAGACTGAGTATTTAACTTTCATTCTGGATCTAGATATATTTCGCTTTTGCTGTTTTCAGGGGTTTCTAGCCTGCCCTGGAATATCTGTTTAAGTGTTGGATATCTTGATGATTCTTCTGCTGTGGAAATCTCTCACTGCGTCATGTAGGGTTCATAATATTTTAGTATTTTAAAAGCATATGTTTCTTTAATCTGCTATTGAGCTGCTTTCGTCTGTACATATTTAACCCTTTACCTGCTAATCCCGATTTTATTACAATCTGCAAACGGTTCAGATCCAGATAATACGCTTAGTTAGGCAGCGTTTCATCTTGATACAAACTGTTTGACACTCGTTTTTGGTGTTCTATAATTAATAATTGCATAAATCTGAATGTTACGAAATTTGTAAACGACAATTTCAAAGGAGTCGATATTATAGCAGGATAAGTGTTAAAACTATAGAAATCTATGTATGTAATACTTTAATGGAGGGCCTCATGGAGTATTAGTCATTATACTAAATTGTCTACCCTCGTTAAATAAAGTCATTCATTCATTCATTCATTTCATTCATTCAACACATTTTCGAAACAGTTTCCCGAACGATGACGTCACTGATTTATTGATTTGACGTCATCCGAATTACCTCGTTGCTCCCGATTTGGATTCGTGTTCTTCCGTTGAGTGGTTCGCGACAAATCGGACTGCCGGAATTTAACGATAAGACACGATTGACTACGATTCTTGGGGAGCCCTACGGGGAAAATTCATAATAAAAGTGCGCGTGGCGATAATCCCACTGCTTAAAGCAGTGAAAGTATCAAGTGATAATCCACTGCTATTTCGTGGTAATCCACCGAAAAGCATAGATAAATAGAGCATAGTTGTTTTTTCAGTATAAGATAGAAATTTAATCCATTGAGTGAACATCAGACGTTATATTTTCACGAGTGGCGAAGCCACGAATCAAGATATAACAGTCTGATGTTCACGAAATGGATTAAATTCGATCTTATACTGAAAAAATACAATTATTCTATTTATTTATGCTTTTAAGCCACTTTTTAAACGAAATTGTTCGACAATTACATGATTTACCCCGTGTTGAGCCCCAAGTTTACATCGAACACATTAACAAAACAGTTTCCCGTACGATGACGTCACTTATTTATTGATTTTACGTCATCCGAATTACGTAGTTGCGCCCGAATTTGGATTCGTGTTCTTCCGTTGAGTGGTTCGCGACAAATCGGACTGCCGGAATTTAACGATAAGACACGATTGACTACGATTTTTGGGGAGCCCTACGGGGAAAACGGCGATTGGTGATAATCCACTGCAGTGGATTACCAAGTGATAATCCACTGCTATTTTCCGGTAATCCACCGAAAAGCATAAATAAAAAGCCGTTATAATAATTATAATAGCAAATTGTGTTCAGAAAATTTACTCGAGGAGGAGTCATTTAGGTTCATGTTGAGGCTGATAAAATAATGCGATCTTATCGTGCATTATAACACCGCTAAGGCAAAGAAGGGTTTTTAAAAATGATATATAACACATGCATTTTGCACTTTTAATAATGATGTTATTGATCCAGTATCAAACGTTTTGAACTACCCTCGTATAGCTCTAAAATCCACATTCTGATTGTTTAGACCCTGGTCTTGTTTAAAAGCACCGGCACCGGTACGGCTTGCCGCTACCGTTGCATGTTGGCACGCAGTATCCTTTGCCAGGGCATAGGGTTGAACACTTGTGATTACAGGGTACCCTACTGCTGGTTTTCCAGCAGTTTCCGACATAGTTAGCGCTGCTAAGGGGTACCAACCACACAAAGCACATGGTAGCGAGAATGATGGCGACTTTCATGGTTATTATTTCTGAAATGTACAAAACAATAATAATAACAACAACAACAACATATAGTCACCCAATCTCATCATTCATGGTCGCGATATGACCTATTTAGTGTCGCAATGCCGTAAACCAAAACAGGGCTGCCATAAGTTGATAATAAAAATCCTAAGATTTCAAATTTTCAATTTTGGAGATGCAATTTTACTAAACGTACCTTTACCCCATAGTCTGTTTCTAGTTTTGTTGACCCGTGACTACTTATTGCAGGCTGGAAGTAAAGCAGAATGCGCATTCTGACGCATTCTGCTTTACTTTCAGTCTGCTTTAAGCTACAATGTTCTCGAAAGAAAATCCGAAGATTTAGCAATAATCCGGAGAAATGGCAGCCCTGCCCAAATTAACCCATTTACTCTGTAATAACTACAGTGGGATCCCAAGTAGAAATGTTTGTGCTTAAACAATAACATGTATTTCTTTTAAAACCTTTCAATTACTAGATCTATCACTAAATTGTGTTAATTATTATGTGTTTACGACCGGTACATGTAACTGCTTAAAGCAATATGGCAGTAAAACGGAAAACTCCTGATGGAGCTTTCTGTTTAACTGTCACATTTCTTTAAGATGTCACCTTTCTCTTATACAATCAATTAGCCTATGGCCAAAGAATGGTGTATATGATCATATGTTCATTTACAGTGGAGAATACATAATTCTTTCCCGTTTAAACGCAAACGAAATGCAAAGGAAAATCTCTAAAACGCAGACAAGTGCAATTTTTGGGCAATTCTGAACATTCATGTTTACCTTGGTGTCAAACAGTTTCGAGCTTGATCAGACGACGGCTTACGGTTTTACGGCACTGCGACACAATATAGTGAATATATAGCGCCGATAAATAATAAGGAATGATGAGATGCGATGAAAGATGATTTGAGCTAATCTCATTCGTTGCGAAGCAGCGCATGGGATCAAACCCATCGACTTGCCTTTTTTTAGTTCTTTGCAGAGGGGATAATCTCGGTCAAATAAACAGACAATTTAGTTTAAGTATGCAACCGCAATGCATAATTGTAGAACTTGGAACTACTTTTTTCAGTTAAGGATTGAATTAAAGGCGTCAAATATTTATGGGATAATGGGTTAAACCGAAGCTTTGTAACTATATACTTTATTTTCTGTACGTAGATAACGGCATGTAGGAAACAAGATTAGGGTAAATCCACACTAATTTGCTTTCTTTCATCCTTTGTTCGGCAGCTCACTACATTCACAAATAAATAACTTTTCTTTTGAGTCATGGAAGTTTTGACTGCGTATAAGAAATTAAATAAACTTCTTCAGCGTTTAATCCTTTACCTGATAGCCTTTTTCTAGTATTCAAGATAGGTGACCACTTTAAGCAGATTGAAAGTAAATCAGAATGCGCCCTAAGGCGCATTCTGCTTTACTTTCAGCCTGCTTTAAGCTTCCATATGCTAGAAATTGAGGCGTTTCTATGGGAGATAGGGTTAAGGGAAATAAACGAAAGAAACGTTCATTTCGCTTAAACTCCGCAGAAATTATTTTCTTTTCTTATATTTACATTATATTTGTTGAAGATTCTAATATTAATGGATATTTTATTAGTATGCAGGTATGTTAAATCCACATTAGAGGTTGTTATAACGAATAACGTGTGCTCTAAAAGGAACCCATAGCGGCGATACTAGAGCAACGCAGCAAAATGATTCGCGGAGAGCAGACCAATAAGGTCCGACTCCTCTGCAAATATATCCACAAGTCCCGCACTCTCGAGAAATAGAGTTTATACGAATTAAACGTCGGCTTTTTCAAGCGATTTGAATGTGGCAAACGTAACCATATACACTCAGAGGATCCTCTAACCGCTAGTTAATCCGGATGCCAAAAGTTACAGTTTCTATGAGATGAAGGTGTTTTCCAAAGGGAAAAAATGTTTCATTAAAATTGATCAGGAATTAAGGAAAACATGAATGAAATTGTAACCTAACCCTAAAATGACAAGTCACAATATCGTGATTGACATTTGTCTGTTGGACTACCAGTTTTCAACGCGACATTGATGCCATATGTAGTGCTTAAATTATAATTTTGAAAAAATACTATCTAAGTATGGATGGAGTATTGTTCAACTGGCACTGAAACAAAAATACTGAGTCAACTCCTGGTCTGTTTTTCATAATATGTAAAATACCAAATATTCCACTAGCTATCAGCAGTGGCTAAGTGACATTTACAGACAATTTAAAGAATGCCACCCTACACGGATTCAGTGACGTTAATGTATCAATAAAAAGGTAAATATTGAGCCGTCGAGTTAAAATTTAGTTTTTAAACCATTGGCGTTGATTCCGTTAACGTAGTTACGTTACTTTTTTTACATATTCGACGGTCATACATGCGCGAGCAGTCACCGCAGACGCGTGGAAACATACGAGCGAGTGTGTGATGACCAAAATGAAAGACTCTGTGTATGTTAGCTTTTCATCTGTAGGCGCTAATGACGTTATCTCTACAAATCCGGTCAGACAAAACTTCCTTAAAACGAGCTGATATTGGCGAACAACATGTTGATATGCGTTTCAGTTGGTGAAATAAAATATTGGTGTTTAATATTTAGCTTATGTAAACGATCTAATTGCACATAGGGCGTAAAACGTCCATGACGTTAACGTGACATTTCACGTTCGCTCTGAATACAACATTTTGAGTGCTCTTGTGATAAGTACAATCCGCATTCTCTACATGTTAAACGTTTTTCTGTTAGAACGATTGATTACTAACAAGTAATCAAAATATGTGTTTACCAATGTCCCCATACATGCTTCGCACGTGCTAAATACCTAAATCGTCGAATTGTGAGGTGTGACGTAACGTGGAGAGGGACTCAAAATTCAATAACTCGATTTTTTAATACTTAAATAGCAAAAACTCAAACATGCCAAGTGCGATTTTAGTAGCTATCAAACTGGACCAAGATTTTATATTAATAAACATTTGATGCAAGTTTGGTGAAGATCCGATCAAAATTCGTTGTGTTAGAGAGCAAAAAATGCAAACAGTCATTTTTAATAATTAAAGGGCAAATTCTCCGACATGCCTTTTGCGATTTTAGTAGTAACCAAACTAAACCTAAATTTAATATTCATGAAAATTTTCAGCACGTTTGGTGAATATCCAATAAAATATTTTGTGTTAGAGATAAAAAACAAATGCTGAAACAATCATTTTTTAATACTGAAAGGGCAAAAACTCAGACATGCCTCATGCGATTTTATCAGTAATCAAACTGGAGCTAGATTCTATATTAATAAAAAAAAATCAGCATGTTTAGTGAAGATCCGATAAAAGTTGTCTGTGTTAGAGAGCAGACAAGACTGAAAAAGCCATTTTTTCATAATTCAACGGTAATGACTCTGACATGCCTAATACAATTTGAGTAGTTGTCGAACTTGGCCTACATTTTATACCATACAAGACATACATATTTTCAGCAAGTTTGTGGAAGATCAGATAAAAAAAATATTCGAGTTAGAGAGCGTACACAAAAGTGTGAAAGTCTGACTGACTGACGGAGGGACGGGCAGGGGACGAACAAGCATCTATTACTGTAGGACCACACGATGGACCCTAAAATGCGCATATATACTTATTCTCGCTGCTTTCGTTTTACCACCGTTGTGACCAAATGTGACTCAATTTTTAGCAATATCGTATATACGCTCGCACACGGTGGAGTTGATCCCAGCTGTACCACGTGACACTAATCCGTGTGGTAACGTTTATGTCAGACGTTCTACTTTCGGTTTGTTATGGTTTTAAATCGCCTTTTTGGAGATTTAGGTCTGTTTTCAACATTTCATAGATCAGTTTGGCCCATCAGAATGTTCAAGAATTATTATTAACCGTTATTGTATTTCGGACATTAAAAAAAGGTCTGAAAACACATTGGGACTTTAAACTGATTTTCTTTACCATATACTTTATTTTCATGAATTTTAAAAGCAGCAGCATCCCTCTTAAATCGAAGCTTTTTAACTGTATACTTTATTTTCTATACATGTATGTAGATAACGGCACAAGGAAGACCAGATGAAGGTAACGCATCACTATTGTCCTTTCTTTCATCCTATTTTCGGCAGCTAACGTGTGATGGGTCAGCTATAATGAATTTTCCTCTAGGCTACTTTGCCTCTTGATTAAGAATAAAACAAAATATGTTGGGATATTCCCACACAACTACTTTGCTGTACAATGATTTAAACAAAAGTATTAATATAAGATGGCTGAGCAACGTATGTACTATTGATGGGCTGTCTATGAGATGAGTGATCTTTGGATGGCGGATTATTGTAGATGGGTGATCCACATATAACACTCTGCTTTATGAGCGTGGTCCCGTGAGTGATTTTGTCACAATTCCATTCAACTGAGGAACGACTCTGTGGCAAAATGTCTGGAAACCAGCTTATTGGCAACTCTGAGCTCCAACAGATGTTACTCTGTCGACTTACAGAAACAGACTGCCAAGATTATACTGTGCATGCGCTTATATATGATTAGGAACAGCGATGGTGTCCGAGACATATCCGAATGTACCAAAATGACGTAGTAGATATTATCGGCCTTTGCAGTAATTGGATCTAAGTGATTTTCCACGTATATGATCTCGGATATCATTAAATGAAATCAATATGATTAGAGAAATGTTCAATGGGATAAGGCGATGCAATATGAGCATGAAACTACAAACATGAAGTGAGAAATAAATAAAAACGTAATCATATTTCCGGGTATGAAAATGGCCGGGGACGAAGCAAACTGATTATAAATGGCATAGACTAAAACAATTCTGATACAGTATAAACGTGTTCCGTAAAGAATAATCATCAATGGGCATAATAAACTATCTTTAAACATGACTAAGATTATGATTTGATATTAAATAAACACTCACAGAGACTGTTTGTTTCGTTCTGTTGTTTGAAGTTTGGTGTATTTATTGGCGGTTTAAACAGGAAAAAGGTATGGTAAAATTTCTATACTGTGCCTCACGGCTGTAGTCGAACGAGCGGGAATATGCGGCCCTACTTCGCCACACTACATTCACAAATAAATAACCATTGTTTTGGGCCATGGAAGTGTTGAATGAATTCCCATTATTTACAAATACAGTGATAATTTATGATCATAAAAAGTATAGAATTCGTTCGAATATCATTAATCTTCTTCTTCTTCTTCTTCCGGTAATAGGCTAGGAGTCTTTTTAGACTGTAAATGTTGATTTCAAAGCAGGGAATGAGTCGCCCCACTCCAATAGTATTAACAGTTAAACTCCCAAAAATGTGCACCTAAAACTATATACATGGATGCGAAGCTTAGAATGTGGAAGAAGCTTGCCTGATTGCAGCCTTAATACCTTCCAGTGATGTCATATCTGTTGCTACTGCTGGGAGCCTGTTCCAGTCCTTGATTGAGCGGGGGTAGAACGAGTACTTGTAGACGGTCCGTGGCGCAGATGGCTGGTGCAGACGCTGGTCTCCTCTCGTTCTACGATCATTTGGACGCAATATAGTTCCTGGTATCAGTTCAACCAACTGGTGCTGGATCTTGAAGAGCATAACGAAGCGGAGCTCTTGTCTTCCGCAGGACTTTCGACTGTTTTTGACGGGGTCCCAAATGGTTGCAGCATATTCCAAAATGGGGTTGATGAAGGCAGAATAGGCTTCACGTCTTGCATCCTTGGTGGTATTGTACAAATTACGTCGGAGAAATCCCAGTGTCTTGGAGGCCTTTGATGAAGCGTTGTTGACTTGTTTGGTCCAAGCGAGGTCTTCACTGATGCTTATGCCGAGGTACTGTGCACTATCCATCTTTTTCAATGTGTGTCCATTAATGGATGGATTAGTTTTATGGATGGGACTTTACGGCAATGCGACACTGGACATGCCGATGCGAATATCAATACCTACATGAATCGTCTCAAATTTATGAATGTATTGTCTTTGGTTTACATATTTATAAATATGTAACATAGAGACAAAACATTAACTGATGGAATAATATTTTATTTTGGGCGAGTGTCCTTTAATTACAAAATAAATTTTCACATTCACAACTAAGCGGCAAATACGTATCCCTACGGTGCCGGGTCAAAACGGCCCCGAATCAAACGGCCCCTGAGTCAAAACGGCCCGCCCTACAGTTTTAATATAAAAACTATGTCATACCGTGAATAATAAATTATATAAAGGAGTATATATGGGTTAATGTGTTAACACTTTCTATAGCAAAGCAGACCTTCTTAGATATGAACTTTATGATTTGAAGTAGTTTTAATAATTACCCTCTACGTCGTTGTTCGTCCTTACAGTCTGCATGAAACACTAACAATCCTTGATGAAACAGTGGTCCGTCTATCCAGTCCCTATCATATATAGTTGGTATTTATAAGGCTTAATAGGCTTCGGATTGGATTATTGTTAGATCAATAGCCATGTAGCAAATGGTGGAAAAATGGACAACAGATTAATTAATTCATTGTCATATTCACTTTACATACTTCACGTTATTAATATAGAATACAATTAGAATACAATTTATTCTACGTTATTAATATATCCACCATTCATTACTAGTAATTATCCTAAAAATACTATAGCAAAACAATACAGGCCCGGATCCAGAAAACTTTGAGTGGGGCACACTTGGGGAGGGTATGGTAGGGGCGGAATCCCTCCTATATAACCTTATCTTGAGGACAAAATCGATTCTCAGAAAACTATAAGTTAAGGTCGGACATTGTTTGAAAATAACATTCTAAGAAGAAAGTTTACATCAATAGAATGATGTAAACATCCAAACACCACAAAAGTTGTATTATAAAACAGAAAAAGATACAATCGTAATCTTGAGGGCGAAAATCCATTGTCAGAAAACAGTTACTATTACTTTCAACCATGATCATGCAAAGATTTTCACCTATCAAAACAGAGCAGATTTCTGCTCCAACAAACTTAAAATTAGTAACTCTCCTGTCCGGTGTATTCGTCCCAAGTATACTTTTAGCATGATATTCCAACTGAACCCATTTTCCACTGAATCATCAAATGTACAAGTTTCAGGTTTATTCCGATAAGTCAAGGTCCAGTCTGGGCATGTGACATAGAACATGTTTACAACATTGGTTATATAACAGGCAGAACAGTGTTTAACCCTTATCATAATAAGTTGTCGTCTGCTTTAAATGTGTGTCGTTTGCGTAGGTAGGGTGAAGCTATTTAACCTGGAGAAAAATTTGAATAGGAATGCCAAACAGCAGACAGTTTAGATTCAGATTAGATGTCGTGTTACACGGCTTGTAATCTTTATCCAAAATGTTTGCAAAATATTACCAAGTCGCGCTTTACACGATAAGGTTTAATATGAAAAGACATTGTAAAAACAAAAGTAATAGAATAAAACTACAGGTAAATTATAATTAAATGATGACATAAAAAGTTTACACTAAATTGCAAAGCAGTGAAAAAGAAACAACGAAGTAATTGTGGGTTTTTTCTTAATTCTAGAGAACGAGACTACTTGAAAGAATTACAGACATACAGTGGAGAATGTGTTATTCTTTCCCAATAAACGCGTTTACGCTAAAAACTATTATTTGCACTGCAAACAGTTTGGAGCCAGATCAGACGCCGGGTAACCCGGCCTCTGATCAGGCTCCAAACTGTTTGCCACGAAGACAAACATGAAATATCAGAATTGTCCGAAAGTTGGTCTTTTCTACGTTTTAGTGATTTGCGTTTGCGTACGTTTGCGTTTAAACGGGAAAGAATAACGTATTTTCCACTGTAAACTATTTTTTTGCAGAATAATGACTATTTAAATAATGTTAATTTATCTTTACTTTTCATTAGATTATTGAATTTGACTGTGTTAGGAAATTTCCAGAAACAACTACATGTATTCAAATATTTATTTATTTCTTCTTTGAAACAGGAGCACTCACACAGATAATGAAACGCATTACCAAGTACGTTTTTATCACATAAACTACAAAATATTTTATTTCTTACAACATTTAAATACCGCCTACTTTCGATGGGCATTTTATGGTTTGTACAGCGAAATTTACAAAAAAGTGATAGCAAGATTAAATGGTAAAATATTGAAATTACTTTCAAATTGTAAAGTAGTTTTGTAAGTTCTGTAATTAACGCACTGACCAGATTCGAGAACAATACCATGCCAGGTTTGTATAAATTGGTCTTTCAGTCTTGTACTAACAACTGATTTAAAACACGAATAAGAAGGTAAATTGTTTTCATGTAAATAGTTTGATAAACCAAGCGAGTGAAGAGTCTCGTGAACGAACTTTATCCACCAAGGAAAGTTCACTTCACTACGGGTGTACAGAACCTTTTACATGTTCCACTACAGAATATCAGGGAGGGGCCGTTTGACTCGGATCCCCGCCTGCTTTGATTAAGGAATGTGATTAATACAAATCATCAACGCAGCTTAAAAAAGAACACCTGGCCTTTTTTAAGTTGAATGCCCCTAATAAGTTAGGACCAAACTCGGTACTCGGCATAAGGCCTGGACAGCGATTAAGCTACGAGCTTATTTTTAGAACTCTGTTTTTGACCTCGTCTAACTTTATGGAAACATTTCCGACAAAATACTGACCTTGAGCTTAAGTACGTTATTTTCTTAAGAAACAACTATCCTATGCTTATTGCGATTTCATGCGTATTTTGAAAACAAAGTCCGGCGCGTGACGTTTGCTAAGGACCCCGACCGAATGGTACCATGGCATTTTTGTCACATTTTCTGTCAGATTGCCAAAAAACTTCTCAAGTACATTTACATATTTTAAGGATATTTGGGAACACAAGCATGAACTTTTTTTTATAATGACAAGATGCCGAATTCGTAAACGATCACTTATAGTAGAGCTACAGTCATGAGACATAATTATTCGTCACCCTACGAAATTTTGACATTTTAATCATACATTTTCTACATTTTTGTACTGGTGATGCCACAAAATTGTCGAACACAAAATAACACCACGGTGTAGGCTAGTTTTTAAAAGTTACATTGTGAACGTTTTAAATATAGATTTACAACATCACCTACAGTGCGAGCGTTGAAAAACACTCATTGTTTATTTCTCGTATATAGCTAGTGGTTTAACTATGTACTGGATGTTGTTGTAGAGAGGGAGCACTGTACTGCCTAAAACATTTTAGATGATTCTTTTTCGCTGCCAGGCTCTATAAAACTTACATGAGTATGCAAACATTTTGGATTCAGATCAGACACCGCGTTCCGCGGTGTCTGCTCTGAGTTTAAACTATAAGACACTCAAATCAATGTTTACTAAGTAAAAATAACGCATAAAATTTTAAAAGTTTCAAAGAATTCGAAGATTTTGGAACCTGAACATCCGTAAGTCCTGAGAAGTTAAGAAAAATCCGACGATTTCAGAAAATTCGGGAGATATAGCAGTCCTGCTGATAGCTGCAAAAGGAAACATTTGATCAGTGTTCCCACTGTGCATCATTGTGCTGTGTACAGTGAAACCCCTCTAAACCGGACATGGGTGGGGACAACAAAAACATCCGGTTTAGTGGGGTTTCCGGTTTAGAGGGGTTTTAACCCATAGCTTGTTTCTAGTATGGAAGGAAGCTGACCACTTAAAGCAGGTTGAACGTAAAGCAGAATGCGCCCTAAGGCGCATTCTGCTTTACTTTCAACATGCTTTAAGCTATCATCTGCTAGAATATAGAAAATATTTCTGTTGATATATGTTCATGAATGTATTTTCTTCAGTGAAGGAATAAATCAATGGCGTGAAAATGGGTGGGAAACGGGACCAAAGTTTTTGTCCGGTTTAGAGAGAATTCCGGTATTTAGAGGTTCCGGTTTAGAGGGGGTTTTCTGTATTGTAAAAACAAACTCGAAACAGTTAATGACTGACCAGGCTTTTTTTTTTCATTCTAAGTTTCAATGGTCATATTATTTATCCCATTCACCTCAAAAGTTGTTAATGGATAATTCCAGTTTCCAATTAAGTCTATTTTGGACTAGTTGCATTGTCTTGCCTTGGTCCCTTAGCTCTGCGTTGAACCGTTGGGGCACCTCATTGCAGACTTGTATACCAGCCTCCTCCATTTGCCACGATCGTGTGCTGCTGTTTGTGATTCAGCAAATGTTAAATCCGTCCATTCGTCAAATGTTGTCTGACCATTTTTTTCTCTGTCTTCCTCTTTTCCTCGTCCCCTCCACCGTTCCTTGCAGAATAGTTTTGGCTAGAGCCTGGGATCTTGTTGCATGACCATGCGTTAACTAGTTAGGGTTGACAATAATAATACAGTGCTCCCTCCCTACAACGGCCCTCCGAACAACGACCCCCTCCTTACAACGACATTCACCGCTGTTTCCACGAACAGTATGTTTTATGTTTGCCCTGATGCATCATCATCTACCTAAAGTTGTTGTCTGCTGATTTTCTTACTTTAATGGCATTTTGACAGAAAACACATAATGGCGAGTGGCAAACAGCATGAATCCAGATCTGACGCCGCGTAACCCGGCGTCTGATCTGGTTTCAAGCTGTTTGCAAATGTAAACCAGTTTCCCTCCATATAACGACTCCCTCCAAACAACGCACACACTTTTTGTCTCACATTGTATGTCGTTGTAGAGAGGGAGTGCTGTACATTGCAAAATGACAAACGTTATTTCTATAAAGACATTCACTGTTGGTCAGATTTTTCAGGAGCCCTCTGATCAGTCTATAGTATTTGAATTGGACAAGTGTACTATTCATAGGTACACTGTTTGCAAATGACGAGTAGACCCTTAGCTATGGTCGAATTTAAGTGCCTGTGTATGCATTTTGTATTACACATTATTATATAACAATATTACATTGTATTGAATCAGAAATATACCAACTAACTCATACATGTATACCCACGGTACACTACCATGTATCAGCTAAGCAGAGTGGCACAGTGGAAGCGTGCTGGGCCCATAACCCAGAGGTCCGAGGATCGAAACCTCGCTCTGCTATATATTTTTGCCATGATATTTCATTTTTATGACACTAGAGTAAATCCTTTACAAATATTGTTTAATTTCGATGAAATTCGATGCAAAAAAACGGTGTTGTAAAGTCTAGCAACAACCTTGTACGGGACAAATTAACTATTTCACCCCTGTAACGTTTAATGAAACATTTCTGTTTCCAATTAAGTCTAGTTCATTTTAAATTTTACAAATTGATTTTAACAATAAATTGCATAAATGACAAACAGTGCAGACCCTGATCAGAGGGCTCCTTTAGGAGCCCTCTAATCAGGGTCTACACTGTTTGCATATGACAAGTGAATTTCCACAGGTACATGTACGCTGTTTTGTCAATGACGAGTAAACTGGTTGCTAGGGTTGAATGTGTTTGAGTATGCGTATTACACATTATTAATACACCAGATTATATATTGTATTGCATCAGACATATACTAACTATTACTCATGTACTCACGGTACACTTATATTCATCAACAAGCAGAGTGGCGCAGTGGAAGCGTGCTGGGCCCATAACCCAGAGGTCCGAGGATCGAAACCTCGCTCTGCTAAATATTTTGCCATATTTCAGCATTTACTTCAGAGGGGTAAATCCTATACAAATACATGTGTAGTGTTGAATTTTAATAAAATTAAATGCAAAAGATAACGACGTATTTAAGTCTATAGACAGGGTGGTACTGAACGAATGAACTCGTTCCCTCCTGTAATACCTAATGATAAATCCTGTCTAGTGTATTTCACAGGTACCTGTAAATATGTGTTAAAATGTTAATTATATAATGTTAATGTTGCATCTGATTAAAATGAGGCGCAAAATCGGCCTGAATACATAGTCTGAAAAGAAAAATCTTCCGACAGTCCATAAAAAGAGAAAGTTAAGAAACTCCGATCTCCGAAACGATGACCCCGACCTGTGTTCCGCCGTCGATATTTTGGTAAATATCCACTAATCCCGGACATCGTCGGTGTTACAGTGGTAAATACGCTATTCCTACCCATTTAAGCGTTAATCTATGCGTAAGAAACGCATAGTGAACGGTTAACGAACGCTGAACGAACGCTTAACGCCTAACGATTTTAACGCGTTTAAACGCGTAAATAAACGGTTACCGGTATACCAGAGATGTTGCGATTGGTGCGTTTCACGCGGAGATTTCGGATCTTATCGATGAAAAACCCACTAATCCGATTAGTGACACCAGACCCATAAATCAATAAACCACCCGTCGCGGCAGTTTTGCATTGGACTCGCCGCTACGATAACGACTGCAATCTTTATTTACCGCATGAAATGTCGGAATATTTGATGTTTTGCTCACTTTGTGAATGACCCGAGTCAATATTTCAGGAGTATTCTTTAGAAAATTAAGACCGACATCCGGGCTCTTTTAAACGCGTAAAGAAACGGCTAGGAAACCCGTTTAACGAAACGGATAATAAAAGCGTAAGAAACGCTGAAAGTGGGTAGGAATAGCGTATTTAATAGTACCCCAACACACTCGTATTAATTCGGTTTTCGGCCGTGTTTACCGATCGAGTGTCTGTTATTTTTGATGCGATGGAGTAGTTTAGCCGGAAGTGACGCGATGCGCAAGAACGAAAAATAGCCCACGGAATTCCCCCTCATATGCGCAGCGGAAAAAACAGAAGCGCTCCGAATTATCGTTAACCTTAGACAACGATATTTCGGAGCGCTTCTGTTTTTACCGCTGCGCAAACGTGGGGGTCCCCGGGCATTCGCGACGCGTCACTTCCGGCTAAACTACTCTACTGCATCAAAATAACACACTGGGTAACCCGGTGTCTGATCAGGCTCCAACCTGTTTGCCACTCAGATTAGAAATATAGTTATAAATTTCTAAAAGTAAATTTCCACATTAAAGTGCATTGCATTTGCGTTTAAATGTCTTTTCTACTGTAAATTACGCACAAAAATTACAACTATCCGTATCTCTAACAAGTTGTAGAGATATCATCAAGTACGATACTTATCCCTTTTAAAAATTTAGAATGTTCCAATATAAAAGTAACTCGGGTAAGTCAAAAGAAAACACATATACATGTACATATTACAGTACTTATTGCCTGTGAAAATAAAAGACGTATTGCAATATGTCAGTCGTGATACAATATGTATCATGCTACAGGGGTATAAATATAAACACAAAAGTTGTTAGTTTGCAACCACACTGATTGTTTTAATCAAATGAGTATATATAAAGATCTATACGTAATATAAAAAGAATGTTTAACACTATGACGATATATAAAGAAGAAATGGCAGATCAGTTCTGTATAACAAATCTGTGTAGCGAAATACATGTTACTGATATAGTGGAGAAAACGTTATTCTTTCCCAATAAACGCGTTTACGCTAAATATATTATTTCAAATGCAAACAGTTTAGAGTCAGATCAGACGCCGGGTCACCCGGCGTCTGACCAGGCTCCAAACTGTTTGCTATCAAGGTTAAAATCAACATTCAGAGTTGTCAAAAATTGGTAATTTTCTTCATTTTATTGCAATGCGTTTGCGTTTAAACCGGAAAGAATGCCTTATTCTCCACTATACCAATGAACGACTATTAATTGGGGAAATGAAACAGACAAACTCTTCATAACTTCAATAACTTCGATATCATAAGGGCAACATTTTACATGTATGTGTTATATATCATTTTAAACAATTCTATTTCAATTAAAAGGGTTAACTGTCTAAAATATCATTTTTTCAAAAATTACATTTCTTATTTTGCTAACGACGAAAGTTGACATGTTTTTTCGAACGCTCTGAAAATGGTCTAGATCAGTATATCTACATTATGATTTTAAAACATGAAACCATACTTCAATGGCTTCAATTATAGCCTAGTTTAAATAAAGAAAAAGAGTTTGTGATTTCCCTGACTACTTTTAGACATAACATAAGTTTTATTATATTTTCGGTACGTGTTTAGGTTTAGTTCTATTGTTTTATGTTTTATATAATAATTACATTTAAAACTGTGTAGTGTTTGTAAAATGGTCTAAAATTTATTTGACAGAAACTTTCATAAACTATTTTAAAGTGATAAAGCCGTAATAATAATTATAATAGCAAATTGTGTTCAGAAAATTAACTCAAAAATACATAAAAAGGTCAAGTGTCTTCGAGGATGGGTCATTTAGGTTCATGTTGGGGCTGATCAAGCAATGCGATCTTATCGTACATTATAACACCGTGTCGACAAATAAATGTTCTTTAAAATGATATATAACACATGCATTTTGCACTTTAAATAATGAAGTTATTGATCCAGTATCAACACTTTTTGAACTATCCTTGTATCACTCTAAAATCCACATCCTGATGGTTTAGATCCTGGTCTTGTTTAAAAGCAGTTGCACCGGTACGGCTTGGCGGCAATCTGGCATGTAGCAAGCACGCAGGCTCCAGTTGTATATCCGTTGCTAGTGCATGTGGCATGACATTGCGCATTACAGGATCCCATGCTGACCCAGCAGTTTCCGACATAGTCAGCGCTGCTAAGGGGTACCAACCACACAAAGCACATGGTAGCGAGAATGATGGCGACTTTCATGGCTATTATCTCTGTAATGTACATGACAATAATAACAACAACAACATATCGTCACCTCATCTCACCATTCATGGTCGCAATATGACCTACAATCGAACTTCGATATCTCGAACTCGTTTAACTCGAACTATCCGATAGTTCGACATATGAACTGCATTATTTCATGCTTGGTAAGGTCGAATATACCCGTATTTTAAAGTTACAAAGTGGCTTAGCCGACTTCGAGATATCGAAGTTCGACTGTATTTAGTGTCGCAGTGCCGTAAACCCAAACTAACTCATTTACTCTGTATTAACTGGAGTGGGAAGATGTTTTTCATTCCAAAGTAGAAACGTTTGTGTTTAAACAATAACATGTATTTCAGTTAAAACCTTTCAATTACTAGATCTACCACTAAATTGTGTTAATTATTATGTGTTTACGACAGGTACATGTAACTGCTTAAAGCAATGTGGCAGTGAACAGAAACCTCCTGATGGAGCTTTCTGATGGAGCTTTCTGTTTAACTGTCACATTTCTTTAAGATGTTACCTTTTTCTTATACAATCAATTAGCATATGGCCAATGAATGGTGTATATGAGCATATGTTCATTTACAGTGGGGAATACATAATTCTTTCCCGTTTAAACGCAAACGAAACGAAAAGGCAAATCTCTGAAACGCAGACAAGTGCAATTTTTGGCCAATTCTGAACATTCATGTTTACCTTGGTGTCAAACAGTTTCGAGCTTGATCAGACGACGGCTTACGGTTTTACGTCACTACGACACAATATAGTAAATATATAGCGCCGATAAATAATAAGGAATGATGAGATGCGATGAAAGATGATTTCAGCTAATCTCATTCGTTGCGAAGCAGCGCATGGGATCAAACCCATCGACTTGCTTTTTTTATTTCTTTGCAGAGGAGATAATCTCGGTCAAATAAACAGACAATTTAGTTTAAGTATGGAACCGCAATGCATGATTGTAGAACTTGGAACTACTTTCTTCAGTTAAGGATTGAATTAAAGGCGTAAAATATTTATGGGGTAATGGGTTAAAACGAAGCTTTTTAACTATATACTTTATTTTCTGTACGTAGATAACGGCATGTGGGAGACAAGATGAGGGTAAATCCACACTAATGTGCTTTCTTTCATCCTATGTTCGGAAGCTTACTACATTCACAAATAAATAACTATTCCTTTGAAGCATGGACGTTTTGACTGCATATAAGAAATTCACTGAATTTCTTCGGCGTTTAAGGGAAATAAACGAAAGAAACATTCATTTCGCTTAAACGCCGAAGAAATTCATTTCTTTTCTTTACATTATATTTGCTGTAGTTTCTAATATTTATGAATATTTTATTTGTTTGCATGTATATTTAATCCACATTAGAAGGTGTTAATACGAATAACGGGACCTGGGTACCCTAATAGGAACAGCCATAGCGGCGATACTAAAGCAACGCAGCAAAATGATTCGCGGAGAGCAGACCCATAAGGCCCGACTCCTCTGCGAATATATCCACAAGTCCCACACTCTCGATAAATAGAGTTTATAGGAATTAAACGTCGGCTTTTTCAAGCGATTTGAATGTGGCAAATGTAACCATATAAGCCCATAATTTATGATCATACAAATTATTGAATTAGTTCGAATAGCATTAATGGATGGATGCGTTGAGCTTTACGGCAATACAACACTTGATATGCCGGTGCGGATATTAACACCTACATGGATCGTATCAAATCTTTGTTTTACATATTTAAAAACATGTAATATAGACGAAACATAAACTGATGGAATAATATTTTATTTTGGACCGCAGGTCCATTAATTACAATAAGAAATTGCCACATTCATAATTAAGCAGCGAATAAATATCACATACAGTGCTTTGCTTAAGGAAGATGAATAATAACAAGAGCCGTATACGGCCCTAAATCGCTCACATGGAACCGTATATATAAATGTAACATATTTTGGAAACCTGAGCAATTATGACAACTTGATTGTGCCAATTGCTGATTGGATAATACTGAGTGCCAAATACCTAAGTTCAGGGTACTATGGCTTATGACAATAAGAATTTTTTAAGGTTTCATTGAGAAAAAAAACTATTTTTAGCTCCTGTGACCTAGCTATGCATCGAACCAGAACCACTTGAACAAAATTGGTAAAGTACCTCTAGAAGTTTCACCATGCCACGTATCAAAGCTCTGGCTGTAGTTGATGTTAGAAGTTTACTTTATAACTCTATGTAAATTTGTGACCTCCAGGGCGGGGTCATTTTGTACCCAAGGGACATAATTTGAACAATCATGACTGAGGACATGTAATTGATATCTAAGCTCAGGGTACTGTGGTTTCAGATAAGAAGGTTTTTGAAGTTTTAATTGAAATAATTATATTTTTAGCTTCTGTGACCTAGATATTTAACGGACCGGAACCATTTGAACAATATTGGTATAGTAGCTCTAGAAGTGTGACCATGCTAAGTATTAAAGCTCTAGCCATATTAGTTTCAGAGAAGAAGAGATTTGAAGATTTAACAAATAACTCTATGTAAAGGATTAGGTTCACTAAGGGGTGAAATCGGCCTCGTTTGGGATTTCACCAAAAATATCACAGCTAGATGCTGGTGGTTGATAATGACAGAAATCATCGTTTCTCGCTCAATAATAAAGATCATATTGACATAGCAACCATTTTAATATACTCATCTAAATGTATCAGTTTTCATCAATATTTAGCATATTGTTATTGGAACATGTATTTTAACAGCATTAGCCCAGTTGAAATTCTCAACACCTAACGAAAGAATAAAGAAAATTGTTACCATAGCAACCAGCAAAATTTACTCCATAAAAACCAGACTGTAAATACTGTTTTAAATATGTTTTGTTGTAATTTGATTTCACAGTGACAGCAATACGGTAGGATATGTACGAAACATTGCAAATCCATGGCACATTATGATTGTCGTACTAAGTGTTACATTTGTTGCTATGGTAACCAATGCAACGGCTTCCTACTGAAAATACGTGCACTTATGATTGAAATCGGTTCCATTTTAGATTTTACGAAAATATCGCAGTTGGATGCTGGTGGTGGATAATGAAAACAAATAAGAAAAGCTTCTTGAAAATAAAGATCATGTTGCCATAGCAACAATTTTAATACAGTCATATAAAATTATATTTTCATCAACTATCGAGCATATCATAATTCGAACATGTAGTTTGATAACTGAAAAATGCAAAAATATGAGATAACATTAGCCCAATAGTAAACCTCAACGCTAAACCGAGAATAAAAAAGTTACCATAGCACCAAACAAACTTTACTCTCTAAACATATGTATCTCTATATAACTATTTGAGTAGGTCTTGCTGTAATTTGATTTTTGATCCCAGGGACACAATTTGAACATCTTTGATAGAGGAGCTGTAGATGATACTGTGTGCCAAATAGCTAAGCTCAGAGTACTGTGGTTTCAGACAAGAAGAATTTTGAAGTATTTATTGAAGTAAATCTATATTTAGCTCCTGTGACCTAAATACGCAACATGATTGAACTATTTAAACAATATTGGTATAGTACCTCTAGAAGTGTCACCATGTCAAATATTAAAGCTCTAGCCATATTAGTTTCAGAGAAGAGGAGGTTTAAAGATTTCACTTTATAACTCTATGTTAATTTGTGACTCAAGGGGCGGGGTCATCTTTGATCCCAGGAACATAATTTGAACATTCTTGATAGAGGACCTGTAGATGATACTTTGTGCCAAATAGCTACGCTCAGGGTACTGTGGTTTCAGACAAGAAGAAGTTTTAAGTTTTTATTAAATAAATATAGTTTTAGCTTCTATGACATAGATATGCAACGGACCGGAATCGTTTGAATAAGATTGGTAAAGTACCTCTAGAAGTTACACAATGCCAAATATCAAAGCTCTAGCCATATTAGTTTCAGAGAAGAAGAGGTTTGAAGATTTCACTATATAACTCTATGTAAATTTGTGACCCCCGGAGCGATGTCATTTTTTGACCCAAGGGACATAATTTGAATAATCTTGATAGAAGACCTAAAGATCTCTCAATTATCGGACTATGAATTTTAGCCACATAAGTACCCTCTCGTAAGCACGGACGAACAGACACAGAACACAAGGCGATCAAAATAGCTCACCATGGCACTCTGTTCGAGGTGAGCTATAAACGTCCACACATTTTCAAAAAGAGCTCCTGACCTTATTCTAAGGTTTAATGACCCTAATGAGATCGAATCAAAATCTGTACATATATACTCTACGTAAAACTATCGGCCATTCTCGTTAACGGTCGACGAAAATGGCCGATCGTTTTCCGTAGAGTGTCCGATTTCGACCGACATGGCTCGCTCTAAAGCACGGTTTGGAACGGGTCGACAGTTGACAACAATGTCCGACCGCTTTCCGTAGAGTTTCCAATTTTGACCGACATTGCCTGATCTCCGTGTAATCAACCTTAAGGCAGATAATCTGTTAAGTTTTTTTAAAACAACAAACATTCAGGCCGACATTTTCCAATTTATAGTTTAGTCTATTTTTTTGACTAGTTAGAGTTGACATTTACAGTACACATTACAAAATTACAAACAGTTTTCTATACACACTTTAATCAGATGGTTAAGGGGCCTTCTGATCAGAGCTAGTCTATAGTATTTGTATTTGACAAAGGTACTATTCACAGGTACACTATTTGTAAATGACGAGTATACTCTTCGCTAGGGTGAAATTTAAGTGTGTTATAAATGATCGACTTATCAAGATTGCATCAGAAATACACCAACTGACTCATGCAAGTACACTCACGGTACACTTATACTTATCAACAAGCAGAGTGGCGCAGTGGAAGCGTGCTGGGCCCATAACCCAGAGGTCCGAGGATCGAAACCTCGCTCTGCTAAATATTTTATTTTCATGTTGTTTTCTTATCTAAGGCGACGAGTATACTCGACCGTCAACAAGTATAGACCGATCTGTTCACCTTGCAGGGCGGAGCTAACCTTTGGCAAAGATAAACTAATTTGCATTTGATTTTAGAGGTGACAGGTATATTCGGTTTTAAATATTATATTCCGATACTTTCAACATGAAGAAAGACATGGGCGTGCAGCCATATCCTCGTGAAAAAGCTGTGTTCAGTGCTCCCGTTCTACAAGTACAGTGAAACCCCTCTAAACCGGACATGTGTGGGGACAACAAAAACATCCGGTTTAGTGGGGTTTCCGGTTTAGAGGGGTTTTAACCCATAGCTTGTTTCTAGTATGGAAGTAAGCTGACCACTTAAAGCAGGTTGAAAGAAAAGCATTCTGCTTTACTTTCAACCTGCTTTAAGCTATCATCTGCTAGAATATAGAAACTGTTTCTGATGATATATGTACATGAATGTATTTTCTTCAGTGAAGCCATAAATCAATGGCGTGAAAATGGGTGGGAAACGGGACCAAAGTTTGTGTCCGGTTTAGAGAGAATTCCGGTATTTAGAGGTTCCGGTTTAGAGGGGTTTTACTGTACATCCAATGGAAGACAAAGGCTGTGTGTGTTATTCGGAGGCAATTGTTCTAAGGACGCGTTGTCTAATCAGGATTATAGCTGTTTGTTAATCTTCATTTTATATTCCGTCACAATTCTGTCAAAATATCCACTACATGTACTATGTAATATCGAGAGGCTGTGTCGCTGGTTGAATTTTGAAATAAACTTTAGAATTGGACCTTATACAGCGTTCCCTCTCTACAACGACATCCAGTGGGAAACAAATAATGTGTGCGCTGTTCGGATGGAGTTTTTATAAGGAAGGAAATCGGCTAACATTTGTAAACAGCTTGAATCCAGATCAGACGCCGCGTAACGCGGCGTCTGATCTTGATTCAAGCTGTTTGTCACTCGTCATTAAGGTTCTCTGTCAAAATGTATATTATGTATCTTTGAGAAAAACAGCAGACAACAATCTTAAACGGACAACATTGCAGTCGTGAAAAGGTTGGACATAAATGTCTTGCTTTGGGAACAGTCGCAATGGCCGTTGTAAGGAGGGAGTCGTTGTTGGGAGGGCCGTTGTAGAGAGGGAACACTGTATATCATATCTTAAAAGCAACGAGCAGAAAGCAGGGCCGATATCACTCGCGGAGAAGATTTGAATGTGGAAGTGGAGTGTAGACCCGGCCACTATCTGTTCCTACCTCGGAAAAAACGAGGGTTTGTTCAGAAATTGGACTCTCGTACTCGCTGAAAATAGAAGTCATAGTGCAATATTTGGTATCAATGTGAAGATAAAAAATATTCCTCTTTCTACCGTTACCGTGATTATTTGGAAGTTCTGCATGATTAGCGACGAAAAAGTACGATAGACTTGCCCCGGCTAGGGTCGCCCTGTCTGTGAAGCTATATACCTTTTCTTATATATTATAGATCTAGCATTACAGTAGACCCAAAAAATTATTTTGAGCCGGACACCTATGGTTTTAGTCGGGTGAAAGGGATCGGAAAAAAAACTCAACTATAACATTGTCCCGAATTGTAAAAAACGCAAATGTCTTCTTAAACGAGCAGAGAACTCAATTCATAACTTATTTTGTTTTAAATCATTGCTATGAGAATGACTTTATGGCAAATTAAATCATAACTTATGTATGTTAAATCATTGCGGTAAGAATGACTTTATGGCAAACTAAATCACAACTTATGTGTGTTAAATCATTGCGGTAAGAATGACTTTATGGCAAACTAAATCACAATTTGTGTGTGTTAAATCATTGCGGTAAGAATGACTTTATGGCAAACTGAATTAATGTTGAAAGAAGACCCATTTCGAAAAACATTTTTTTTTAATTTCGTTCAAAGACTATTGGTGCGCTCAAACACACTGTTGAAAAGAAAAGCGAGTATAGTTAAACCGAATAACAACTTACCTTAGTTTATCTCCGCCAAAAATCAAATAACCTTAATCTTCAAAATGTTAGTAATCTGTTTTGTTACAAATTCTCACACATTAAGACGTGACTAGTCAAGTCAACGATCTAAGTTTGTCTGCCTCTAAAATCCTATCTTCACTGGTTATTTTAGGCTAACACTGATGAGTTCAGTAAAGAAATCGATGGCCATCGATTGCGAGTTGGCTACCGGTCTGAAATACAGTGGAGAAAACGTAATTCTTTTGTTTAAACGCAAACGCATTGCAAATGACAACTTTTTGACAATACTGACTACAAGTTTTAATCTGAGTGGCAAACAGTTTGTAACCTGATCAGACGCCGGGTAAGCCGGCGTTTGATCTGGCTTCAAACTGTTTGTAATGAAAATGACAGTTTAAGCGTCACCGGGGTTATTTGGAGAGAAAATGTTTTCTTTACTGAACTCTGCACGCTGCCGGGCACAAACTGCTAACCTAAATAGCAAACAGTGGTAATTGAACATGCTACACTTGTTTCTTTTTTCATAAAGTACAGTACATTCTCTCTACACCGAGCATATGATGACGGGATGGCGTGACTCGTTGTAAAATTGATGGTCAAACAAACGCAGGTCAAAACTTGCACACAAGTACTTGTGATGACCAAACAGTGCTACTCTTCCTGAACTCAACAGTCACCTTTGTTTAATGACCATTGCATCAGTAATTCTAAGTTCCGCTTAAAAGCGACTTCACTGTCCATATATTATGACTATCTTTCTTCGGTGAAATATATATGTCAAATGGTATACCTTGTAACATGATACGAAGCTATGAAATGATATTTTATATTCAAATGAAATCAGATTATTATTTTCAAATTGTAAAGAATCCATTTATTTTCTAATGTAAAAAAGTCATATATTCCGTTTTCAGGTCAAAATAAACTTGGCAACAAATTGTTCGCCAGCTTTTTACCCCCTTGCCATCTGCTTCAATATTGTTGTCTGTTAGATCATTTCAAAGTTAGATCTAAGGTATGACTTCAGGGGCCCATTTTACTAAACAACTTACGCAAATTATTTGCGTTAGTCAAAATGTTAATTTTTAATTTATATTTTTTGTTATCACTTGCTACAAACAGCAAATAGCCAGATCAGAGGACGCGCTTTTAGCGCGTCCTCTGATCTGGCTATTTGCTGTTTGCAAACGTTTAAGATAAAAAAAAGAAGAGTTAAACGATTTTGACTTACGCAAAATTTGTGCGTAAGTTGTTTAGTAAAACGGGCCCCAGAAATATTAATACGAGTGTCCAAACAGTTTGAATCCTGGCCGCCAACGCGATCTGGATCCAAACAGTGTGTTGAGTCGACCTTATGCGACTCGGTGATGAAAGGGTTAACATATACTCGCTATTAGAGAAGATTTACAGAGAGAGGGAGAGAGGAGAGAGAGAGAAGAGAGAGAGAGAAAATGAGAGTGAGAGTGGACATATAGAAAAAAAACACATTACAGTGACAAAACTTATATATGGGATAGTTTTGTACACCAATATGTTTTCTTTTCGTTTTGAGGAAATATTTTTACTTATAACATAATAGATGGTGTTAGCGTTGAATAACACTCGTTGTTTATTTCTCATATACAACTAGTTGAATAACTATGCAAATGAGGTACGTCACGACGTTGTTTACTTGTGGCGTCATTAGTTTTATTTATACGTTCTATGCGTTCAATATCCAACGTCTTCATTCCTATATGTAGAGTCAACATATATATTTTTGGTGTAATTAATCAATATTAGATCTACATGAAAGTGTTTATTAAATCATATAATAGCAGAAACATTACACTAGTGAACGGGGTTACTTTGGATTTTTTTTCCTGTATAGATTTACATATTTCGTGCTTAGCATTCATTTGACCTCAAAGGCTGTGATAAATAACTTTTCTATGTTATGTTATAGAAAGAATATAACATTCGTGTTAATAATTTATTGGATTTATCAAACTCGGCGTTTTAGAAAACATTAAAAACTCGGCAAAGCCTCAGTTCAGTATCGTTTTCTAAAATACTCGTTTAATTAATCCTATGAATTATCAATACTCATGTTATATCCTATGTTTAAAAGTGTGTGCAAGGCCGAAAATGGAGACATGTGTACCATGTATAGTCGACTTAAGGGCCATTGGATAAAAATGACTATAGCTATGTACGTTTTACTTGTTGATAATACATGTACAAGTGACTGTCGGTATGTTTGTGTGTCTCTTATAGGTGTAAAATAATAATATAACGTCACCTTTTTAGAGGCACAGTCCTAAGGACGTCGAGTAATCTATCAAACTTTAAAATCTGTATAGTCCTTCAACGTTAAATGAAGCAGGCAACACTTTCTAGTTACATTTCCCTTACTTCGAGGTATGCGGTGTCAATGATTCAGCGAATTCAACGCTTCAAAACACACATATTTAGATACAGTACATAACAAGAGTTATTATATATCGGGTAATCGACAAACAGTGAAACCTTAACAAGAACTTTACCCATTCCATTGTTACTCTTAAGGTGTACATATCAATTCCATCTTTAGATTACAACAATAAAAAGCTTCTCCACGAGTAAGAGTCGTCTTTCTTTACATGATGGGTTAAGTTTTATATTAAACGAGAAGTTGTTAGACGTTAAGCATTCTACATGTAATGTAAGAATACGGGTCTAACTGTCGTTACTTTAAGTTAACATTACAAACCTTTAGCGGCGAATTTATTGCTGTTAAAACTTATAAACATATTTTACCTGGGTCCCGTTTCATAAAACTTCGTACGACAAATGTTGTCGTAAGTCAGATTATAAAAGTCTCAATTTTTATTTATTTCCCCATATCATCCTTTCTTGTGACATCCTTTTGGAATCGTCTTGAAAAGACGATTCCAAAGAGATGTCACAAGAAAGGATAAGATAGAGAAATTTAAAATAAGATGTTTTTTAAAGTTTTGACTTACGACCGATTTTGTCGTACGAAGTTTTATAAAACGGGCCCAGTTGTGTGTATCGCTGTAAAACGCGATGAAACAGCCTATGCTAAACTGTACAGGTTTGTCTGGCTGCTTCTCTGTCCGTTCGTCTATCCGTCTTTTGTTTAGGATTAGGAGCCTGCCCCCGCCATTGAACGAGCTTCAAAAAATTTAATGAGCTGTCAAAGAACATTAGATAAGCGTGATGAACGAGGCTTATTATCTGTGTCACACATGTATGCCTGGGTCACACATTCACGGATGATACAGTGGAGAAAACGTTATTCTTTCCCGTTTAAACGCAAACGCAAAGCACTAAAACATAGAAAAGTACAACTTTTGGACAATTCTGATAATTCATGTTTATCTTGGTGGCAAACAGTTTGGAGCCTGATCAGACGCCGGGTTACCCGGCGTCTGATCTGGCTCCAAACTGTTTGCAATGGAAAAAATAGTTTTAGCGTAAACGCTTTTATTGGGAAAGAATAACGTTTTCTCCACTGTAGTCCAGGGTGGGTACGGACGAAAATGCTACGGACTGTGATAGATCCGTGAGTTTCTACGGTATAAGAACGGGTCAGAAAGTATGTATGTATGTATGTATATCCCGGATAAGCTTTTAATTGTCGGGGAACAGAACTGATTGGTATGGTTTTTCACGGACTGTTACGGATTTTCACGGAATAATACGTTGCGCTGTACTTGATAGACACGGAATAGTACGGTTTGCTACGGTGAAATACGATTCCGAACGAACTACTACTAGTCCAGCAGAAGTGTACATGTAAGAGGATATGGAAATATGGTCTATACTGTTTTTCTTTATGGATTTGAACACAGTGAATCATAACTAACAATTTGAGACCGGGTAACTTTCTGTTACCATTGGGCAATTCGCGTGATTTTCTGTTTACCCCACCACCTATTTTAACATTGCTGAAAAATTGAACAGACGTCTTTCATGTGAAAGAGACTTCAAAAGGTATTTTGTTAGCAATTATCAATGTTGTTTACCTAAATACAAATTTGAAAATGTTTTAGGATAGTTTCAGAATCATTAATATCCAAAATGACCGTCAAAATGGCCATTTTCAGTAACATTAAACCTTCTTAAGCAATTAAACTACTGATATTGACTAAAATTGATACTCATATGGAACGATTTTAGTTGATTCGTATTAAACATGAACTTTGAAATCATATCAGCTTTTGTTTTGATTTTTTTCCTGTCATTCTGTGCTGAAATGATCAAAAATGGCCGCCGTACATACCTAACTTATTGATTTCTACTGACATAATTTTTCTTGATTGGGACTTTCATTTCATTTGTTAAAGATTTAAAATGGTATTGTGTAAGCAATTATCAATGAAGTTTACCCAAATACATAATTTGAAAGTATTTAAGGATAGTTTCAGACTCATTGAAACCCAGCAACAATTAAACTTTCGAGCAATTAGACTACTTTAATTGACTGTAATTGATACTTATTTCAACAGTTTTTGTAGATCCGTATTGAATATTAAATCTGAAATCCGGTTAGTTTTCATTTTGATTTGTTCCTCTCATCCAATGCTGATATAATCCAAAATGGCTGCCGTTGATACCTTTTGTTTTACTAATTTCTACGAATATAAAATTTCTTGATTTGCCAGGTTATCGCAAATGTTTTTATGTGTCTTTCCATGCAATTCTGCCAAAACAAACGGTATTTCATGCTGGTAGATCTTGAAGTTGTAATGCTTTTACAGGGGTAATTAATGGCCCGCATTGACCACTATCCATTTCAAGTATGTATTTGATCAAGTTTGATTTTGACTGATACAGATAAGTATGTGACAATAACGGAAGGGATTATTTCTTCACAAAGGTAGAATTTATTTATAATTTCTTAGTATCAAAATAAATTTACTTGATGTGTAGCACTGTATAAAAGCTTATTTTTTAACCTGTGTAAGTAATACACGTAAAACATATTTCTCACTAGTTTTCGCGGGTTTATGGAAATTGTCATTTGCAGTTGATAATTATTATGTATATCAATGGTGAAAATAGGTTTATCTGGCCGTAGCATGATATATTAAGAACAGCGTTTAATAAGTGTTTTAAAGCACGTGTAATTTAATTTTTTGAATCTACGGGACAAAGTGTGGGACATAAGTTAACCACTTAATTAGTGGTACAAACGCCATACCGAAGCTCAATACCCTTTTTACTAATTTGATGGATTCACGGAGGAATAACCGTGATTTGATCCATACTAATTTGATCTGTCACAAGTGCAATGTAGTTGACTGCAAGATAGACACCAATAAGTCGATGAAGTGTGTATGGCACATTGACAAACCCCAGTACCTAAATGAAGTAACACCATTTGATGAAAATAACTAGGGACAAACAAATATGTAGAATAACTAAAAACTGAAATTAGCACAGAATTAAACGAGTGTAAAATGTCGACTCAGGATAGATTGTTTAACTGGTTTGACAACTGGTCTGGCGCTGGACACTTTTGACCAGTTTTTCGACTTCCATGTAGTTAATGCTATGACCCATATGGTTAAGAATATTAATAACCTTTCTAGAAAGGTTAGACTTTTGATTCCTAGACGTAGATTCCTTGTTTTTTATTTGTCCACGACATGCAGCAACTACATGTACACGTATTGTGTTACAGGAAAAGTCTTGACCAAACAGGCTGTTCTGTCACTGCACCTATTAGTAAAGCAGTGGTCGATGTACAGTGAAACCCATCTAAACCGGAACCTCAAAATACCGGAATCCTCTCTAAACCGGACAAAGGTCTTGGTCCCGTTTCTAATCCTTTTTCATTTTTACCCATTTCACCATCAACACGCCTTATTACGTCTTTGTTTTTTCTGACACTGAAGAAAATAGTTTGTATATTCTAGCAGATGATAGCTTAAAGCAGGTTGAAAGTAAAGCAGAATGCGTCTTAAGGCGCATTCTGCTTTACTTTCAATCTGTTTTAAGTGGTCAGCTTTCTTTCATATTAGAAACAAATTAAAACCCCTCTAAACCGGAGACCCCTTTTAACCGGACATTTTTGTTGTCCTCACACATGTCCGGTTTAGAGGGGTTTCACTGTATATGTAAGATTATATACATGTTATATAAGTCAACGTTATAGATAAACTAGTTATACGAGAATTTGTGTTTCATGTTCCTGAGTGAAAATTAAAACGGCCAACCAGATGCGCTTATAAATGTTTAAAAGTAAAAGAAAGCAAGATATTGCAATTGACAAAATTAATCATCTAATCAAAGTTTCCATGATTCATCTATATTAACGGTTGGTTGCAAAATTATACGTGCACTTAGTTCATATGAAGAAACCCACACTTCAAACACTCATAGTATATAACTTTCATTTTGCTTTAACAAGCCTGCAATGGCTATCAGTATAACTGTTAAATATGTGTATAGCAGTAAGACTAGCACATTTGATAATCACACCAAGAAGTCTTTTGGTTAAGGGTTCGGGTAGCTAATTAGTTTTTCTAGATCCTTGATTCAGCCTTGCAAATAAGATGTTGTCTATACAATTGAATTGTTGTCAAAACCTGCTCTTTTGACCGCATAGTCTTCTGTCGGGTTTGCATTGTATACAATATTTGTGCTCTTGTTAGATCTTTTAATGAACTTCAATTGTGGGAAAACCCAGCTAGTTCTGTAACCAAGACTTCTAGCTTGTGAGTAGAAGCCACATTAATTGAAAACATCAATGTAGCATTTATTAAAGGACGCCTTTGGAGTCTATTAGTGTTTCAGAAACATTACCCTTGAGAACACACCGTGCATGGTCAGATTGCAATGAATCTTGATCTGATTAAGCTACTTTTCAAGAATACTATTATCCATATTCGGGTCATAAACCTTTTATAACTGTAATGGCACATGACCTCCCTTGCAATCATATAACGCTGTCACCACCTCGCAGAGCGATATCATTTTATATTATCTTAATTATTTTCATTGTTTCGCATTTTTTCGGATACTCCTTCTCTGACCGACCCCTTGATTTTGATTACAGCGCTCCCTCTCTACAACGACGTTGTTCGGAGGGAGTCGTTATATGGAGGGAAACTGGTTTACATTTGCGTAACGCGGCGTCTGGTCTGGATTCAAGCTGTTTGCCACTCGCCATTATGTGTTTTCTGTCCAAATGCCATTAATGTAAGAAAATCAGCAGACAACAAATTAAGGTAGATGATGATGCATCAGTGCAAACATAAAATATACTTTTCGTGGGAACAGCGGTGAATGTCGTTGTAAGGAGGGAGTCGTTGTTCGGAGGGCCGTTGTAGGGAGGGAGACCTGTAGTTATCAAAGAATTTACAGAATGAGGAAGTAACATTGTCATGCTGTATCCAATAGTAAAGAACGCAATGCATAGGACCCTGAACAGCAGCACTTGACATTGTTGTAGCAGCCACACATGATTACCTCTGGAATCATTAAATGACGCTGGAAGAATAATGGATACATATTTGGAGACACGGTTTCTCTCTCGTCTGATAAAATAACTGTTAAATTAGTAAAACGGTATTTAGCTGCGGGCGCCTGTTGTGCCATTAAGTGATTAACTTAAGTCCTATATTTGTTTCCGCAGATTTAAAAATGAAATTACCCATGCTTTTAATCACTTATTAAACATCCTGCTTGATACACGATGCTATGGTTAGGTGACACGTATATTCTCCAGTGATATGCATAATAATTATCAACTGAAAATAACAATTTCCACTAACACGCGAAAACTAGGTGCAAATATGTTTTATGTACAATACATATCCGGGTACAAAAATAGGCTTTAATATAGTGCGTCACATTATGTAAATTTATTTTGATACTAAGTCAGAATAAATATGTTCAAATTGTGTAAAGAATAATCCAATTTATTGGCCTATATATCCTTAAAGTTATCCATATCTGACAAAATTAATATGGACCAAATAAACACTTGGGGTTCTATGGTGGTCTACACAGGCCACTTATCCTGTTAAAGCATTACCAACTTCAGGATTTATAGGCATGAATTATGTTTGGCATAATAACATGGAAATACACCAACAATGATTTGCATAACCTTTCAAGCCAAGAAAAATCATGTTAGTAAAAGTAAGAAAGGTATGAACTGTAGCCATATTGGATTATATCAGCACTGTGTGACAGCCATTTGGCAGCCAATTGGATTTCAATGAGTCTGAAACTATCAAAAAAAAAATTTTTTAAATGTATATGGGGAAACTTTATTGATAAAAGCTTCCAAAATAACTAGGTCTGCTATTATCTAAACATGTGTTATTGGGCATGTACATGCATGGCAAATTTTAAGAAGTATAGATCAACAGACCAGTTGTCAAACCAGTTGTAACATTCTATCAAGAGTTGACATTTTACACTCACTTAATTCTGTGCTAATTTCAGTTTTCAGTATTTTTCAGGTATTTTCATCAAATGGTTTGACTTCCATTTAAGAACTGGGGTTTGTCAATGTGCCATACACACTTCATCGACTTATTGGTGTCTATCTTGCAGTCAACTACATTGCACTTGTGAAAGATCAAAACAGTATTGATCAAATAACGGTTTTCCCCCCGTGAATCCATCAAATTAGTAAAAAGGGTATTTAGCTTCGGTGAGGTGTTTGTACCACAAATTTAGTTGGTAACTTATGTCACACACTTTTTCCCGTATATTGAAAAAATGAAATTACACGTGCTTTAAAACACTTATTAAACGTTCTTCTTAATATACCATGCTATAGCCAGATAAACCTATTTTCACCATTGATATACATTATAATTATCGACTGAAATTGACAATTTCCATAAACCCGCGAAAACTAGTGACAAATATGTTTTACGTGCATTACTTACACAGGTGTTACACAGAAAGTAAATTTAGTTTGATACTTAGAAATTATAAATATATTTTAACTTTGTAAAGAAATAATCCCTTCCGTTATTGTCACACAGTTATCTGTATCAGTAAAATCAAAATACATACTTGAAATGGATAGTGGTCAATGCAGGCCATTAATTACCCCTGTGAAAGCATTACCAACTTCGATTTACCAGCATGAAATACCGTTTGTTTTGCGCAAATGCATGGAAAGACACATAAAAAACATTTGCATAACCTGGCAAATCAAGAAAATTTATATTAGTAGAAATTAGTAAAACAAAAGGTATCAACGGCAGCCATTTTGGATTATATCAGCATTGAATGACAGGAACCAATCAAAATGAAAACTAACCGGATTTCTTATTTAATATTCAATAAAAATAAAAAACTGTTGATATAAGTATCAATTACAGTCAATAAAAGTAGTTGAATTGCTCGAAAATGTAATTGTTGCTAAAATTAGCCATTCTGGATTTCAATGACTTGGAAACTATCCTTAAATACTTTCAAATTATGTTTTTGGGTAAACTTCATTGATAAATGCTTACAAAATACCATTTAAAAGCGACTCGCAATCGGATGGTGTACTTGTCAAAATAAAATAAAATACTCAAATAAAAGCAAATGTGTGGCATTATTTGGCTTCTGACATTAAAAAAATATGATCAGTTCAAAAAAAGTCTCAAGAATCGTCACCGAATCTTAGTTTTTTTAGATATTTTCCATCGTTTTTCTATAGCGTTAGCTAACGGTATAGTTGTTGTTGTTGCTTCTCTACACGGGCTCTGACATAAACCGGAGCCGAACAATGTAGTAATAAGCGCTAACAGTGAAGTACGTTAATTCGCTACCCTATATATAGAGAGCGTCCGTGGTCGAGGCGGTAAAGGCGCGGCCTCATTTTTCTTGTTTGTCTTCGCAATGGAGGGTCACGGGTTCGAATTCCACCAGAGCTTCTTCCTTTTTTTTTTTTTGGAAATGCATTTTTTTAACAGAATTTATTATCCTAAACTAAATCTTACCCATTTATATAATCATTTGACATATATTTACAAATTACCATTTTTAATGCTAAATCCGGTTGCGAGCCTCTTTAAATCTTTAACAAATGAAATGAAATTCCCAATCAAGAAAATTTATGTCAGTAGAAATCGATAAGTTAAGTATATACTGTGGCCATTTTGGATTATTTCAGCACTGGATGACAGGAAACAAATCAAAACAAAAGCTGATATGATTTCAAAGTTCATGTTTAATACGAATTAACTAAAATCATTCCACAGGAGTATCAATTGTAGTCAATATAAGTAGTAGTATTGCTTAAGATGGTTAAATGTTACTGAAAATTGCCATTTTGGCGGTCATTTTGGATATCAATGATTCTGAAACTATCCTAAAACATTTTCAAAATTTGTATTTAGGTAAACAACATTAATGATTGCTAACAAAACGCATTTTTAAGTCTCTTCCACATGAAAGGCTTATGTTCAATGTTTCAGCAATGTTAAAATAGGTTGGTGGGGTAAACAGGAAATCACTCGAATTGCCCAATGGTAACAGAAAGTAACACGGTCTCAAATTGTTAGTTATGATTTATTTTGTTCAAATCCATAAGAAAAAACTATAGACCACATCTTCTGATCCTACTACACTTCCGCTGGACTAGTAGTAGTAGTTTTTCACCGTAGCAAACCGTACTATTCCGTATCTATTGAGTACGGCGCAACGTATTATTCCGTGAAGATCCGTAACAGTCCGTCAAAAACAGTACCATTCCCTTCTGTTCATCGACAAAAAAAAGCTTATCCGCGATACTCACCGTAACTAAACCGTACAAACCCTTTCTGACCCGTTCTCATACCGTAGAAACTCACGGATATATCACAGCCCATATCATTTTCGTCCGTACCCATCCTGGACTATCATCCGTGAATGTGTGATCCAGGCATGAATAATTAGCGTCATTCATTACGCTTATCTGATGTTCTTTGACAGCTCATTAAATTTTGTGAAGCCCGTTCAATGGCGGAGCAGGCTCCTCACCCTAAACAAAAGACGGATAGACGAACGGACAGAGAGGCAGCCAGACAAACCTGTACAGTTTAGCATAGGCTGTTTCATCGCGTTTTACAGCAATACACACAACTTATAAAATATGTTTTATAAGTTTTAACAGTAATAAATTCGCCGCCAAAAGTCTGTTATGTTAAACATGGTTAAAGTAACGACAGTTAGACCCGTATTCTTACATTACATGTATAATGCTAAACGTCTAACAACTTCTCGTTTAATATAAAACTTAACCCATCATGTAAAGAAAGACGACTCGTACTCGTGGAGAAGCTTTTTTTTATTGTTGTAATCTAAAGATGGAATTGATATGTACACCTTAAGAGTAAGTTCTTGTTAAGGTTTCACTGTTTGTTGATTACCCGATACAGTAAAAACCCTCTAAACCGGAACCTCTCAATACCGTAATTATCTCTAAACCGGACAAAAACTTTGGTCCCGTTTCCCACCCATTTTCACGCCATTGATTCCTTCCTTCACTGAAGAATATACATTCATATATATCATCAGAAATTATAGTTTCTATATTCTAGCAGATGATAGCTTAAAGCAGTTTGAAAGTAAAGCAGAATGTGCCTTAAGGCGCATTCTGCTTTACTTTCAACCTGCTTTAAGTGGTCAGCTTCCTTCCATACTAGAAACAAGCTATGGGTTAAAACCCCTCTAAACCGGAAACCCCACTAAACCGGATGTTTTTGTTGTCCCCACACATGTCCGGTTTAGAGGGGTTTCACTGTATATAATAACATTTGTTATGTACTGTATCTATATATTGTGTCCTGAAGCGTTGAATTCGCTTAATCATTGACTTCGCATTCCTCGAAGTACGGGAAATGTTACTAGAAATTGCTGCCTGCTTCATTTAACGTTGAAGGCATATACGGGTTTAAAAGCTAGATAGATAGACACCTCGATATCTTTAGGATTGTGCCTCTAAAAAGATGACGTTATATTATTTTGTTCCACCTATAAGAGACACACACAGATACAGAGAGTCAATTGTGTTATCAACAAGTAATATGTATTTAGGCTTTGCCTATGGACGGAAAAAAGCAAAATTGTACTAATGAAAACGGAATAGATCTATCTCCAGCGTGTGATCAGCGCTCTTGTATCAGTTCGTTGAGTATTCCAGATCACACTCGAGGCTACGCCTCTCGTGACTGAGATCTGGATTACACAAGTTAACCGACTCGAACTTTTATTATAAACCTAAATTGTTTGGGACAAGATCTATATGTTGTTACCCAATAATCAAATAGATATATAAGTGTATACAATGTTAAAAGTTAAAACTCCTCCGTACAGCTATATTATCAGGGCTGCAATTTCTCCGAATTTTTTCCTAAATTTCCGGATTTTTCCCCAGGTTATGGTAGCTTAAAGCACGCTGAAAGTAAAGCAGAATGCGCCATTAGGCGCATTCTGCTTTACTTCCAGTCTGCTTTAAAATCGCGCTTGAAAAATGCATATTTGGAAATCTTAGGTTTTTCATTTCAACCAAGTTATTAGATGGCAATCCTGTATTATAATTCAATGAAACTGTTTTTGGAAGTCATATGACCACCAATAATGACGTCATTATTTATATTGATGACGTGTTGGTAATCCGTTATTTTTATCGGTTCGATTGAGAAGTAGCTTTTGCAAATAACGTTCATTTTTAGCGTTAAAGGGTATGAATTGAACTGTTTGAAATTTTGTCATTTTGGAGGAAATCAGTACAAGTGAGTGTTGTGGGTTATTCATTCTTAAACTGGTTTAAAAATATCACCGAAATCGGGAATTTCGAAACGTCACGCACAACTCTTCGTAAAAGCCGTGACGTCATCATCCAAGATGTCAGCCCCCATGTTTTGTAGTTGCCTAGTTTTGAGGAAATTATTCGCGCGCAAATCAAACACTTTTCAAAGGCTGTCAGTGATTGAATAGAATTGGAATACCTTTGATTTTATCACGCATTACTTAAGAACGGAAAAAAGGCAAGCCTTTTTTCCGTAAAACGTACATAGATATAGTATTTTTTGTCCAATGGTCATGGTACACATGTCTCCATTTTCGGCTTTGCACACACTTTTAAACATAGGATATTACATGCTTATTCATAATTTATAGGATTTATTAAACGAGTATTAGAGAAAACAATAAAACGAGACTTTGCCGAGATTTTATCGTTTTCTAAAACGACGAGTTTGATAAATCCAGTGAATTATTAACACGAATGTTATATTCTTTTTATAACATAACCTACATGTAGAAAAGTTATTTATCCAAGCCTTTGAGGTCAAGTGAATGCTAAGCGCAAAATAGGTAGATCTATTATAGAAAGAAAGGTTCCAAATTAACCCCATTCACTAGCATAATGTTTATGATATTATATGATTTAATAAACACGTTCATGTAGATCTAATATTGATTAATTACACCAAAAATCTATATGTTGAATCTACATGAAGTAATAGTTATTCGTCTAGTTGTATATGACATATAAACAACGAGTGCTATTCAAGCTCATGCCGTCTGTTATGTTATAAATAAAAAGATTCCCTTAAAATGAAAACATATTGGTGTACAAAACTATCCCATATATAAGTTTTGTAACTGTAAAGTGTTTTTTTTTCTATATGTCCAAACAAGTGTCCAAGTTGGCATTCATATTTTTATAGTCGAGGTAAAAGCAACTGTAAATGTTTTACAGTCATTGATCTCTCTATCTCTCTCTCTCTCTCTCTCTCTTAATCTCTCTCTCCCTCTCTGTTGTGTGCAAGTTTTGACCTGCGTTTAGCTTAGCAGTTTGTGCACCGTGTGCAGCGTGAAGAGTACAGTAGAGAACACATTTTCTCTCCAAATACTCATCAGTGTTAACTAGTCTATAATAACCAGTGAAGATTGGATTTTAGAGGCAGACAAACTTAAATCGTTGACTTGATTAGTCATGTCTTAATGTGTGAGACTTTGTAGCAAAACAGATTACTTACATTGTGAAGTTTAACGTTTTTTGATTTTTGGTGGAGATACATTTTCTAAATCAAACTAAGGTAAGTTGTTATTCGGTTTAACTATACTCCCTTTTCTTTTCAACAGTGTGTTTGAGCGCATCAATAGTCTTTGAACGAATTTAGAAAAATGTTTTTCGAAATGGGTCTTCTTTCAACATTAATTCAGTTTGCCATAAAGTCATTCTTACCGCAATGATTTAACACACATAGTCTAAGCTGTAGACCACTTTTATTTGCGTTGAAAGCACCATACAACCTTTTGGTACTATCTTATAGCATATTTCCTCAGGAGTTCGGAAACAATCGTCTGACGCGTAGGTAATGATAAGGGGAGATACTTGAGGTTAAAGTTGTCTGCCCTTGGATTTTCAAGCAAACAATGACATTCTTTTTTGGCTTTTATTTCATGTGTTAGAGATTAAAAAGTGGTATTTTGTTAGCAATTATCAATGTAGATTACCTAAATACAACTTTTGAAAATGTTTTAAGATAGTTTTAGACTGATTGAAATCCAAAATGGCCGCCAAAATGGCTATTTTTAGTAATATTTAAGCTTTTCGAGCTATAAAATTACTTATATTGACTACAATTGATACTAATATGGAACAGTTTTAGTTGATTCCTATTGAACATTAACTTACAAATCATACTAGCTTTTATTTTGATTTGTTTCCTGTCATCCAGTGCTGAAATAATCCAAAATGGCCGCTGTATATACCTACCTTATTAATTTCTACTGACATAAATTTTCTTGATTGGGGCTTTCATTCATTTGTTACTGATTTAAAAGTGGTAATATGTAAGCATTTATTAAAGAAGTTTCCACAAACACATCTTTTGGAAATGTTTAAGGTAAGTTTCACACTTATTGAAATCCAAAATGACTGCCAAATGGCTATTTTTAGTAACAATTAAGCTTTTCGGGCAACTCAACTACTTTTATTGACTGTAATTGATACTTATATAAACAGTTTTAATTGGTTCTTATTGAACATTAACTGAAAACTCTAATTAGCGTTTATTTAGATATATTCCTGTCTTCCAGTGCTGATATAATCCAAAATGGCTGCCGTTTATACCTTTTTAACTAATTTCAACTGGTATAAATTTTCATGAATTGCCAGGTTATGCAAATCTCTTTTTGTGTCTTTCTTTCCATGTCATTGAGCCAAACATAGTTCATGCTGATAAATGCTGAAGTTGGTAATGCTTTTACAGGAATTATTATTGGCCTGTATTGACCACCATACAATCTAAGTATTTATTTTGTCAAGATTGATTTTGTCAGATATGGATAACTATAAGGATATTTGTGCCAATAAAGTGGATATTTCTTTACAATGTTGAACCTATTTATTTATTACTTAGTATCAAAATAAATTTATAAAATGTGTAGCACTGTATTAAAGGCTATTGTTTTTACCCGGACGTGTAATGTTCATAAAAACATATTTGTCACTAGTTTTCGCAGGCCATTTCATTTTTTAAATCTGCGGAAACAAATATGGGACTTAAGTTAACCACTTATTGGTACAAAAAGTACACTGAAGCTAAATACCAGTTTTACTAATTTAGCGGACTTACTGGGGAGAATTTAAACTCTGATCTCAACGAAGCTGTTTTTTCCATTTTTACAAGTGCAATGTAGTTAGACTAAGATGGGCACCAACAAGTCGAGGAAGTGTGTCTGGCTCATTGAAAACCCCAGTGCTTAAGTGAGGTCAAATCTTTGTTGAAATGAACATTCTTCTAGCGTCATTTAATGATTCCATAGGTACAAATGTATTAGGTAATCATGTGAGCTGCTACAATGTGCAATGTCACTGCTGTTCAGGACCCGATGCATTGCATTTTTGACTATCGGAGACTAGTATGGCAATGTTGTATTACCCAACCGGTATGCTCTATTATAACTTATCAAAATCAAGGGTTCTATCCAAGAAGGAGAATCCCGAAAAATGCGAAACAATGGAAGCAATTAAGACAATATGATCATCATGCTGCTCTGAGAAATGACGATAAGCATCATATGATTGCAAGGGAGGTCATGTGCCATCACAGTTGTAAAAGAAAGTTTAAATAAACTCTAAAAACTGATCATAGTATTATAGAGAAAGTAACTGAATCATATCAACATTTTCGCAATCTATCCATGCATAGAATATTCTCAAGGATCATGTTTCTGAAACTAGTAGACTCTGAAGGCGTTGCGGTGTTAACTTCCTTTCACATATTTTTGCTACCTTGATGTTCTCAATGAATTTGACATCTCCTCACATGCTTGAAGTCCCGGTGACAGGACTAGCAGAATTGTCCCGCAATTGAAGTTCAATGAAAGATCTAACAAGAGTGGAACTATTGTATCCAATGCAAACCCGATAGAAGACAATGCGATCAAAAGGGCAAATTCTGACTACAATTCAATTGTACTGGCAACATCTTCTTTGCAAGCATGAATCAAATACCTAGTAAAGGTCAGCGAACTACCTAAACCCTTAATCGTCGAAGCTCTAGTGAAGAGTCAAACTGAGCTACCAGACGACATGAAGAGATTCTTAAATGCGCTATACACAGGTTCAACAGCTAGACTGATAATCATTGCAGGCTAGTTACAGCAAATTGAAAGTTATATACTATGAGTGTATAAAGTGTGTGTTTCATATCATATGAACTAAGTGCATGTATATTGTTGTAAACTTTGATATAGTTGAATCTTAGCAACTTAGATTAGATGATTTGTCAATTGATATATATATATATTGCTTTCTTTTACATTTATAAGAGCATCTGGTTGTGCCCCGGTTTTAATTTTCACCCAGGAATATGTAACTCATATTCTCGTGTAACTAAAGTATATCTATTATGTTGACTTATATTACATGTATATACTCTTACATATACATGAACCACTGTTTTACTATATTAGGTGCAGTGACAAGTGTACGAACAGCCTATTTGGTTAATACTTTTCCTGTGACATAATGTTTGCTGCACGTCATGAACAAATAAAAAACAGGAAAACACCTCACTATGGGTCTTGGAATTAAAAGTCTAACCTTTCTACAAAGGTTATTAATATTCTTAACCATGTGTCATAGCATAAACTACATGGGAGTAGAAGAACTGGTCAAAAGTGTCCAACGCCAACCCAGTCGTCAAACCAGTTGTAACAATCTATTAGGAGTTGGTATCCATACTCACTTAATTCTGTCGCTTATTCAGTTTTCAGTTCTTCTTCTGCCATGTGGTTTATGCGATGACTCGTATATTTCAGAATATTAATAACCTTTTAAGAACCTGTCAGACTTTTGATACCAAGGCCCATAGTGAGGTGAATTCCCTTTTCCCCCATGACTTCCAAAAAACTGTCGCAGGAAGCAGTCTTGACCAAACAGATTGTTCTTTCACTTCTCACAGCGCCTAAAAGTAAAACAGAGTTATTACATGTATATGTAAGAGCAGTGTTTCTTGCACATGGCCCTTGGGAGCGTTCTACGCATGGCCAGATTGCAAAGATGCTTGGTCTGATATAAAAACTTTTTCTAGCATACTTCCTTTGACAACTGTGATGAATACTTCCTTTGACAACTGTGATGACACGTGACCTCCCTTGCAATCA